>CM060918.1:1030196796-1031434296 GCA_030737875.1 Allium sativum
ACGTAGATTGTGATGATGTGTTCCAACATTTAAAGAGAGCTTTGACAATAGCCCCATTCTTAGTGTTGCCAGATGGGAGTAAGCCATTTACCGCTTATACCGATGCTTGTGGGATAGGACTAGGCGCAGTCTTAATGCAAGAGGGGAGGGTAATAGCCTACAGAGGAAGGCAGTTGAGAGTGCATGAGAGAAATTACCCTACACATGACCTAGAATTGGCCGCTATTGTTTTCGCGCTTAAGTCTTGGCGCCATTATCTTCTTGGCGAGAAATTCGAATTGTTCACTAACCACAAATCGCTAAAATACTTGTTCTCTCATAAGGACTTGAACTTAAGGCAACAAAGGTGGATGGAATTCTTAGCGTCCTACGATTTCGAGATAGCATACACCCCTGGCAAGGGTAACGTGGTGGCAGACGCCTTAACTAGAAAAAGGTTGTCCTTGAGTCCGTTGTTTGTTGAGCGGCGGAGCTTAGAGTTCATCTCTATGTTTGACTTTATACCTTCCATTGACTTTGTACCCGGTTTGCTAGCATCCTTAGGCACAGCGAGATGACCCACAGTTGGTAGAGTTGGTAGAGAAGCTCATAAGGGGGAGTCATCGAGCCATCTCAGTAGGTATACACTAGATGATAAGGGTTGGTTACGTAGGGACGGTAGACTTTGTGTACCACGAGACGAGAACTTGAGGAAGACCATTCTTGATGATGCACTTCGTTCGAAGATGACCATTTATCCTGGTGGGGAAAAGATGTACATGGACATGAGACAAGTTTACTTTTGGGCCGGTATGAAGAGGGATGTGGCCGAGTTTGTCACTAGATGCTTGGTGTACCAACAAGTAAAAGGAGAGCAAAAGAAGCCCGGTGGGTTGCTTCACCCATTAGAGATCCCACAATGGAAGTGGGAGAGTGTCTCGATGGATTTTGTTGATGGGTTACCGAGATCGAGGAAGGGTAATACGGGAATTTGGGTCGTGGTAGACAGACTTACTAAGTGCGCCCATTTCACACCCGTGAAGAGTAAAAGGACTACTCCACGGTTAGCCTCCGTATACATTGAGAGATAGTTCGTTTGCACGGTGTTCCTTCTAGCATAGTGAGCGATCGCAATCCTATCTTTACTAGCGAGTTTTGGAAGAGCTTGTAAGAGGCGGTAGGGACTCAGTTATGTTTGAGCACCTCATATCATCCTCAGACGGACGACCAGACCGAGAGGATAAATCGTATTCTAGAGGACCTTTTGAGGCTATGTGTTTTAGACTTCGGAGGTACATGGGAGGAGCATCTTCCTTTGGTGGAGTTTGCATATAATAATAGTTTTCATTCTAGCAATGGCATGGAACCTTTCGAGGCTCTTTATGGAAGGCCTTGTCGTTCACCTACATGTTGGTGGGAATCTACGGATAAGATCTTACTTGGGCCCGATATGATTAGAGAGACTTCGGAAAAGGTCGATTTGATTCGAAGGAGGATGAAGATGGCGCAAGATAGGCATAAATCTTATGCGGACAAGAGGAGGAAAGATCTTGAATTCAATATTGGGGACATGGTCTTTATCAAGGTATCTCCACTACGGAATGTTGTTCGCTTTGGGTCCGTTGGGATGTTAACACCAAGGTTCGTAGGGCCGTTTCCTATTAAGGAGAGGGTTTGACAGATGGCGTATAGAGTGGAGTTGCACGAAAGACTTAGTGGTGTACATGACATATTCCATGTATCACATTTGAGGAAGTGCTTGCATGAGACCGCGGAAGTGGTAGAGCCGAGATTGCTTAGAGAGGTGGAGATAGAGTGTGATGCAACGATTCGACAAGCTCCTACATGCATTCTTGGGTCGGAGATTAAGAAGTTGAGGAATCGAGAGGTCAAGCTAGTCAAAGTGCAATGGGGAGATGATGAGAACGACGCTACTTGGGAGACGGAAGAGAAGATGCGTTCATTGTACCCTTTTCTTTTCGAGGGTATGTCTTTTAATTTCTCCTTTATCGCTTAGCTTGTACTTGTTCTATCTTTAGTACGTCCTCTCGCTAGTATCTTTGACCTTTAGATAGGATAGTCCTATGGTTGAAACATGTGTTTGAGACATGTTATGTATGGTGGATGCAAGTGTTTGCTAGTGGTTGCTCATTGATGCATAAACACACACTTTAGGCACTAGATCGGCTCAGTCACTTTCATAATGCATATTGCATATAAATGGACGTATTTAGTAAAAATGAATGTATATTGAATGTGTGTATCATATAGATGTTGCATTTGAATTAATGGTTGTGCACACATGTAGTAATGATATGTTTAGGGTTCCTTGCACACATGATGGATACATGGCACTATCATTATTTGCATTAAGAAGGTCGACTGAATCAGTAGACCGCCTGATTTTGCATTAGTATACGGACATATACACACACTATGCATATGTACATGAAAAGCATTAGAAGTCTTTTAAGGACCATGGTTGCTAGTGGTTGTTGGTTGAGTAGATGGATGATTGGATGGTAGGATATGTTCTTCTTGACTTAGAGATTTCGAGGACGAAATCCTTTAAGTAGGGGAGAATGTAACACCCCGTATTTCTGTTAACACTAAAGTAACGAATTAAAGAATATTTAATTTTAAATGTGAGAATTAAGGGAAACGGGTTGCTCCATTGTGTTCGTCTCGGAGTTCTGGTTGAGATAGAGTCCGAGTTTGCGTGAATTGGACTTCGTATGAGGAAGTTATGGCGATCGGAAGTTTCAGAAAAATTCAAATAGATTTCAGAAATTCGAATTTCAAACTCAGATTGGGCTAGGCGGGAAAAATCCCGCTAGGGCCAGGTCGACCAGGGGGTTGAACTACCCACACAGCTCGACTAGGGGGTCAACCTGGGGGTCGACCTCCCCCCCCCCCCCCGCTGATTTGTTTGATGACGATTTTCTGACTCTTAGCTGAGTCATTAGGGCTGACTTGTCACCCTATCTTGACTGAATGGCTATGGTTCATTCTAGGTTGATCCGATAGCCTAAATTAATCCTAAACTCTATAAAAACACATGTAAACTCAAACTTTAAAATCAAATAAAAATTAGAATCATGGTCTCCATGTTGTCACCTTACAACCTAGAATAGCCGCCACCAAATAAAGAGGAAGAAAAGCTAATCCATTCAATTCTAATCTAAACCGTAGAAATTGTCTTCTTCAAAGGAGAGATAAATCAATTTCATAACTCATATTTCATAACTCAAGACCTTCTTTGAGTTGTGAGTTCGATTTCTTTAATAAGATAATTAACAATTTAATTAGATTGAGTTATGATTCGGGTTATATGGTTATGTTGTGAATCATTGACAGTTATGTCATTATCTATGTTGTAATTCTATGATGTTATTATCTATGTTGTAAAGCTGTGATGTTATTATCCATGTTGTAAATCTATGTTAATTGTTGCCTTATGTACAATCAAATCATAATAATGCTTCATATGCTAGTTTAGTTATGTTTGGGGAACAAATTCATATGTTAAATCATATGTATGTATGCAAATTTGGATGTCAAATTAGATATGGATCATATGCAAGTTAATGAGAATCACATACCACTTTACATGTTTCATGACATCTATTTTATGTGTAAGCTTGGATCTAAAGTTTAGGCTACGACATGTGTGAGTTATATGCTAGTATACAAAATTCTATATGCTAGTTTACATGTAGATCTTAATTTACATGTTTAGGTGCAAGTTTACACCATAGTTTATGTTGCATAAGTCACATATGCAAGTATATATATTTTGGAGTATGAATCATGTAATGTAAGTTTGTGACTATTTCCTATGCAAGTTTACACCTTATGATTAGATCTATGACACCCATTGTCTATGCAAGTTCAGATGAAACACCTTATTCACACATGCAAGTTCACCCCTTATGTTTAGATCTATATGCCAATTCATGTTATGACTTTTGTTAATAAGTTAGATCTAATTTATATTCTACGCAAGTTGTGATGTTTTCTCCTTATTCCATAAGTTAGACTATTCGAGTCTAACGTATATTTCACGTTAAACGAACGAACGTACAACGTGGGGGCAATGGGATAATATTAAAAGATTTAATATTTAGAATTGGCATAAATGCCTTAAATGTGATGTTAATTGGTATAATTTTATATACCATAAATAGATGGACATAATTAAGGTGTTAATTATGGACATAGTTAAATTTGTAATTAATTGGTAATTTGAATAGGGAAATTAATTCAAATTGGGGATAATTAATTATGTGTAATAATAAACCGCCTAAGACACGAGGTTAGACTCGTTTGTGGTGTAAGACTGCCCGGACCCGCCCGTCAAATCCAGCTGCCAAAAATGCCAGCCTAATGTGAAAGGACTTAGGCATAAATTAAATGCGTAACAATTGTAAAGACACGAGGTTAGGCTCGTTTGTGGTGTAAGACTGCCCGGAACCGCCCGACAAATTTAGCTGCCACAAATGCCAGTCTAATGTGGGAGGTCTTTATAAGGTTACGGTCTTAATGAATTAAGAAACATTTAACCAGATAAACATGTAGTGGGACATGAGGGGGTTAAGTGGGTGCCTTAGGTGGCATGTGGAATCTAGTGGGTGCCTTGGGTGGCATTTGAAATACGATTAGATGCACTTAACCAAGATTGAAACATGTAAAAAGACATGATTAAGAATGGGGTTAAATGAGGAAAACCTTAGAGCGGACCAAGCTTAGGTGGAAAGCTTGTGTCATGCATGGGGTCCCTTTTCAAACTAGTAACACATTAAGTATCTTTGTGGGCTCGACCCAAGTCGAGGACGGGACACACGTACTGGATTTGATTGTAAGAGGTCAAAACGGGTTAGCGGTGGCGATGCAAGTCCAACAGGTTCATATGCGAGTGTGGGCCCGGGCTGGTAGGTAAGACGTTGTTGCATCATGTAGATATAAGCCGTGCATTTTTGGTTGTATCGAGTTGCCACTTTGGGGAGTGATACACCGCACTATGGGGCCAGCACGGGTATCTACGAGTTAGGGAGCCAATCGAATGGGGGTAGTGGGTACACCTAGTGGAGATAGGGGCAGACGACACCTATGGAGGTAGCTAGGGGTACACTAAACTACCATTAGCAGTATTAAGTTCTGTAGGCGGGATCAACTTTTAGAGTGACTAGTGGTGGTGCAGTATAGTAATTATCTTATAGTGGTTTAGGTGCGCCTTTAACGTTATCTTTGTTCATCTTATTTCCGTGTTTGCTCTGTCATACCCAATTGTTCACAGTCATTTCCTTATTTTCCAACTTATGCCTACGTCTAGTTATTCTGATAATTATATTGTTAAAGTTATCGCACTCGCCAGACTTTCTGTCTGACCCCCTTTTCTTTCCACCTCTTTTCTTCCTTCCCCCCCCTCCCCCAAGTTTGCAAGGAGGGAATACTATAGCTTAGTGCGGATTTCTTTCAGTTGCTTGAAGAGAGTAGATGTATCGCTTTGGACTCTCTCATCTTTATGGCTTTACTTATTCTCAGTGGGGATTTATGCATTTATGTTATTTAAGTACTTGCTTCTTTATGTACTTTGAAATTTTTGGAAAAGACTATTGATCCTGTTGTAATGGTTTTGGAGATTACTTATGATGCAATAAAATAAGTTTTAACTTCCGTTGTGTTGTTTTATTTATTTATTCTTGTAATTTATCTGTTCTATACAACAATAGCGCTTCATGGACATTGATGCATTCCCTTTGTGAGTGACATTAATGGACATGGGGTGTTACAATCTTTATCATACGTAATCGAAATTCAGCGAAACAAGATCCGATAGGATCGTATGGACGGCGACTACAACATGGAACTAACAGGGAGCTAATCGAAGCTCGTTACAATTTATGGTGTAATAAATTGTCCATCTGAATCAACAGACGCAAATCGTTATGTAATGGTTAAGGCGAAATGTGAGTAAAACTCACCAACTCTGAACAGTTATATTTTTATAACGTATTTTTAGAACTGTTAATCATCTGTTGATTGTTGTGTGTTAACTGTTTGGTTGAATTGCTTATGTATTGGTTGAAATTATAGATAACGATATATATATAAATCGTTAATCAAATATTGATCCTGTTTGGCAGAATATTTCATATTAAAATGAAGTCGATGTTAATTATATTGTTTAACATCTGTGATGCAGGGTAACAGGTTGGAGGGGTCCAACTGGACTCCTCAATATTTATAATATTGTTCTGTTCATATATTGTAATATATGATGTGATATAAAATCTGTTGTGGATTCTGTGTGTTGAATGATATCGATCACGGTTAATTGGTATTTTAATACCGTAAGAAATACTGGGATGTAGAAAATGGGATTTTCAAAGTATATTTTGAAAATAAATTATTATATAAAATCAATGGATTTTATATATAAAAGGAAAATGATTTTTTAAAAGGAAAATGATTTTTAAAAGGAGATAATTAAAAAAATCAAAGATTTGAAAAGGAAAAAGATTTGTAAAACAAATATAAAGGAAATTATTTGTAAAACAAAGATAAGGGAATATTTATTTGTTAAACAAATAAAATAGAAAGATGAATATTTGTAAAACATTTACAAATAAAATAGAAAGAGAAATATTTGTAAACCATTTACAAATAAAATAGAAAGATAGAAATGGAATATTTATTTGTTAAACAAATAGAATTGAAAAGAATTATTCATTTGTTAAATAAATAGAAGTATGAAGGAACTATTTATTTAGGAAATAAATAGAAGTATAAAGGAAATATTTATTTAGAAATAAATAGAAGGATAAAAGGAATATTCTTTTGGGAAATAAATAGAAAAGATAAAGGGAATATTTATTGGTTAAATAAATAAAATTGAATGGGAATAGTTATTTGTTAAGAAAACAAATAGAAAAGGAATTATTTGTATAAACAAACAGAAAAGGAATTAATCAAAGGAGTTAATCGAAAAGAGTTAATCGAAATGAGTTAATCGAATATTAGTTATTCGACTAGAGTTAGTCAAATAAAGTAAATGAGTTAGAGTTAACCAGTTAGGGTTAACCAGTTGGAGTTAATCAGTTAGAGTTCACCAGTTAGAGTTGATCAGTTATAGTTAACAAGTTAGAGTTAATAGGTTAGAGTTGATCAGTTAGAGTTAACCAGTTAGAGTTAACCAGTTAGAGTTAATCAGTTAGAGTTGATCAGTTAGAGTTAACTAGTTAGAGTTAATCAGTTAGAGTTAACCAGTTAGAGTTGATCAGTTAGAGTTAACCAGTTAGAGTTAATCAGTTAGAGTTAACCAGTTAGAGTTGATCAGTTAGAGTTAACCAGTTAGAATTAGAGTTAACCAGTTAGAGTTAACAAGTTAGAGTTAAAGTTAACCAGTTAGAGTTAGAGTTAACCAATAGAGTAATTACATAGAGTTAATCGAATTAGAATAAATCAATTTGAGTTAGTCGAGTTAGGAGTTATCGAATATTAGTATTTGAATAAAGTTAAAGGGAGTTATCGAATCTAGTTATTCGAAAGGAGTTATCGAATCTAGTTATTCGAAAGGAGTTATCGAATATTAGTTATTCGAATGGAGTTAAAAGGAGTTATCGAATATAAGTTATTCGAATGACGTTAAAGGGAGTTATTAAATATTAGTTATTCGAATCTAGTTATTCGAAAGGAGATAATCGAATTTAGTTGTTCGAAAGGAGTTATCGATTAGTTTAATCGAAAAGGAGTAATCGAATATAGTATTCGAAAAGAGAGATTATCAAATATCGTTTATTCGAAAGAAAGAGTAATCGAATATTAGTTATTCGAAGTGATATAATCGAATATTGGTTATTCGAAAGGAGTTAATCGAATTTAGTTATTCAAAAGGAGTTATCGATTAGTTTAATCGAAAGGAGTTAATCGAATTTAGTTATTCGAAAGGAGTTATCGATTAGTTTAATCGAAAAGGAGTAATCGAATATAGTATTCGAAAAGAGAGATTATTGAATATCGTTTATTCGAAAGAAAGAGTAATAAAATATTAGTTATTCGAAGTGAGTTAATCGAATATTGGTTATTCGAAAGGATTTATCGAATCTAGTTATTCGAAAAGAGTTATCGAATCTAGTTATTCGAAAGGAGTTAATCAAATATAGTTTATTCGAATAGAATTAAAGGCGTAAATCGAATATAGTTTATTCGAATAGAATTAAAGAAGTTATTGAATATAGTTTATTCGAAAGGAGTTAAGTAATAAGAGTTAAATCAAATAGAGTTAATCCAATAAAGTTAATTGATAAGAGTTAATTGAATAGAGTTAATCGAATATAGTTTATTCGAAGAAAGGTTTCCAAATCTAGTTATTCGTAAGAGAGATTATCGAATATAGTTATTCGAAGGGAGGAGTTATCGAATAGAGATTATTCGAAAGAGAGTTACGTAAGGAAGTTTGTTAAAAGTTTAAAAGATAAACTTTGTCTATTCCGAAGTTAAAACGTTGTTCAGTTAAGGTCTGAGAGGTAATCATACCCCAACTTGATTGACTTCTTTCTTAACTAAGGAAAGGGCTAAGGTTTGATAGTAAAGGATTATTAAGTAAATTTAGTTAATAAGTGTAATGGTTTGAGTTGGCATAGCAATGGTTTGTTTAAACATCTGTCTAAGTCCAATGTAAGAGTTTTGGAAATGTTTTCCAAATAAGAATCAGAAATGTTTTCTAATATAGAAACAAGAAATGGAAATGTTTTCCAGTGTTAATAACATATATTTTCTAAATTTAGAAAATAAGAAATGTTGAATATAGGGGAACAGGAAATGACAAATGAAGTAAATTAATGAACTAAAGAGATAAATATTCAATGATGATTGATCGATTTAATTTCCATTTGGAAATAATATCGTTGTTTGCACACGTGTTTTTCTTTGATATTTAGCTCACCGACTATCGAAGTTTTTGACCATTTTAACGTTGTTAATATGGAGGTTGGATTATTATCCGAAGAACCACTCCATATTGGCATAAGCATTGCGAATCATATATGCCAAAGATAATTGAAGATGGAGTAAAGTGCAAGGGATGTTGTATAAATCTTAGGTAAAGATTTCCTAAGATGGTTGTATTGAATAGTGCCTTCAGTTTGTCCATTCCCAGGACGACCTGTATGGAAGAATGTCTGACAGAGTATATTTAATAGATCGCGTAAGTTGATCTCTTCAATCGTATTTACGTTTGGTGGTGGAGGAATTCGTTTCTCTTAGCTGTACACCCATGGTATTTTTGGGGAAATCAATTTGTGATTTGGAGGGTATGACGATATGACATTCAGAGTGAATAAATGCGTGATCTGTCAGAGATAAGCATGGCCTCTAGCCTCACATCCAGAAATGACAAAAATCGGGCAGGCAGCATGGCTATGTAGGTCGCACCTATTAGGTTGTATAATCACCTGATCTAGAGTTTCATTTACTTATAAAAATCTATTGTCAATGTTGTCTCATTCGGGAAACGGTTGCTTATCCCAACCGTTGGTGATATACATTCGATACACTCAAGAGAAATGAGTGGTCGGTCATGTGTGGGCGGGTTGCAAGATGTTCTTGTTGAACCCAGTGTATTCCTCTCTAGAGGTACACTAGCGAAAGGTGGTTCCATAACTTGTCATAGTTGGAAATCCATTACCCAATATGTGCTTGCGGTTTTGACTATATACTATTTATGTAGAACGTGAGATGAAAGCGTTTCTGCTAGATGATTATTAAATTGTGGTTGATAGACATTATTATTATATCAAAAGGTTTTTGATATGAAGATGTTTTGGATTCTCATAAAGGAAAAACCCATTCCATTATACGGCGTGGTCTTATGAGATATCATTTACTTGTTCAAACTGTTTTTACTGTTTTACTCATACCAGTCCCATGACTGACCCAGAGTTTATTTTGTTTTGTTTTCCCTAAACTCTTGGGTGCCCAATTTTGTACGGGCAGTCAAGTAGTCGGGATTTACAGATACTTGAAGAGCTGGAGCAGGGGGCTTCAGAATTATATAGCTATGGTTTTTTTCCGCTGTGTTGTAAGTGTTGTACGTTGGAAATGATATGTATATTTAAGTACGGATTTATATTTCAAAGTTATGTTATATATTATTTGTTATTCGTTCCGCTGTGAGGTTCGTGTTACTCTGATGTTGTGTTGTTCTTCTTCTTCTATTCTAAGTTTCTATCTTATATATTCTCACCCTCTAATTTATTTCATTAACTACCGGTATTTTTAGATGTTTGGTTAGTCATCATGGAGTTTATGGCGATAACCAAAGTCGTCAAAAACCGGGTCGTTACACCTTTTTTCTTATTTTTTTGCAAATCTACAAATCTAAAAGTATCCCCTTTTCAAAATAACTATAGATCTATAAGAATTTAGGAAATGTAGGCCCAAAATATTATTCAGATTTCAGATTTGGATGCTTTCAGTTGAGTAGGAAATTTATATACGAAGTTTACAATAAAGTGATTATTTCGTTTGTATTAAATCTGTAATATATGCCTAGATTTCATTAGTTTTGTTTGTAATTTGGTTAAATTTGAAATAATGCCTATCAGATCTGCTATGAATTGTTAAATCTAAAAGAACATGATTGTGGTTGGAATAATAATATTATTTGGTAGGCTTACTTGACTGTTCATGTTATTGCCTACAATTGTGAATAAAAAATATTATGGTCAGGGTAAACACTAAAGTTCTGGAAATAAGTTCTTTCCAGATTTTTAGTTTTAATGTTAAATGATAATTTATGTAATTTTGGTTAAAAAGATATAAGTTGTTTGTGTTCAGTCTTGTTTGGGTTCTTACTTAGTTATTGTAAATATGTCAGTTTGCTCTTTTTCAATAAAAAGACATTATTTGAAATCAATAAGAAATATGTTCAAAACTAAAATTAAATAGTTGTGTAAATTCACATACAAATATAGGTTATATATATATATATATACACACACACATCTATATTTTATTTTATTTTGAAAATGGGTATGCTTTCATTAATTCATAGAAAAGTACATAGCTAATTACCTACTACAAATACTAAACTAAAACTAAAAGAAATCTACAAATACAAAAAGTACATGAAAATAAAGGAGACACATGATGAGGTCATTATTTCCTACAACTAAGGTAAAATGTGCCGACCATCCTGCACGTAACAACTTCTACTCTCTTAGCATCCCTTGCACTTTGTGCAACTTCATTTGTAACAACCATTCCATAATTAATAATAGTACTGATATATTCTTGTTTAATCTTGTAGCCAATTTTCAGTTGTAGATTCACATAAACAAAACACTGTCTGCCATGATAAAACTCATGCCTGCTTTTTAAAGTCACAAAACTGATACACATAAAATTAATTTGCAATTGTGAAGTTTGTAGAAGACAATATTTTTGGTCTTGCAGATCAAACACCCAATTTCAACATATACAATGAAGTTGCCTTAGCCATTCCCTGCTTCATCAGTAGTCATACAGTAAAACCAGAAGCTAGATATACTCTCAACCCATTTGAATCCCAGTAAAACCCGAATGCACCAATTAATCATCTCAGAAAACAAAAATTTCAATACCCATTTTGAAATCATTAAATGGTTTCACATGATTACAAAAATGAGATATGAAATATATTGGGGATAAAAGTGCATAAAAACATATGGATATCTAGCAACATTAACGGGAACTGAGTAGCACAGGAAAAGTCACCATGAAAATCATACAAGCCTAACATAGATTACAACGGGCGTCCAATGAATATAAAAACCCCATGTTAAACGTAGAGACCAGAGATACAGATCTTACCCTTTAGAAAAATGATAGCGTACAATCAGGTCCATATGGAGATCACCAACAAAATTTTCGTTGAATCATCTGACTTGAATTTGATGAATCTACCAGTTATGAATAATTTAGGGTTCGAAATGAAGCAGAAGCCTCTCAATATATATAGGACGTATTTTGAAGGGGTAACATGGAAGATAAACAAGAAAATCAGGTTGTCATTAAACATCAAAGCCATTAAACTATTTTGGCTTTCACTCTTTCCCAAAATCCAGATCTAGGAGAAAAACCAAATCGCATATGACCTTCGAAACAATCAAATAATCCAGATCCAAATTCTTGATAAACCAAGATATTTAAATCAAAAAATGAATAACTGAAATACGCAGATACCAAATTGATGCGAAAACCTTAAACCGCAGTCAAACCCAAAACAAATCCTTAGCCAAAAAACAAAAATAACAAATCGTACTCAAACACCATCACTGATATCGATATAATTTGACCAAGTGGAGAGATCGGTTAGAGAAATTTAGAACTAAAACTAGTTCAGTTGCATTGAAGCTTGTTGGAACCCAAATCCACAGTGGCTTGATCTTCCATAATCGAACAATTTGAAATCAACAATGGTGAGAAAGGGGAAGACTGGTTGTTTAATCTTGGCGATTTAGATCAGCACCGATTACCCAAAGAGGTTATGGAATTTAGATCTGGCATTAACTGGTAAAAATAAAATGAAATAATTATGGCTTAACAACGAAACATAATTTCGTTGAAGGTTGGAAAGCGAATTTGTTAACTTCAGTGGAAATCAGCTAAATGTAAAAAGAATAAATTAAGGTTACGGGGAAGCTCACACACAATAAAAGCAGGCGAAGAGAAATCGCATGTCCCCATTAACAAGCACTCTATATACATACATACATATATGTTTATACATATTTGTACGTAATCTATGTCAACCATTCCACAAACATACATATAATATATTTCTTGTGATTTGGAATATGTTTATTCGTCTTTTAAATATTAGGCATAATTTACAATAATTACTGTTGACAACCTTTTTGTAAGATTCAGAATCTTATTACAAAAGTGAACGCAAAAAGGAATGTTTGGTTATTAGCTTGAACCAAAACATTAAATTTAAAAATTATGATAACAATAAGAAAAGAATAATAACTACGTTAATTGCACGAAAATACAAATATGCATACATACATACATACATACATACACACATACACACATACATACATACATACATACATACATACATACATACATACATACATATATATATATATATGTACATTATCCGTCCAAATCCACATAAACAACGAAATATATATTACAATTAATATTTGTGTATTTGAATGGTTTCCATTTTATAGAATTATACATGAAAATTTAATCCATATTAAATGGAAATATATATTATTACCATTGTAGCAATTAATGTAATTTATTTGCTATAAATAAGGTCATAAAGGAATATTAACTATTGTAACCATCGCTGATTGGGAAAAACAAATTAAATTAGGTAAGCTAAGTCTAGTTGGTTACAATTTGAAAACAGTGACTAGGAATTAGGATTGTAACACTAGTTAAGTAAGTAAACATTTCTTATGATATATATATATATATATGCACAAAACAAATTAAATTAAAGTAAAATAGAAATGTTAAGGAGTTACAATAGTTTGATTGGAAATAAAAGGGACTGACAAAATATGGACATTCCATTGTTAATTAATGTCTTAGGAAATTGAAACTGTTAGGTTCATAAGTGACACTAATTATGATCAATGAAAATAAATAGCATTTAAGGGGTTAATTAGTGCCTTAGGAAAATATGACCATTATGGTCATAAATAGCAATAACCCTGTTAAATAGAAATAAATGAAATAAAAAGGGGATTAATGGGTATAGATTGTCATTTTAAATACCAAGTCCAATAAGGAAACGATTAAATATCCTAGGATAAGAAGGATATAGCTTTCCTTATTTTATACTAGTGAATCAAGGAGTAATAATTAAAAGTTAGAATTGGACTTAGTAGGTTAATGATTTGAGGTCAGTTCCCTTATTAGACAGAAATCTGCACTTTCCAGCAGTCAAATATATGTCCAACTGATGTGAGATATCATTAACAATAGGAACCCGTGATGATAATTAGTTTGTACACATGTAGTATTTCCGTAAGGATAAACTAACTGGAATAACCCATAAAGCGTGGCCTTCTTTGGGATCAACATGTTAAGTGGTTAGGTCCACCTATTAAAATGTATTAAGCGATCACCTAGCCCACCTCCCTTAAATGAAAGAATTAAAGGCTAATTAGGTAAAATTTCGATAATCTTCACGAGTAGTCCGCTTACTTGGGTCTTAAGTGACTTGGGTCAAGGGGTCCACCTGGGAATAGGTCCTCCAGTTATGGGTCTTAAACGATGTATGAATTCTACTTAAACCTAGATTTAAAAAGGTCTGATATGGTCATTCCATAGAGCTACCTATCATATGGGAAGTATTGAGCGACTAGGAGATTATTCAATAAGCCCGGCTAGATAGTAACAAGGGGGTCCACCAAAGGAGGGTCTTAAATGGCGTGCTACGTTTACCAAACCGAGTGGTCATAAGTGGCTGCTTACTATCTCTCGCCTTATGCGAGGAATGATTTTATATGCGTGAAAGAGGTAAGCCTTAATTAGTTGGACCTCTAGCTAGTGTCCTCTAGTTTATATTAGCGTTGAGTAAACCATCGAAATGAATTAAGTGGCCAATAGGTCCGTGTAACACCCCACATCCATTAATGTCACTCACAAGGGGAATGCATTAACTTCCATGGAGGTTTTAAGTGAATATAGAACAGAAAAATTACAACAAGACAGATAATAAGTAGTACTTGGAAATCTAAAACTTCATTTTATTGCAGCGGAATTTAAACATGTTTGTTACATCATAAAACCATAAATCAGAGTCAAGTACAATATCCATCTTGATAAAAAAACACATAATCCCATTACATAAATAGCCATTAAAGAAGATAACAAGATGGACTTTACTTCAACGGTCCAAGCTTTCCAATGAGAGATAAAGCAATCCAATCAAACTCCGCTAGAGCTGTGTCCACCCTGAGGACCTGGAGGGGGAAAAAGGATGGAAATAGAGGGGGTCAGACATAAAGTCTGGCGAGTATGATAATTCTAACAATACTATTATCAAAATAACTAGACTAAGGCATAAGCTGGAAAACAAGGAAATGTCTATGAACTATGGGGTAAGGGAGAGCAGATAAAGATAACGTTAAAGGCACACCTAATTACTAACGAATAATTACTACACTGCACCACACCAGTCACCCTCAAAGTTGATCCCACTTGCTTCACTTAGAAATTTTATAAATAGCCTTGCGTACCCCTAGCTGACTACATAGGTGTCGTCTGCCCCTATCTCCACTAGGTGTACCCCACTACCCACTTGCGATCGGCTCCCTACTCGTAGATACCCGTGCTGGCCCCACAGTGGGGTGTATCACTCCCCTAAAGTGGTAACCCGATACAACTTGAGAATGCACGGCTTATACCTACACGATGCAACAACGTCTTACCTACCAGCCCGAGTCCACACACGCATATGAAACCCGTTGGACTTGCATTGCTACCGCTACCCCGTTTTGGCCTCTTATAGTCAAGCCCAGTATGCGTGTCCCGTCCTCGACTTGGGTCGAGCCCACAAAGATACGTTTGGGTTACTGGTTGAAATGGCCCCCACAAGCTATCCACCTAAGCTTGTCACAACTAGTATATCCCATTTAACCCTCTTAGTCATGTTCATTTACATGTGTGTTTGGTTAAGTCTTACTAATCGTATTTCAAATTCCACTAAAGGCAACCACTAGATTCCTCATGCCACCCAAGGCACCTACTTAACCCCCATGTCCCACCTTACATGTTTATCTGGTTAAGTATTTCTTAATTCATTCAGGCTATAACCTCATAAAGACCTCTCACATTAGACTGGCATTTATGGCAGCTGGATTTGCCGGGCGGGTCCGGGCAGTCTTACGCCATAAAAGAGTCTAACCTCGTGTCTTTACAACTGTTATGCTTTAGTTTGGGCCTAGGACCTCTCACATTGGGCTGACATTTGTGACTACTGGATTTGCCGGGCGGGTCCGGGCAGGTTTACGTCACAAACGAGTCCAACCTCGTGTCCTAAGCATTGATTAACACTTATAATCTTTTACCCCAGTTTTAATAATTTCCTATTCAAATTATTAATTAACTCCAATTTTAATGATGTCCATAATTGACTCAATTATGGCCATCCACTCATGGCATGCAAAATCAAATCAATTGCACCCAACATCTTAATATTAAATCCTTAATATTACCCCTACCCCCCGTTATACGTTCGCTTATTCAACGCAAAATATACGTTAGACTCGAATAGTCTAACTCATAGCACAAAGATAAATTATCACAACATATAGACAAAAATAAATCTAATCATGATAGGGGTGAAACTTGCATGTGTGATAGATGTCCAACACCTAAACTTGCATAGGCAAAAACTATAACTTGCATAAAGCTACACATGTCATGGATTTAAAAGTGTCAACTTGTTTGGTAAAATGTCACAACTTAAATGATATGATCATAACCCAAATTCATGTATAAACTTGCATATGGGGTTTTATGCAACATAATGATGGTGTGAACTAGCATCTAATACATAGAATTCACATATGTCATAGCATAATTCTAGATGTTATAATTCTAGATCTAAATAGATGTCATGGCATATGTTCATAATCTTTACTTGCACACATGATTTGTCATATAGATCAACATATCCCAAACATTATGATTTGATTAACATGAACCAATTAGCATAGATAATAACATCATGACTTTATAACATGTATGATTTATCACAACTTAGCATAGAAAATTACAACCTATACAATATCATCATAGCATGATTTACAACATATAGGATATCATCATCACATAACATGGGATTTACAACATACATGATAGCATAAGGTTTACAAAAACATATATGACAATCCACACCATTCACTTATAATCCATTCATAACTTAATCTAATTAGTTTAATAATAATCTTGTTAAGATCATCATACTCACAATTAGAAGAGAAAGAGAGTCTTGATTTGCTTTAGAGTTGAGTAGAATTAGGGTTTTGATTAGCTTTTCTTCCTTCTTAGTTGGCGGCGGCTACACTGAGTTCCATGGCGGCGGTATGACGGTGGCTATTCTATTTTTCATGTGAATTAGAGTGAGAGACTACCTAGGTATTTATAGAGTTTAGGGTTTATTTAGACCGTCAGATCAACTCAGAACTAAACTGAACCGTTTAATTTGCCAACTCAGCCCTAAAGACACATCAGCCAAACCCTAGCCGCCTGGACAGGTCGACTGCCCAGTCGACCTGGGGGGGTGGGGGGTGTCGACTGCCTAGTCGACTCCCCAGTCGACCTGGGGTGCTGGGCGGGAATTTTCCCGCTTAGCCTGTTTGACTTCGAATTTGAAATTTAAATTTTCTGAAATCTGTTTTGAATTTTCTAAAACTTCCGATGGCCATAACTTCTTCATACGAAGTCCAATTCATGCAAACTCGGACCCTATTTCAACCAGAATTCCGAGATGAACACAATAGCGCAACCCGTTTCCCACAATTCTCACGTCTGAGATTAGTTATTCTTTAATTTGTGAATATTAATATTAACAGAATTATGGGGTGTTACATTCTCCCCTCCTTAAAGGATTTCGACCCCGAAATCTTCAAGTCAAGAAGAATGTATATCCTTACATCCAATCGTCCATCTACTCAACCATCAAACACAGGCATCCATTGTCCTTATAGACTTCTAATGCTTTCATGTTTAAATGCACCGTGTGTGTATATGTCCGTATCTAATGCAAAATCAGGTGGTCCACTGATTCAGTTGACATCCTTAATGCAAATCATGATAGTGCCATGCGTCCGTTATGTATGCAAAAGTTCCTTAATGCTACATATTATCTCTATATGCGTGCACAATCATCATCGGAATGCAACATCCATATGATAAAAAATCCTTATACATCCATTTTACTAAATACATCCATTTATATGCAATATGCAGTATGAAGTGACTGAGCCGATCTAGTGCCTAATAGTGTGTGTATATGCGTCCACGAGCAACCACTAGCAAACACTTGCATCCACTTTGCATCCATCATACATAACATGTATCAAACACATGTTTCACCTATAGGATTATCCTAACTAAAGGTCAAGGATACTAGCGAGAGGATACTCTAAAGGTAAGATAAGTACAAGCTAAGCGATAAAGGAGAAATTAAAAGACATACCCTAAAAAAGAAAAGGGTACAACGAACGCATCTTCTCTTCCGTCTCCCAAGTAGCGTTGCTCTCATCATCTCCCCATTGTACTTGACTAGTCTGACCTCTCGATTTCTCAGCTTCTTGATCTCCGACCGAAGAATGCATGTAGGAGCTCGTCGAATCGTCGCATCACGCTCTATCTCCACCTCTCTAAGCAAGCTCGGCTCTACCACCTCCGTGGTCTCGTGTAGGCACTTCCTCAAATGTGATACATGGAATACATCGTGTGCACCACTAAGTCTCTCAGGCAACTCCACTCTATACGCCATCTGTCCAATCTTCTCCTTAATAGGAAACGGCCCTACGAACCTTGGTGCTAATTTCCCAACGGACCCAAAGCGAACAACATTCCGTAATGGAGACACTTTGATAAAGACCATGTCCCCAACATCAAACTCAAGATCTGTCCTCCTCTTATCTGCATAAGATTTCTGCCTATCTTGCGCCGTCTTCATCCTCCTTCGAATCAGGTCGATCTTTTCCGAATTCTCTCTAATCATATCGGGCCCAAGTAAGATCTTATCCGTAGATTCCCACCAACATGTAGGTGAACGACAAGGTAGTCCATAAAGAGCTTCGAAAGGTGCCATGCCAATGCTAGACTGAAAGCTGTTATTATATGCGAACAACACCAATGGAAGATTCTTTTCCAACGTACCCCCAAAGTCTAGGATACATAGCCTCAAAAGATCCTCTAGAATGCGATTCACCATCTCAGTCTGGCCGTCCGTCTGAGGATGATATGCGGTGTTCAAACATAACTGAGTCCCTACCGCTTCTTGTAAGCTACTCCAAAATTCGCTAGTGAAGATAGGATCGCGGTCGCTCACGATGCTAGAAGGAACACCATGCAAACGAACTATCTCTCGGACGTACACAGAAGCTAACCATGGAGCAGTCCTCTTACTCTTTACAGGAATAAAATGGGCACTCTTAGTAAGTCTGTCTACTATAACCCAAATCCCCGTATTACCCTTCCTTGATCTTGGTAATCCATCCACAAAGTCCATCGAGACACTCTCCCACTTCCATAGTGGAACCTCCAATGGGTGAAGCAACCCACCGGGTTTCTTTTGCTCCGCTTTTACTTGTTGGCACACCAAGCATCTAACGACATACTCGGCCACATCCCTCTTCATGCCGGCCCAAAAGTAAACTCGTCTCATGACCATGTACATCTTGTCCCCGCCAGGATGAATGGTCATCTTCGAACGATGTGCCTCGTCAAGAATAGCCTTCCTCAAACCATCGTCTCGAGGTACACAAAGTCTACTATCCCTACGTAACCAACCCATATCATCTAGGGTATACCTACGGAGATGGCTTGATGACTCCCCTCTTTTGAGCTTTTCTACTAACTCAACCAACTGTGGGTCGTCTCGCTGTGCCTCGCCAATCCGTCCCAAAAGCGTAGGTCTAACCTCTAAGGATGCTAGCAAACCGGGTACGAAGTCAACGGAAGGTCTAAAGTCAAACATTGAAATGAATTCTAAACTTCGCCGCTCAACAAACAACGCACTCAAGGACAATCTTTTTCTACTTAAGGCATCTGCCACTACGTTACCCTTGCCAGGGGTATATGCTATTTCGAAATCGTAGGACGCTAAGAACTCCATCCACCTTTGTTGCCTTAAGTTCAAGTGCTTCTGAGAGAATAAGTATTTTAACGACTTTTGGTCAGTGAACAATTCGAATTATTCCCCAAGAAGATAATGACGCCAAGACTTAAGTGCGAAAACAATAGCGGCCAACTCTAGGTCATGTGTAGGGTAATTTTTCTCATGCGCTCTCAACTGCCTTCCACCATAGGCTATTACCCTACCCTCTTGCATTAAGACTGCACCTAGTCCTGTCCCACAAGCATCCGTATAAACAGTAAACGACTTACTCCCGTCTGGCAGCACTAAGAATGGAGCTGAGGTCAAAGCTCTCTTCAAACGTTGGAACGCATCATCATAATCTACGTCCCACTCGAAGACTAGGTTCTTCTTCGTCAATCGTGTTAATGGAGCTGATATCTTTGCGAAGTCTTTGATAAACTTCCTATAGTAGCCAGCCAATCCCAAGAAACACCTTACTTCGGTATCATTTTTAGCGACCTTCCAATCTTGGATGGCCACCACCTTCGCGGGATCCACAGTTATCCCTTCCTTGGAAACCACGTGCCCTAAGAATCGTACTTCCTTCCTCCAGAAGTGACACTTAGAAAATTTAGCTTTATGATTATGCACTCGTAGGGTCTCCAATACTTCCCTAAGATGTAGGGCATGCTCTTCTTCATCCTTAGAAAAGATCAAGATGTCGTCTACAAAGACCACCACAAATTTATTAAGGTACTCCCTAAACACTCTACTCATCAAATCAACAAAGTATGCGAGGGCGTTTGTCAAACCGAAGGGCATCACTAGCCATTCATAGAAACCATCCGGAGTCCTAAAGGCAGTCTTGTCAATGCTATCCTCAGCCACTCTCAACTGATGGAAACTAGTGGCTAAGTCCAACTGCGAAAACACTGTGGCGCCAACTAACTGATCGAAGAGATCGTCAATCCTCGGTAGTGGGTGTCTGTTCTTCTTAGTAAGCTTATTAAGTTCTCTATAGTCCACACAAAGTCTAAGGGACCCATCCGCCTTCGTGGCAAATACTACTGGAGCACCCCACTCCGATATACTTCGTCTTATGAACCCCTTCTCAAGCAACTCCTTCAGTTGCTTATCGAGTTCCCTACTTTCACGAGGAGCCATGTGGCGTACTGGCAAAGATATTGGTTTTGCATTATCCACAAGATATATTCGAAAATCTATCTCCCGCTTCGGAGGCAAGCCCTTCGCCTCCTCAAACACATCCGAGTATTCTCGGACCACTCTAACAGATCGTAGATTCTCCACAGACGCGTCAAGCGATTCTAGATAACTTAGCATAACGGAATTTATGGGATTACAAAAGATTTCGAGAGCGTTACAAAGGCGAGTCATGAGCCTAACTACTCTCCTTTCACAATCAAGAACGGCCTCATTTCTGGATAACAAATCCATTCCTAAAATTAGCCCATAGCCCATGAAGCCCAAAACATAAGCATCACATCTAAACTCAATGTTAAGTATAGAAATTTTCAAATCCAAACACATCATGGACAAATAAGCTGAGCCCCCAATTGGATTCGAAACAACTAAGGGATCCTCTACTGAACTGGTGTTTAAGTGCAGTGATTCAACTAATGATGTAGAGATAAACGAATGCGATGCGCCCGAATCGAATAAGGTACGGATAGGATGATCAAATAGAAAAACTAAGCTTTCAACAGAAATGGTTCTACCTCGTTCTTGCAGCGGTGGGACCGCGAGAGCCTGAACTTGTCCCCTTGCCTGCCCTGGTGCCATAAGAGCCTGCACCTGTCCTCCCGAGGTAGACCCTGCCCTCTGCCCCTTCTTTGGGCAGTCCTTCACTAGATGTCCCGCTTCACCACAGTGAAAACAACCAGTCTTCTTTTTCTTTCTGCAATCCTTGCTGAGATGGCCTGGTGTCCCACAGTTAAAGCATTTCTTCTTTCCCTTGCCATTATTGTCTTTACCACTCTTCTTGTTTTGCTGTTGTGGTTTCTTCTGATCCCCTTTCTTCTCAGGTGCCTTATCAACTTTAGCGCCTTTCTCCTCGTGCATGAGTGCCATGTCTACTAGCTTCTCAAAGGTGCCCCCCATAGGGATGTGGGTCATGGCCAACCCTTGCAATGGCTCATTCAATCCATTAACGAACCTTAGAGCCTTCTTCTCCGGCGTGTTCACTAAGTCCAAGCCCAACCTTGCTAACTGATTAAATTTGTTGACATATTCTTTCACTGATGAGCTTCCTTGCTTTAATGTCAAGAACCTTTCCATATATAGATTCTCTTCTTCCCTTAAGAGAAACTTTGCCTCAAACCTACGTCTGAAATCTGCCCAAGATTCAACAGGACGCTCCCCATTAGTGACCTTCCACCAAAATGAGGCCTCTCCCTTCATTAACCAAGCTGCTAATTTGACTTTCCTCCCTTCTTCTACTTCAAAGATTTCTAGCAATTCTTCCACCTCCTTAAGCCAATCTCTAGCTTCCACAAACGTTTCTGACCCTTGAAATGGTTTTCCACCCATAGCCTTAAATTCCTTGCATGTCTTTGCAAAAGTATCAACGCGAGGAGGAGGAGGAGGAGCAGGTGCAACTGGTGGTGGAGGAACATTGGCTGGGCCTGCAGCGGCCCTAGCCTCTAATAACCTGCTATACCATCCTGGTATCGTTACACCATCCGGAAGGTTAAGATCCTCAGCCATGCTGAAACGAAAAAAGGAAAGATTCAAAATGGAGAATTCGAAAGATAAAGATATGGCTATTGGGGATTATGTTTTTCTTAAAAACTTTCCTCTTTAAATTACTCATCAAGACATGTTCTTGAAAACACTTCTTCCAAAAATACTTTAGAAGAATAGTTTTTCTAAAAAAATTATCTTTTCTGGTAACCTTAAGCTCTGATACCACGTGTAACACCCCACGTCCATTAATGTCACTCACAAAGGGAATGCATTAACTTCCATAGAGGTTTTAAGTGAATATAGAACAGAAAAATTACAACAAGACAGATAATAAGTAGTACTTGGAAATCTAAAACTTCATTTTATTGCAGCGGAATTTAAACATGTTTGTTACATCATAAAACCATAAATCAGAGTCAAGTACCATATCCGTCTTTATAAAACAAAATACATAATCCCATTACATAAATAGCCATTAAAGAAGATAACAAGCTGGACTTTACTTCAACGGTCCAAGCTTTCCAAAGAGAGATAAAGCAATCCAATCAAACTGCGCTAGAGCTGGGTCCACCCTGAGGACCTGGAGGGGGAAAAAGGATGGAAATAGAGGGGTTCAGACATAAAGTTTGGCAAGTATAATAATTCTAACAATACTATTATCAAAATAACTAGACTAAGGCATAAGCTGGAAAACAAGGAAATGTCTATGAACTATGGGGTATGGGAGAGCAGATAAAGATAACGTTAAAGGCACACCTAATTACTAATGAATAATTACTACACTTGTAATTACCTGGATTTTTGACGGTGAAATAATTAACTTATTTAATTATTTAAATAACGTATATATTATTTAATCGACGACGTTAGAAGGTATAAATTATAATATAATTATAAACGAGCTTGAAATGGCGCGGCAATTCGCTATTTGGCGATTTGAACTTCAACTGAATATACAAAAGCCGTTTTAAATCGGATTTCTGTGAAACAAGAAACGCTAGGAGCTGGTGAAGTATATCTTTCTAGTGGAAGAGAAAATGGGGATTTCGTCGTGTAGATTTTGATTTATGTCCAAATCAAATTCTAAGAAATGCAACGCCCTGATCATAATGATTTAATTATATTTTATATAAGGATTTAAATAGAAATTGAACATCGAGGTAACTCTAACGTTGTAATATCGAGTTGTAAATCCATATAGGAATATTCTAAGCTGTATGGTATTCCACTGTGAATAGAGATGATAATATTTAATTTTAAATATTAAATTTAATTATATTTAAATATATTTATATATTTAAACAGGCTATTTAGAGCTTTAAAAATAGCCACATTTGCAAACGAAGCCGGAATTCGACGAAACTAGTTTTGTTGGATCCGCAATATCAAATAGTTGTTAGATTTCCAGTTTCGTGATTTTTAGAGTTACTGTGTGGCCGTACGAATTTTTAGAGTGAAAAACAGTCAGTATTTTGACAGTAAAAAATACGCTGTGTGAGCAAACGGAGTCGGAATTCGACGAAACCAGTTTCGTTGGGACCGTAATATCGAACTGAAGGTGTATGTTCAGTTTGGTGATTTTTGGGTATTATATGTGACCATAGGGATTTTTAAAGACGGATATAAACAGCGTTGAATATAAAATTGAATATAAAAATAATATAAAATTCCTATATAAACACCTTAAAAATCCCTAAACCTAATTTTCCATTTTTCAAGGTCAACCAGAAAATGCGCCGCATGTTTCAAGCTTCCAGTAAATCGTTTCCATCTTCTAAAATCAAGATAAATTCCAAACAAAATCCTAAAATCATCACACCAGAGTATTTAAGTTCCTGTAATCCTTCTCTGCGTCCCTGTGTTCATTTTAGTGGGTTCGACGAACATTGCTGCGCACGCGAAAGGTAGCAGTAGAGTTAGGGTTGGATTTGTTTTGTCAATGGGTTATCGATGTGGACATCTGAGTTCAGTTTTGGGATCAACGAGGAAATCCACACCTAGTGTGCTGGAATTGGCGAATTTCGCGGTGATAACTGTCGATCGACAGTGTACTGGAGGGTTCGACGGAAGGGGGTTTGGAGGTGCGAGTTGGGGTCCGTGGTAATGAGGTGATGGAGTTTTAACAGAGGAGTTTGTTGGTGATCTTTTTCTTGTGTTCGGTTGAAGAACGAGAGGGTTGGGAAGCTCAGAAATAGGAAACGCGAGATAAAGGAGGAGCAAGAGTTTGAGATTTCAACGGGGAAGAAGGTAGTAAATGAAGTGAGCGGGTCTTCTTTTAAGTGGATGGGCCTTAAGTCAAAGAGGGAGCCCAAATTCTTTTATTTAGGAAGTTAAGTTTTTAATTTGAATTTAATTAATAGTTTACAAAGTTTGAAAAGGGATAACTTTATCATATGGTATCGAAATCAGACGAAACAAGATCTGTCGGGATCGTATGGACGGGAGCGTCACAATGAGACTGACCGGGAGTGGATCGGAGACAGTTACAATTTATGGAGAAATAAATTTTCAGACTGAATCAAATAACGCAAACCGTTATTTAACGGCTAACGCGCCAATGTGAATAAAACTCACCAACTCTTAACAGTTATATTTTTATAATGTATTCTTAGAACTGTTAATCATCTGTTGATTGCTGTGTGTTGGTGGATTGATTGAACTGCTAGTCAGTTAGTGGAAATTATATATATATAAATATATATATATAAACCTTTAAATATTTATTGTAACAACCCGTATTTCGATAACATGTTAAGACGAGAATCAAGGCAGAATTTAATTTTAAATTCTGAATCAAGTAAAACGGGCTATGCCATTGCGTTCGTCTCGGAAAAATACGCGAAATAGAGTCCGAGTTTTCGAGAATCGGAGTCCGTATGACCAAGTTATGGTCTGACGAAGTTTTCAGAAAATTCAAGTTCAAAAACGAGTTCTAATTTCAAAAGTTAGGGCTAAAAGGCTAGGCGGGAAAAATTCCCGCCAGGCACCCCAAGTCGACAGCCCTGTCGACTTGGGAGTCGACATGCTTGACCCAAGTCGACAGCCCTGTCGACTTGGGGGTCGACATATGGTGGCCGGGCAGTTTTGCCTGGTGCACCTATTTCCTGTCTTGGCTAGGTTTTTGGGCCTGGTTTGAAATCTGACGGCTCAGGTTGATCCTAGGGTTAATCCTAAGGTCCTAATCACTCCTAATCTCAATAAATAAGCCCCTAACCTACCCCTAAACCCTCATTATTCATTCATGCAACTAAACTATGGCAAAATTGCTCCACTCATGGCCTCCACTCAAAATCCTAGCCTCCACTTCATTTCTATGAGAGGTTTCATGATCATGTGAGTATTAGAGAGTCCCTATGTTAGTATGAGAGCTTCTCAAGTTGATTTCAAGGCTAAAGCTTTGACCTTTGTTCATCAAGATGGGGTTTTTATTGATTTGGAGTGTTTACCTTTGGGTTTTTGGGTGATGGCATGCATAGGCTTCATCACAATCTTTGTTTTGCATTTCGATTTGTGCCTTCATAGCAATGTAAGCCCTTTCCCTACTCTTAGATATTAACTATGAAGTTAAATGTTCATGTTGAAAGTTTGGGTTTGATCATTGAGAATGATACATGCTATCATGTCATGCAAGTTTATGAAGTCATTATCTTGATCTTATGAGCTAAAAGCTACAACCTTTATGTTGAAATGTTGCATTATGCAACATGAGAACCTTCATACCCTTTATGTCAACTTGCATATGAAGTCATAACCCTTATATGATGATATATGCGAGTTTCTAGTCATCATTCCATGTCTTTTGTCACCATGATTCACTTATGTGCCAAGTTTGGGTTTATGCATGTTTTTGTGAGGCTTAAGAATGTAACATGCAAGCTAATGAACACATTTGTGCCTCATTTGCCACCATGATTAACTTGTGGCTTAATATCCATTTGGGTCATGCCTTTGCCAAGTCTCTTCTTTTAATCCATTACGTTGTTGCGAACGTATGTGCGAGTTTAAAAGCGTTGGGTTATGTTATGGGTAATTTCTAATGACATGAAAATACAACTTGAAAACATGACTTGAAATATAACATGGAAGTTGACATGTAAGTATGCTTGAAAACATGAGCTTGGGAATTTACCTATTAAGTTAGGTCTACCCATTGGGAATTTACCTATTAAGTTAGGTCTACCCAATTGCTTGAAAACTTGAATATGAACATGACACTACACTAAACATGAAAGTGGCCAACTCGAGGTTGGGTTGAGTTTGCAAAGTAAAACTACCCGGAACCGACCGGCCTAACTAGTAGTTGCAAACAATAGGACCCAATGTGAGAAGTTGGTCATGTTGTGCTTGAACCCGAGGTTAGACCAAGTTGTGGTGTAAAGCTACCCGGAACCGACCGGCTTAACTAGTAACCACAATAAAGTCTAATGTGAGAGGTTGGGGTGCATTAAGTAATTAATGCCACATGATAGGGTTAAGTTAATTTGATTAATGACTCTTAACCAAATATGACATGGACAAATGGGTTAAGTAATTTGATTAGGCTAATGGTACTTAACAAAATATGACAAGGTTGGGTAGGTTAAGTGACTTGATTTGCCTAATGACACTTAACCACTTTTATACGACTAGTGGACGGGGTTAAGTTAACCAACACTTAATCAATCCAGCACGATAATTTGGTAAGGATAAGTAAGTTTTCTTAATGACACTTAACCGAAAGATACAGTTAAGGGATGGGGTTAAGATTAGACTCAACTAGTCTAAACATGGAAATCAGATGGGGTTAAGTTAGCCTAGACTTAATTAATCCCACGTGGCAGTTTAATGGGGTTAAGTTAAACGCTTAACTAATCTAACATGATGATTTGATGTGGTTAAGTGACCTATACTTAACCAATCTAACCCGTGAATTTATTGAGGTTAAGTGACCTATACTTAACCAATCTAACCCGTGAATTTATTGAGGTTAAGTGACCTATACTTAACCAATCTAACCCGTGAATTTATTGAGGTTAAGTTAACCTATACTTAACCAATCTAACGTGAAAACATGATAAGGCTAAGTCACGAATCGTTTGAATACACTTGACCAATTTGACTCAGTAATTTGATGGGGTCAAGTTAATACATACTTAACCAACTTGAGCATGGTTTGTAGGGTTAAGTCTTGGACTTGGATACTTAGCCAATTTTGACATGATTTGTAGACGGGATTAAGTCATGAACTTAAGTGACACTTAATCTATTATATAAACCCTAATTCGGAGAATTAGGTGGATAACCGTAGTTAACAAGGATAGCGGGAATAAGGCTAAGTGGTAAACCTTAGTTGAAGAATAACTAAGTAATGATTCTTAGTCAAGGAAGTTTAGACCAGTTCATAGATAGATGAGTAACCTAATACGGTAGGTCATCGGTTAAGTATACGAGTAGGAGCAAGTATCTGATTTGGATAAAGGCTCTAGCGAACTGGGTAACGAAGCAGCGGCTTCGGGGAACGTGAGAGTATTCTTGGTATCCCTCTATGAGCTGCCAGGTGATCATACTAGGCTCATGAGAGGTTAAGGTCTGCGTTAGAAGAACCAAGAGTATGCCTTGGTTGCTATACGAGCGACCTAAAGACGGGGATGGATAGGGGATAGTCGACGATACACGGTCGTACCCTAGATAGCATTTTCGTCAGGCTACCTACCATCTTTGGTCAAGCGTGTACGTACGGAAAGGCAGAGAACACCCAATAGACCATAATTGCTATCTAATTATGGGTGCGGTAAGGCTTGGATGTGGGTTGGCCAGTGTTGTGTTCTCATACAGGATTTATCATGTCTTGTCTTTCGCTAGTTGAGCGAGTGGTCTCGTGGGACCATAGCCACGTATAGAAAAAAACAGACCTTAGCATCTGCATCGGCAGAAAAAAATCTAAAGCTCCCGACCGAGTCCTGTACTTCTTGATTTGCCCTGTGACAGGACTCGGATGGCACGATGTGATACATGTGCATACAGTCATGGAAAAACGATTCACGATGAATGCGTGGGAAAAAGGGCGCGGTTGGCGGTTAGCGTAATCCCTAGTGGCCCTAGCTGGTTGAACCCAAACCGAGATACGAAAACGTGCAATAGGTAAGCATAATCCCTAGTAGCCCTAGGTAGCATAAGTCCTAGTTGTACAAACGATAATTCATGTTGGAAGACCCTAGCTAGGTTTAGGGTAACAGTCCAAACCGATCTTAAGGATCATGGAACTATGTTAAAGTAATATAGAATCTCATGGGAAAGCCCGTATGGTCTACGGCAAGGGACTGAACATTTACATGGAATAAAACATACAAGTTGAGTAACCTATATATGCGATATATTAGGTTGACATGGACCATTACACGACTTTTGAGTAAGGGTCATTCTTGGTTAACACATGACACGGTGGGGATACTAGTACGGTAGGTGCAGAGCTAAAATACAGGATAGATATCATGGGACGTTATACGTGATAGATATCTTGGGGATATTATACTTGATAGAAACCTGACGATGTGATACCTTGTTTTATCTTGACATCGTAATTTATCATGACGCCTTAGTTTATCTGAGTTCGGTAGTTCATCCTGTTATTTTGATTTAGCTTATCTATCTTGTTATCATGCTTATGTTCATCTCAGTTTCTCATGTCAGTTAACTTTACTAGTTTTTATGCTAATAGTAGATAGGGCTTACTCAGTCTTTTTGACTGACCCGTTTTGTTTCGCCTCTTTTCTTCCGTTTCCCCCCCAGGTTACAGGGAGGAAATACTGTTGTTTAGCTCAGACTTCTTCTGCTTGAAGGTCATCACGGATGGCTTGGACTTATCTTGGCTATGGCTACTTTACTGTTTTACTTGGGGAATAATTTTGGAAAAAATCTTTATGCTTCTTTACTATTTGCAAGACAGGTTTTGATGTACTCTGATGTAAAAGGCTTTAGACCTTAATTATTAATGTTTATAAAAGTTCGATTTTACTGCCGCTGTTTTATATGTTCTGTCTTGTGATATTTCTATGCATGTTTACCAATAATGCCCCTCTAAAACTAGTGCATTCCTTTGCGAGTGACACTAGCGGAGGCGGGGTGTTACATTTGGTATCAGAGCAGAAGGTTACCAGACTGGGCAAAAGTTTTTAAGGACCTTCTGAAAATTATTTGAAAACCGTTTACAAAGAAGCATTTTTCAAGAAAATTTTCTTTTAAAAGAAAAAGGCTATTCCCCAAAGGCCATTAGCACTATCCTTGTTTCCTTAATTGAATCTCTTCTCCTTTCTTTCCTCCATCTGTAGTCACAGTGGTTTTAACTGCGACTAGTCTTTTCTATCTACGAAAGTGCTTTCCATACGATGGAGGTGGTTCTCGAGAGACCAGTGGCCGCGTTATAAGAAAGGATAGTGAGAAAGAGGATAAAGGATACGAGCTTAAGGATGAGCAACTTGTTGGTATAGCTTAGTCCTAAAAGGAGGGAGAAAGATGAACAATGAAACCCATGACGAGAGAGTACCTTTGGCACGGTAAAACGGGGCGGATAGTTAAGTATTATGGGACAAGGACAAGATCATCGGGAGGGCAATAGTATGCTCTCATTTCTAGAGTACCTCGGAAGGAGGGTAACGATATTGTTAAAGGTTTAGCTTTTCTTCTCTATCATCCCGTTAGGACTTTGTTTTGATCATCGTATCATTTAAGTTTGCTTCGATAGTTGAGTCTCTGCACCTTAAGTACTAGCGTAATAGAGAATCCCACTTTTGTCTCAGAGTCCTATTGGAGGATCAGTCCATTTATACATGACTTGTTTGGATTTGAGAATGTCTATGCCAAGAGTTGAGTTTGGAAATAATGCTTATGTTTATAATCTATGGATGGATTCTAGGGATGAAGTGGTTATCCAGTAGGGGGTGCCACTCTCGGTTTTGATAGGAGGGTAGTTAGACCTTTTGACTAGCCTTGGTAATACCCTCGAAGTATCGTATAACCTTTTTGAGGTTCTGTCATGACTAGTTACTTAGAATCCCTTGATGCCTTTATTGGAAATTTGAAGCCCGATCGAGTGGTGTTCGCCGGTAAGACGGGTGGTTTACTTCATTTATGCATGGGTTATAGAGATCACCCTAGTAAGTGCGCTTGATAACCTGGTTGACACCTGTTTACTTTCAAGAGAAAGTTCTTCTACATGGAATACCTTATAGTATATGAACGAGATCCAAGATTCACTAGTGAATTTTGGAGGGCTCGCATGGAACCATGAGTACGAAGGTTTGCGCCAAGTATTCTAGAAAAAGGATAAGTGCAAGTGGAACGAGAGGCGACGAAGGAATGAGTTCCATCTCATGTTATGGAAACAGGAAAAATAAGGAGCTACGAAACCATGAAGTTAAAGGATGGTTAAGGCACAATGGAATTAAGCTCACGGAAATACGACTTTGATGGTCAAAGACTAGATACGCTCATGATATCTCTTTTTGGGGAGTATATCTTTGATCCCTGTTTTCTGTAGAGCTTACTTGTAGGGTATCTTTTGTGGACATCCTCTCGGTCCTATTTTCTGTTACAAACCCCGTAAGGAGTTTGTCTTGTTTATCTTCTCGACCCTGTTTCAGGGAATCCTAGGTAGAACCCTATGGATGTAAACATGTATTTGAAACATGTTATGATTGATATGGTTGCAAGTGGTTGCTCATGGATGCGCGAATACACATTAGATACTAGCTCGACTCGGTCACATTTCATATTGCATATGCACGAGTATTTATACTTGTTTATGGATGAAATCGAATGTATTATCATGCGGTTGTTGCATATGAATGAATGATTGTGCACACATATAGTATCTATATGACTAGGACTATTTGCATACATGTTGGATTCATGGCACTATACATATTTTGCATTAGAAAGATTATTCAGGCCTGATCATTAGCATTAGCTAAGGAACATGTACACACACGTCTTGCATATATTCATACAGCATTAGAAATCATCTAAGGACAATGGTTGCTTGTGGATGATGTTTTGAGTAGATGAATGATGGATGGTAGGATATGTTCTTCCTAACTTAGAGATTTCGGGGACGAAATCCTAAAAGGTGGGGAGAATGTAACAACCCGTATTTCGATAACATGTTAAGACGAGAATCAAGGCAGAATTTAATTTTAAATTCTGAATCAAGTAAAACGGGCTATTCCATTGCGTTCGTCTCGGAAAAATACGCGAAATAGAGTCCGAGTTTTCGAGAATCGGAGTCCGTATGACCAAGTTATGGTCTGACGAAGTTTCCAGAAAATTCAAGTTCAAAAACGAGTTCTAATTTCAAAAGTTAGGGCTAGAACGCTAGGCGGGAAAAATTCCCGCCAAGCACCCCAAGTCGACAGCCCTGTCGACTTGGGAGTCGACATGCTTGACCCAAGTCGACAGCCCTGTCGACTTGGGGGTCGACATATGGTGGTCGGGCAGTTTTGCCTGGTGCACCTATTTCCTGTCTTGGCTAGGTTTTTGGGCCTGGTTTGAAATCTGACGGCTCAGGTTGATCCTAGGGTTAATCCTAAGGTCCTAATCACTCCCAATCTCTATAAATAAGCCCCTAACCTACCCCTAAACCCTCATTATTCATTCATGCAACTAAACTATGGCAAAATTGCTCCACTCATGGCCTCCACTCAAAATCCTAGCCTCCACTTCATTTCTATGAGAGGTTTCATGATCATGTGAGTATTAGAGAGTCCCTATGTTAGTATGAGAGCTTCTCAAGTTGATTTCAAGGCTAAAGCTTTGACCTTTGTTCATCAAGATGGGGTTTTTATTGATTTGGAGTGTTTATCTTTGGGTTTTTGGGTGATGGCATGCATAGGCTTCATCACAATCTTTGTTTTGCATTTCGATTTGTGCCTTCATAGCAATGTAAGCCCTTTCCCTACTCTTAGATATTAACTATGAAGTTAAATGTTCATGTTGCAAGTTTGGGTTTGATCATTGAGAATGATACATGTTATCATGTCATGCAAGTTTATGAAGTCATTATCTTGATCTTATGAGCTAAAAGCTACAACCTTTATGTTGAAATGTTGCATTATGCAACATGAGAACCTTCATACCCTTTATGTCAACTTGCATATGAAGTCATAACCCTTATATGATGATATATGCGAGTTTCTAGTCATCATTCCATGTCTTTTGTCACCATGATTCACTTATGTGCCAAGTTTGGGTTTATGCATGTTTTTGTGAGGCTTAAGAATGTAACATGCAAGCTAATGAACACATTTGTGCCTCATTTGCCACCATGATTAACTTGTGGCTTAATATCCATTTGGGTCATGCCTTTGCCAAGTCTCTTCTTTTAATCCATTACGTTGTTGCGAACGTATGTGCGAGTTTAAAAGCGTTGGGTTATGTTATGGGTAATTTCTAATGACATGAAAATACAACTTGAAAACATGACTTGAAATATAACATGGAAGTTGACATGTAAGTATGCTTGAAAACATGAGCTTGGGAATTTACCTATTAAGTTAGGTCTACCCATTGGGAATTTACCTATTAAGTTAGGTCTACCCAATTGCTTGAAAACTTGAATATGAACATGACACTACACTAAACATGAAAGTGGCCAACTCGAGGTTGGGTTGAGTTTGCAACGTAAAACTACCCGGAACCGACCGGCCTAACTAGTAGTTGCAAATAATAGGACCCAATGTGAGAAGTTGGTCATGTTGTGCTTGAACCCGAGGTTAGACCAAGTTGTGGTGTAAAGCTACCCGGAACCGACCGGCTTAACTAGTAACCACAACAAAGTCTAATGTGAGAGGTTGGGGTGCATTAAGTAATTAATGCCACATGATAGGGTTAAGTTAATTTGATTAATGACTCTTAACCAAATATGACATGGACAAATGGGTTAAGTAATTTGATTAGGATAATGGTACTTAACAAAACATGACAAGGTTGGATAGGTTAAGTGACTTGATTTGCCTAATGACACTTAACCACTTTTATACGACTAGTGGACGGGGTTAAGTTAACCAACACTTAATCAATCCAGCACGATAATTTGGTAAGGTTAAGTAAGTTTTCTTAATGACACTTAACCGAAAGATACAGTTAAGGGATGGGGTTAAGATTAGACTCAACTAGTCTAAACATGGAAATCGGATGGGGTTAAGTTAGCCTAGACTTAATTAATCCCACGTGGCAGTTTAATGGGGTTAAGTTAAACGCTTAACTAATCTAACATGATGATTTGATGTGGTTAAGTGACCTATACTTAACCAATCTAACCCGTGAATTTATTGAGGTTAAGTGACCTATACTTAACCAATCTAACCCGTGAATTTATTGAGGTTAAGTGACCTATATTTAACCAATCTAACCCGTGAATTTATTGAGGTTAAGTTAACCTATACTTAACCAATCTAACGTGAAAACATGATAAGGCTAAGTCACGAATCGTTTGAATACACTTGACCAATTTGACTCAGTAATTTGATGGGGTCAAGTTTATACATACTTAACCAACTTGAGCATGGTTTGTAGGGTTAAATCTTGGACTTGGATACTTAGCCAATTTTGACATGATTTGTAGACGGGATTAAGTCATGAACTTAAGTGACACTTAATCTATTATATAAACCCTAATTCGGAGAATTAGGTGGATAACCGTAGTTAACAAGGATAGCGGGAATAAGGCTAAGTGGTAAACCTTAGTTGAAGAATAACTAAGTAATGATTCTTAGTCAAGGAAGTTTAGACCAGTTCATAGATAGATGAGTAACCTAATACGGTAGGTCATCGGTTAAGTATACGAGTAGGAGCAAGTATCTGATTTGGATAAAGGCTCCAGCGAACTGGGTAACGAAGCAGCGGCTTCGGGGAACATGAGGGTATTCTTGGTATCCCTCTATGAGCTGCCAGGTGATCATACTAGGCTCATGAGAGGTTAAGGTCTGCGTTAGAAGAACCAAGAGTATGCCTTGGTTGCTATACGAGCGACCTAAAGACGGGGATGGATAGGGGATAGTCGACGATACACGGTCGTACCCTAGATAGCATTTTCGTCAGGCTACCTACCATCTTTGGTCAAGCGTGTACGTACGGAAAGGCAGAGAACACCCAATAGACCATAATTGCTATCTAATTATGGGTGCAGTAAGGCTTGGATGTGGGTTGGCCAGTGTTGTGTTCTCATACAGGATTTATCCTGTCTTGTCTTTCGCTAGTTGAGGGAGTGGTCTCGTGGGACCATAGCCACGTATAGAAAAAAACAAACCTTAGCATCTGCATCGGCAGAAAAAAATCTAAAGCTCCCGACCGAGTCCTGTACTTCTTGATTTGCCCTGTGACAGGACTCGGATGGCACGATGTGATACATGTGCATACAGTCATGGAAAAACGATTCACGATGAATGCGTGGGAAAAAGGGCGCGGTTGGCGGTTAGCGTAATCCCTAGTGGCCCTAGCTGGTTGAACCCAAACCGAGATACGAAAACGTGCAATAGGTAAGCATAATCCCTAGTAGCCCTAGGTAGCATAAGTCCTAGTTGTACAAACGATAATTCATGTTGGAAGACCCTAGCTAGGTTTAGGGTAACAGTCCAAACCGATCTTAAGGATCATGGAACTATGTTAAAGTAATATAGAATCTCATGGGAAAGCCTGTATGGTCTACGGCAAGGGACTGAAGATTTACATGGAATAAAACATACAAGTTGAGTAACCTATATATGCGATATATTAGGTTGACATGGACCATTACACGACTTTTGAGTAAGGGTCATTCTTGGTTAACACATGACACGGTGGGGATACTAGTACGGTAGGTGCAGAGCTAAAATACAGGATAGATATCATGGGACGTTATACGTGATAGATATCTTGGGGATATTATACTTGATAGAAACCTGACGATGTGATACCTTGTTTTATCTTGACATCGTAATTTATCATGACGCCTTAGTTTATCTGAGTTCGGTAGTTCATCCTGTTATTTTGATTTAGCTTATCTATCTTGTTATCATGCTTATGTTCATCTCAGTTTCTCATGTCAGTTAACTTTACTAGTTTTTATGCTAATAGTAGATAGGGCTTACTCAGTCTTTTTGACTGACCCGTTTTGTTTCGCCTCTTTTCTTCCGTTTCCCCCCCAGGTTATAGGGAGGAAATACTGTTGTTTAGCTCAGACTTCTTCTGCTTGAAGGTCATCACGGATGGCTTGGACTTATCTTGGCTATGGCTACTTTACTGTTTTACTTGGGGAATAATTTTGGAAAAAGTATTTATGCTTCTTTACTATTTGCAAGACAGGTTTTGATGTACTCTGATGTAAAAGGCTTTAGACCTTAATTATTAATGTTTATAAAAGTTCGATTTTACTGCCGCTGTTTTATATGTTCTGTCTTGTGATATTTCTATGCATGTTTACCAATAATGCCCCTCTAAAACTAGTGCATTCCTTTGCGAGTGACACTAGCGGAGGCGGGGTGTTACATTTATATATTGATGTTGTTATCAGAATAATCAGTACTGAACTGAGAGTGATGTTGATTTTACTGTGTAACATCTGTGGATGCAAGGAAACAGGTTGGAGGGACCCAACTGGGTTCCTCAATATTTATAATACTGTTTTGATTCATATATAGTGATATAGAATCCGTGGTCGATTATATGTGCTTGGACGATATTGAACATCGTGATTTGATCTGATTGAATACCATAACATACGGGATGTTGATAAGGGTATTTTCAAAGTGATATTGAGAACAGAATATTTATAAACTGGAATATTTATAAATAAGAGATATTTATAAATTCGAATATTTATAAATAAGAAATATTTATGAATTGGAATATTTATAAATAGGAGATACATAGAAAAAGAAAATAATTTCAAAACATTTTCTTCTGAGTGGAAACGCCTGTGTGGCAGGTTCGGGGATTTTCCCGATGCTCCCGTTACAAAGGAGGTTATGGCAAATTTTTCAGAGAATTTAAGGAGTTAGAATATTTCAAGAATAAATTTGAAAAGGAAATATTTGTAAACCATTTACAAATAGAATTGAAAAGGAAACGTTATAAAAAGGAAACGTTATAATAAGGAAATCATTTTTAAAGTGTAGAACCGTTATTTAAAAGTAAATCTTTTCAAATGAATAAAACGTTGTTAAAAAGGAAATCTTTATAAAGTGAATAAAGTAAATCGAATATGGTATTCGAAAGGAGTTAAATCGAATATGGCATTCGAACGGAGTAAATCGAATATGGTATTCGAAAGTTAGTAAAACGAATATGCTATTCGAAAGGGGTTAGTCGAGTCGAGTTAGTTGAATAGAGTTAACTAGTTCAGTAGAGTTAACCAGTTCAGTAGAGTTAACCAGTTCAATAGAGTTAACCAGTGAGTTAAGTAAGTCAAGTTAACCAGTGAGTTAAGTAAGTCAAGTTAACCAGTGAGTTAAGTAAGTCAAGTTAACCAGTGAGTTAAGTAAGTCAAGTTAACCAGTGAGTTAAGTAAGTCAAGTTAACCAGTGAGTTAAGTAAGTCAAGCTAACCAGTGAGTTAAGTAAGTCAAGTTAACCAGTTGAGTTAAGTAAGTCGAGTTAATCAAATCGAGTTGATCGAGTTAGAGTTACTCAGTTAGAGTTAATCGATTAGAGTTAAAACGAACTAGAGTTAATCAAATATAGTTATTTGAGACAGAGTTAGTCAAACATAGTATTCAGGGTAAGTTGCCATCTCGTACGACTGCTAGCGTAATTCGCAGGGCTGTAAATAGCCTAAGGCGGTCGGATGTTGCCTAAGGGAATTAGGCGTAACCATTGTGATCGCTGCGATCTAGAGTCAAGCGAATGGAGTTAATCGAATCTAGTTATTCGATAGGAATTAATCAAGTTGAGTTAAATAAGTTAAGTTAGTCGATTTAGGTTCGTCGAGTCGAGTTAATCAAATTTAGTTATTCGAGAGGAGTTAATCGAATGTAGTTATTTGAATAGAGTTCGTCGAATATTAGTTATTTGAAGGAGAGAGTTAATCGAATATAAGTTATTCGAAGAGAGATAATCGAATATGAGTTATTCGAAGAAGAGTTAATCAAATAGAATTAAACAAGATATGGAAACTGACTGGAGATTAGTTATGTTGAACAGCTTTCTAAGTATCGATCTGATGTTGGTTTCGGCCTTCGGGGTTTATACTTAGAGAATCGTTCTCCTACTAGTTTACAGTCAGGGACTGATAGTTGTGGAGGAATAGTGATACATGAATAAGCTATGGAAATGTTTTCCAGTGTTAATAACGTATATTTTCTGAATATAGAAAATAAGGAAATGTGAATATATATATATATATACACACACATATATATATATATATATGTTTAATGATTGGATCGGTATTTCCATTTGGAAATAAGATCGTTGTGTGTACACGGACATGTTCTCATTTGATAGTTAAATAACCGACTATCAAAGTTTTACCATTTTAACGTTGTTAATATGGAGAGACCGGTTGGATTATTATCCGAAGAACCACTCTATATTGGCATAAGCGTTGCGAATCATATATGCCAAAGATAATTGAAGACGGAGTAAAATGCAAGGGCTGTTGTATAAGTCTTAGATAACAGTGACTAAGACAGATATATTGAATAGTGCCTTCGGTTTGTCCAGTCCCAGGACAACTTGTATGGACGAAGGTCTGACAGAGTATATCCAATGAATCGCGTAAGTTGATCTGTTCAAACGTATTCACGTTTGGTGGCGAAGGAATTCGTTTCTCTTAGCTGTATACCCGTGTTATTTTTGGATAAGTCAATTTGTGATTTGGCGGGTATGACGATGTGACATTCTAAGTGAATGAGGATGACTTGTGTTGATGAATGTCTGACGGAGTATTTCCAGAAAGGTCCTGTACATTGATTTCTTCAACCGTACCAAGAGTGGAAGCGGAGAAGGAAACTTCTTTAGCTAAACACGTAATGTGCTATTGTAGATGTCAATTAGTGATTTTCGATGGATCTGACAATGTGGAATTCAAAATGAATCTGATGTGATGATGAAGCGTAACCTCAAGCCTCATCAACCGGTAAATGACAGAAATCGGGCAGGCAGCATGGCTATGTAGGTCGCACCTATTAGGCTGTATAATCACCTGATCTAGAGTTTCATTTACTTCTATAAAATCTATTGTTGATGCTGTCCCATTCGGGAAACGGTTGATGATCCCAACCGTTGGTGATATACATTCGATACACTCAAGCGAAATGAGTGGTCGGTCATGTGTGGCCGGGTTGCAAGATGTTCTTGTTGAACCCAGTGTATTCCTCTCTAGAGGTACACTAGCAGAAGGTGGTTCCATAACTTGTCATAGTTGGAAATCCATTATCCAATACGTGCTTGCGATTTTGATTGTATACTATATATGTAGAACGTGAGATGAAAGCGTTTCTGCTAGATTGATGTATATTTGTACTTAGACATTATTATAATATCAGAATGATATTGCTTGTCAAAGATGTTGGATTCTCATAAGGGAAAAACCCGTTCCGTTATACGTCGTGGTCTTATGAGATATCGTTTACTTGTTCGAACTGTTTTAAACTGTTTTACTTATACCAGTCCCATGACTGACCCGGAGTTTTACTTCGTTGTTTTCCCTAAACTCTTGGGTGCCAAAATTTGTACGGGCAGTCAAGTAGTCGGGATTTTACAGATATACTTGGAGAGCTTGGAGCAGGAGGCTTCCAGATCATATAGCTATGGTTTATTTCCACTGTGTTGTAAGTGTTGTACTCTTATAAGTGCTATTGTATACATAACTGTTATATTTAAAAGTTATGTTATATATTATATGTTATTCGTTCCACTGTGAGATTCGTGTTACTCTGATGATGTAAGTTCTTCTTTTCTTCTTCTATTCTAAGTTTCTATCTTATCTATCCTCACCCTCTAATTTCTTTCAATAATTACCAAGATTTTTCGATGTTTTGGTTATCGACATCGAGCTTATGTCGATAACCAAAGTCGCCAAAAATCCGGGTTGTTACAGTTGGTATCAGAGCTTAAGTTAAGAATTACTTGGCTCTGCGGCATGACTCGGTAGAGATAGGGTTAGTAATACCCTAGATTGAGTTTGAGTCTATATATACGAGTGCGTATTTATATTTGATATAAAAATGGTTTTATATTGTGGAGATTCATTGGCTGAGTTGTTTATGAGTTATGTTCGATCAGTTTGATCCACTGTATTGGTAGGGGTTTCTAAACACTCGAATACAATGAACCGTCATGGTATGTTTTGAAAAGAGGGTAAATGAAATAATTTTACCCAAATTATATTTGATATATATTGAATTTATAATATATGAGATATATTGGTTGTCATTATAATCGAGTAAGATTATAAAGTGAAATGGTTATAAATAACCAATCAGAATTCATATAAGTATAATATATGAAATAAGATGAAATAAATCTGAAATTAAAATTAGAATCGAAAATTTAGAACTGGAAATTCAGATAAGTGTCTGTAATTGAATCTGGATTGGATATATGTGAATTTCAAAATCCTGGGAGGTTTTTAATTTTGTCTTAATAAGGATATTTTGAAATGATTCAAGATGGAAGTGTTTAAGTTGGAGGTTTGAAAAGGAATATAGTATTGAACTCACTTTGATCGTTGGAAAATAATTCTAATGATGGTGTACACATCATCAGTGTGATTTTCGAGTTGTAAGTGACGGATTACTACCCAAGATTTTATTTTCAAATCTGTTTTGCGAAAACAAGTGTTTAAGAATTCAAATGTTTTGAATTGGTATTATGATTTCAAATTTACTTGAAGTAAAAGCCCAAGAATTTAAATTCTAAAATTTAAATTTAACTTGTTATGTTAAGTAAAACTGGGGTGATAAGAGAATAATCTGAAATGGTCTTGTATTGATGAGTTAAGAGTTTGAAATCGAGAATCAAACTCGAGTTGAAATGATAATTGGCTTGGATATAAGCGAATGGTTGTGTTGGTGCTAAAACTGATTGGAATTTGATTGGAGCGGCATTGGCATCTGCTAAATTGATAGCAGATGGAAATGAGATAATGAAACGCCCGACAAAAAAGTACAAGTTTATATTCGATATAAGCATGATATTTATGAGCCGAAATGGCAAGCCGCTTGGTTGTTTGATTTTCTTTTGGGTTGGAGAAGGCCTAGAGAGGCGACTTGTGGTTTTACCGATGGGGCTGTACAAAGGAGGTTATGGCGAAATTTTCCGAGAATTTAAAGTGTTAGAAAATTTTCAAAATTTTTGAAAATTTTAGTTAGTCGGAATGAATAAATATTTTAGTCGATATTAATTAGTTCAGTTGAAATCAGAAATAAAGGGTAAACAAATAATAGGAATTCCAATAGATAGGATCATCCTCTAACTTAGCAATTTCGAGGATGAAATTATTTTAAGTGGGGAAGAATGTAATGGCCTGGATTTTTGACGGTGAAATAATTAACTTATTTAATTATTTAAATAACGAATATATTATTTAATCGACGACGTTAGAAGGTATAAATTATAATATAATTATAATCGAGCTCGAAATGGCGCGGCAATTCGCTATTTGGCGATTTGAACTTCAACTGAATGTACAGAAGCCGTTTTAAATCGGATTTCTAGGAAACAAGAAATGCTAGGAGCTGGTGAAGTATATCTTTCTAGTGGAAGAGAAAATGGGGATTTCGTCGTGTAGATTTTGATTTATGTCCAAATCAAATTCAAAGAAATGCAGCGCCTTGACCATAACGATTTAATTATATTTTATATAAGGATTTAAATAGAAATCGAACATCGAGGTAACTCTAACGATGTAATATCGAGTTGTAAATCCATATAGGAATATTCTGAGCTGTATGGTATTCCACTGTGAATAGAGACGATAAAATTTAATTTTAAATATTAAATTTAATTAAATTTAAATATATTTATATATTTAAACAGGCTATTTAAAGCTTTAAAAATAGCCACTTTTGCAAACGAAGTCGGAATTCGACGAAACTAGTTTTGTTGGATCCGCAATATCAAATAGTTGTTAGATTTCCAGTTTCGTGATTTTTAGAGTCACTGTGTGGACGTACGAATTTTTAGAGTGAAAAAACAGTTAGTATTTTGACAGTTAAAAATACGCTGTGTGAGCAAACGGAGTCGGAATTCGACGAAACCAGTTTCGTTGGGACCGTAATGTCAAACTGAAGGTGTATGTTCAGTTTGGTGATTTTCGGGTATTATATGTGACCATGGGGATTTTTAAAGACGGATATAAACAGCGTTGAATATAAAATTGAATATAAAAATAATATAAAATTCCTATATAAACACCTTAAAAATCCCTAAACCTAATTTTCCATTTTTCAACGTCAACCAGAAAATGCGCCGCATGTTTCAAGCTTCCAGTAAACCGTTTCCATCTTCTAAAATCAAGATAAATTCCAAACAAAATCCTAAAATCATCACACCAGAGTATTTGAGTTCCTGTAATCCTTCTCTGCGTCCCTGTGTTCATTTTAGTGGGTTCGACGAACATTGCTGTGCACGCGAAAGGTAGCAGTAGAGTTAGGGTTGGATTTGTTTTGTCAATGGGTTATCGATGTGGACACCTGAGTTCAGTTTTGGGATCAACAAGGAAATCCACACCTAGTGTGTTGGAATTGGCGAATTTCGTGGTGATAACTGTCGATCGACAGTGTACAGGAGGGTTTGACGGAAGGAAATTTGGAGGTGCGAGTTGGGGTCCGTGGTAATGAGGTGATGGAGTTTTAACACAGGAGTTTGTTGGTGATCTTTTTCTTGAGTTCGGTTGAAGAACGAGAGGGTTGGGAAGCTCAGAAATAGGAAACGCGAGATAAAGAAGGAGCAGGAGTTCGAGATTTCAACGGGGAAGAAGGTAGTAAATGAAGTGAGCGGGTCTTCTTTTAAGTGGATGGGCCTTAAGTCAAAGAGGGAGCCCAAATTCTTTTATTTAGGAAGTTAAGTTTTTAATTTGAATTTAATTAATAGTTTACAAAGTTTGAAAAGGGATAACTTTATCATATGGTATCGAAATCAGACGAAACAAGATCCGTCGGGATCGTATGGACGGTAGCGTCATGAGACTGACCGGGTGTGGATCGGAGATAGTTACAATTTATGGCGAAATAAATTGTCAGACTGAATCAAATAACGCAAACCGTTATTTAACGGCTAACGCGCCAATGTGAGTAAAATTCACCAACTCTTAACAGTTATATTTTTATAATGTATTCTTAGAACTGTTAATCATCTGTTGATTGTTGTGTGTTGGTTGATTGATTGAACTGCTAGTCAGTTAGTGGAAACTATATTTATATATATACATGTATATATATATATATATAAAACCTTTAAATATTTATATATTGATGCTGTTATCAGAATAATCAGTACTGAACTGAGAGTGATGTTGATTTTACTGTTTAACATCTGTGGATGCAGGGAAACAGGTTGGAGGGACCCAACTGGGTTCCTCAATATTTATAATACTGTTTTGATTCATATATAGTGATATAGAATCCATGGTCGATTATATGTGCTTGGAAGATATTGAACATCGTGATTTGATCTGATTGAATACCATAACATACGGGATGTTGATAAGGGGATTTTCAAAGTGATATTGAGAACAGAATATTTATAAACTGGAATATTTATAAATAAGAGATATTTATAAATTCGAATATTTATAAATAAGAAATATTTATGAATTGGAATATTATAAATAGGAGATACATAGAAAAAGAAAATAATTTCAAAACATTTTCTTTTGAGTGGAAAGGCCTGTGTGGCGGGTTCGGGGATTTTCCCGATGCTCCCGTTAGAAAGGAGGTTATGGCGAATTTTTCAGAGAATTTAAGGAGTTAGAATATTTCAAGAATAAATTTGAAAAGGAAATATTTGTAAACCATTTACAAATAGAATTGAAAAGGAAACGTTATAAAAAGGAAATCATTTTTAAAGTGTAGAACCGTTATTTAAAAGTAAATCTTTTCAAATGAATAAAACGTTGTTAAAAAGGAAATCTTTATAAAGTGAATAAAGTAAATCGAATATGGTATTCGAAAGGAGTTAAATCGAATATGGAATTCGAATGGAGTAAATCGAATATGATATTCGAAAGTTAGTAAAACGAATATGCTATTCGAAAGGGATTAGTCGAGTCGAGTTAGTTGAATAGAGTTAACTAGTTCAGTAGAGTTAACCAGTTCAGTAGAGTTAACCAGTTCAATAGAGTTAACCAGTGAGTTAAGTAAGTCAAGTTAACCAGTGAGTTAAGTAAGTCAAGTTAACCAGTGAGTTAAGTAAGTCAAGTTAACAAGTGAGTTAAGTAAGTCAAGTTAACCAGTGAGTTAAGTAAGTCAAGTTAACCCGTGAGTTAAGTAAGTCAAGTTAACCAGTGAGTTAAGTAAGTCAAGTTAAGCGGTAAGTTAAGTAAGTCAAGTTAACCAGTGAGTTAAGTAAGTCAATTTAACCAGTGAGTTAAGTAAGTCAAGTTAACCAGTGAGTTAAGTAAGTCAAGTTAACCAGTTGAGTTAAGTAAGTCGAGTTAATCAAGTCGAGTTGATCGAGTTAGAGTTACTCAGTTAGAGTTAATCGATTAGAGTTAAAACGAACTAGAGTTAATCAAATATAGTTATTTGAGACAGAGTTAGTCAAACATAGTATTCAGGGTAAGTTGCCATCTCGTACGACTGCTAGCGTAATTCGTAGGGCTGTAAATAGCCTAAGGCGGTCAGATGTTGCCTAAGGGAATTAGGCGTAACCATTTTGATCGTTGCGATCTAGAGTCAAGCGAATGGAGTTAATCGAATCTAGTTATTCGATAGGAACTAATCAAGTTGAGTTAAATAAGTTAAGTTAGTCGAGTTAGGTTCGTCGAGTCGAGTTAATCAAATTTAGTTATTCGAGAGGAGTTAATCGAATGTAGTTATTCGAATAGAGTTCGTCGAATATTAGTTATTCGAAGGAGAGAGTTAATCGAATATAAGTTATTCGAAGAGAGATAATCGAATATGAGTTATTCGAAGAAGAGTTAATCAAATAGAATTAAACAAGATATGGAAACTGACTGGAGATTAGTTATGTTGAACAGCTTCCTAAGTATCGATCTGATGTCAGTTTCAGCCTTCGGGGTTTATACTTAGAGAATCGTTCTCCTACTAGTTTACAGTCAGGGACTGATAGTTGTGGAAGAATAGTGATACATGAAGAAGCTATGGAAATGTTTTTCCAGTGTTAGTAACGTATATTTTCTGAATATAGAAAATAAGGAAATGTGAATATATATATATACGTATATATATGTTTGATGATTGGATCGGTATTTCCATTTGGAAATAAGATCGTTGTGTGTACACGGACATGTTTTCATTTGATATTTAAATCACCGACTATCAAAGTTTTACCATTTTAACGTTGTTAATATGGAGAGACCGGTTGGATTATTATCCGAAGAACCACTCTGTATTGGCATAAGCGTTGCGAATCATATATGCCAAAGAAAATTGAAGACGGAATAAAATGCAAGGGCTGTTGTATAAGTCTTAGATAACAGTGACTAAGATGGATATACTGAATAGTGCCTTCGGTTTGTCCAGTCCTAGGACAACTTGTATGGACGAAGGTATGACAGAGTATATCCAATGGATCGCGTAAGTTGATCTGTTCAAACGTATTCACGTTTGGTGGCGGAGGAATTCGTTTCTCTTAGCTGTATACCCGTGTTATTTTTGGATAAGTCAATTTGTGATTTGGCGGGTATGATGATGTGACATTCTAAGTGAATGAGGATGACTTGTGTTGATGAATGTCTGATGGAGTATTTCCAGAAAGGTCCCGTACATTGATTTCTTCAACCGTACCAAGAGTGGAAGCGGAGAAGGAAACTTCTTTAGCTAAACACGTAATGTACTGTTGTAGATGTCAATTAGTGATTTTCGATGGATCTGACAATGTGGCATTCAAAATGAATCTGATGTGATGATGAAGCGTAACCTCAAGCCTCATCAAACGGTAAATGACAGAAATCGGGCAGGCAGCATAGCTATGTAGGTTGCACCTATTAGGGTGTATAATCACCTGATCTAGAGTTTCGTTTACTTCTATAAAATCTATTGTTGATGCTGTCCCATTCGGGAAACGGTTGCTGATCCCAACCGTTGGTGATATACATTCGATACACTCAAGCGAAATGAGTGGTCGGTCATGTGTGGCCGAGTTGCAAGATGTTCTTGTTGAACCCAGTGTATTCCTCTCCAGAGGTACACTAGTAGAAGGTGGTTCCATACCTTGTCATAGTTGGAAATCCATTATCCAATACGTGCTTGCGATTTTGATTGTATACTATATATGTAGAACGTGAGATGAAAGCGTTTCTGCTAGATTGATATATATTTGTACTTAGACATTATTATAATATCATAATGATATTGCTTGTCAAAGATGTTGGATTCTCATAAGGGAAAAACCCGTTCCGTTATATGGCGTGGTCTTATGAGATATCGTTTACTTGTTCGAACTGTTTTAAACTGTTTTACTCATACCAGTCCCATGACTGACCCGGAGTTTTACTTCGTTGTTTTCCCTAAACTCTTGGGTGCCTAAATTTGTACGGGCAGTCAAGTAGTCGGGATTTTACAGATATACTTGGAGAGCTTGGAGCAGGAGGCTTCAAGATCATATAGCTATGGTTTATTTCCGCTGTGTTGTAAGTGCTGTACTCTGATAAGTGCTATTGTATACATAACTGTTATATTTAAAAGTTATGTTATATATTATATGTTATTCGTTCCGCTGTGAGATTCGTGTTACTCTGATGATGTAAGTTCTTCTTTTCTTCTTCTATTCTAAGTTTCTATCTTATCTATCCTCACCCTCTAATTTCTTTCATTAATTACCAGGATTTTTTGATGTTTTTGTTATCGACATCGAGCTTATGTCGATAACCAAAGTCGCCAAAAATTCGGGTCGTTACAACAATGCACCACACCAGCCACCCTCAAAGTTGATCCCACTTGCTTCACTTAGAAATTTTATAAATAGCCTTGCGTACCTCTAGCTAACAACATAGGTGCCGTCTGCCCCTATCTCCACTAGGTGTACCCCACTACCCACTTGCGATCGGCTCCCTACTCGTAGATACCCGTGCTGACCCCACAGTGGGGTGTATCACTCCCCTAAAGTGGCAACCCGATACAACTTGATAATGCACGGCTTATACCTACACGATGCAACAACGTCTTACCTACCAGCCCGGGTCCACACACGCACATGAAACCCGTTGGACTTGCGTTGCCACCGCTACCCCGTTTTGGCCTCTTATAGTCAAGCCCAGTATGCGTGTCCCGTCCTCGACTTGGATCGAGCCCACAAAGATACGTTTGGGTTACTGGTTGAAATGGGCCCCCACAAGCTATCCACCTAAGCTTGTCACCACTAGTATATCCCACTTAACCCTCTTAGTCATGTTCATTTACATGTATGTTTGGTTAAGTCTTACTAATCGTATTTCAAATGCCACTAAAGGCAACCACTAGATTCCTCATGCCACCCAAGGCACCTACTTAACCCCCATGTCCCACCTTACATGTTTATCTGGTTAAGTATTTCCTAATTCATTCAGGCCATAACCTCATAAAGACCTCTCACATTAGACTGGCATTTATGGCAGCTGGATTTGCCGGGCGGGTTCGGGCAGTCTTACGCCATAAAAGAGTCTAACCTCGTGTCTTTACAACTGTTATGCTTTAGTTTGGGCCTAGGACCTCTCACATTGGGCTGACATTTGTGACTACTGGATTTGCCGGGCGGGTCCGGGCAGGTTTACGTCACAAACGAGTCCAACCTCGTGTCCTAAGCATTGATTAACACTTATAATCTTTTACCCCAGTTTTAATAATTCCCTATTCAAATTATTAATTAACTCCAATTTTAATGATGTCTATAATTGACTCAATTATGGCCATCCACTCATGGCATGCAAAATCATATCAATTGCACCCCCAACATCTTAATATTAAATCCTTAATATTACCCCTACCCCCCGTCATACGTTCGCTTATTCAACGCAAAATATACGTTAGACTCGAATAGTCTATCTCATAGCACAAAGATAAATTATCACAACATATAGACAAAAATAAATCTAATCATGATATGGGTGAAACTTGCATGTGTGATAGATGTCCAACACTTAAACTTGCATAGGCAAAAACTATAACTTGCATAAAGCTACACATGTCATGGATCTAAAGGTGTCAACTTGTTTGGTAAAATGTCACAACTTAAATGATATGATCATAACCCAAATTCATGTATAAACTTGCATATGGGGTTTTATGCAACTAATGATGGTGTGAACTAGCATCTAATACATACAATTCACATATGTCATAGCATAATTCTAGATGTCATAATTCTAGATCTAAATAGATGTCATGGCATATGTTCATAATCTTTACTTGCATACATGATTTGTCATATAGATCAACATAGCCCAAACATTATGATTTGATTAACATGAACCAATTAGCATAGATAATAACATCATGACTTTATAACATGTATGATTTATCACAACTTAGCATAGAAAATTACATCCTATACAATATCATCATAGCATGATTTATAACATATAGGATATCATCATCACATAACATGGGATTTACAACATACATGATAGCATAAGGTTTACAACAACATATATGACAATCCACACCATTCACTTATAATCCATTCATAACTTAATCTAATTAGTTTAATAATAATCTTGTTAAGATCATCATACTCACAATTATAGGAGAAAGAGAGTCTTGATTTGCTTTAGAGTTGAGTAGAATTAGGGTTTTGATTAGCTTTTCTTCCTTCTTAGTTGGCGGCGGCTACACTGAGTTCCATGGCGGCGGTATGACGGTGGCTATTCTATTTTTCATGTGAATTAGAGTGAGAGACTACCTAGGTATTTATAGAGTTTAGGGTTTATTTAGACCGTCAGATCGACTCAGAACTAAACTGAACCATTTAATTTGCCAACTCAGCCCTAAAGACACATCAGCCTAACCCTAGCCGCCTGGACAGGTCGACACCCAGGTCGATTGCCCAGTCGACCTGGGAGGGGGGTGTCGACTGCCCAGTCGACTCCCCAGTCGACCTGGGGTGCTGGGCAGGAATTTTTCTCGCCTAGCCTGTTTGACTTCGAATTTGAAATTTAAATTTTCTAAAATCTGTTTTGAATTTTCTGAAACTTCCGATGGCCATAACTTCTTCATACGAAGTCCAATTCACGCAAACTCGGACTCTATTTCAACCAGAATTCCGAGACGAACACAATGGCGCAACCCGTTTCCCACATTTCTCACGTTTGAGATTAGTTATTCTTTAATTTGTGAATATTAATATTAACAGAATTACGGGGTGTTACAGTCCGCCTAGGGTTTTAAGTGATCGAAAGGATCCACCCTTATCTATCATTTGATAGTGAGGTCTTAAGTGGATAAATATATATCTAAAGTCTATATGATGAGCGAGTAGTTGAGAGGCACCTCTTAATTTCGGTAATTTATTAAATGATGGTTTTAAAGGCTTTATTTATGCGTGAACGTTCTATCTCAATATTGTAATCGTTGGGGCTACCTCGGGTATGATAGTTAGCGTCGTGCATAAATGTTTACAATTTTAGGTAAAGGTTAATAGCCTTGGTAAGCATATATCTTTGGTTGACCAAACAGGATACATCTGTTTATTGTAAACTGTGTTATACTCTTCCTATTCACTAGAGCTAGTTGTTCTGACTGCCCTTCTCATTATGATCTCCAAGGTTTTCTCGAGAGGGTCTGGTTTTCATAGGTTTTAAGTTTGGTTTTCAGTTCTCGTTCTCCGTCATGCTTAGTATTGACATGGTGACTCACTTTTATAAGATAGCTACTTGAGTTAATACTAGTCTATCCTATTTTGTTTTGGCTATGAGTTATTTTATCATACTCTGATTACGCTTATGCTCATTTATTTGTAGGTACTTGATTTACATGCTCCATGCTTGGATATGTTCGAGTTTCAATTTTTCTCAAAATTTCGGATCAGAATAGTGTGGGGTGTCACAATATCCGTGGATGTCGGAAACAGATTTTTAATTTTGGATACAGATATGGATATATCACTATCTATATTCGACTACATCCGTTTACAACCCTATATTACATTTTGTGTGATGGATTTCTAATTAAATTAAAATTTATGTAGCAATGAATAAGTTTTGGGTTCCATTATTGGGGAAGGAATTTAATTTTAATTATATTATGTAGCATTGAACAAGTTTTTAGCATTCCCTTTCCTTTCTAGAAAAAAAACTAATTTTCTATTAGTTTTATTTTTTATTCACTTTTTTATGTTAGTTCCTGTTAGTTTTAGCCTTGAACTACATTTCTCTTCTTTATTGAAATTGTGTATCTCTTTTTATCGAAAAATAAACAAATTGTGTTTTGATTTTCTTTTGTTTACTATGTTCCTTTTTTTGACTTCATGGTGAGAGGTTTTGTGTTTGTGTCTTAGCTATCTTTAATTCTCGATTTTATTGTTGTTGTCATAATTTAAATCTTCTATTTACAAATGTATACACAGTCTACATTTCAAGTGCTAAGCATTTCAATCACATTTAAAATACATTATTTACAAGCTTTGATTTATATTTACAATACTCCAAACATTTCAGTGCACATATCTGTTTACAACAAGTGAAAATTTTCACATTTTTGTGTACATACATTCACTGACCACCTTCCTGCACGTTCAACATTAATTATACTACACACCAAATCTTCATATCAACCTTGCCCTTCATTCAGTCTGTAACACAACTTCGAATTATTACCAATCTTTGGCGCAAAATCCCAGCTTGGACATCGCCTAATGATAACATTCGTTTATATCCCTACTACAGCACACAATACCACTATACATTTTCTACTACTACAGACCTAACCCCACCAACACAGATGTGCAACTATCACCAACTCAAACATTGTCTCTACCATAACTTCACCACCAACATGACCAACATCCTACAACAAATCTCATCATTCATCGACCAACCAACTCTTCTCGTTCATACTTTCATTAACTTGCATAGCCTATAACACCACTCATACACCTTCATCCACCAAAACTCCCACTTAATACAATCTCCTTTGCAACAACCATTCAACAACATTAATGTTTTCCGCAACTTCCACCTCCAAACATAAAAACTAGTCTGCAACCATCCACTTCACCAAATTTAAAACTTCTACATCCTACTTCAATAACCAAACCCTCCACTTCAAACGCCGAACTGCCAACAATCCCTTCTCCACCACCCACTTTACTAGTCCAATAAAACATTTCCGTTGCCACTGCATATTTCACAGCATTTCAAAAGCTCTAGTGAAAAACTGCCAACCATCATATTCTCCTTCACAATCCAACAACCTAGATCTACCCATTATTACCACTTCTCCTGCTTGTGCTACTAAACTGTTGAACCTGCCAATCCCACCTGTAACAACCCAAATTTTAGTAGGTTTGAATTTTTCACAAAATGCTAAAATCTAAGTCCATTGAAACCTGATTTGGTTTGTCTGGTATCCTGCAAAAATGGCAGAGACAAAATATATCGGAGCTTAGATAAAATATCTCATAATGAAATGAATAAAATGAAATAATAAGTAAATATTTACCCTAATAATGACGCTGTTAACGTGGAAAATTGGCCTCACACCGAATGATTCTCGAGAATACAAGAATAAAGTTTCGCATACGAAAAATAAGTGCAAAAAGTAAGAACATATGAATTTATAGTGGTTCGTTCGTATTGAACCTATGTCCACTTTGAAGTGTTTACTAATTTTATTCACAATTGAAGGATTATGACGATGGACATCATCATTACAATGGTCTACAATATTTGGTTAACTTTTTAGGAGTCATTATTTGTATGTAGGAAGTCTTGAGAAAAAGTTAGTTCTTTTTCTTCCTCAAAGCTTAGGCAGCCATTAATGGTGTCCAACGGTCCTCTCAAGGTGTTAGATCAAGCAAATGCCAACCCTTTGAAGTATGATGTAGGGGGTACTTATTAGACGAGAGTAGGTAAGAATTGGGGACCACAGGCCTAATTTCGCATCTCGAATAATTGTATTAGGGAAATTCGTATCTCCCCTGGGGTACGATTTTTGATAAATGTTGAATGATGGGGGATACGAAATATGGTGGGATGCGAAGTATTGTACCAATGGCCTTTTTGAGGGATGCAGAATATCTTGCAGGATGCAAAGTAATCACGGGATGTAAAATGTATGTGCTGAGGGCACTTTTGAGGGGTTGTGAAGCCTATGTTCACATGACTCTTTTGGGGCCTGGATCCTAAGTGCATTGGTAACACATCAGGCTTTCGTACCACGTGATGGGCTGAGTCAAGTGTGCCTGATATGATTTTGGGAACCGGACCAAAAGGTCGGTTAACACTTGCTCCCACAAAGTACGTCTTGTCTTGACATGATGTGCTTTAAGTTGAGTCGATCTTCTCTGGATGTTGAAAAGATCTCCAAGCTGTGTCGAGTGCTTGGTCGTGACCATTCCATTGAGCATGTTGAGATTCTGATTCCCTCGTAGCTTCAGTAAACATCTAATTCCTGCCGACTCAACAAATTTAAATGTTAGTCGTCGACTCCCACTTACGTTGGAACGTAAACGGATCGTTGTTGACATATTATCGCGTATACACTCACACGTTTTCATATGATTTCACGCGATGCGATTAGAGTTTGAAATATAATATAATATGTAAATATGTCTTGGGCTTACAATTACGTGAGTTAGTTTTCAAAAACGATACTGAATCATGAACTCAATCAATTGGCATACGCTCTTGAGTCGTTTAAACTCATGAGTGCACAATTTGTTAGCAAATCGAATTAGTCTCGATGGTTATAGTTTTGAAAATGCGTACGTGTAATCATAGCTAGAGTCGTGCGCCAAGAATTTCCCAGAGTTAGAAACTCAATTCTCACTTCTTTATTCATTCATTTTTTAAGAGAAGGAGTTGTAAAATTTCACATCCCAGGGGAATACAGGGTTTCATATCCTTGGTGGGATGCAAAATTTCGTATCCCTGCTGGGATACGAAATCTCGTATCCCCTGTGGGATACGACTTTCGCATCGTCTAAGCCCTCTCCCTTCTTCATATAAATATCAGATACGAAATTCTTCCCCTTCTCACCTGGCATATTTTCGCATCCCAAAGACTTGAGTTTTTTATTCTAGAATAACACCTCTAGCTTAATCTCAAAAAATGCACGGCCGAACTCGAAACGAATTTAGGTGGTTTCGAATCTTATAACGATTCATTAGTGTTATGCCTAGGCTGATTAAGGAAGCGAAAAAATATCCCTAGATTCTTTTGGTTTTCCATCATCTTCATAGGAGATAGCCTCGGGAATGTTCCTGCTCATTAGTAGCCAGGAAGATATTCTCGGGTGTTTCATTCAATGGTGTGAAGTCTTCAGGCTTGTAGTATCGAACACATTTTCTGTCTATCTTACCTTTTCCTTTTCCTTCATTGGTTCTCTTCTGACCTCCCGCCTTTTTCCCTTCTTTTAGAGCAGCTCCACCCTCCTTGTGATTGTTGACGAGATGATTTTGTATAGATCTGATAAAATTTTCATCTACTAGATTCTCTTCCTCCCATCTAAGGAACTCGTTAGCCTTTTTATAAAACTTTTCAAGAGTGTTGGGTTATTTCAATTTCACCCACTTCTTGAACTTAGTTTCTTTATCAATAGCCGGTACCAGAGTAATCAGCACCATCCTTGGCTCGGAGTTGCCAACTTCTGTTACTGGTGTGTTGAGTCGATTCAAGAAAGACTTTAATGATCTGTCAGCTTCTGAATCATTCCAGATAAGGACATGATCTCTTTTGCCTTCGAAGTATACAATCCGAACTGCTATTTGAACTTTTGAGACAAATCTTCAAAATTAACTACTAAATTCGGAGTGAGCTTTGTAAACCACAACGATCCGACCCCTTCCAAGTACAACGGAAAGCAAGGATATTTTAGCTCATCGGTTGCTCGGGAATCATTCATATAGCAATCATGTTTAAATAAAAATAGGTTAGGATCGTTCATTTTATTGTATGTTGGCATCATTGGTAAGACAATTTTTTTGGGGATAGTCGTCCTTTAATATCTTACTGGTAAAGGGAGTTTGGTTGGGAGTAAAACCCCAGTCTTCCTTCTCTTTTTTTTATCCAAACTTTCATTTATAATCTGTTTGATTATCTCTGAAATATACTCTTCATTATTGTTCTACACCATAGGGCAGACGTTGGTTGCTTTTCCGGGCATTAGACTTGGCAGACGACCTTAGTTAGCTAGCTAAGGCCTTGATCCTCTGATTCGTGGAGGCGCCCCTCTGGTGGTTCTCACAATTTTCTAGGAAGAGGGTTTCATAGGTTGCTTCTTCTTGTTCGAATCGGCATTAACTTCTTCATTATTGGCGTAGGCGTTATTGTTAAGCCCTATATTTTCTAAGCCCAAATTTCATAAAAATCGAAATTCAGACCAATCCAAGCATGGAGCATGTAAATATGGTACCAACAAATAAATGGGCATGAGCATAATTAGAGTACAATAAAATAGCTCACAGCAGAATCTAAATCGGACAAATTAGTATTAGCTGAGGTAACTACCTCATAAGAGTAAATCACCACGTCAATATCGAGCAGAAGAGAGAACGAGAACCGAAAACCAAACTTAAACACCTGTGAGAACCAGATCTTCTCGAGATAACTTGGGGGATTGTAGTGAGGCGGGGGTCAGAACAATAAGTTATAGCGAATAGGAAGAGTATAACACAGTTTACAATACACAAATATATCCCATTTGCTTCAACCAAATAATCTACATATGCAAACTAACTATCGTCACAGGTTCCTATGGTCAGTGACGTCTCACATCAGTTGGACATATATATTCGACTGCTGGAAAGTGTAGACTTCTGTCAAATAGGGCAACTGACCTCGCATTATTAACCTACTAAGTCCAATCCTAAAATTTTAGTTATTAATTCTAGATTAACAAATATAAAATAAGGAAAGTTATATCCTATCTGCCCTATGATATATATTTAGTTGTTCCCTTATTGGACAGTTTTTTAAACGACAATCAAAACCCATAATTCCACTTTTTGTTCCTTTTATTGATACTTATTCGGGTTATTGCCACTTATGACCATAACAATCATATTTCTAAACATATAAATCTCATTAAAGGTCATGTGATTTCAAAGACAATAAACACTAATAGTTACAAGCATGAATTACCACAAAGCCAAGAACTAAATGCTGAAAAGAGAAAACAACAAAGACAACAAAAAAACGACAATACCGGAACTCCCAAAACAATGCCTATAAACAACAAGATGTATTGCTCTGCATCTGGAGCTCAAATTATTTTTATGACCTTTGATTAATGATATCATGATAGCAAAATTCTCAAACTTGTGTTACAAAAACTACAGGTTTTGTTGGACGTTCCTACATCACTATCTCATACAAAAGAGAATTAGAGATGACAAAAGAAAGCTACCACAAAGTTTCTCTTCACGGGATTCACCTAACATTATCTAACGATAACATGGATGGGTGAAAATACACAAAAATAACTTTATCAAACAGCACACAAGGACAACAAGTTGAATCAAATATAATGTGGCATTAAATGATGGTTACGCCATCAATCAAAGAAAAGATTGATTTCTGCATCATGCAATAAATCTAGTCACGACTTCCCATTATCGGAACAAAGTATTAAATGAATCATACATCAATATGGGTAGTTTTGACATAGATCTCCAAACATAAAACGAACATTAAGAAAAAAGATTTGCTGCAAAATCTCTAAAGCCAGTTAGCAAAAGACCATTCAAGTCTGTATACAACACAAATGCCTCTAAAATCTCATCGAGATTATCTAAAGAAAAACCATCCAAAGACAGCTTAATCTTCATCTCCAAGACGATGATCGCCTTCATCAAAAATCTATTCCTACAAGATATAACAAAGGTGGATGCAGCAAAAACCAACAATTATATCCTAAGTTATTTAAGCAAAGGACCAGTGCAAGCCCGACTACCATGGAAAATTTTCTTAGCCCTAAAGCAGTGGGACCTTTTGCTCTCTCTGATCCAACCAAATGACCTCTCCCTAAGGATGAGACTTACATGGCGCAAGTAAGATCGGATAGCGCAATTAGGTGTTATGGACAAAGAAATGATCGAAGAGAAGAAATTGGATTAAATCTTTGAGCATTAATGGGGAGGGATCTAATGCGCAAACTAGTGCGGAAAAGGAGAAAGTAAGGTGACGACAAAGAAAGAGAAGAAAGATAAGAATATGGTTTGGCTAGATAAAGAAGAAAGGACGAAAGAAAGATGTTAAGGGGTGATTTGGATACAACTTTTATAGTTGAGTCCTAGGTTCAAGTTGTACCAAAACTCATCAACTAGTTGACCACTCTAGGTATAAGGCTAAATGGTCGAATGTCAAGTGGACTTTGGGCATAGCATGAATCTTGACCTTATTAGGTCGGATTAAAATATTAATCGTCCCATGTCATCTTTTAAGATTTGACGCGATTCGAAAACTATTATCCTCATCATGGCAGTATCAAGACAATAGTCAAACCCCGAGCTCCTCCAAAGATTCAAAGTAGTCTCAGGAAAATGTTCCGACTACGCAGCAAATGAAATAGTCGAAAATCAACTAGAAATCTGAAATAGAAAATAAAATGGATTTTCCTCTTTCCTAGCTAATAAACAAACAGATAGACGATTCGCAGATCAAATACCCCAAAATCAGGACGAAAGATTTCCTTAGACCTTTCGAAGGAAAATTTAAAACTTTTCGAAATGGATTTATTATAAACTAAAGGTTTCATATTATAAATCAAACTATTCTTTTATTATTCTTATTTATATTCCAGTTTTTATACTACTAACAAGAAAACCTTTTCGTGTTCCAAAATGTCGAAATCTAAAAATCTCAAAGATTATTTGTGTTAATTTCGATAAATCATCCAATAAATATAAAAAGAGGGATACTAAAACCACAAGGAATGGGTGTTAATTATTTATAAGTTCCGAGGCATATTCCTTGTAATTTCTGATTCCCTTCTTTCTACCAACTGAATTATTTATTAAAATCACAAAAATCCCAAACATTTCTGAAACATGAATAGATTTAAAATTTAAAAATCATATTTTTATAAAAATAATTTCCGAAACCATAATTTTAAAACTTTCAAATCGATTTTTTCCAAACAATTTTAAAAATGAAGATTCCTTCGAATATAAGACCAAGGGCTCAAATGAGTATTTTCAACAAAAGAGTATCCAGAATTTGTAACACCCGACATTTTTGTAACAATTAAATAATTAAATAACGCATATAAGAAAAAGAAAAAAATTAAAGAGCTTCCATAATTTTGCCACAGGAGTAGTATCATTATGTTCGTGGCGATTTTCTGGTCAATTTAGACTTATGGATAGCAGAAAACCGAATTAAGATGAAAGAGATACCTTTAAATGAAGCATTGCAGAAAAACATGAAAATAAGGTAAAGAAGGAGAACAATGAGTACCATTTTTTCTAAACTTATTAACAAAAGACTTCATAGCTTAGTTGGTTGAGGCATTGGATATGTAACATAGAGGTTCAGGGTTGAACCTAGGTGGTGACATAATTTTTATCCTTGTTTTAGAGAGGGACAACTGAACATACAAATATATGTACATGCATGAACAAAAATAAAGGAAAAATAATGGTAATATACAATTTAATTAAATTCATACATTGAAGAGGAGGAAAATTAGTATAATTTTTAATGCATTGAGCAAGGTAAGAAAATACATGCAATTAAAAGAGGTAGTGTGGATACTAATCAATGCAGTGACATTATAAAGAAATGGTTAACTTCATGCGAGCGTTAAAATGGAATATGTGTATATATATATATATATATATATACGTGTGTGTGTGTGTGTGGTGTGTATAACATAGAGGAAGGTAACTCATACCAATAAATGCAACAAGGAATAAAAAGAGGAAGCATTATAAAAAAATGTACATTTGAAAAAGCATGCAATAAAAATGTGAAGTAATGACATAAGAAGGAACGCACGAGTATATATGTAAGGTATTCAAAAGAAATAAGTCATGCATTAATTAATTAAGAGAGGCAAAATTTGGAACAAATTAAAGGTTGTGCGCATAAGGAGGCTTTGTATACGCATAAGGACATCCTATGTATGAAGATAATTCCAATTAAAGACAAGGATATACACGCATGAAAACATGCAATTAATTAAAGAAGGAGGATATGCACAATTAATTTAAAAAGGAAGAAAAACAAGAAGGCTATTAAAAGCTGCAAAACATTAAAATTATATACCGTATTCGTAGTTAACACAACATTTCATGTACGGTTAAATTGAAAAGCCCTAATATCTAACGGTTAAGGATTGGCTCTGTTAGTCTATAAAAAGGGGCTCTCTCTCCCATTTTATCCATACACAATTCTTCATCGCTTTCTCTGCCTCCATGACATTCTAAATTAAAAAATAAAATGGGGAGATGCTACTGGAATCTAGATTAACAAAGAAGATTCAAGATTTATAACCAACCTCCAACTCTACAAAAAGATAAAAGTCGGCTTTCTTCTACAACAACTATTTAGAAGAATTTTTCAATCTACAAGAGGAGAGTGGATTTAAGTTATATCATTTTAGTTAATGATATATTATCGTTTAAGCATTCCCCGTTATCGTATAATGTGAATTTGCTAAAATAATTAAAAGTATTGAATTGTTGTTATGACATGTTTAGATATGATATGTTGAAATGTTTATACACAAGTTAGAAAGGATTAAAGTGATGATATGACATGTTGGAATATTAATATGCTAAAGATATTAATATGCTGGGAAATTTGCCAAAACATGCGTAGCAATCACTGTTGTTTCAATTCCACGTTACTTGTGACATTTTGGACCTGGACCGTTAACGATAGAAATTGAGAAAATTACATGTTAAGTTAGAAAAATTACATGATTTAACGATCACAAGTTATTGTTAAATTTGAATAATTATCAGTTTAATTGACTACATGATAGAATAGAATTGATTATATGTTAGAAAGAACATATGACATAGAATATGCATAATATGATGACCTGTAAATTATAAATTACAGTGGAAATTTGAAAGAAATAGACTTGTATAGATTATATAGAAGATTTACAGTAAATAAGAAACTGTAACCATGTTTATTCACGATGTTAGATTACACTTGTGGTAGAAGTCTGTCCGGAACTGCCCGGTATATCCAGCATCTACAAGTGGTAAATCTAATGTGAGGGGTATAAGTGTATAATTAAAACAAGTAATGATGCTAAGACACAAGGTTAAGTCGACTTGGGGTAGAAGTCTGCCCGGAACTGCCCGGCAAATCCAGCATCCACAAGTGTAGGCTTAGTGCGTGAGGTCTAGTGCATAAATAAATACATATATAAATATATGTAAATAAAAGGAATGATAAACAACATTAATTCTAATTAATGGGAATAAATGGAATTGAAGGAAAGATACAACAGTAAAAGAAAATGGGAATGAACGGGGAATGTTAATAACCTATTATAAATAAATTACATTAATGAGAATGTTATATAATAGGCAGACTTGTCCTAGGGACAAGTGAAGGTTATAACTTAGGTTATAATAAACTAGTAAGGAAAAGAGATAACTGGTGAAATGAGATAAGTGACACTTAATTATAAATTAAGTAATCAGTAAATGGTAAAAACCTGAAACCAGTTGACAAAAAGGGGAAAACTTATGAAATGAAAGAAGTAGTACTTAATTATAAATTAAGTAATTTGAAAACTTGGAAGTCTGAAATATGTTGATAAGAATGTTATGTTAAGATTTGTCCTAGAGACAAGTGAGAATTATAATTTAGGTTATAATAAAACAATAAGGAAATTGGAATAACTTATGTTATAGGATAAACTGTACTTAATTGTAAATTAAGTTATTTGTGAGAACGAGAATCTAAAATCTATGGATGAGGACAACATAATTTATATTTATGGAAAGAGGAGACTTATTAATGAACCTTAGTTAAAAGAACTAAGTTAATAAGTAAACAACATTAGGTTGTAATGATAGCATAGGAGGGAATTATGATTAAATAAGAAAGAATGAGGCAACTCAGGAAATGAGGTAAGTTATATTTAATCATAAATGTTAAGTGACATGTTAAATAGAAAAAATATGAATTAAGATACACTTAATTACATATTAAGTAGAACACGTTGTTGTAACCTTGAATCAAACAAGAATATAAAGGGATTGTGGATTACAGACCTTCGATCACAATCTAGAGAATAACATGTTGTGGGCTTATTAATAAACTTAAATGGGTTAAGTTGTATAACTGAAATTAATAAGCAAGAGGGGCCCATTCCTCAAAGATATAAGCGGCTAGGAAGAACTTGGTAACCTGAATAAAGTTAAGATAACCAACTTAAATGGAAACCTGATAAGGTAAAGCAAGCGCGTAAAAGAATGTTTAGACATAAGGTCTAATAACATGTTAAAGTGAGGCGCTTGGACCAGTCCGTACGTTTGAGGGTGAATAACCCAAAAGGGTAGATCATCGTAGTGTTATAAGGCACATGGGGAGCACACGTTCATCTGATTATTCCGTCGGCTCCAAAGGACTCGAAGGAGAAGCACACGACTTTCTGAGATACGTAAGGTGCTCCTGGTAGTCCCCTGTATGGTGGAAGATGTTTAGACTGTGCTCGCAGAGGTTGGGTCTACGTGTAACTACCAGGTGGGTGGGCCTTGACTGCAAAAGTAGCTTTGTAGTCAGTATGATGTGATGAGGTGACACTAGGGTGATTCGGCGGTAACCTCAATGGGAAGGCGGAGGGTCACGATCAATAAGGATGGTAGATCGTCAGATACCCATCATCGGCAGCCAGTGGGATGCTGTAACGACCCAGAAAATCCGAACTAATTTTAAATTTTTTGGTGGAAAAATGTGGCATAATTTAAAATTTCATTTTTAAATAATATTAAAGCCATTGAAAATAGTCAATTTTCAAACGATCTCTGTTTTCGATGAAACCACTTTCATTGGAACCGGAATGTCATATTATTGCTAGGTTTCAATTTTTAGAATTTTTCGATTTAATATGTGAGCGTGGCAAAGGAAAATGTGTTTGGTCGATTATAGTCAAATTTAATCGACTGAAAAATAGCCATTTTTCAAACAGTGTCAGAATTCGACGAAATTAATTTTGTTAGGACCGTATCGTCATAACATAGACAAATATAATTTTTTCGGATTTTTCTGAGTCCATTTGTGGCCTCGGTGAATTTATTTATGCAGACGAATTAAATTAATAAATGAATTAAATATTAAATTAAATAATGCAGGCCACAGACAGCCATTTGGGCTGACGGGACCTGTCCCATTGGATCTGGAATATGGGCTATTGGCTAGGGTCACTTTTTGCTGGGCTAAAATTGAACCGGTTTGAAGGATATGGATTTATTTGTAAAAGCATTATAATATTATAAATAATAGGAGATTAAAACCCGAATCACTATTCACTATCATCTTCTGCCGCCGCCACCATGAATCCCATGGCCAAATTTGCTCCTTCTTTCTCCTCTTAATTTCCCTCAATCCTCACACCAAAACCTACTGCTCCTTTGGAGTTTATTGTAGAGGACCTTCTCCTCCACACATCCATATGGTCATCATCCCTGTAGTTGCCTGTAGCGCTCGCCCCAGACCCCCGAAGTCTGCCGCTTTCCACCGTGTCGCGCCCCATAGAGCTCGACCGAGCTCGGCCACCCCCCCCCCCACGTGCGCCGCCCTGAGACGAACCACCCTGAACCCTCTGATCGTCCCGAAGCCACATGGTTTGTTCGATAATTTCAGACCTATGTTTGAAGAAAAGGGAGAAAGAACGGCCGATACTTCGTTTAGGAAGAAAGGGGTATTTCCTTTATTAACTTATTAATTAATTTATTTAAATTGTTTTAAAACTTTAATTAATCATATCTAACTCGTTTCAATTCGAAATTCGATGATTTCAGCGGCGTCTAAACTGACTGGAGTTGATTCTGAACATTTTGAATTTTGGCCAAAATTCTTCAACGACTGTGAGATTTCTGAATTTGATAAATTAAACAATTTAATTATGTTCGATTAGTTGAATCATTGTATGTTATTTATGATCTGTTATGTGGTGATTGTTGTAGTTGAATTATATTCGTTGTGTTATCATGTTATAGTATGACAGTTTGGATCTGTAAAATTCAAATGCAATCATAATAAAGTTCTCACCTTTATTTTTATCCTTATTTTTATTTTTATTCCTTTCTCTTAAAATTGATCTTTTGTTTTTTGAAAACAAAATAAAAGAAAGTTTGATCTTTTGTTTTTGAAAACAAAACAAAATAAAGTTTTGATCTTTTGTCCTTGAATCAAATTAATACAAAGTTGAGCCTTTTTATTTGTTTTATATAATAAAAGAAGATTTGATCTTTTATTTTGAGATATGATAAATAAAGATTTGATCTTTTACTTTCTTTCTTTTTTAAATAAAAGAAATTTGGATTTGTATAATAAATAAAGATTCGATCTTTTATTCTAATTTATAAAATAAATAAAATTCATATATTTTGTTTGATTTCACAAAATAAAGGTGGGACCTTTTTATTTTGATTCATGGAAATTATACACCCGATCATATGTTGTCATAGTTGTAATGACATAAAATTCATCGCTATGTTAATTTAGTTGTAATGACATAATATTCATCGATATGTTAATTTAGTTGAAAATGTATCAAAATTTCATCGTTATGTCTATTTAGTTGAAATGATCATACTTTGGGGTTGGGTTAAAAATTGAAACTTAGGAATAATAGAACATTTACATTTTTCTAAGAAAAGAAAGTATTTACATTTTCAATGTAAAAGAAAAGAAAAGAAAATATTTACTTTTTCAATGAAAAAGGAAAGAAGGGAAAATATATACATTTTTCAATGTAAAAGAGAACAATAAAAAGAGAATTTACTTATGAAAATAAAAACTATAAATAGAGAATTTACATTTTTTCTAATGTAATATAGAGTAATAGGAAATTTACATTTTTTCTATTGTAATAAAGAGAAATAGAAAATTTACTTTTTTTTATATAACATTTACATTTTTCTATGTAAAGATGGGAAATTTGCATTTTAAATTATAAGATTTACATTTTCCTTGTGAAGGTATAAGATTTGCATTTTTCTTTGTAACTATGAAAAGTTTACAATTTTCCCAATGTAAAGATAAAGAATTTATATGTTTCATTGTAAAAGAAAAGGAAATAAAATTTTATGATAAACATTAAAGTTCATTTTTTTTGTTTTAAAGGTGAAGTAGGATTAAAGTTCATATTTATGTTATAAAAATGAAATAGAATAAAAAGGTTCATTTTTATGTCTTTAAAAGCAAATAGGATAAAAGCACATTTCTATAATTAAAGAAATTATACATCGTTGAAACATCATTTTTGTCGCATTAGAATTGGCGGACAAAAATATCATTTTTATTGAATATGAAATATACATCGTTGAAACATCATTTTTGTCGCATTAGAATTGACGGACAAAAATGTCATTTTTATTGAATATGAATTATACATCGTTGAAACATCATTTTTGTCGCATTAGAATTGGCGGACAAAAATGTCATTTTTATTGAATATGAAATATACATCGTTGAAACATCATTTTTGTCGCATTAGAATTGGCGGACAAAAATGTCATTTTTATTGAATATGAAATATACATCGTTGTAAACATCATTTTTGTCGCATTAGAATTGGCGAACAAAAATGTCATTTTTATTTGATATAAAATTATATCGTTGTAAACATCATTTTTGTCGCATTAGAGTTGGCGAACAAAAATGTCATTTTTATTTGATATAAAATTATGCATTGTTGAAACCATCACTTTTGTCGCATTAGAATTGGCGGGCAAAAATATTGTTTTTATAGAATAAAAGGAATGGATTTTAATAAAAGAGATCGCCAAATAGTTCATATAAATATAAAATATAAAATTAAACGAATCGAGCGCGGCAGTTTGTGTATCGACAATCTTAACTTCAAACGAATATATAGAACGATCTGACCGTTGGATTTCCCCAAAACTGGAACCGTTAGGACCGTTTTGGGAAGAGCTTTCCAACAATATAAATTTCATCAAAATTCGACGGTTAGATTTTAAGATATGTGTAAATCAAATTTTGGTAAAAGCAGCGCCAGCGCCGCCCATTGACCCGAAACGTCGTTTATTTATTTCGAGCTATTTTTAATAAATAAAAATAGCGATAAATAGTTATAAATATATATGAAATGTTTTAAACTATAATTATGAGACAATTATTTGAAAAGGCCGAGTTTAACTCATTTCAAATAATTGCACGGCGAATAAATCCAAGATGTAAGAAGACGATGGTTGAAGACCGGCGATCTTCACAGCGAATGGACGATGACTTCTGATACCTTGGACTGACTTGCTCCCAGGACCGGGTTGAAGCAGTAATTGTCCGGACGCGTGTGTTGGTCCTGCGGATAAGCGAGCGCCTACTTGGTGTCTCCGGTTTCGTTCGACCCAGAACGGACTTGTAAATGGATGCGTATCTGACGTTGAAATTCGCTTCATGTAATTAAATCGATTTCTATTAATATATGTCTTTTTGGTGGTAGAGAATTTATTCTCTACTTAACACCCTGATACATAGTGATAGTTATCGATTGCATGGCGTTGAATTGTCAATGTGGCATGCCAAGACGCAATGATCAAGGCTTTGTTGAAAGGCAGACCTTGTGGCTGATGATCAAAGCATAGCCTGTTTAGGCATAGCTTTGTGTAAATCGTGACTTCGCGAGCCTCACACCCCGGTATGAGTCAAAAACGGGATATGGACCGTAGGGAGTGCACACGTTTCTTTCTAGCTAGGAGTGGTGCTTGGGTTTTGACACGGCCGACATTTTACTTATGTGGATTTTGGATTGAGGTACCTCGGGTTTTTTTTATAGGCCGGAAGTGGTCATATTATAGGTCCAAAGGGACCGGGAAACGTGTGTTCAGGCATAACTAATCCACTACCGTTAGGTAGGGACCAGCCCTACCGCATCCAAGGGTTCACTGCGGGGGATCCTGAGGCATTTGCTAGAGTGTCTCGAGTCGAAAGAGGACGATCTCTAGCCTCGATTTCATGACAGAAAACCAATTCCCAATACGACAACATTTCGGTTTTGATTGTAACTTATATACGTCGATATAGTAGGATGGGGTACTATGCCGTCTAGGATTGATATATTTATATTGAAGTATTTTAATACTGCTTAGACACTAATGATAATATTAAAATATTACTTTTCACGTATTAAGCATATTTGATCATCATAAGGGAAAACTCTATCCTCCTGTGTGCGTTGCATTGTGTGATAGGATCTGAGTCTTATGATGATTTCATCTTTCAATAGTCATTTCGCTGTTTTATCCAAACTCTATAAAATTATGCACTGGTAACCCAATGGAGTAAACCCGTTCCGCGTTAGCGGCGTGGTCCTGAGATTCGCCATTTTGATAGTTAATTTAGTTAAGAATTCTCACACCAGTCCCATGACTGACTCGTTGTTTGTTTCACTTTTGCAAATTCGGGTGCCCTCTTTCCACACGGGCAGCCAGTTGACAGGTTCAAGTGATACTTTCTGATTGGAGCTTGTTTGGACAGAAGAAGGAGAAGGCTTTTTCTCTAGTTTTATCTTGCTTTGAGACATTTTTTTCCATATTTTGCTTTTGATGTATGTAATAGGATTTGAAATCTATTTCCTTATCTTTGAGACTTACTGTATTGCTAAGTGGATCCTGTAAAACTGTATACTCTGATGATTCTGTATTGATGCTGATGACATTTTATTCCCGCTAAAATGTTTATGTGTTATGTTCTTTCTCTGAGATCTGTTTATTGTTGTAAATATGTTGTATTCCAAAAATGATTATCCTTGCTTTCGGTCTACGGAAGTTTGGGGTTATCACAGATGCGAAAAGGCTAGAGCCAAACCCAATAGAGCATTCACCTTTCACTATCGAGGTACGGTGGTTGAGGGGAGACGCCAACTAAATGTTTAGATTGTTTGTTGTTAGGTCATGTCGCTTAGCTCTTTTAGTCTTTACTAGTTGAGGGTGGGGCCATAGGTACCATGGAAAATAGACCTTAGGAATATCTGTATTTTGAGGCTCTTAAAGGCAGGCCTGTACGGATATGGAAAAGCTCCCGACCGAGTTCCGCGTTTCTTGTATCGCACTGCCACACGGAACTCGGTGCACATTAGAGGATGTGCGATTAAGGCATCGAGCTACAATTAACAGTACGAACGTGGGACAGTCTAGATACATGCATGTCTGCTCTGGGTGGTGTACCGTAGAATTGAGGGCGTTACTCTAGTATTGAATCTGATTCGAACAAAGGTTGCAGTCCATACGTTTGCGTAACATAGTAATGACAGATATATGCGGAACGTAATATTGTTATATAGAGGTCTGTATGTCACTCCAGCATAGGATGAGGGACTACGTACATTTCGGTGGTATTATGGCGGAGACCGTGCGAGTGGGGTACCATGGGGTGTACCTTAATATCGGGGGTAGCTACATATATACTGTATTAGGTTAATCAACTGGGAAGTAAATGGGTGCGGCATGTGTGTAAGCCTTGAGTGTTGTTAACCTAAGTAAACTAATAAATAAGAAAATATGATTGAACAGTATATGTAGTGTTATCCAAAGTGTATAATTTAAATCCTATCACTAGAACTTGTGTTCTGACCCCCTCCTTATAACATACTCGCAGGCTAGATTTATGGCCGAGACATGATAGCTTTAAATACTGGTTAGGCATTATTATTAATATGGTAAGGCTATACTATGAGTATATTATATTTTATCCATTCCGCTATGAGATATTTTCTGAGCTCTGACATATTTTATGTCTCTGCCTTTTCTACAGGATACCAGAGCAAACCAACACAAGTTTCGATAGATTAGAATTTTGAAAAAAAAAATCGGTATGTCGGAATTCGGGTTATTACAGAATTTAAACGAAGTATCAAACGGATATACCTCATAATTATATTTTCGAACAAATGCGACAAATTAACATAAATTTCCCGTTTTAGGCTAAGAAAAGGTGTTTGACTGGAACTACCAACGAAACTAAAAACCAAAAATCATGACTATCTCAATTGTAGCTAGATATTGGTCCAGTCTCAAAACTCAAATCCACTGGATCCACCATATGTTGTCCTCATGCTCTTTATAACGAAATCACCAACGTACTGTAGGGTAAGATAGAATTGGCTAGAAACTCGAACTCAATTTATTTAAACTCTTAGTCGCTTAAGGCCCGTTTTGAATAAATAGGCCCACGACCATTGTATCGTCGAAATAAATTAAAGTCGAGTAAGAAAGTTGAAGAAAATAGAAAAGAAAATTGAATAAGTTCTCTCACGAGTCCTAATTTAACTTGTTCTTCTAATCGTCTAACCTATGCTCTGATACCAAATGTAACATGCAATACTTTTTTGAGCCCAAATTTCGACAAAAATTGTAACTCAAACCCATCCAAGCATGGAGCGTGTAAATATGGTGCTTGCAAATAAATGAGCAAGAGGATAATCAAAGTACGATAAAATAACTCATAGCAGAAATGAAATAGGATAAATTAATATAAAATCAGGTAACTACTTCATAAGAGTAAATCACGATGTCAATATCGAGCATGGGAGAGAAAGAGAACCGAAAACCAAACATAAACACCTTTAAGAACCAGACCTTCTTAAGATAACCTGGGAGATTGCAATGAGGAGGGGGTCATAACAATAAGTTCTAGTGAACAGGAAGAGTATAACATAGTCTACAATATACAGGTGTATCCCGTTTGGTTCAACCAGAGACATATTCCTATCAAGGCTAGTGATTCTAACCAAACCTTGTAAACATTAGTGTACGAGTCTAACTATCATACCCAAGATAGCATTCCCAACGATAATGATACTGAGATAGATCATTTATGCATATATTTATGAAACCTTTAAACCATCGTTTAATCAATTACCAAAAAACTAAGAGGTAGGATCTCAATTACTCACTAATAATATGGACGTTATTATTTTTATATATAGCCATTTAAGACCTCACTATTAAATGATAAATGATTGTGGATCCTCTTGATCAACTAAGACCCTAGGTAGACCTCTTGGTCACTTTGTGACGGCCCGCCCCGCACCAACCGACATTTACTCCAATTGTGCGCTGTACACATGTCCAATTGGCATGGGACGGTCGCCAAAGAATGAGAAAGAAAGAAGATGAACCAAATAAAGAACCTGTAATATGTCTCACAGCGCATGGGATAAAATATAATAACCAACGTATACTTGACATAAAACAGATGAGACAGTGCATAAGCTGAAAACTTGAACTAACATCATCAGAGTAGCGGAAATATCAAATACAGCTTATTACAACTTCAAAATACTGTCTCTAAGATAAACAAAATAGGTATGCTACTAATGCCCAAAGTAGATACCGATCACGACACAGGGAGAATAACTATATATCATACGTGGAGCCTCCTGCTCGTCTTCAGTCCATCCACCAAGCGCACTACCAGCTATCCCTGTCTCTAGTCTGCTCGTGTGAGCACCCAGAGTAATAAGAAGAAACATAAAACTCTGGGTCAGACATCAGTCTGGTATGAGTGGTAGCAAGCATAAACAGAATAATAACAAGTATACTAAGTCATACCTGAACCTGGACCTGCAACCAAAGAGTTAGTACTACACGGTACAATACTCTGAGATTTCACAACCACATAATATAAGTGTGCGGGGGTGGGGATGTGTATGTCAAACAATCAAGCATAGCGACCATCCTCACAACTCTCACTCAGTGCGTAAAGCATACGGTATCTACTTCTTTGATCACCATAACCCTTCAAGAAAACGACAGAACTCGACTTTGTACGACTATGTCCATTCCTACTACCACCAACGCCAAACCTATGGGATCACGCCCAACGTATCCATGATCCCACTCCATTGGTAGGTAGCTCCCTAGTCGCACCATATCCAAAGCCCGAGTCCGTCCATACACCTCTAATACATAGTGATCCAAAGTCATAGACACCGACAACTCCTTAGCACACGTCCCGCAGCAAAGCCCAATCACGAAGTGAACTCATTGGTTCCCGTCTGGATCCTGAGCTCGAACTTCCACTTGAACTACCTTTGCATTTCGGGTTATGGATCTTCATTGGATCGGTTCGGATTCCTTTCATCTTCATTGGGATCGTGGTCTTCATCGTCTCGGTTCGTGACTGCTACCTCGGGTCGGATCGGAGTGCACCATCGATTCGTGGCCTCCAGTCCCATCCGGATCGGGTCGAGTCCTTCAAGCGGGTCGGGTCGAGCGTCTACTCCGGGTCGGGTCGAGTTGCTTCACCCTTCTATTCTTCGCTCCAGCTTTGGTTACCTTATCTGGTTCCGTCCCCCTATGCCAATCCGATCCGATCCTATTTCCTATATTCCGGTCCGTTGTTTCCCTCCGATCCGATCCCAATTCCTGTTGCCCTGTTCTGTTCCGTCCCCTATTCTAATCCGATCCGGTCCCTTAGTCCTACTCCGATCCGTTCACCTTGCCTTCAGCCGATCCGATCCAGTTCCACACACATGGCCTTCCTTTTTGCCAAATGCTTCGCACCAATCTCCGGTTCGGTTCGGAGTCTTTGCCCAATCGCCATTTCCGATCCGAGCCCCTCCTCCGATCCGCTCCGAAAACCTGCAGTTTTCCTGAGACTTTCCAACAAGTGTTTATACGTCTCTCGACGACGTTTTCGACCATTCTAACTATTGAAATCAATCATAAAGCATACCAAAGAGTCATAACAACACATACAAGTGACCTCAAACACCAAAACAACCATATGATATGATAAAATGGATCAAACATAGCCGAAACCCCATGTTTTCCCTTAATCCCTCTTAATCATGTTTAAGCATATGATTAGCAAAACTTATCCAAATTAACCCAAACTCATATCAGAGGTCTAAAACATTATTTATGATTTTATAAACATTTTTCCAGAATTTATTTTCGTCTAAAAACACTAATTAGCACTAATCACCCCAAATAACCCCAATTAGTGCATAAAGCAAGCTAATCACTCACCTTAGCCACAAAACAAACTAAGATCTGAAATGATTCTCTGATTTGATGCGAATCCCAATGCTAACAGCAGCTCTAAGGTTGATTAGGTGGAGATCTTCTTTGATTAGGGGTTGCTAAGCCAAATCCTTGACCAAGAGATGATTTGGAGGTGATTTAGAGGTTGGAGGCCATTTTTAGGGATCCTTGGTGATAAGTGGAGGCTAGAAAACTGAAATGGAATGATTCTCCATCTCATCTCAGCCCTCCCATAACCCTAATCCCGAAATGGGTTATGGGCCTACTCACTAATCACCCGATTTGGCCCGGTTAAGCAGTTTTTCACCCTCCAAACCTTGTTTCAGCCATATCTCCCAAACGGTAAGTCCATTTGGCTATTATGACCACTCTACGGAAAGAGAAACCATCAAACGAATCTAATGGAAGTGGTTTCAGGTCAAAATTCCTTCCCTATCAAAAGTTATGGCCAAAACAGTACTGACTAGGGGCAAAATGGTCATTTAAAAATCGACAAAAATCATGAACAGGGGAAATGACTCTAATAAATGTTTCCCAAAGTTACATGACCATACAACTTCACACGGGAAAGAAATAAATATTCTACAATCCTATGATGTGTAGAACACGGGTCGTTACACTCTCCCCCCCTTAAGAAATTTCGCCCCCGAAATTCCCTAATCAAAACACACAAGGGTCCCGCATGCCTATCAATCATAAAACAACCATCAAACATGCAAAACAAGCAAAACAAGTCTATCCTAGCATGCGGAATAACTAAATCGCAAAGTAAATCTTACCAGGCAAAGAGTTCTGGATAAGCCTTTCTAATGCTCTCCTCTGTCTCCCAAGCACAATCATTTTCGTCCTCGCCCCACTGAACTTTGACTAGCTTCACCGACTTTCTTCGAAGTTGCTTCGTATCATGCCCCACAATACGAATCGGCTTGCGGTTCTCAACCGCCTCAGGTTCTACTTCGAAGTCCTCTAACTGATCAGGTGAAATAGTCACATTTGAGTCGTGAATGAACTTCCTTAGTTGGGAAACATGAAACACATTGTGAACTCCTGCCATTTTCTCTGGTAAGCCAACTCTATACGCCAAATTCCCAACTTCCTCGAGAACTTGGAAAGGACCCACAAATCTTGGTGCCAACTTGCCTCTCCTGCCAAATCGTATCACTCTTTTCAACGGAGAGATCTTGACAAACACCAAGTCACCAACGGAGAATTTCAAGTCTCTTCTCCTCTTATCAGCATAGCTTTTCTGCCTATCCTGAGCAGCTTTCATTCGTTGCTGAATGATCTTGATCTTATCGGAAGTTTCTCTCACCACATCTGGTCCAAGCAGAAACTTCTCGCCAGTCTCTATCCAACATGATGGTGAGTTGCATGGTCTTCCGTACAAAGCTTCATATGGAGCCATACCGATACTGGATTGGTGGCTATTATTATATGCAAACTCCACTAGATGCAAATGGTCATCCCATGATCCACCAAAATCCAATATACAAGCTCTCAAGAGATCTTCCAATTTACGATTCACCCTCTCCGTCTGACCGTCGGTCTGAGGATGATATGCGGTACTGAGATGTAATTCTGATCCTAGAGCCTCTTGTAAGCTCTTCCAAAATCCACTAGTAAACAACGGATCTCAGTCACTCACAATACCTTTGGGTACTCCATGAAATCTCACTACCCACTTCATATATAGTTCTGCTAACTTAGCTGCAGTTCTGTTCGACTTAACTGGTATAAATCTTGCACTCTTGGTCAGTCGATCCACAATTACCCAAATGCTATCATGTCCCGATCTAGACCTCGGTAAACCATCGATGAAATCCATCGAGACTTGCTCCCATTTCCATTCGGGAATTTCTAATGGTTGCAACAACCCACTAGGCTTCTTCTGCTCGGCTTTAACTAGCTGACAATTCATGCATTTGGATATAAATTTCCCAACGTCTCTTTTCATCCCTTCCCAGTAGTAAGTTTGTCTCATGTCTCGATACATCTTATTACCACCGGGGTGTATAGTCAGTTTCGAGTGATGACATTCTCTAAGCACTTCATCTCTCAAACCATTCACGTTGGGCACAACTAGTCTTCCATTCTTCCGAAGCCATCCATCTCGATCAAGCCCATACACATTCATCTCCTCTTCGATACCCATCTCTAACTTGGAGATGATTTCTAGTAGATTAGGATCGTTCCTCTGGCTAGAACCAATCCGCTCTATCAAAGTGGGTCTGATCGTCAAGCTAGCTAGCATAACTGGATCCAATTCGCACCTTGGTCTGAAATCAAACCCCGCGATATACTCCAGCTGCTTCCATTCAAGAAACATTGCCCCTAAGCTGGCATGTCTCCTACTCAAGGCATCGGCTACCGCATTACCCTTCCCAGGTGTATACGCGATATCAAAATCATACGAAGCCAAGAACTCTAACCATCTCTGCTGACGGAGATTCAGATCTTTCTGAGAGAAGAGATACTTTAACGATTTATGATCGGTAAACAGCTCAAATCTTTCTCCCAAGAGGTAATGTCTCCACATCCTCAGCGCAAATACAATCGCTGCCAATTCCAAATCATGGGTAGGATACTTCTTCTCATGTGGCTTTAGCTGTCGACTGGCTTAAGCTACAACCCTACCTCCTTGCATCAATACCGCACCCAGTCCGGTACCACAAGCATCCGTGTATACCGTCATCTCTTCATTTCCCTTAGGAATGACCAACACTGGCGCACGCGTCAACTTTTCCTTTAGACTCTTGAATGCTTTTTCACACCCTCCGTCCCAAACGAAGGCTTGATTCTTCTTAGTCAACTGAGTCAACGGTGCCGCTGTCTTGGAGAAGTCTTTGATAAACTTACGATAATATCCAGCTAACCCCAAGAAACTTCTTACATCTTTTGCATTCTTGGGCGTAGACCAATCTTGTACCGTAGCCACCTTTGCAGGGTCCACGGCAATACCATTCGCTGAAACAACATGGCCCAAGAATCTCACTTCTCTCCTCCAGAAGTGACACTTAGAAAACTTCGCTTTCAATTGGTGTCTTCTCAACACCTCCAACACAATTCTCAAATGTTCCTTGTGTTCCTCTTCTGTCCTCGAGTAAACAAGGATATCGTCTACGAACACAAGAACAAACTTATTCAGTTGGTCTCTGAATACTCTATTCATAAGATCCACGAAGTATGCTGGTGCATTGGTCAACCCGAATGGCATGACCAACCACTCATAAAACCCAGACGGCGTCCTAAATGCCGTTTTAGCTATACTATCAGCTGCTACACGGAGCTGATGAAATCCTGTCGCGAGGTCCAACTGGGAGAACACTCTAGCTCCTTCTAGTTGATCAAACAAATCATCTATCCGTGGTAGAGGATACTTATTCTTCCTCGTCACCTTATTTAACTCGCGATAGTCCACACACAATCGAAGGGAACCATCTGCCTTAGTAGCAAACACAACTGGTGCTCCCCACTCGGAAACACTTCTTCTAATAAATCCCTTCCTCAAAAGATCGCTAACTTGCACCTCGAGCTCTCGCTGTTCTCGTGGTGCCATACGACGAAGTGGCATCACTATAGGTCTGGCATCTTTCACTAAATCAATACGAAACTCAATCTCTCGGTGTGGTGGAAGTCCGGTCACTTCCTCGAAGATGTCCGGGTACTGGCCAACCACGGGCAAACCTGATAACTCATCATGCGGAATGTCGAGGGAGTTTACAAAACTAGCCATTACCCCATCACAGGGTAGATTACCAAACACTACCCTCCGCCCATCATCCGCCCTAACTGTCACCAAAAAGCCCTCACAGTCTACCACCACCCCGTATCTTTGGAGCCAATCGACTCCCAAAATAATGCCATAACCAGTAAAGCCCAAAACAAAGCAATCACAAACAAACATACATCCATGACTCGATAAGACCACATTACGACAGATCATACTGAGGTTTGTTGAACCACCAATCGGGTTCGTCACAGCTAATGGTCTATCGACTAACTCGGGTTCCAATCCCAACCTATCTACCAAGTCACTAGATATGAAGGAATGGGAAGCCCCGGTATCGAACAAAACTCTAACAGGAAGATCATAAATGGAAAGCATACCTTGAATGACGACTCCCTTTCCTTTCTCCGCCGCAGTTGGGGCATTCGACGAAGAAGGAACAGCATTGATGGCATATGCTTTCACAATCTGATTCTCCTTCAGAGGTTGCGGACACTTATCCTTAAAATGTCCCTCCTGGCCACAGTTAAAGCATTTTTTTCCCACTGTCTTGGCCCTACATTCCCTTGCATAATGGCCCTTCTTTCCACATTTGAAGCACTCGACTTCCTTCCTGCTTTTCTTCTGGCCATCCTTAGCTTGGTTCTGCTTCCTCTTATTCTGAGAGTTATTCTTGCCTCCACCGCTTGCTTGCGGCTTTGGCTCTTCAGCAGATGCAGCAACTACCCCAGTCTTCGGCTTAGGGTAAAGACTTTCTGACCTCAAAGCTTTTCCCACAATCGACTCAAATGTCTCATCGATGTGATTAATCAGCCTCTCCCCTAAGTATTCACCCAAGCCAGTGATGAACTTCTCATTTTTCTTTTCGGGAGTATCGATTAGAGATAAACCATACTTCGACAAAGTGTCGAACTCCGCAACATAATCCGATACTGCCCTTCCATTCTGCTTGAGCTCCAAGAACTTCCTAAACAATTCCGACTTCTGGGCAGCTGGGATATACTTGTCGCTAAAGCGAGCTTTAAACTGATCCCAAGTAACTTGATCTTCTGGTGTGGCTGCCCCAATAGCATTCCACCAATTCATCGCTCGTCCTTGCAGCTGACGAGACGCTAGCCTTCTCTTCATCGCATCCTCGATACCCAAGTCATCGAAGATCCGATCACAGCTATCCAACCAATCCTGAACATCCGTGGCCGACTCTGTTCCGTGAAACGGCTTTCCACCAAGATTAGTGTAATCCTTACTCAACTTGGCGAAATCGACCCTAGGCGCTTGCACTACTGGGCCACCACCAACTCCGGGATTAGGAACTGCCCCTTGCGCTTCTCTAAGCATGTCTCTCATGAGGTCGGTAAACATCGCCCTCATGTCAGCGACATTTCCATTATTGGCCCCTCTACCAGTACCTCTCACATATCGGCTCATCGTCAATCTGTAAAAAGAAGAACGATTAACGACCCCATAGTGGTACTAGTGCAGTGCAACTTCATTCTTATACTACTAATAGTATATATATACATAGCTTTTGAAAACCAAAGTAATCACAAATACGCGCTCTCATATACGTACTAACTCTCCCTAGTGTCTTTCCCTAGGTTAACTACGCAACCTAGAGCTCTGATACCAAATGTGACGGCCCGCCCCGCACCAACCGACATTTACTCCAATTGTGCGCTGTACACATGTCCAATTGGCATGGGACGGTCGCCAAAGAATGAGAAAGAAAGAAGATGAACCAAATAAAGAACCTGTAATATGTCTCACAGCGCATGGGATAAAATATAATAACCAACGTATACTTGACATAAAACAGATGAGACAATGCATAAGCTGAAAACTTGAACTAACATCATCAGAGTAGCGGAAATATCAAATACAGCTTATTACAACTTCAAAATACTGTCTCTAAGATAAACAAAATAGGTATGCTACTAATGCCCAAAGTAGATACCGATCACGACACAGGGAGAATAACTATATATCATACGTGGAGCCTCCTGCTCGTCTTCAGTCCATCCACCAAGCGCACTACCAGCTATCCCTGTCTCTAGTCTGCTCGTGTGAGCACCCAGAGTAATAAGAAGAAACATAAAACTCTGGGTCAGACATCAGTCTGGTATGAGTGGTAGCAAGCATAAACAGAATAATAACAGGTATACTAAGTCATACCTGAACCTGGACCTGCAACCAAAGAGTTAGTACTACACGGTACAATACTCTGAGATTTCACAACCACATAATATAAGTGTGCGGGGGTGGGGATGTGTATGTCAAACAATCAAGCATAGTGACCATCCTCACAACTCTCACTCAGTGCGTAAAGCATACGGTATCTACTTCTTTGATCACCATAACCCTTCAAGAAAACGACAGAACTCGACTTTGTACGACTATGTCCATTCCTACTACCACCAACGCCAAACCTATGGGATCACGCCCAACGTATCCATGATCCCACTCCATTGGTAGGTAGCTCCCTAGTCGCACCATATCCAAAGCCCGAGTCCGTCCATACACCTCTAATACATAGTGATCCAAAGTCATAGACACCGACAACTCCTTAGCACACGTCCCGCAGCAAAGCCCAATCACGAAGTGAACTCATTGGTTCCCGTCTGGATCCTGAGCTCGAACTTCCACTTGAACTACCTTTGCATTTCGGGTTATGGATCTTCATTGGATCGGTTCGGATTCCTTTCATCTTCATTGGGATCGTGGTCTTCATCGTCTCGGTTCGTGACTGCTACCTCGGGTCGGATCGGAGTGCACCATCGATTCGTGGCCTCTAGTCCAATCCGGATCGGGTCGAGTCCTTCAAGCGGGTCGGGTCGAGCGTCTACTCCGGGTCGGGTCGAGTTGCTTCACCCTTCTATTCTTCGCTCCAGCTTTGGTTACCTTATCTGGTTCCGTCCCCCTATGCCAATCCGATCCGATCCTATTTCCTATATTCCGGTCCGTTGTTTCCCTCCAATCCGATCCCAATTCCTGTTGCCCTGTTCTGTTCCGTCCCCTATTCTAATCTGATCCGGTCCCTTAGTCCTACTCCGATCCGTTCACCTTGCCTTCAGCCGATCCGATCCAGTTCCACACACATGGCCTTCCTTTTTGCCAAATGCGTCGCACCAATCTCCTGTTCGGTTCGGAGTCTTTGCCCAATCGCCATTTCCGATCCGAGCCCCTCCTCCGATCCGCTCCGAAAACCTGCAGTTTTCCTGAGACTTTCCAACAAGTGTTTATACGTCTCTCGACGACGTTTTCGACCATTCTAACTATTGAAATCAATCATAAAGCATACCAAAGAGTCATAACAACACATACAAGTGACCTCAAACACCAAAACAACCATATGATATGATAAAATGGATCAAACATAGCCGAAACCCCATGTTTTCCCTTAATCCCTCTTAATCATGTTTAAGCATATGATTATCAAAACTTATCCAAATTAACCCAAACTCATATCAGAGGTCTAAAACATTATTTATGATTTTATAAACATTTTTCCAGAATTTATTTTCGTCTAAAAACACTAATTAGCACTAATCACCCCAAATAACGCCAATTAGTGCATAAAGCAAGCTAATCACTCACCTTAGCCACAAAACAAACTAAGATCTGAAATGATTCTCTGATTTGATGCGAATCCCAATGCTAACAGCAGCTCTAAGGTTGATTAGGTGGAGATCTTCTTTGATTAGGGGTTGCTAAGCCAAATCCTTGACCAAGAGATGATTTGGAGGTGATTTAGAGGTTGGAGGCCATTTTTAGGGATCCTTGGTGATAAGTGGAGGCTAGAAAACTGAAATGGAATGATTCTCCATCTCATCTCAGCCCTCCCATAACCCTAATCCCGAAATGGGTTATGGGCCTACTCACTAATCACCCGATTTGGCCCGGTCAAGCAGTTTTTCACCCTCCAAACCTTGTTTCAGCCATATCTCCCAAACGGTAAGTCCGTTTGGCTATTATGACCACTCTACGGAAAGAGAAACCATCAAACGAATCTAATGGAAGTGGTTTCAGGTCAAAATTCCTTCCCTATCAAAAGTTATGGCCAAAACAGTACTGACTAGGGGCAAAATGGTCATTTAAAAATCGACAAAAATCATGAACAGGGGAAATGACTCTAATAAATGTTTCCCAAAGTTACATGACCATACAACTTCACACGGGAAAGAAATAAATATTCTACAATCCTATGATGTGTAGAACACGGGTCGTTACACACTTAGTGCCCTTTCGATGGTTTACTCTACGCTAATATAAATTAGAGGACACTAGCTACAAGTCCTACTAATTAAGGCTTCCATCATTCACCCATATAAACCCATGCCCCACATAAGGTGAGAGATAGTAAGTCGCCGCTTAAGACCACTAGGGTAGGTAGACATAGCATGCCATTTAAGACCTCCCTATGGTGGACCCCCTCGTTACTATCTAGCTGACCTTATTGGATAATATCCTAGTCACTTAATACTTCCCGTAGGCAGGTAATGTAACAACCCGTATTTTCAATAACCTGTTATAACATAAATCGAGGCAAAATTTAATTTATAAATCTGAATCAAGGGAAACGGGATGTGCCATTGCGTTCGTCTCGGAAAAATACGCGAAATAGAGTCCGAGTTTTCGAAAATCGGAGTCCGTATGACCCGATTAAGGCCCAACGAAGTTTTCAGAAAATTTCAAAGTAAAAACAGATTCCAAATTCAAGTTTGAATTTGGAAATTAGGGCAGTTGGGCGCAGGCAGGAAATTTCCCGCCAGACCACCCATGTCGACAGCCCTGTCGACTGGGCAGTCAACATGGTCAGGCCCAAGTCGACAACCCTGTCGACTTGGGTGTTGACCTGGTTCAGCCAGGCAGTTTTGCCTGGTGCACCATTTTGGAGTTGTGTTGAGTTTGGGGGCCAAATTCGGTTTTAAGGGCTGAGATTGGAATTAGGGTTTAATCCTAAGGTTGAAACTAATCCTAATCTCTATAAATAAGCCCCTAACCTAATCCTAAATCATCATTATTCAACCCTACAACTAAACTATGGCAAAATCATTCCTCTCATGGCCTCCACTCTCTTCATAAAATTCCTAAATAAATTTTTATGAGAGATTTTCCATGCATACAAGTGTTTTCAAGCTTGTATGAGCATCATTAGCTTGCATTCAAGTCAAGTTTCTATATTTGCATCATAAAGCAAGAGTTTTGATCATTTTGGCTTAAGGGTTTTTCTATTGGAGCTTGCATTTTGGGTTTATTTGATTTCATAAGGGCTTTGTCTCCATCTATATATATATATTTTTGGTGTCTTCATAAGCATTGTAAGCCCTTTTCTACTTTCATATTTAAACTCTAAAGTTAAATGAATGATGCAAGTTTGGTTGACCATTATGATATGCAAGTTTATCATGTTATGTTATGCAAGTATGCCATGTTATGATATGCAAGTTTACCATGTTATGCTATGCAAGTTTGCCATGTTATGATATGCAAGTTTATCATGTTATGTTATGCAAGTTTGATATGCAAGTTCGTCATATGATATGCAAGTATGTTATGCAAGTTTGGGATGATCATTTTGTTCATGTTATCATGTTATGCAAGCTTATCTTGAGTATATGAACATAAAGCTTCAAGCTTTATGCTAAAGGTTGCATTTTGGCAACATGTAAGTTATCATATCTCTTATGATAACTTGCATGTGAGGCTAAATGCGAACTTATGGCCATTTCTACATGTCATTTATCACCATGTATCACCAATATGCTAAGTTTGGTTTTATGCATGCTTTTGAGGCCTAAAAATGTAATATGCAAGTATATGAACATATGTACATTTCATATGCCACCATGTTAAACTTGTGGCTTCAACACCTTTATGTCATGATTATGCCAAGTTCCCTCTTTCTATCCTTTATGCGCTATTGCGATATGTAAGCGATGGGATTACGTTTGGGGTTGGGTAAACTTAAAAGACATAAAAACATAAGATTGGGAATTTACCTATTAAGTTTGGTCTACCCATTGGGAATTTACCTATTAAGTTAGGTCTACCCAAATTCTTGAAAACTTGTAATGTGTTTTGGAAACATGATGGACATGACACTTAGAAAATATAAGTGTGACCAACTCGAGGTTGGGTTGAGTTTGTAGCGTAAACCTACCCGGAACCGACCGGCTTAACTAGTTGCTACAAACAATAGGACCCAATGTGAGAAGTTGGTCATGTTGTACCTTGAACCCGAGGTTAGACCAAGTTGTGGTATAAAGCTACCCGGAACCGACCGGCTTAACTAGTAACCGCAACAAAGTCTAATGTGAGAGGTTAAGGCACATTAATTAATTAATGCCTCATGGTTAGGGTTTAAGTCATGGTCCACTTAATACTTAATCAATGTGGGCTTGGTAGATTAATCAGGGTTAAGTCGTGAACTCATCGTTACACTTAACCAAGTTAATCCATGATTAGCAAGAGGGTTAAACCGTACTTAACCCACTAGAAAATCCTAGCAACGGGGGTCCACTCCAGCAGTAATCCCAAGTTTGTATCATCATGACCCTAGGGACTAGGCTAGGGTGGGGCACGATTACTGGACTTGAGGTAAGCGACCAAAAAAAAACGACGGCCGGGTGGTACGCCGATGTAGTTCCGGACGGACTATGGTCGTGCACGTAGTCCGTATTTGGAGAAGTCACCCATGGGTACCAGTAGATCGAGACTGTGCACTCATGTTTATGGTGTCCAGGGGTTGACACCCTAGGGCTTGATACACCCGAAGGGTGGACCCAGCACAGTCTGACTACAATCATGTTTGGGCCGTATTGACACCAACACGTGACGAGTTAGGCTTATAGGGAGCCGATCGACTAGACCGTTTGGTTGGACCTCGTATTAGGGTCACTTCATGTTATTGGACCTCGTATCAGGGTCACTTCATGTTATTGGACCTCGTATTAGGGTCACTTCATGTTATTGGACCTCGTATTAGGGTCACTTCATGTTATTGGGCCAAATCTTGGGCCAAGGGATCAATACTTGTTTATTCAAGTCATGTTAGTTTGCTAGTACACCTGTGGTGCAAAACCTTAAACCTGATTATGCGATGACACCTTTATCTACCTTGTTAGTTAATCATCATGCTAGTATGTTGTTATCCTTATGTTCATCCCTGCTTCTCATGCCAGTTAACTTTATCAGTTTACATTGATTGTAGTAGGGCTTACTCAGTCTTTTTGACTGACCTGTTTTTCTTTCGCCTCTTTTCTTCCGTTTCCCCCCTAGGTTCTCAGGGTGGGAACGTTGGAGCTTAGCTTGGATTTCTGATCGCTTGCTTGTGGGATTTTAGCTCATGTACGGTCTTGACATGAAGCTAGCTATGGTTATCACTTATTTTGGGGATAGTACTTATGTATTTCAGTTTTTCAGTGATGTTGTTTTTTTCTAGACTTGTGTATTTGGAAAGTTGACATTATGTTGTACCAGACTTGTTTTGAAATAGTTTGAAATCTTCCGCTGTTTTACTTATCTTATTTACTCTGTTTACATATATACATATGTTCTTGTTCTGCCTTGATATATCATTATGCATGTTTACCTGATTCAAACACCCCTCCAAAGTCAGAGTGCTTGCAAGAGCCACCCTGGCGGAGGTGGGGTGTTACATTTGGTATCAGAGCATATGGTTTACGAGAAGGAACAAAAAGGTTTTTAAAACTTTTGGAAAACTATTTTCAAAACCAAGTATAAAGTATTTTCCAAAGAAAAGTCTAGTTTATTTTAAAGGCTATTCCCCAAAAAGCCATTAGCAAAATTCCTTCGTTTTTCTCTATTCTGAATCTGTCTTTTTCTTCGTTTTCAGTATGGCCGATAACTTTGCTATTCTGGAGGGAGTACACGTACCTGTTTGGTATAGGAGACTTTTGGAGGCTAGGGCGACCGAAGCCGGCCCCGCAGATGTTCCTCCTCCTCCTTCGGTAGTTAATGTTCCTCCTCCTCCTGTCGCTGATGTTCCTCCGCCTCCTGTCGCTGAGGTTCCTCTTCCTCCTCCCCCTCAGCATCCTCAAGCTGACTTCGCAAAGACTTGCAAAGATTTCAAAGCAATGGGTGGCAAGAACTTTCAAGGCACTGAGACTTTTGTAGAGGCCAGAAATTGGTTGAAAGAGACCGAGGATTTATTTGCTATCTTTGGGTTAGACGATCAGAGGAAGATCTTGTTGGCGGTTTGGCTTATGAAGGATGAAGCTGCTTATTGGTGGGAAGTCACCAATGGTACTATGCCTGTTGAGACTTGGGCCGATTTCAGGGCAAGGTTCGTGCTTAAGTTTCTATCTTCTGCTGAGGAGAATCTGCAAATGGAGAGGTTCATAACTTTGAAACAAGGAGATATGTCTGTCAAAGAATATGTGAACAAGTTCAATCAGTTAGCTCGTTTTGGCTTAGATATGGTGAGTACTCCTCAGAAGAAGGCTCTTCGTTTTGCTAGAGGATTGAATGAGCCGTTGCAGGGATTGGCTATGTCACATATTCCCCATGGGGCCACGTTTGAGAGCTTGGTTGATATGGCGTTACTTCAGGGAGATGTCAAGAAAGAGATCAAGATGAATGATACTCAAGCCAAGAAGACTGATTCCCAGTGGAAAGGAAATCAGGGTAATCCAAGTGGTCAGAGCAGTCAAGGCAATCAGAACAAGAACAAGAACAAGAGTCAAGGCAACAAGGGGAACAACAACAAGGGCAAGAACAACAAGGGGAAGTGCCATTATTGCGGTTCAGTTGGGCATCTTATTAAGGATTGTAAGAAGAGGAAAAGGAAGAATGGTGAATGCTTTTTCTGCGGTGAGACTGGACATTTCAGTAAGGATTGCCCGAAGAAGCAAGGGCAAGGCCAGGGTCAGACTCAGCGTGCTGGACCTTCAGGAGGGCAAGTTCATGCTCTCAATGCCGCTCCAGTTCCCGATCGAGGTAGTATTTCTGTTGAGAGCCTTGTATATATTTCTGATTTTCCAGTTCGTACCTTGTTTGATTCTGGTGCATCGCATAGCTTTATCACATCTGATCTTGTTGGTAGTTTGCACCTTAGTACTAGCTTGGTAGATGATCCAGTCTGTGTCTCAAATCCTAATGGGGGTTCCGCCTATCTGTCTATGATATGTGGGGATTTGAGGATCTCTATACTGAGTGTAGAGTTCTTGTGTAGTGCTTGTGTTCTTGGTTTTAGGGGATACGGATTGATATTGGGCATGGATTGGTTGTCCAGATATGGAGCCATCCTTGATTGTGAGCATAGGGTTGTGAGGCTCGTGACTCGCCTCGGAAACACCCTAGAGATTTCTGGTAATCCGAGAGGTCCCGTCATGTTGTGCTATCTTGAATCACTCGACTCGTCAATGGAAACTCTTCAGTCTGTGAGAGTGGTTTGAGAGTATCCGGATGTTTTCGATGAAGTTAGGGGGTTGCCCCCTAAGCGAGAGATTGATTTCCGCATTTATCTGGTGGATAATGCAAAGCCGGTTTCTTTGCCCGTTCGGCACATGGCTCCGCGTGAAAGACGGGAGCTAAGTAAGCAAGTGAAGGAGTTGCTTGAGAAGAACTTCATTAGACGAAGTATATCTGAATGGGGAGCGCCTGTGGTATTTGCTACCAAGGCAGATGGTTCTCTCTGACTTTGTGTTGACTATCGAGAGTTGAATAAGCTGACTAAGAAGAACAGACACCCGTTACCGAGGATTGATGATCTCTTTGACCAGCTTGTCGGTGCTTCTGTTTTCTCTCAGCTTGATCTTGCTACTGGATTCCATCAGCTCAGAGTAGCTGAAGATAGTATAGACAAGACTGCGTTCAGAACTCCAGATGGATTCTTCGAATGGCTTGTCATGCCGTTCGGCTTGACTAATGCACCCGCATATTTCGTGGACTTGATGAGTAGGGTGTTCCGGGAGTTCTTGAACAAGTTTGTCGTGGTCTTCGTAGATGATATTCTGATCTTCTCTAAGGATGAGGAAGAGCACGCAAGGCATCTCGTGGAGGTGATGGATACGCTTAGAGCGCATCAGTTGAAGGCCAAGTTCTCCAAGTGTCACTTTTGGAGAAGGGAAGTTAGATTCCTTGGGCATATAGTATCTAAGCAAGGCTTAGCGGTGGATCCCGCTAAGGTAGTTGCAGTTCAGGATTGGAAGACTCCAAGGAATGCAACCGAAGTGGGAAGTTTTCTAGGTCTTGCAGGCTTTTACCGGAAGTTCATCAAGGACTTCGCGAAGATTTCCGCTCCTCTCACTAAATTGACGAAGAAGAATTTAGTTTTTGCTTGGAGCATAGAATGCGAGCTTGCTTTTCAGAGGCTCAAGAGAGCTCTCACATCAGCACCTGTTCTAGCTTTGCCCGATGGAGGGAAGTTATTTACAGTATACACCGATGCATGTGGCATGGGGTTAGGAGCTGTTCTGATGCAAGAAGGAAGAGTGATATGCTTTGGCGGTAGACAACTCAAAGTGCATGAGAAGAATTATCCCACTCATGACTTAGAGTTGGTAGCAATAGTATATGCACTCAAGGCTTGGCGCCATTATCTTTTGGGAGAAAGATTTGAGCTTTATACCGATCACAAGTCATTGAAGTATCTCTTTTCTCAGAGGGATCTGAATCTGGGGCAACAAAGATGGATGGAATTCTTGGCGTCCTACGATTTTGAGATAGCTTATACCCCTAGCAAGGGGAATGTGGTAGCAGATGCATTGAGTAGAAAAAGGTTGACTCTGAGTCCTCTATTCGTTGAGATGAAGAATTTACAGTATGTGGCAACCTTTGATTTCTCTTTGGCGATTGAGTCGATGACCGGTTCTTTAGCATCTCTGGAACTCAGACCTACCCTTCTTGATCAAGTTGGGGCTTCGCAGAGAGAAGACCCTCAGATAGTTGAGATTATGGATAAGCTGATTCGAGGAGAGGCGTCTAGTCATCTCGCTCGATATTCTATTGATGACAAGGGTTGGCTGAGGAGAGACGGAAGGTTATGTGTTCCAATGGTAGAAGATTTAGTAAGAAAAGTCCTTGAGGAAGCGCATCGCTCTAAGTTGACTATACATCCGGGCGGAGATAAGATGTATAAAGATATGAAGCGCATTTTCTTTTGGCCGGGGATGAAGAAGGATGTGGCAGAGTTTGTCTCTAGATGTATTATTTGCCAGCAAGTTAAGGCCGAGTCAAAGAAGCCCGGTGGGCTATTGCATCCTCTAGACGTTCCACTATGGAAGTGGGAGAGTATTTCCATGGATTTTATCGATGGACTACCAAGGTCAAGGAAAGGGAATACGAGCATTTGGGTTATTGTGGATAGACTTACGAAGAGTGCTCATTTCATTCCAGTGAAGAGCAAGAGGACCGCATCTTGGCTAGCGTCTGTATATCTTCGTGAGATTGTGAGACTACATGGAGTCCCTTCTAGTATAGTCAGTGACCGCGACCCAATCTTTACAAGTCAATTCTGGAATAGCTTGCAAGAAGCTATGGGCACGAGGTTGAATCTAAGTACGGCTTATCACCCATAGACGGACGGTCAAACCGAAAGGGTGAATAGGGTACTCGAGGATCTGTTGAGGCTTTGTATTCTGGATTTTGGTGGTACTTGGGAAGACCATCTTCCTCTTGTTGAGTTTGCATATAATAACAGTTATCAGGCAAGCATAGGGATGGCACCATTTGAAGCTTTATATGGGAGGCCGTGCAACTCGCCTACATGTTGGTGGGAGACTACAGATGAGCTTATACTTGGGCCTGATATGATCAGAGATACATCCGAGAAGGTCGAGTTGATTCGGAGACGGATGAAAGCGGCCCAAAACCGACAGAAATCCTATGCTGATAAGCGAAGAACTGATTTGGAGTTTGATGTTGGGGATATGGTTTTCGTGAAGGTTTCTCCTTTGCGGAATGTGGTCCGTTTTGGAGCCGTTGGGAAGTTAGCATCGAGGTTTGTTGGACCATTCCCTATTATAGAGAGGATCGGGCAGATGGCTTATAGAGTGGAGTTGCCCGAGAAGCTTGCCGGAGTACACAATGTTTTTCATGTCTCGCATCTCCGGAAGTGTTTACATGAATCAGCAGAGGTTGTTGAGCCAAGTGTTCTGAAAGATGTGGAAGTGGAGAAAGAGGCTACCTTGAGGAGAGCTCCGATTCGTATCTTGGGGACGGAGACCAAGAAGCTAAGGAATCGAGAGGTCAAGTTGGTGAAGGTTCAATGGGGTGAAGCCGAAGAAGATGCAACTTGGGAAACCGAGGAGAAGATGCGTGGGCTTTATCCATTCCTTTTTGAGGGTACACTCTCAATCTCTTTTCTTTGTTAGCATATCTTTCTCTTTGCTGTCCATGTTTATCTAGTTTATCGTGTTAATCTCGTCATGAGAACCTTAGGTAGAAACCCTTTGGATGAAACATGTGTTTGAAACATGTTATGCTTGATGTTTGCAAGTGGTTGCAAGTGTTTGCAAGTGGTTACTCGTGGATGCATTATACACGTTAGGCACTAGATCGGCTCACACACTCCTCATATTGCATATGCATGAGTGTTTACGCTTATTCATGGATGAAAATTTTTGTGTTATCACATGGATGTTGCATATGGATGTATGTTATGTGCACACATATAGATGTTATACATTATGTTAGGAATTGCATACATATGGATTCATTTCACTAACATAATTTGCATTGATGATATTTGCATTAGATAAGTACATATACACACACCTTTGCATATGTTCATACAACATTTAGAATCTTGTAAGGACAATGATTGCTCGTGGATGATGTTTTGAGTAGATGGATGTTGGATGGTAGGATACGTTCTTCCTAACTTGAAGATTTCGGGGACAAAATCCTTTAAGGAGGGGAGAATGTAACAACCCGTATTTTCAATAACCTGTTATAACATAAATCGAGGCAGAATTTAATTTATAAATCTGAATCAAGGGAAACGGGCTGTGCCATTGCGTTCGTCTTGGAAAAATACGCGAAATAGAGTCCGAGTTTTCGAAAATCGGAGTCCGTATGACCCGATTAAGGCCCAACGAAGTTTTCAGAAAATTTCAAAGTAAAAACAGATTTCAAATTCAAGTTTGAATTTGGAAATTAGGGCAGTTGGGCGCAGGCGGGAAATTTCCCGCCAGACCATCCATGTCGACAGCCCTGTCGACTGGGCAGTCGACATGGTTAGGCCCAAGTCGACAGCCCTGTCGACTTGGGTGTCGACCTGGTTCAGCCGGGCAGTTTTGCCTGGTGCACCATTTTGGAGTTGTGTTGAGTTTGGGGGCCAGATTCGGTTTTAAGGGCTGAGATTGGAATTAGGGTTTAATCCTAAGGTTGAAACTAATCCTAATCTCTATAAATAAGCCCCTAACCTAACCCTAAATCATCATTATTCAACCCTACAACTAAACTATGGCAAAATCATTCCTCTCATGGCCTCCACTCTCTTCATAAAATTCCTAAATAAATTTTTATGAGAGATTTTCCATGCATACAAGTGTTTTCAAGCTTGTATGAGCATCATTAGCTTGCATTCAAGTCAAGTTTCTATATTTGCATCATAAAGCAAGAGTTTTGATCATTTTGGCTTAAGGGTTTTTCTATTGGAGCTTGCATTTTGGGTTTATTTGATTTCATAAGGGCTTTGTCTCCATCTATATATATTTTTGGTGTCTTCATAAGCATTGTAATCCCTTTTCTACTTTCATATTTAAACTCTAAAGTTAAATGAATGATGCAAGTTTGGTTGACCATTATGATATGCAAGTTTATCATGTTATGTTATGCAAGTATGCCATGTTATGATATGCAAGTTTACCATGTTATGCTATGCAAGTTTGCCATGTTATGATATGCAAGTTTATCATGTTATGTTATGCAAGTTTGATATGCAAGTTCGTCATATGATATGCAAGTATGTTATGCAAGTTTGGGATGATCATTTTGTTCATGTTATCATGTTATGCAAGCTTATCTTGAGTATATGAACATAAAGCTTCAAGCTTTATGCTAAAGGTTGCATTTTGGCAACATGTAAGTTATCATATCTCTTATGATAACTTGCATGTGAGGCTAAATGCGAACTAATGGCCATTTCTACATGTCATTTATCACCATGTATCACCAATATGCTAAGTTTGGTTTTATGCATGCTTTTGAGGCCTAAAAATGTAATATGCAAGTATATGAACATATGTACATTTCATATGCCACCATGTTAAACTTGTGGCTTCAACACCTTTATGTCATGATTATGCCAAGTTCCCTCTTTCTATCCTTTATGCGCTATTGCAATATGTAAGCGATGGGATTACGTTTGGGGTTGGGTAAACTTAAAAGACATAAAAACATAAGATTGGGAATTTACCTATTAAGTTAGGTCTACCCATTGGGAATTTACCTTTTAAGTTAGGTCTACCCAAATTCTTGAAAACTTGTAATGTGTTTTGGAAACATGATGGACATGACACTTAGAAAATATAAGTGTGACCAACTCGAGGTTGGGTTGAGTTTGTAGCGTAAACCTACCCGGAACCGATCGGCTTAACTAGTTGCTTCAAACAATAGGACCCAATGTGAGAAGTTGGTCATGTTGTACCTTGAACCCGAGGTTAGACCAAGTTGTGGTATAAAGCTACCCGGAACCGACCGGCTTAACTAGTAACCGCAACGAAGTCTAATGTGAGAGGTTAAGGCACATTAATTAATTAATGCCTCGTGGTTAAGGTTTAAGTCATGGTCCACTTAATACTTAATCAATGTGGGCTTGGTAGATTAATCAGGGTTAAGTCGTGAACTCATCGTTACACTTAACCAAGTTAATCCATGATTAGCAAGAGGGTTAAACCGTACTTAACCCACTAGAAAATCCTAGCAACGGGGGTCCACTCCAGCAGTAATCCCAAGTTTGTATCATCATGACCCTAGGGACTAGGCTAGGGTGGGGCACGATTACTGGACTTGAGGTAAGCGACCAAAAAAAAACGACGGCCGGGTGGTACCCCGATGTAGTTCCAGACGGACTATGGTCGTGCACGTAGTCCGTATTTGGAGAAGTCACCCATGGGTACCAGTAGATCGAGACTGTACACTCATGTTTATGGTGTCCAGGGGTTGACACCCTAGGGCTTGATACACCCGAAGGGTGGACCCAGCACAGTCTGACTATAATCATGTTTGGGCCGTATTGACACCAACACGTGACGAGTTAGGCTTATAGGGAGCCGATCGACTAGACCGTTTGGAAAGTTGACATTATGTTGTACCAGACTTGCGTATTTGGAAAGTTGACATTATGTTGACATTATGTTGTACCAGACTTGTTTTGAAATAGTTTGAAATCTTCCGCTGTTTTACTTATCTTATTTACTCTGTTTACATATATACATATGTTCTTGTTCTGCCTTGATATATCATTATGCATGTTTACCTGATTCAAACACCCCTCCAAAGTCAGAGTGCTTGCAAGAGCCACCCTGGCGGAGGTGGGGTGTTACAGGTAAACTTATGGCAATACCATATCGATCATTTTAAAACCCATTCCCAGGTTGGCCCCTCAACCCAAGCCATTTAAGACCCGAGGAAGCGGACTATTTATGAAGATTATCGAACTCATACCCAATTAGCCTCTAATGCTTTCATTTATAAGAGGTGGGCTACGCGATCGCATACCTTTTAAAGGTGGATCTAACCACTTAATACCATATATCCCCAAGACAGACAACGTTATTGAGTTATTCCCATTTGGTTTCTCCTTACGGAAACTTCTACATATGCAAAACAAACCATCGTCACAGGTACCTATGGTCAATGATGTCTCCATCAGTTGGACATATATTCGACTATTGGAAAGTGCAGACTTTTGTCAAATAAGGCAACTAACCTCGCATCATTAACCTACTAAGTCCAATTTTTAATTTTTAATTATTAATTCTAGACTAACTAGTGTAAAATAAGGAAAGTTATATCCTTTCTGCCCTATGATATTTATTTAGTTGTTTCCTTATTGGAGTTAGTATTTTAAACAAAAATCAGAACCCATAAACCTTTTGTTTATTCCTTTTATTGCTATTTATTCGGGTTATTGCCACTTATGACCATAACGGTCATATTTCCCTGAGGCTCTAATTAACCCATTAACTATCATTTACTGCCATTGATTATAATTAATGTCATTTATGAACTTAGCGATCATAATTTCCTAAGACATTAATTTACAATTAAATGTTCCTATTATATCAATCCCTTTTTATTTCTAATCTAATTATTGTGACTCCTTAAACATTTCCATTTTTTCTTTAATTTGATTTATTCTTGTACACACACACACACACACACATATATATATATATATATGTTATTAGAAATATTCTCTTACTTAATTGGAGTTACAATTCTTATTCCTAGTCATTGTTTCAAATTGTAACCATTAGGCCTAACTACCTAATTCAATTTATTTCCCCCCAATCAATGATGGTTACAATAGTTAATTTTTTATGGCCTTATTTGTGGAAAATCAATCGCTTTTATTGCTACAACAGTCATAATATGTATTTCCATTTAATATGGATTACACTTCCATATGTTAATTCCCTAAAATGGAAACCATTAAAATGTACAAACATTAATTATAATATATATTTCATGTTTACGTAGATTTTAACGGATAATGTACATTTTCACGCAGTTAACGTAGTTATTATTCTTTTACTTTTATTATTATTAATTTCAATTTTTTGGTTTAAGACAACAACCAAAAATTCCTTTATGTGTTCAATTTTGTAATAAGATTCTAAATCTTACAAAAAGGCTATTAACTTTAGTTATTGTAAATTATGCTTGAATATTTAAAAGAACAATAAACATATTTCAAATCACAAGAAATATATAATATGCATGTTTTTGGAATGGTTGATGTGAACTATGCACAAATATATTAAAATCTATATTTGTACATGAATTTACACAACTCTTTCCTTTATGTTTTTGGTACATATTTTAGATTGATTTTGAATAATGTCGTTTTATTGAAAAAGAGCAAAAAGGCATATTTACAATAACTAAGTTAAAAACCTAAATAAAACTGAACATAAAAAGGCTAATATCTTTCTAACAAAATTTATATAAATTACAATTCAACAACAAAACTACGGAACTGGAATAAAACTACAATTTAATGGTGATTTATGGGACTGATTTCCAGATCCCTGGTGTTTACAATAATCACAATATTTTTAAATACAACTGTAGGCAATGAACATTCTAATAAGTCTATAAAATAATAATATTATTCAAATCCACAATTATTTTTCAGATCTGACAGAAACTACAACAGATCTATTAAACACATAGGCATATATTTCAAATTTAATACAAACAAAGAAATCATATTATAATACAATTTGTATATACATTTCCCACTCAACTGGAAGCATCCAAATCTAAATATGAATAATCTTTTTGGCCTAATGAAACACCCCACCTCCGTTAGGGTCACTCACAAATGGAATGCCCTAATTTTCGTGGAGGTTTATAAGTATAAGTCACAGATACACAAGACAGATATAAATACACATATTTTTAAACAGCGGAAACAACAACAACTTTTATTTCATCAAAATACGTGTTACACAAACCATACCATAATTGTCTTACAATACTTCCAAAAACATTACATTTCCATAACTGTCTTGATTATCAAAGAAGCATAAAACATAAAATAAAGCAACAAAATCCCCATAATGATATCCAAAGCCATGATCCAAGCCAAAGAGATCCAAACCGTACATCTACTGTCTTCAAGCTTACAAAAGAGTCTGACTAAGCTGAATTGTTTCCTCCCTGTGGACCTGGGGGGAAACGAAAGAAAAGAAGACGAAAAGAAAAACGGAGTCAGACATAAAGCCTGAGTAAATCTAGTGACTTTTCAGTATGTGAATAAGAAATGGATATGATAGACATAAACTGAAAACAGAATAGTATCATAACTAAGGGAGTGTAGTCTAGAATCGAATATACTATCGAACCCACACTATATCTCTGCATTTACTAGAATTATTCTAACCGGCAACCCATGCTGAGGGTGAAGTGATCCTTTTTGTTTTCTAAAGATCGGCTCCTACTCGTACGTGTGTCTTACGGCTACCCCAAGAAGTGTAGATACCTATGCTGGTCCCACCATGGGGTGTATCAAGGCCCATGGTGGCGGCCCCGACACAATTACTAGAAGACATAAGTTATACTACTGGTGCCCCCAGTGCCCTGCTTGTCTGCTCCGGAGTGCGTGCACGACCGCACACCGTTAGACCTACACTGTACATCCAACAATTGCCGTTATTTGACCGCTTACAATCAGCCCAGTAATCGTGCCCCACCCTGCCTGGTTTCAGGGTACCGTTGATACCTAAATAGGGTTACTGCTGAAACGGGTCCCTACGTTACCAGGGTTTTGCTAGTCAACATGTTAAGTGGTTAAGTGTTTGTGTATACCTAAACCCACCCATCAATATTTGTTAACATGTTGAATCTTTGGTTAAGTGTTTTCAGTTGACTTAACCCTACCACCTGTCCTTAGCCTTTTAGAGCACCAACCATTCACATTAGACAGATATCACTACGGTTACTGGATGTGCCTGTTGGTTCCGGGCAGGTTTACATCGTAGTTCAGTCTAACCTCGGGTCTTTATTGGGCTCAATGTTTAACCACCCACATTGGATAGGTATTGTAGTGACTACTGGACAGCCGGACGGGTCCGGGCAGGTTTATGTCACAACTCGATCCAACCTCGGGTCAAACATTTCGTCTTTTCTTGTTTTACATATTTCATTATTTATGTAAATGTCATGTCGTCTTTTAATTTGGGTATAACAATTTATACCGCTAAAATGTCACAGTCGTTGGCACGCGCCAAACATGCCAACATATTTATTTATATCATGTTTTACACCTAAAGCTATTACCCCCGTTTGTACGTACTAATGTTGGGCTCGACACAATTCAGCCCAACTTGATAAACGTGAGAAAAGGGGAAATCCAGAACATATAATATTTTCTATGATACATAGAAGGTGTAGCGCATGAACTTGCAAATTGGCGTTAACATAACATTGGATCATGTGAACTTGCATTCAAAATTGACATACAACTAAATGGGTGTCACATAGGATGGCATATGTAGATTTATACAAACTTGGGTTTTAACATATTAACTTGGTATAATGTCGAACAAAAAACTAGCATGTTGTAAATTAACCCAAAAATGTCCAAATTTAATATATAGTCTATTTCCACTTGAACTTGCATAGTTTATGTAACCCAAACCGCATTTAACATAGTTCTGATCATACTTGTAATGGATCTAAGATGTATACATAAGTTTTGAGGCATGTAGGCATAAAAGATCTCAGATCTAGGATATGTTTACATAAGTATATGGCCCATGATATCAACATAAACATAAAGGGGATATTAACATAAACATAAGAGGGATCTAATCATAGATTTTGCCACAAACTTGCAATTGCAATTACTTTCATATACAATCGTATAATAAACTTGCATCGACCCATTTATGCCACTAATCAATACACCTAATCACGATAGAAACATCACAATACACAAGCTCTACATCATTATACAACAACAATACAATTCGATTCTCAATTACATCGTATCACATCATAATTTTATTCAGAATCTGAAAGACCACTATACTTACAACGTGTGACGAGATCTTGTTTTCTGATTTCTGTTTTCTAAATTTGGAGGTGCTCTCCTTTGGGTAGCAATTTGTTGATTGATTTGATTAGACTTTAATTTGCTTCTTAGTTTGATTCTTCGCGGCTACGATCAACTCCTTCTTGGCAGTATGACGACTCCTCTCTTATTTTCTTATGTGAATTAGTTGAGTCTTAGGGTGTATTTATAGAGTTTTCAAGTTAATTTGAGCTATCAGATGCAAACAGGGAGGGAAATCAGACCATACAACACACCAGAAGTCGAACCAGGGTCAGACCCACCTGGTCAGGCCGACCAGGCAAGTCGACCTGCAGGTCGACACCCAAGTCGACTGCGCAGTCGACTTGGGGGGGGCCAGGTCGACTGCCCAGTCAACACTAGTGTCGACCTGGTCACTGGGCGGGAATTTTCCCGCCCAGCCCAGTTTGAACTCGAATTCGAATTTTAAACCTATTCTGAGCTGTTTTTGAATTTCAAATTTATTCTGAAACTTCCGGAGATCATAACTCCTTCATACGGAGTCCGTTTCATGCAAACTCGGACTCTATCTCAACCAGAGTTCCGAGACGAACGCAATGGCGTAAGATGTTTCCCTTAATTCTTTCAATAGAATTTATTATATTTTTAAATTTATGAATTTCACTGTTATAGAATATATGGGGTGTTACATTCTCCCCCACATAAAAGGATTTCGTCCCCGAAATCTTCAAGTTTAGGAAGAATGTATATCCTACCATCCAATCGTCCATCTACTCAACCAACAAACACAGGTGTCCATTGTCCTTAAAGACTTCTAATGCTTTATGATCATATGCATTGTGTGTGTAAATGTCCTTATCTAATGCAGAAATCAGGTGGTCGACTGATTCAGTTGACCTCCTAAATGCAAATCATGTAAGTGTCATGAATCCATTATGTATGCAAAAAAAAATTTCCTACTCATAATTCTACATGAGTGCACAAAAATTCATACAAATGCGATAACCATATGATAACATATAAAATTTCAACCACATATGAATGAGAATACATATATGCATATGCAGTATGAAGTGACTGAGCTTATCTAAAACCTAGGGTGTGTGTGTATATGCATCCACGAGCAACCACTAGCAATTACTTGCAACCACTTGCAGCCATAATCCATAACATGTTTTCAAATACATGTTTGCATCCATTTGTTTTCTACCTAAGAAGTTAAGGAGAAAGGGTCGAGGAAATATGCCTAAAAGATAGATAAAGCATAACTTAAGCTAAAAGAGAGATCAAAGATGTACCCTCAAAAAGAAAAGGGTAGGTTGCGCGTATTCTAGCCTAAGTTTCCCAAGTCGCGTCTTTCTCGGCGTCGCTCCATTGAACTTTGACGAGCTTGACTTCACGGTTGCGTAGCTTTTTCACTTCAGTTCCTAAGATGCATGTTGGAACTCTTCTCACAGTTGCTTCACGTTCCACTTCGGCTTCTTCTAGAATGCTAGGCTCTACTATTTCAGCAGACTCGTGTAAACACTTCCGGAGGTGAGAAACATGAAAGACGTTGTGAATTCCGGCCAGTTTTTCGGGTAGCTCTAATCTATAGGCCATGTTCCCAACCTTCTCGATGATAGGAAATGGTCCTACAAACCTCGGTGCTAGCCTTCCAGTGGATCCAAAACGAACAACGTTCCTTAGAGGAGATACCTTAAGAAAAACTCTGTCCTCAACCTCAAACTCAAGGTCGGTCCTTCTCTTGTCGGCGTAGGATTTCTGTCTATCTTGGGCCGTCTTCATCCTTCTTCGTATCAAGTCCACTTTTTCTGAAGTTTCTCTGATCATGTTTGGACCAAGAATAACCTTATCTGTAGACTCCCACCAACAAGTTGGTGACTTGCATGGTCTTCCATACAATGCTTCGAAGGGTGCCATGCCTATGGTAGCTTGGAAGCTATTGTTGTAAGCAAACTCCACTAAGGGAAGGTGATCCTCCCATGTCCCTTCAAAGTATTGAACGCAAAGTCTCAAAAGATCCTCTAGAACTTTATTCACCCTTTCCGTCTGTCCACCAGTCTAGGGGTGATAGGCCGTGCTCAAATATAACTGTGTGCCTACACCTTCTTGCAAACTTCGCCAAAACTCGCTTGTGAAGATAGGGTCTCGGTCACTAACAATTCTGTAGGGTATCCCATGGAGTCGAACTATCTCCTTGATGTAAAGAGACGCTAAAGATGAGGCGGTCCTTCTACTCTTGACAGGTAAAAAGTGGGCGCTTTTAGTAAGCCTATCCACTGTTACCCAAATGCTAGTATTGCCTCTTCTGGACCTAGGCAGCCCATCAACAAGTCCATTGAAATGCTATCCCACTTCCACTGTGGGACCTCTAGGGGATGAAGTAGTCCTCCAGGCTTCTTCTGTTCCGCCTTGACCTGTTGGCATATTATACACTTAGAAATGTAATCTGCCACGTCCTTCTTCATGCCGTTCCAAAAGAAAACTCTTTTCATGTCCTTGTACATTTTGTCTCTGCCTGGATGTATTGTCATCTTGGAACAATGTGCTTCCTCGAGAACCTTCTTTACCAATTCTCTCGCTTGTGGGACGCATAGTCTTCCGTCGCGTCTCAGCCAGCCTTTATCATCGATAGAGTATCTATTGAGGTAACCAGAAATCTCACCCCTAATTAGCTTATCAACCACTTCAACTAGCTGAGGGACCTCACGTTGTGACGTCCCTATTGTGTCCAAAAGAGTAGGGCGCACCTCAAGAGATGCTAACAAACCCGGTACGAAATCAGAGGAGGGCCTAAAGTTAAAACTGGCTATATACTCTAGGCTTTGCCTTTCTACAAAGAGTGGGCTTAGGGTCAGTTTCTTTCTACTCAAGGCGTCTGCCACCACATTGCCCTTGCCCTGAGTATAGGAAATCTCGAAGTCATACGAGGCAAGAAACTCCATCCATCTCTGTTGCCTCAAGTTAAGATCTTTCTACGAGAAAAGATATTTCAACGATTTATGGTCAGTGTAAAGTTCAAACTTCTCACCTAGGAGATAATGGCGCCAAGACTTAAGTGCAAAGACGATGGCGGCTAACTCAAGATCAAGGGTTGGGTAGTTCTTTTCATGAACTTTCAATTGCCATCCACCATAAGCTACTACCCTTCCTTCTTGCATCAAGACAGCGCATAGCCCTGTCCCACATGCATCTGTATAAGCTGTGAACATCTTGCTTCCGTCTGGCAGAATCAGGACTGGGGCTGTTGTAAGAGCCCTTTTTAGGCGTTGGAAAGCGAACTCGCAATCCAAGTCCCAATTGAACACTAGATTCTTCTTTGTCAGCCTTGTGAGTGGAGCTGAGATTTTCGCAAAATCCCTTATGAATTTTCGGTAGAAACCTGCTAGTCCTAGAAAACTTCGGACCTCAGTTGCATTCTTTGGTGCCTTCCAGTCTTGCACCGCAACTACCTTCGCGGGGTCTACGGCCAGCCCTTCTTTAGATACTACATGCCCAAGAAACCTTACTTCTTCTCTCCAAAAGTGGCATTTTGAAAATTTTGCCTTTAGCTGATGTGCTTGGAGAGTATCCATGATTTCCTTCAGATGTTGAGCATGCTCTTCCTCACTCTTTGAAAAGATCAAGATATCGTCTACGAAGACAACCACAAACATGTTGAGGAATTCTCTGAACACTCTGCTCATTAGGTCCACGAAATAAGTGGGTGCATTTGTCAGGCCGAAAGGCATGACAAGCCACTCAAAGAAACCATCTGGTGTTCTGAATGCCGTTTTATCAATACTATCCTCAGCTACTCTTAGCTGATGGAACCCAGTTGCTAGATCAAGTTGGGAGAAAACCGACGCGCCTACATGCTGATCAAACAAATCATCGATTCGGGGAAGAGGGTGCCTATTTTTCTTGGTCAACTTGTTTAGCTCCCTATAGTCAACACAGAAGCGAAGCGAACCGTCTGCTTTGTTTGCGAACACCACTGGAGCACCTGATTCTGAAATGCTCCTTCTAATGAACCCCTTTTCTAGAAGCTCTTTAACCTTCTTACTGAGCTCCTTTCTCTCTTTTGGAGCCATATGTCTGACAGGTAAAGCTACGGGCTTTGCATTATCTACAAGATATATACGGAAGCCTATTTCCCACTTCGGAGGTAAGCCTTTCACCTCCTCGAAGACATCCGGATATTCCCGGACTACTCTAACCGACTGTAAATTCTCATCAGAAGCATCAAGCGACTCTAGATAACTAAGCATAACAGCATTCAAAGGGTTACAGGAAATTTCTAGAGTGTTATCAAGCCGAGTCAAGAGTCTAACTACTCTTTTCTCACAATCAAGAATGGCACCGTTACTGGATAACCAGTCCATGCCTAAGATCAAACCATATCCCGAGAAGCCTAGAACAAAGGCGTTACAACTAAACTCAACACTAAGAATAGAGATTTTCAAACCCAAACAAACCATTGACAAGTAAGCGGAGCCCCCAATTGGATTTGAAACTACTAAGGGATCCTCAACCATACTAGTGTCTAGATGCAGAGATTCTACTAAAGCAGGTGAAATAAAGGAGTGTTATGCACCAGAGTCAAAAAGTGTGCGAACTGGATGATCATAAAGATAGACTACACTTTCTACAGAAATATTACTACCTCGTTCCTGTGGAGGTGCTGTCAGAGCATGAACTTGATCCCCTGAAGTAGATCCAGCTTTCTGTCCCTGTCCTTTCTTCTTTGGGCAGTCCTTAGCTTGGTGCCCAGTCTCTCCGCAATGAAAGCAACCACTCATCTTTGCCTTCTTCTTCCGACAGTCTTTCTCTATATGTCCAACTATTCCACAGAAATGGTACTTTCTCTTCTCACGGTACTTCTTGTTCTTTCCTCCTTTCTTAAAGTCTGTCTTCTTAGCCTGTAAACCTTCTTTCTTTTCCTCCGCCTTAGTCTCCTTCTTGTCGTGGTCTTCCTCGTGTAGCAACGCCATGTCCACCAAGCTTTCAAAAGTTGCTCCCGTGGGTACATGGGCCATGGCAAGGCTGTGTATAGGCTCATTCAGACATTTGACGAAGCAAAGCGCCTTCTTGTGTTGGGTATTTACTAAGTCCAGCCCAAATCTGGCCAACTGATTGACGTACTCCCTGACCGTCATGCTTCCCTGTTTAAGATTCAAGAACTTCTCTATTTGCAGGCTCCTTTCAGCTTGGGAGAGGAATTTCAGTTCGAACCTTGTTCTAAAATCATCCCAAGTTTCCACTGCCCTCTGAGCATTAGTGATCTCCCACCAATAGGAAGCTTCATCTTTGAGCAACCACACTGCTAGCTGTATCTTTTTCCTATCATCAACTCCGAAGATGTCAAACAGATCCTCCGTCTCCTTTAGCCAATTTTTTGCTCCTACAAAGGGTTCAGTTCCATGGAAGTCTTTTCCACCCATAGACTTGAAGTCTCTACATGTTTTCGCAAAAGAATTTCCAAGGGGAGGAGCAGGAGGAGGAGGAACTGGTGCTATTGGGGGAGGAAGGATATCTGCCGAACCCGCGCCATTTGCGGCCCTAGCTTCTAAGAACCTCCTAAACCAACCGGGTATCGGTACTCCTTCAGGAATGTTAAGGTCTCCAGACATGCTGAAACAGAAAGGAAAGAGTCAAAACGAAGGATAGAGGGAGATAGTACACATGGCTTTGGGGGATCATGCCTTTTAAAATATAACACTTTTTCTAAAAAAATGCTTCTTTAAACTTTCTTTTGAAAATAATATCAAAAACTTTATCTTATCTGGTAAACCTATGCTCTAATACCAAGTGAAACACCCCACCTCCGTTAGGGTCACTCACAAAGGGGATGCCCTAATTTTGGTGGAGGTTTATAAGTATAAGTCACAGATACACAAGACAGATATAAATAAACATATTTTTAAACAGCGGAAACAACAGCAACTTTTATTCATCAAAATACGTGTTACACAAACCATACCATAATTGTCTTACAATACTTCCAAAAACATTACATTTCCATAACTGTCTTGATTATCAAAGAAGCATAAAACATAAAATAAAGAAACAAAATCCCCATAATGATATCCAAAGCTATGATCCAAACCAAAGAGATCCAAACCGTACATATACTGTCTTCAAGCTTGCAAAAGAGTCTGACTAAGCTGAGTTGTTTCCTCCCTATGGACCTGGGGGGGAAACGAAAGAAAAGAAGACGAAAAGAAAAACGGAGTCAGACATAAAGCCTGAGTAAATCTAGTGACTTTTCAGTATGTGAATAAGAAAAAGATATGATATACATAAACTGAAAACAGGATAGTATCATAACTAAGGGAGTGTAGTCTAGAATCGAATATACTATCGAACCCACACTATATCTCTGCATTTACTAGAATTATTCTAACCGGCACCCCATGCTGAGGGTGAAGTGATCCTTTTTGTTTTCTAAAGATCGGCTCCTACTCGTACGTGTGTCTTACGGCTACCCCAAGAAGTGTAGATACCTATGCTGGTCCCACCATGGGGTGTATCAAGGCCCATAGTGGCGGCCCCGACACAATTACTAGAAGACATAGGTTATACTACTGGTGCCCCCCGTGCCCTGCTTGTCTGCTCCGGAGTGCGTGCACGACCGCACACCGTTAGACCTACACTGTGCACCCAACAATTGCCGTTATTTGACCGCTTACAATCAACCCAGTAATCGTGCCCCACCCTGCCTGGTTTCAGGGTACCGTTGATACCTAAATTGGGTTACTGCTGAAACGGGTCCCTACATTACCAGGGTTTTCTAGTCAACATGTTAAGTGGTTAAGTGTTTGTATATACCTAACCCCACCCATCAATATTTGATAACATGTTGAATCTTTGGTTAAGTGTTTTCAGTTGACTTAACCCTACCACCTGTCCTTAGCCTTTTAGAGCACCGAACACTCACATTAGACAGATATCACTACGGTTACTAGATGTACTTGTTGGTTCCGGGCAGGTTTACACCATAGTTCAGTCTAACCTCGGGTCTTTATTGGGCTCAATGTTTAACCACCCACATTGGATAGGTATTGTTGTGACTACTAGACAGCCGGGCGGGTCCGGGCAGGTTTATGTCACAACTCAATCCAACCTTGGGTCAAACGTGTCGTCTTTTCTACTTTTACATATTTCATTATTTATGTAAATGTCATGTCGTCTTTTAATTTGGATATATCAATTTATACCGCTAAAATGTCACAGTCGTTGGAACGCGCCAAACATGCCAACATATTTATTTATATCACGTTTTACACCCAACGCTATTACCCCCATTCGTACGTACTAATGTTGGGCTCGACACAATTCAGCCCAACTTGATAAACGTGAGAAAAGGGGAAATCCAGAACATATAATATTTTCTATGATACATAGAATGTGTAGCACATGAACTTGCAAATTGGCGTTAACATAACATTGGATCATGTGAACTTGCATTCAAAATTGACATACAACTAAATGGGTGTCACATAGGATGGCATATGTAGATTTATACAAACTTGGGTTTTAACATATTAACTTGGTATAATGTCGAACACAAAACTAGCATGTTGTAAATTAACCCAAAAATGTCCAAATCTAATATACAGTCTATTTCCACATGAACTTGCATAGTTTATGTAACCCAAACTGCATTTAACATAGTTCTGATCATACTTGTAATGGATCTAAGATGTATACATAAGTTTTGAGGCATGTAGGCATAAAAGATCTCAGATCTAGGATATGTTTACATAAGTATATGGCCCATGATATTAACATAAACATAAAGGGGATATTAACATAAACATAAGAGGGATCTAATCATAGATTTTGCCACAAACTTGCAATTGCAATTACTTTCATATACAACCGTATAATAAACTTGCATCGACCCATTTATGCCACTAATCAATACACATAATCACGATAGAAACATCACAATACACAAGATCTACATCATTATACAACAACAATACAATTCGATTCTCAATTACATCATATCACATCATAATTTTATTCAGATTCTGAAAGACCACTATACTTACAACGTGTGACGAGATCTTGTTTTCTGATTTCTGTTTTCTGAATTTGGAGGTGCTCTCCTTTGGGTAGCAATTTGTTGATTGATTTGATTAGACTTTAATTTGCTTCTTAGTTTGATTCTTCGTGGCTACGATCAACTCCTTCTTGGCAGTATGACGACTCCTCTCTTATTTTCTTATGTGAATTAGTTGAGTCTTAGGGTGTATTTATAGAGTTTTCAAGTTAATTTGAGCTGTCAGATGCAAACAGGGAGGGAAATCAGACCGTACAGCACACCAGAAGTCGAACCAGGGTCAAACCCACCTGGTCAGGCCGACTAGGCAAGTCGACCTGCAGGTCGACACCCAAGTCGACTGCGCAGTCGACTTGGGGGGGCCAGGTCGACTGCCCAGTCGACACTAGTGTCGACCTGGTTACTGGGCGGGAATTTTCCCGCCCAGCCCAGTTTGAACTCGAATTCGAATTTTAAACCTGTTCTGAGCTGTTTTTGAATTTCAAATTTATTCTGAAACTTCCGGAGATCATAACTCCTTCATACGGAGTCTGTTTCACGCAAACTCGGACTCTATCTCAACCAGAATTCCGAGACGAACGCAATGGCATAAGCCGTTTCCCTTAATTCTTTCATTAGAATTAATTATATTTTTAAATTTACTAATTTCACTGTTATAGAATATACGGGGTGTTACACCTACAATTCCTTAATTCTTACAAATCTATATACTGTGAAAAGGCGATACTCTCATATTTGTTGATTTTCGAGAAAATAAAAACAGAGGGGAAAAATCTAATGAAGAAGAAGCTAAACGCCAATGTATATCCTTTTCCACTTGAATTTGAATTAACCCTTTCAAATCTATGTAGTTTATTTTTTATTTCGATTGTATATGAACATATTTTTGTCTTAGAATTTGTTTGAGGAGAAAGGGAAATGGCAAAGCTTCGCTACTACTTTTAGAAATATGTTGAAAAGAATTGGGGACTAACACTTTATTTATAGGGATTGAAATGGCGTTGTACCATTAGATCTATTTTAATAAACATTCATCCATTCATTTTATATATTATACAATAAAAACCAGTATAACCCTAGTCGTCAATGGGCTACAGTCGCGAGGAGCGGTCGACCGCCCCATCCATGGGTGTCGACCTCCCTTAGACGAAAATGCCTAATGAAAGCAGGATATAAACGGTACTAAATATTATATATATTCTGTTTCATTATTTCCATTCGTTTTTTGTATTTCGTCCATAACTTTTTCATACAGACTCCGTTCGCGAAACTACAAGCATGAACGTTGATCAGAATTCCATAACGAACGCAACGGTGAAAGTTTCACGGTCAAATTCTATTATTTGCAGAAAATTCTATTTTTTTAAGAATCTAATTAGATAATTTATTTATTTCCAAAATTCCGCGTTGTCATTAGAAACTGACATCCTATCGAGATCATTGCCAGCATTGGCCTGATGCTCCCGGTCAGCTCTCGTACTCAAGTTTCTGGGAATAAATCTATCGTTCATTCCCGCACTGGCTAGTGCAGCGTCAGCACCATGCATTCTAGGGGGCATCCTCCCAATTCCCCTTGTAACAGTCGCACCTCCGTTCACGCAAGATATTGTCCCCAACTTAGCCACCGTATAGGTGTGGGGTTTTGTTCCTTAAAAGGCCTCGGCTAAGTTTCGAGATCAGCCAACACATGGCGTTGCCACGTAGGCTGAGCCAACCTCCCTACTAACGCCGATATTGTCCCTACTTTGCCACCTCTCAGGTGTAGGGTTTTCCATCACTAGGCCTCGGCGTTAGTAAGAGATGGGATCTACTATATAAGTACCCACTTCACACAGACTTCCACGATGTGGGACTTAGGGGTGTTACATTCTCCCCTCCTACCGAGCCCAACGTCCCCGTTGGCTCATAAACACCTCACCCAGGCGCTGCGGTCCACACAGGAGCCATAATTCCGGCTGGGTATCGGCTCCGATACCACTGTAACAACCGCACCTCCGTTCACGCAAGATATTGTCCCCAACTTTGCCACTGTATAGGTGTGGGGTTTTGTTCCTCAAAAGGCCTCGGCTAAGTTTTGAGATCTTTCAACACATGGCGTTGCCACGCAGGCTGAGCCAACCTCCCTACTAACGCCAATATTGTCCCTACTTTGCCACCTCTCAGGTGTAGGGTTTTCCATCACTAGGCCTCGGCGTTAGTAAGAGATGGGATCTACTATATAAGTACCCACTTCACACAGGCTTCCACTGTGTGGGACTTAGGGGTGTTACACCCCTTCTCTGATCTGAGGCTAAATAATGTGCATGTTCCTCCAAATCAATTTCCACTATATCGGTCTTTGGATTCAGCCTAGCGGTCAAAATAGTGTCCAATTTATCCATCAACATTCAGTTTGTGGCTCCAATCGCTGGTTTATGCCTTATACCACGTTATCAAGATCTCTACGAGTAATAGCTTCCATAAGGGTTTGAGTTGCTCTACGGTTACCAGCTATAGGAGAAATCGGAGTACCACCGGCTATGTTTCCAAAAGTTATAGTTGCTCGGGTTTTGCTCTTACTTGTGTTCTTCCTAGGAGGAGCCATGATATCTAATAAGCTTCGAGTTCGTAATGCGATTTTCTACGTGGATTGGCCTTGTAGACCTTGATGATCTATAGTTGAAGCGCAAATCTAGGCCTTAAATTTAGTTCTCAGTCAAAGCATCAAATGATAACATCAAAAATGGCGATAACACCTGATTAATTGTGAAAGCACCACCCCATGATGGGGAAACAAAATAAAGCAGCAAAAATAAATGAAAAACAAAAAAGAAATAGAAAGAGGGAAAGAAGAAGAAAATTTTATAGTGGTTTAGCCTGAGATCAAGCCCACATCCACTTTGAACAATTTTATTATAATCCTTGCCATGCCAAATACACTACATTATGGATGATTACAAAATTCCTTAAAGTAGACATTAACAAATATTCACTATACTATAAGTTATCGGAGAATCACGATAACCAGCCTAGGTGACCTAGATTTTCTATCTTTTGAGAAGAAGTTTTACCACAAGAGAAGAGTAATAGCTACTGGAGATGAATATTTATCTTGGTATGGTTTTGGCAAAATAAGGAAATCAATCTCCTTTCATGTTTGAGCATAAGGGGTATTTATAGGTGCTTGGAATGGAGTTAGGCCAAATCCACTTGCAGGGAATCTCAGAATAGTCCCCCAAATTTACCCATGAAGCCGCCTGACAAAATATGCTAACGACATGGATCGACAACGATCTATGATGGATCTGTACTGGTCCATAGGGTCAGCATATTTTGCATTCTTGAATTATTGAACATGATCTACACTTCCTGTCTAGCTTTCGGGTGCAATTTGTTATTATCTGGATCTATTTTGGTGTTGTATCGAACCTTAACCCCTTATCGTCTCAGCCCTTCCTTTTAGTCCATTGACCAATGATACCCTAATAGGTTGGATTGACTTAATGTTTCACGCATAGCCTCCAGACAATGTTACAAAGATACTGGGACGAATAACATGCCTGTTTGCGCAAAGATTATGGATCAATACCGGTCCATATACTTAGATTTTCGGGGCTCGATACTTTTTTATGTGCTTTGTCTTGTTTCTTTAGTCTTTTTTACGAAGTTTCATTCATTTGGAGGCTATACGATTTTATTCTTCACTGTGATTCCACGCGAACATCTCCTGGGTTCATGTTCGGGTTAACACTATCTGCTGTGTTTAGAAGTCCTAACCCTAGATTCCAGTGGTCCTTCTTTGATCCCTTTGGCTTCTAAATGGTTTGTTCGCCTTGCTAAGATAAATAATATAAACCATCAAATCTTCACGGTGAATCCCCTTAAAAAGATGATTGTCAACTGTATTAATAAGATAAAACTGGGAAACCAGTCCTTCTATATCAAATGCCCCTAGTATCATCGGAGTTTTCTCTAATATTGGTAATTATTTCAGGCTTTTCCTTTACTTGTTTTATGTCACTCTTATCCTTACGAAATCTCACTATCATTATGATTATGTATTATGCTTATGCCATTCCAAACTCATAATGTTGAAATAAAAAAAGTTCATTTACCAGGTGAAGCAGTATCGGCAAGCCTCGGTAAAGGATGTCTTGAATAATGCCCAACATCTAGGAAAAATGTGTTATTCTTTCTTCCAACTAGAAGATTCTTGAGTAAGCCCAATTATGCATCGTTCTTCTAAAGTCAGTAATATTTTAGCCCACGGTGATCCTATAACTTTTATTTTGTCAATAGTTAGCCTTGACCGTGATGGCAAGTGTAACACCCCATAATTTTAAAATATTAAAATTAACAAATTTAAGGACACTTAATTTTTAGAAGAAGAATTAAGTGAAACGGGCTATGCCATTGCATTCGTCTCGGAATTCTGCTTGAGATAGAGTCCAAGTTTGCATAAATCGGGCTCCGTATGAAGAAGTTATGGAGCTTAGAAGATTTTAAGTTTAATCAGAAATTAAATTAAAATAATAATTAATAATCTAAAACCTGTTCGAATTTCAAAACAGCAGAATTGGGCTGAGCGGGAAATTTCCCGCTCAGGGATGTCGACCCCCCAAGGGGGAGTCGACACCAGTGTCGACGCCCTTATAGGGGAGTCGACCCCTGTCGGCCAGGTTGGGATGACATGTTCGGGTGACGATTTTTCTGATTTTAGGGCTTACGTGGCTTTATTTGGTTGGCTGAGTGATGTGTCATTGTGAAATGGATGGTTTAGATTGATCCTAAACTAATCTAAGGGCTCTAATTAATCCTGCACATCTATATAAACACCCATAAACCTAAACCCTAATCTAAACTAAATTCATTCATAAGCCGCCATGCTGCTGCATCCAAAACTAAGCTAGTATCTTCTCCAACGAATTAAAGCTTAGAAATTGTAAAAACGGATTCTAAAACAACAATGAACGAATCTGTTTTTTCTTCTATCACAGTGAGTACAGTTTCTTTCACAAGATAATTAATTAAAATAATTATGATAAGTTGTGATCTGGACTGTATGAATATGCCTGTTGAATCATATGTTATTAGCCAGTTATGTTATCATCTATTTTGTTAATAAATGCCAGTTTGTTATCATATGTAATTAGATTCATTTTATGATGTTAATTCCTATGCCTAATTACATATGCTTGATTAGATTCATCTATGCAAGTTATGCTTATCTATGCAAGTTATGCAAGTTATGTTCATCTAAACAAGTTATGCAAGTTTATATGGAAGTTATGTTTATCTATGCAAGTTATGTAAGTTTGAAAGTTTATATGCAAGTTATGTTCATTTATACAAGTTATGCAAGTTATGTTTATTTGTGCAGGTTATGCAAGTTTATCTATGCAAGTTTATATGCAAGTTCGTTCATCTATACAAGTTATGCAAGTTTATATGCAAGTTATGTTTATCTATGCAAGTTATGCAAGTTTATCTATGCAAGTTTATATGCAAGTTATGTTCACATATGCAAGTTGTGCAAGTTTATACGCAAGTTATGTTCATCTATGCAAGTTTATATGCAAGTTATGTTCATCTATGCAAGTTTATATGTAAGGTTTGTTCATCTATGCAAGTTTATGCTTATATGTTTAGATCCATTCTAGTTCTTATGTTTAGATCTATATCAGTTTACATTGCATATGTTAATTGGATCCATCTTATATGCTAGTTCACGTTTATATGCTTAATTAGATTTATGTTGTTCTATGCCAAGTTTGTGTTACACATGCTTAATTAGATCTATATTGTTTTATGCAAGTGTGGATATCATATGCCTCTTTCTTTTCCTTTTCTTATGAGTTAGGCTAACAACGTGCCTAACGTATTATGTGAATTATATGTACGAACGATGTGGGAATGTTGGGGAATAGTTTTGGAAATATTAAATATTGGATATTATGTAATTGGCATAAATTGGTTAGTAACCATGTAATTAACTTGAGACATAAATTGGTATAGTTTATATACATGGAAATTATGGACATAATTTGGAGAATAATTATGAACATAGCTTGAATTGGAAATTATGGACAATTTGAAATAGGGATATTAATTCAAATTGGGGTTGAATAATAAAATGAGAAAATGAACATGCCTAACACGAGGTTAGATTGAGCTGTGGTGTAAGACTGTCCGGAACCACCTGGCACATCCAGCAACCGCAACAACAGGTCTAATGTGAGAGGTTAGTGCATCAAACCCAAAACCCGAGGTTAGAATGAGTTTGCGGTAGAAGTCTACCCGGAACCGCCCGACACATCCAGCAACAACAGTTCTAATGTGAGAGGTTGGTGCATTAATAAATCAATTAATTCCAATGAACAAACATGCTAAGAATGGTAAGGTTAAGTAACATGAATAGGCCACACTTAACCAATACAACATGTTAATTAAACAAATGGGTGGGGTTAGGTTAAATTGAGAACACTTAACTGTTATAACATGTTGATTAGGAAACCCTAGTAACGGGGACCCATTTCAGCAGTAACCCACATAGATGCATCATGGTACCCTGAACTAGGCAGGGTGGGGCACAATTATTGGTCTGATTATAAGCGGTCAAAATAGTGGCGGGTGGTGCATCAGTGTAGGTTCCGATGGAGTACGGGCGTGCACGTGCTGCGTAGTGGAAAAATCAGGCACTAGGCATTAGTAGTTATACATCGTGTATCTTGAATTGTGTCCGGTTGCCATCATAGGGATTGATACACTCCATGGTGGGACCAGCAAAGGTATCTACAAACAAGCGGGGTCGAATGACACAAGTAGTAAATACACACGAGTTAGGGAGCCGATCGAATGGGGATGGTAGTGGGTACAACTAATGGAGATAGCCGCAGGCGGTACCTATGACAGCAGCTAGGGGTATATGAAACTACCATTATTATTATTATTATCATCATCATCATTACGATTAGTAAGAGGTATCAATTTTCAGAGTAAATAGGGTTGGTGCAATGTAGTAATTATCCTATAGTGATTAGAAGCGCAATCAACGTTTATCTTATTCGTCTTGCTTACCTAGTCATACATACTTATGTTACAGTCATTTCTTACTTTCCAATTTATGTTCTTATCTATTACTTTAATAATTATATTGTTAAAGTTATTGGACTCGCCAGACTTTATGTCTGACCTCGTTTCTTTTGCCTCTTTTCTTTCTGTCCCCCCCAAGGTTCTCAGGGTGGGCCTAGTGGAGCTTGATTTGGATCTCTTTCTCTCTCATTTGGAAGTGCTTAGATTGCTGAAAGTAAAAGTTTAGCTTATCTCTTTTTATGGCTATTTATGTTGGGGTTATTATTTTTGTTTTATTTACTCAAAAAATAATTTGTCAAGATGGATATTAAGTGTACTTGGTTTTATTGTTGGTTTTGGTGCTGTAACCAAACTATTTCCGCTGCAATGAAGTTGTTTTAAAATATTAAAGTACCAATATATGTATAAGTCTTGTTATATTTTTATATACACTTATAATACTCCATGAAAGTTAATGTATTCCCTTTATGAGTGACATTAATGGACGTGGGGTGTTACACGAGGTATCAGAGCTGAAGGTTACCAGAACAGATAAAAGATTTTGAAAATCGTTTTCAAAAGCATTTTTAGAAAGAAGTATTTTCAAAAACATGTTTTAAAGAGAGTACTTTTAATAGAAATGTTTATTATGAAAAACATAATCCCCAAAAGCCATATATCTTTCTTTCGATTCTTTGTTTCGAATCTCTCCCTTTTCCTTCTTGAGTCCCTTTCCCCACGTGTTGATGCTTTTTCTAAGATATGTAAGGACTTTCGTGCGATGGACGGAAAACCGTTTCATAGGACTGAGACGTTTATCGAAGCTAGAATTTGCTCAAGGAAGTGGAGGACTCGTTTGGTACCTTTGAGATAGACGATGGAAGGAAGGTTCAGCTAGCTGCTTGGTCGATGAGGCAGTTTAGGCTAAGGAGCACAACCCAAGGATGATGAATTTGTTGATATGTCTTTAATCCACGAAGAAGGTAAAGAAGAAAGTGGAAATAATAATTAACCCATTGACAAAAGAAGGTGTCTTTATTGTGGTATAGCCGGCCATGTAATTAAGGACTGTAGGAAGAAAAAGAAGCCTGGTTGTTTTCATTGTGGTGAGGCAGGACATCTGATTAAAGATCGCCCAAGGAGGCAAGGACAAGGGCAGAGGACAGGACCTAATTCTGGAGGATAGGTTCATGCTCTCTTGGCACCAGGACAGGATAGAGATAGAATCATTTTTGTTGAAAGTTTGATTTTCCTTTTTGATCATCCTGTTCGAACTTTGCTTGACTCTGGCGCTTAGCATTTGTTCATATCTGCTTCGTTAGTTGAAACACTGCACCTAAATACTAGTTTTTTTTTTTGAAAATTCGTTCACTTTATTTCTACCGAAAAGAAGACATACAAGAAAGAGGTTAGCATACTAACCTTTACATAAGCAAAACATAAAAGAAAAAACTGAAAATTCAAGTAGTAATGGCCTAACTAGAAATAAATGGCCCCTGATGAAGCCTTCTTCCCGCTTCCGTGCACTGTATGCACCTCTCACGACTCGCCAAACACAGTGCATCAACACCATACAAAAGCCGGATCCTCTTACTAATAACCATCATCGGTCACCAATCTTGATAGAAAACTCCAACATTTAAATCCAACGCAATAAGTTCTTCAGATTAGATGTCATGAATGTAGTAATAAGACTTGAAATAGAAGGGAAACAACTTTAGTCTCAAAATTCTGGATAAACAGCACTAGTAATATAAACGGAATCATCAAAGCATACTGAATTGAATACAACAGAAACCGAACACCTTCTAACTCTTCAACGAGCAGTGTTCTATAAAATCCATGGCTATTTTGATCCAAACCAGTTGTGCTACTCAACATGAATCCCAGTATTTCACCAATAACGACATATAAAATAGAACAGAAATGAAGCAGTAAATCCCTTGAGCACAATCAAATGAATTCCCAAAAAAATATACAATTCCAGCACTAGGTCTGGTTGAGGATTCATAGACATCTATGAATTACTCCCATTGCCAGAATCTACAAATTAAAATATGGATTTCATAACTAGAAAGCCTCACAACAAACTCTCTTTGTCCATTAATAGTTGGGAATCAAATTCGGTCGAAACCAAAAAAACCATCAAATAAACCAAATCAGTATTTAAGCACAGTCTTCCAATCTCATAACGGGTTCACATGAGGTTGATTATATGCGAATATATTGATTGAACTAAAGTTCGATGGTAAGAGAAGATCATCAAAACAAAGACATAAGGAACCAGATCTAAATATCCCCATGTTAATCTACTGCTCATCGCAAAGAAGGTTATTGATGATTTCTTGGACAATATCAGGAAGAATATAAGATCGTTAAAACCAGATTTATTCAAGTCGAAGACCATCCAATCCCAAAACCCAAACGTAAATGTTCAAAATAACAAATCTAAACACATGTCAGATCTTGAAAATATTGAAATAACTGCAGAAACGGTTATGAAGAATCGGAAGTGATTTAACACTTTCACCGACTATGTCAGATCCCAATTCTCCAGATGTCTTGTTCTCCAGCTTTTCAAATCCTATTGGTGGTTCGGCTCATTTATCTATGGTTTGTCGGGATTTGAGAGTGTCAATCTTGGGCATTGGGGTTGAATGCAACGCCTTCGTTCTTGGTTTCACGGGTTATAGCTTGATTCTAGGGATGGATTGGCTAGTTAGGTATGGTTCCATCCTAGACTACGTAAGGAGGGCAGTAAGATTGTTGACTCGCTGTGGGAGGACCTTGATATTTCTTGTGACCTTAGAGGTCTAGTGATGCTTAGCTACCTAGAATCACTTGACATGTCCATCGATGATTTGGAATCTTTTCGTGTAGTCCGTGAGTATGGTGACGTCTTTGATGTGGTACGAGGTTTACCCCTGAGGCACGGGATAGACCTCTGTATATACTTAGTAGATAATGCAAAGCCAGTTGCATTACCAGTGCGCCACATAGCTCTGAGAGGGAGGAGGGAACTCGGCAAGTAAGTAGGGGAGCTACTTGAGAAAGGGTTCATAAGAAGAAGTATCCCGGAGTGGGGTGCTCCAGTTGTTTTTACTACGAAGGTTGATGGTTCTCTTAAATTGTGCGTGGACTATAGAGAGCTGAATAAGCTTAGGAAGAAGAACGGACACCCATTGCCGAGGATAGATGAATTGTTCGATCAATTGGTTGGTGCTTCGGTTTTCTTGTAGTTGGATTTAGCTACAGGATTTCATCAGCTAAGGGTGGCTGAGAATAACATAGATATGACTGCATTTAGGACTCCCGACGGTTTTTTCGAATGGCTCGTCATGCCTTTTGGTTTGACGAATGCACCCGCATATTTTGTGTATTTGATGAGTAGGGTGTTTAGGGAGTTTCTAAACAAGTTCGTAGTAGTCTTTGTGGATGATATCTTGATTTTCTCTAGAAGCGAGGAAGAGCATGCCCTATATCTTAGGGAAGTCTTAGAGACCCTACGAGCACATCAACTCAAAGCTAAGTTCTCCAAATGTCATTTTTGGAGGAAAGAAGTGAGGTTCTTAGGACAGGTGGTCTCTAAGGAAGGGATAGTAGTGGATCCCGCGAAGGTGGTAGCAATCCAAGATTGGAAGATTCCTAATAATGCAACAGAAGTAACAAGTTTTCTGGGGTTGGCGGGCTATTATAGGAAGTTCATTAAGGTCGCCGCGAAGATATCAGCCCCACTTACTTGGTTGACGAAGAAGAACTTGACTTTCTTTTGGAATGTTGACTGTGATGGTGCTTTCCAACATTCGAAGAGGACTTTGATGACAGCTCCAGTTTCAGTTTTGCTAAATGGGAGAAAACTTCTCATAGTAATACCGGTGCTTGCGGGATAGGGCTTGGAGTAGTTTTCGATGCTAGAGGAAAAGGTGATGTGCAAAAGGTGGTAGGTACGCAGTTATGTTAGAGCATCGCTTATCGTCCACAGATGGATGGACGGAAAGAAAGGGTGAATAGAATCCTTGAAGATCTTTTGAAGTTATGTATCCTAGATTTTGGAGGGACATGAGAAGAGCACCTTCCATTTGTTGAGTTCACTTATAACAATAGTTTTTAAGCTAGTATTAGGGTTTTATGGATGACCGTGCCGATCACCAACTTGTTGGTCAGAGTCTACGGATAAGATTTTGCTTGGACCCGAGCTGATTAGAGAAACTCCGAAGAATATGGACTTGATTCGAAGATGAATGAAGACGGCATAGGACTGGAAAAGTCAAACGCTGACAAGAGACGAACCAATCTTGAGTTCGATGTTGGAGACATGGTTTTTATTAAAGTATCGCCGTTGAGGAACGTAGCACGCGTTGGGGAGTGTGGGGAAATTAGCACCAAGGTCCGTAGGACCCTTTCCCATTACATAGAGGAATGGACAGATGGCGTACAGAGTGAAGTTGCTAGAGAAGCTTAGTGGTGTTCATGATGTGTCCCACGTGTCTCATTTGTGGAAGTGTTTACATGATACCACGGAATTAGTGGAGCCGAGCATGTTTAGAGAAGTGGAAGTGGAGCGAGATGCCATGATTTTGTAATGACCCGCATTGTCAGGGGTATTATAATTAATTTATTTAATTGTATATATCGTGATGTAGTGAATTAAATAGAGGTTTAATTAAATAATATGGAATATTTAATTAAATTAAATAATTAAATAATATGTTTAATTAAGAAATAATCAAAAATATTGGGAATCACAATATTCTGTGAACGGGGTCATCCCTTAGATTTAATTTAGCTTAGAGTTGAATTATATTGACGAATATATTCAATCGACGTCCGTTTGAACGTATAATTATATTATAATTAAAATCGAGCCTGAAATGGCGCTGCAGTTCACGATTTGGCGATTTGAACTTCAACTGAATGTACAGGATTCGTTTTAAGCCGGATTTCTGTGAAACAAGAAACGTGTGGAGCTGGTAAAGTATATTTTTCTAATGAAAGAGAAAAATTGGGATTTCATCGTGTAGATTTTGATTTATGGCCAAATCAAAATTTCAGAAAAGTCGCTATGGAATTATTAATAATTTAATTCGATTTAAAAGGGGTTTTGACCATAACTGGAGCAGACGATCGAATTAATCCACGAAACCAGTTCCGTTGAGTTCGTATCGTCGTTTAGAGTTAGAAAACGTATATAGTTTGTTATTTTTGAACATTGGAAAATTTGGTGTCTAAAGGAGCACTTTGGGTGCATAGAAAATAGCGTACCGGGAAACAGTCTCGGAATGCGACGAAGTGTCTGCCATTGGGTTCATATTTATTTATCGTTATAAGAAAGTCAAGTTTCACGGAAAACCGATGACGTATGTGACCTCGGTGGCCAAAAACGCCTTGTTTTGAGTTAACCATTTATACGTTTTAAACAGGGGTAACTTTATTGAATGGTTAACTAGTCAAACGAACCCAGATTTCAACGAAACAAGTTTCATATGAAACCTTAGGAAGAGGTCTAGTGAAACGTCAAGGACTCATATTTTTAAGATTTTTTCTGTAATTTCAAAGAATTAATGCTCGGTGTTTTTCATCGATATTTTCTAAGGGATTTTTACGAAACCTATCCCATTGGATCCGGAATATTTTTCTATGCTAGGAATAACTTAGTTTGTCAAAAACAGAGATCGTATGAACTGGTTTTAAGGTGGTACTTCGCAGCTAAGTTATAATAGAAATTATGTAACGACTCGGATTTTCGGCGACTTTGGTTATCGACATAAGCTCGATGTCGATAACCAAAACATCGAAAAATCCTGGTAATTAATGAAAGAAATTAGAAGGTGAGAATAGATAAGATAGAAACTTAGAATAGAAGAAGAAGAAGAACACAACATCAGAGTAACACGAACCTCACAGCGGAACGAATAACATATAATAGATAACATAACTTTGAAATATAACAGTTATGTATACAATAGCACTTATCAGAGTACAGCACTTACAACACAGCGGAAATAAACTATAGCTATATGATCCGAAAGCCTCCTGCTCCATCTCTTCAAGTATATCTGTTAATCCCGACTACTTGACTGCCCGTACAAATTTAGGCACCCAAGAGTTTAGGGAAAACAACAAAGTAAACTCCGGGTCAGTCATGGGACTGGTGTGAGTAAAATAGTTTAAACAGGTATATGAACAAGTAAACGATATCTCATAAGACCACGCCGCAGAACGGAACGGGTTATTCCCTTATGAGAATCCAAAATATCTTTATATCAAAAACCTTTTGATATTATAATAATGTCTATGTACAAATAGATATCAACTAGCAGAAACGCTTTCATCTCACGTTCTACATATATAGTATACAATCAAAATCGCAAGCACGTACTGGATAATGGATTTCCAACTATGAAAAGGTATGGAACCACCTTCCGATCGGTGTACTCTAGGAACGATACACTGGAGTTCAACAAGAACATCTTGTAACTCAGCCACACATGACCGACCACTCATTTCGCTTGAGTGTATCGAATGTATATCACCAACGGTTGGGATCAGCAACCGTTCCCGTATATATATGGGACAGCATTGATAGATTTAAGAAACAAATGAATATTCTCTAGATAGGTGATTATACACCCTACTTCGGTGCGACCGACTTAGCCATGCTGCCTGCCCGATTTCTGTCATTTACCGGTTGATGAGGCTAGAAGCTACGCTTTATCATCACATCAGATTCACTTTGAATGCCACATTGTCAGATCCATCGAAAATCACTAATTGACGTCTACAACCATACATTACGTGTCAGCTAAAAGAAGTTTCCTTCTCCGCTTCCACTCTTGGTACGGTTGAAGAAATCAATGTACGTGACCCTTCTGGAAATACTCTGTCAGACATTCATTCATACAAGTCATCCTCATTCACTTAGAATGTCACATCGTCATACCCGCCAAATCACAAATTGATTTATCCAAAAGTAACACGGGTATACAGCTTAGAAAAATGAATTCCTCCACTACCAAACGTGAATACGTTTGAACAGATCAACTTACACGATCCATTGGATATACTCTGTCAGACCTTCGTCCATACAAGTTGTCCTGGGACTGGACAAACCGAAGGCACTATTCTGTGGACAGGGTAGTCCTTGCATTTTACTCCGTCTTCAATTATCTTTGGCATATATGATTCGCGACGCTTATGCCAATACAGAGTGGTTCTTTGGATAATAATCCAACCAGTCTCTCCATATTAACAACGTTAAAATGGTCAAAACTTCGATAGTCTGTGAGTTAACTATCAAAGAAAACAAGTGTGCAAACAGCGATATTATTTCCAGATGGAAATTATATCGAACAAACATCATTTAACATTGATCTCTTTAGTTCATTTTTCATCTCCTGTTTCCCTATATTCAACATTTCCTATTTTCTAGATTTAGAAAATATATGTTATTACCATTGGAAAACATTTCCATTTCCTTTAATTACTAAATTCACTTTACCATCCTTTTCTGCTGAACCTTAACCATTCCTCAGTTAAAAACGAAGCCAATCAAGTTGGGGTAGAACTACCTCTCAGACCTTAACTGAAAAACACTTCTAACCTTGAAATAGGCAAAGTTCACTTTATATTTCTTTAACTAACTTCCTTACTTAACCTTTCTTTCGAATAACTATATTCGATTAACCCTTTTCAGTTAACTCTATTGGATTGACCCAATTGGGTTAACTATATTTGATTTACTCTATTTGATTAACTCTATTTGATTAACCCCATTCACTTAACTCCTGTCGAATAAACTATATTCGATAACTCCTCTAACTCTATTCGAATAAACTATATTCGATTAACTCCTTTACTATATTCGAATAAACTATATTCGATTGACTCCTTTACTATATTCGAATAAACTATATTCGATTAACTCCTTTGATTTAACTCAAATCGATTATCTCCATCGAATAAACTATATTCGATAATCTCCTCTCGAATAAACGATATTCGATAATCTTCCCTTTCGATTTAACAAATCGATAACTCCTTTCGATTAAACTATAATCGATAACTCCCTTCGATGAAAATAACATCGATACTCCTTTCGATGAAATTAACATCGATTAACTCCTTTCGATGAAACTAACATCGATTAACTCCTTTCGATGAAACTAACATCGATTAACTCCTTTCGATGAAACTAACATCGATTAACTCCTTTCGATGAAACTAACATCGATTAACTCCTTTCGATGAAACTAACATCGATTAATTTAACTCGACGAACTTAACTCGACGAACTTATCTCGAAAATCTAACTCAAGAACTCAACTCGATTAACTTATCTCGATAATCTAACTCAAGAACTTAACTCGATTAACTTATCTCGATAATCTAACTCAAGTTGATTAACTCCTATCGAATAACTAATATTCGATTTAACTCCATTCGCTTGACTCTAGATCGCAGCGATCACAATGGTTACGCCTGACTCCCTCAAGAAACATCCGACCGCCGTAGGCTATTTACAACCCTGCGAATTACGCTAGCAGTCGTACGAGATGGCAACTTATCCTGAATAACTCTGCTTGACTAACTCTATCTCAAATAACTATATTTGATAACTTCTACTTCGAATAAGTGGTATTCGATAACTTAACTCTAATCGATTAATTCTAACTGATTACTCTAACTGGTTAACTCTAACTGGTTAACCCGACTTACTTAACCCAACTGGTAAACTCGACTTACTTAACCCAACTGGTTAACTCTACTGAACTGGTTAACTCTATTCAACTAACTCGACTCGACTAACCCCTTTCGAATAGCATATTCGTTTTACTAACTTTCGAATACCATATTCGATTTACTCCCTTCGAATACCATATTCGATTTAAATCCTTTCGAATACCATATTCGATTTACTTTATTCACTTTATAAAGATTTCCTTTTTAACAACGTTTTATTCATTTGAAAAGATTTACTTTTAAATAACGGTTCTACACTTTAAAAATGATTTCCCTTTTATAACGTTTCCTTATCAATTCTATTTGTAAATGGTTTACAAATATTTCCTTTTCAAATTTATTCTTGAAATATTCTAACTCCTTAAATTCTCTGAAAAATTCGCCATAACCTCCTTTGTAACGGGAGCATCGGGAAATTCCCCAAACCCGCCACACAAGCCTTTCCATTCAAAAAGAAAATGGTTTGAAATTATTTCCTTTTTGAATATCTCCTATTTATAAATATTCCAATTTATAAACATTTCTTATTTATAAATATTCCACTTTATAAATATATCTTATTTATAAATATCCCATTTTATAAATATTCTATTTTCAATATCACTTTGAAAATCCCCTTATCAACATCCCGGTATGTTATGGTATTCAATCATATCAAATCACGATGTTCAATATCGTCCAAGCACATATAATCGCCCACAGATTTTATATCACATCATATAACAATATATGAAAAACAATAAAATAACTGTTGAGGAATCCAGTCGGATTCCTCCAGCCTGTCTCTCTGCATCCACAGATGTTACACAATATGATTATCATCACTTTCAGTTCAATATGATATATTCTGTTAAACAAAACCAATATAGAAATTCAACTAACTGACTAGCAGTTCAATCAAACAGTCAACACACAGTAAATCAAACAATTTCTAACAGTTCTAAAAATACAACATGAAATTATAAACTGTTTAGAGTTGGTGAGATTTACTCACATTGGACTGTTATCGTTAAAAACGATTAACTGTCTTTGATTTAGACGGACAATTTATTTTGCAATAAATTGTAACGAGCTCGGATGGACTTCCAGTCAGCTTCATTGTGAAACTCTCGTCCATACGGTCCCAACGCATCTTATTTCGCTGAATTTCGATATCGTATGACCGAGTTATTGAATTTACAAATGTATATGTTTTAATGAAATTAAAACTTGGACCTTTGTTTTCAACCGGGCCTTACCCTTTCAATAAGTCGGCCCACTACCCCATTTAACATGACCCGTACTCAGACCCTTCTTCCTCAATTAAAAATCACGATACAACATCCCCTTTTCCCCCTTTTTTTGACCTCACCATTGACCGACTCCCGCTTCCACCTTGGCCAGCCGTTGGTTTCGCAACCACCACCATTTCACTCCTCATCTCCTGCACTACCACCTCGACACTTAACTCCGCAACTCGCTGCTTCAAAACAAATCGCGACACTCGCTAACTGGAGCTCGTCACTGGGAACTCGCGACAGTCATGGGTACGGAATCCTCCAAACAAACCCATACAGATGCTAAATCATCTCCTCATTCCACAAATACCACTCGAGTAACACATTAACCCCTTAATTTCCCAAATACCGTAACCCTAGAGCTCGCTGAGCAAAACCCAGGACCCAAAACTGACGTCGAGTTCAAACATCGCCCCACCAATTTGAAGAGAAACCCACACTGAATTCATGTATATATGTTTCACAATTCTTTTGTATTGATTTGATTTTGTTTTGTATTTTTACTTTGATTTTTCCCACTCGCGAAAATGATTTGGAGCCAGGAAAATGTGGCGGCGGTATTGTTTGACTGAGGAATGAGTTTAATTAGGTTTAGAAATTTTGTGGGGATATTTATAGAGAGGAAATATATTTTTAATGTGAAAACCCGTAACTTCCCCGTAAAGGAAAGCGTCGGATAGTTCGAGAACAAACCACAACAGAACGCATATAGAAGAACATTTCATTGTATATTACAACAATGCATCAGATTACAAGAATATACAGAGATAAATGAATATTACACAGAAATATCAGAGATTTAAATTACATTTAAATACATAGCAGCGGAAAATAATACAATACACAACTAGAAGAGATATGCGGATACAAAGCTTTCCGGATATCATTCTAGCTGTAAACCAGGATCCTGTGAATATAAATCTGCAAAACCGAAACTACTAGCTGCCCGTGTCAAAATAAGGGCACCCAGAGTTTAGGTTAAAACAATAAACTCCAGGTCAGTCATGTGACTGGTGTGAGAACTAAAACAGTTATTATTCTTTATTTTAAATCATTAGGTAAATCAAGGGACCACGCCGTATAACACGGAACGGGTTTCCTCCCAAGAATACCAGTGCATAAAACAAACAGCGCAATGCTAAATAAAGAAAAATGAAGCTGTTATAAGACCCGGGTCCTATCACACAATGCAAACGCAAGCCGGGGGATAGGGTTTTCCCTTATAACAGCCAAAGAATGCTTGATACGTTTAAAACAAATCATTTGATACTACTATAAGTGCATAGTGTATAAAACAACTTCAAATCATAAGTATCAATCCTAGGCGTCATGAATGCCCCATACCACTATGTCGTCGTATATAGGTTATACAATCAAAATCGCAAAGTCACGTATTTGGAAATTGGATTTCCGTCTATGAACCGAGGCAAAAGATAGTCCTCAACCGATTCGAGACAATCTAGCCTACCATGTCTCAGGATCAGAGCTCGAGTGACCCTTGGATCGTCAGGGCCGGTCCACCGATGTGGATTAAAATGCCTGAACACTACGTTTCCCCGCCCTTTGGGGCGCAAACGAGCCATCAAATGACTCCATCGGTTCGAGAACGACCGATCAATCCGAGGTGCCTCGCAACAGCAACAACCACATAAGTCAAACTCGTCAGGGCGTGTAAAACCACTGACGCCACTTTTAGCTAGAAAGAAACGCAAGTCCTCCCTGAGGTCCGTCTCCCGTTTTTGGTTCATACCGGGTGTGAAACACGCGAGGTAAACGTTACACAAAGCTACGCCACAAAGGCCGTGCTTTGATCATCACCACAAGACTTTGCTTTTCAACAGAAGCCTCGATCAATTGCCACTTAGGCATGCCACACAGGCAATTCACTCCATGCGTTTGATATCCATCAATATATAACCCCTGAGCTCGTACGTCTCAGAGAAGGGCGTTAAGCAAGAGAATAAATTCTCCGCCGCCAAACAGATATATATTTAATAGAAATCAATCACACAGACTAAAATCCAATGTCAGACACACAGTCCATTTACAAGTCCGTTCTGGGGCTGAACGAAACCGGAGGCACCTAGTACCCCGCATATCCATCGATCTCCAAGTACGTCTGGACGATCACCAACTGTTTCCATCTTCTTGGGTGTACAGCCCAATCAAGATCATCAGTTATCACCCAAACGACGTGAAGACTTCCGGTCTTTGACCACCGTCTTCATCTTCGACTTATCGTCGTATCAGTTATTCAGAATGGGATAAACCCGGTCTTTCCGAATAACTCGCGTATATTTAAAATAAGTGTTACACAAACACATCATACGCCTCATTCCAATTCATTAGTCACTAACCGTAAATTAATCAAGAGAATAATTTCCCAAATATTAACCCCGAAGGCCGAAACCAACATCAGATCAATATCCAGAAAACCATTCTGCTTGGCTAACCGACAGTTAGTTTCTAAATTTCACATTCATAGGGAAAGGTTCCCAATAATTTTATCCAAGATAAATTCCTTGAATTTATTCTTTATTCTTCCTTTGAATTTCGATTCAAATTAGTCGGGATTAACGAAACTTACCGAAGTAATCATTTGTTTTAATTTCCCAATCCCAACTTATTTATCCCATGAAGTAAAAACTGGTAATACTTCATATCTAACACCACGGTGTTATCGGTAAATTCAATTACCATTTCACGTTCAAATCTAATTAAAGATTTAACTATCGCCTGGAGCAAAACTGATGGTACTCCATTTTCGATCATTTCAATCTAATTAAAGATTCATTAAAACTCCACTTAGTTTTAATCGTTAACTGGGTTAAAGAATCAGTGTCATTTAAAACACGGTTCACGATAAACCCAAAATCACATTCCATTAATTATCGGGTTAAAGAACAAGTGTTATTTAAAACACTGTTCACGATAAACCCAAAAATCAATACCAATTCAATTCCAATTAAATATCATTTAATTGGTACACTTCATTAAATCTAAATAAAAAGATTTAATCTTTTCTCAACTGGGTTCAAGAACAGTGTTAGTGAAGACACCATTCACGACAAACCCAAATCACATTTGATATTAAATACAAGGCTCTGAATAGAAAATATCCCGGCTTATATTCAATATCAAATTCTACGATTAACACATATCGTATTGGAAATAACGATATAAATATATATCTTTCAAATTTCCGTAACAACATCCGTATAATCACGAATTCCAACATCGAAATATTCCGAAGACAATTTCGATTCAAATCCACTCCAATGCAATCATTGGAAATGCTGGTTATTTTTAAAACCCTTTTCATATTCAATTTATTTATTTAAAAATAAATAGAATTATAATTCTAGTTCAAAACTAGTTCATTTAGATAAAAATCTATTTTTATCTTTTCAAATATGGAGTTTTTCATCCCAAATCTTCACAAATCATTTCTTATGATTTTACACAAATTATTACTATTTTTAATAATTTTATCAAGGCCCGTACAGTCGATTTCCATCAATGGCCATCGAACTGCACTTACAGCGACCTTTTTCAAATTTGATTTGGACGTAACTCCAAATCCAACCGTTAGATTTCTAATTTCTAATATTCCTTAGAAATCTCTTTTCGATACGAACCCAACGGTTCCGGTTTTAGGAGAATCCGACGGTCGGATCTCCCGCAATGTCCGTTTGAAATAAATGGTCGAAATTCACGAACTTCCGCGGCGCGGCGCGTTCTATTCAGGCCATTATATTATATATATAATATATATAATATATATTTCGTCGATTTCTATTTAAAACGAATTATATAAATAGTTTTGAATTCGTTTCAAAAGCAATTTCAACTTCCTTTTCAATTCAAATCAAAATTGAATTCTTCTTTATAAATTCGTTTCAAAATTCATTTCTATTCAATTCAAATTTCAATTCAATTCATTTCGAAATCGTTTTCAATTCAATTCATTTCGAAATCGTTTAAAATCGATATAAATATCGTTCACGTCAAAATGGCGTCAATCTAATCAACACGGCTTCATAAATTTCTATTTTCAAATATTCTATTTCAAATATTTCTATTATTAAAATATTTCGTTCAACACATGACCAATCTCAATGGATGAGTACTGTCAACACATGAACCTTTATTTTATATTGATAAAGATGTAAATTTTATTACTAAAATATTTCGTTCAACACATGACCAATCTCAATGGATGAGTACTGTCAACACATGAACCTTTATTTTATATTGATAAAGATGTAAATTTTATTACTAAAATATTTCGTTCAACACATGACCAATCTCAATGGATGAGACTGTCAACACATGAACCTTTATTTTATATTGATAAAGATGTAAATTTTATTACTAAAATATTTCGTTCAACACATGACCAATCTCAATGGATGAGACTGTCAACACATGAACCTTTATTTTATAATATTCTTTATTTTTCAAATTGGAATGAGGCCCAATCAATTACCATATAAAGTTAATTATATGGATTTTCATACATTACACACATATAATAGCATTGAAAAATAATCAACCATCAACCAAAGTGCACTACACTGTATAAGCATCAAATATAGATATCTAACGCTTATAACAGCCTGTCAATCAATCGATCGACATATTTAATCAATCAGGATGAGTGAACTTCAAATTTCATCCCAACACCCGTGTGGGGTTTCAAACAATCAAATACAGATTTTAGTTGTGTAGTTGGGCGATGTGTAAAATTTATCGACCCAATCAATGTCCTTCAAATAGGTGTACATAAACAAACCGTCTGGTTTGTAAACGAATATTTATTTATTCACATTCACGTTAAAAATTATATTTTTAACGACAAAACATTTTATTTCAACATATGAATTTCTATTCAGCTCATTCTTTAAATAAAATGATATTTTTATTTTTCTAACTTCTTTTAGAAAATTTCGGCGGCATAACGACACGATACTAGAAACGGGACGAGGCCTAGCCTTATCCCCGGTCTAGTGAAGGCCCATGCCATTCACACATCAATCAAAATCACCAAACAACCAAATTCAAATCACATCATATACTAATCTATGCAACCAAACAAACAAGTCCATGGTCTGTGGACGATTGTGTTGGGTGCTACTAAGCACCGTCTGCATCCTAGTATATATATATAACTAGAAAAGAAATTTAGAGTGAGAAGTTCTCACCAATAGCTATCCAACTACTACGACTCTTCCTTTATAGAAATCTTCGCCTTTCTCGCCTTCTTGTCGCTTTCGTTGCCCGTATTCTCTACATATGTAAAAATCGAATTTTTACTTCGCTATTCAATATATAAAAATCATATTTTTATTTCGAAGTTCAATAGATAAAAATCACATTTTTATTTCGAAGTTCAATAGATAAAAATCACATTTTTATTTCGAAGTTCAATAGATAAAAATCACATTTTTATTTCGAAGTTCAATAGATAAAAATCACATTTTTATTTCGAAGTTCAATAGATAAAAATCACATTTTTATTTCGAAGTTCAATAGATAAAAATCACATTTTTATTTCGAAGTTCAATAGATAAAAATCACATTTTTATTTCGAAGTTCAATAGATAAAAATCACATTTTTATTTCGAAGTTCAATAGATAAAAATCACATTTTTATTTACATTAGAAATCAAGTCTTTTTCTATGAACTAGAAATCAAATTTTTCTATAAGTTTTTATTAGCAAATCATATATTTTTATAACATAAAAATCTAATCTTTTCATGTGTTCAAAAATCCAATCTTTCTCAGTTTTAAACTAAACAAAAATCAGTTTTTTTTCCTATTTAAACAAAATCAGTTTTTTTTCCTATTTAAACAAAATCAGTTTTTTTTCCTATTTAAACAAAATCAGTTTTTTTCCTATTTAAACAAAATCAGTTTTTTAACATAACCAAATTAAATTAAAAAAAATCAGTTTTACATAACAGGAAAACCCAGAATAAATGAAAGAAAAAAAATACTTACAGGTTTTAGAAAAGAGGAGGGGTTGATCGGAAGAGGGGCTCGGCGGTGATCGGTCGGCGCGCGATGGTGGTCCCACCTAGAGGCGTCGCGATCTCTGAAACGGGGGGGGTCTTCACGCAGAACGAGAGGAGAGGGAGGGAGTTGGGGATGCAGTGGTTCGGAGGTGGCGATGGGGAGGCGAGGCCCCCGCCTGGACGACGGCGCGTCACACGGAGGAGCGGCGGCTTTGTTCCCTTTTTTTTTTTCCTTTTATCTGAATCGAAATGATTTGGGGGGGGGGGGGGGGGGGGCAGAACATATAAGGGAGGAAGGGAAATTATATTTATTTATTTATTTATTTACTATTTTATTTTGCAAAAAGTTAACTTTCACATACGATCTCGAAACGAGGCCCACCGCCTGTCGTCCACAGCGTTTTACCCCCATTCCGAACTCAATGGGATATGTATCGTAAGCTGATTCGGCTGTTACAATCAGTTTCCGTTAAATTTACATTTAAATCACTGTATTGAATTTTAAACGTACATTTCAAATTACCGGGGCCACATACTAACTAGAAAAATTCCAGAAAAATATTTTCTAGCTTCGTATTGACGATACGGTCCTAATAAAACTAGTTTCGTCGAATTCTGAGACCGTTAGAAAAATGGCCATTTTCCAGTCGATTAAAATCAACTGAAACTGGTCAAACGCGTTTTCCTTCGCCACGCTCACATACTGATTCAGAAAATTATGAAATTTGGAACCTAGCAATAACTCGACATCACGGACCCAACAAAACTGGTTTCGTCGAGATCCGAGGTCATTTGCAAAATGTCCATTTTTAAGGGCCTGAATTCCATAGCGACTATTCAGAATTTTCAACTGGACATATCTTTTGATCCCCGCTATGAAATCCTGATTTTTCGGATTCGATAGAAAGATATTATCAATTAGATCCTATCCTTTTTGGTTTCACTAAAATCCGGATTGTTTTGCACCCGGTACATTCAATTGAAGTTTGAAATCGAATTATCGAACTACCGCGCCATTTTCAATTCTATTTATAATTATATATAAATATTTATATTCTAACGACGACGCGTAAAATATATACGTTCGAATTATATTCAAAATAAATTTCTCGTCGATTTTATTTAAAATAATTCATTTTAAATAATCAAAATTCGCTAAAATTGCCAAAATAAAAATTTTAAACTGGCCCAGATTTTCGGGTTGTTACAATCTCCCCCACTTAAAACTTTTCGTCCCCGAAAAGGAACAAAGTCGAAAGTGGTTTGATTAATCAGCTCCACGTTCGATCTGGCTTGCATTCTCCAACCTTTCAGTTTCTGAGAATTTTCAAAATTTCAAAAATTTTGGCTAACACCCTAAATTTTCGAAAAATTTCGCCATAACCTCCCCTGCACCGGGAGCATCGGGGAATTTCAAATAGCTTCCCCGGTCCTTCAGATCTCAAAAAGAAAAAGAAAAAGCCAAGCGGCTAGCCAATAGGCTCATAAAATCATCATCACCCAAACAAAACAGTAAATTATGTAATAAACATGTACCTATTTGTCGGGCAAACAAATTTTATTCTTCGGCTCTAGCCTTCTTGCTATGACCTGTTCAATATAAGTATATGTATATGCAAGCAAATGCGACCAATTTTCAATACAATTCAATATTTGTTTCAATTAGGCTAAATGGTTCAAAATTAGCAAACAAATAAACAAACAACACAAACATCAATCAATTAGTGAATTAGAGTTTCAAATTCATAATTTTGATATATATAAAGAAAATCATGTTTTGATGCCAAATCACAACAATGTATTCTAGCTATATTAGTTTTGGTTCTCACACCAGTCTAATGGAAATATATAGAAAATCACACCTTCGAAACTCGAATACCAATTCTGATGATGTTCGAACTATCATCAGAATCATTTTCGGGCGACTAGAGTGTGATTCTATATCTATCCAGTATATTAAAATTTCAAATACACGTGGATCAGACGTATACGCAAAATCTTTATATACTGGACTGTCCAACTCAATATAAATAGATAATCAAATACGAATAATTGATTTAAATTTTCAAAACAAAAATTTGTTTTCACTTTCTAAAATATACTCTTCACACTCGTTCTAGGATACTACTGATCCCATCTCTAACGAGTCATTCTCGTTGGATATTACTAATCCAATATCTGATGAATTCTTTCGTACGGTTCTAATGTGTCTTGTTCTCTGAGCTTTGTAAACCAAAGCTCTGATACCAACTGTGAAAACCCGTAACTTCCCCGTAAAGGAAAGCGTCGGATAGTTCGAGAACAAACCACAACAGAACGCATATAGAAGAACATTTCATTGTATATTACAATAATGCATCAGATTACAAGAATATACAGAGATAAATGAATATTACACAGAAATATCAGAGATTTAAATTACATTTAAATACATAGCAGCGGAAAATAATACAATACACAACTAGAAGAGATATGCGGATACAAAGCTTTCCGGATATCATTCCAGCTGTAAACCAGGATCCTGTGAATATAAATCTGCAAAACCGAAACTACTAGCTGCCCGTGTCAAAATAAGGGCACCCAGAGTTTAGGTTAAAACAATAAACTCCAGGTCAGTCATGTGACTGGTGTGAGAACTAAAACAGTTATTATTCTTTATTTTAAATCATTAGGTAAATCAAGTGACCACGCCGTATAACACGGAACGGGTTTCCTCCCAAGAATACCAGTGCATAAAACAAACAGCGCAATGCTAAATAAAGAAAAATGAAGCTGTTATAAGACCCAGGTCCTATCACACAATGCAAACGCAAGCCGGGGGATAGGGTTTTCCCTTATAACAGCCAAAGAATGCTTGATACGTTTAAAACAAATCATTTGATACTACTATAAGTGCATAGTGTATAAAACAACTTCAAATCATAAGTATCAATCCTAGGCGGCATGAATGCCCCATACCACTATGTCGCCGTATATAGGTTATACAATCAAAATCGCAAAGTCACGTATTTGGAAATTGGATTTCCGTCTATGAACCGAGGCAAAAGATAGTCCTCAACCGATTCGAGACAATCTAGCCTACCATGTCTCAGGATCAGAGCTCGAGTGACCCTTGGATCATCAGGGCCGGTCCACCGATGTGGATTAAAATGCCTGAACACTACGTTTCCCCGCCCTTTGGGGCGCAAACGAGCCATCAAATGACTCCATCGGTTCGAGAACGACCGATCAATCCGAGGCGCCTCGCAACAGCAACAACCACATAAGTCAAACTCGTCAGGGCATGTAAAACCACTGACGCCACTTTTAGCTAGAAAGAAACGCAAGTCCTCCCTGAGGTCCGTCTCCCGTTTTTGGTTCATACCGGGTGTGAAACACGCGAGGTAAACGTTACACAAAGCTACGCCACAAAGGCCGTGCTTTGATCATCACCACAAGACTTTGCTTTTCAACAGAAGCCTCGATCAATTGCCACTTAGGCATGCCACACAGGCAATTCACTCCATGCGTTTGATATCCATCAATATATAACCCCTGAGCTCGTACGTCTCAGAGAAGGGCGTTAAGCAAGAGAATAAATTCTCCGCCGCCAAACAGATATATATTTAATAGAAATCAATCACACAGACTAAAATCCAATGTCAGACACACAGTCCATTTACAAGTCCGTTCTGGGGCTGAACGAAACCGGAGGCACCTAGTACCCCGCATATCCATCGATCTCCAAGTACGTCTGGACGATCACCAACTGTTTCCATCTTCTTGGGTGTACAGCCCAATCAAGATCATCAGTTATCACCCAAACGACGTGAAGACTTCCGGTCTTCGACCACCGTCTTCATCTTCGACTTATCGTCGTATCAGTTATTCAGAATGGGATAAACCCGGTCTTTCCGAATAACTCGCGTATATTTAAAATAAGTGTTACACAAACACATCATACGCCTCATTCCAATTCATTAGTCACTAACCGTAAATTAATCAAGAGAATAATTTCCCAAATATTAACCCCGAAGGCCGAAACCAACATCAGATCAATATCCAGAAAACCATTCTGCTTGGCTAACCGACAGTTAGTTTCTAAATTTCACATTCATAGGGAAAGGTTCCCAATAATTTTATCCAAGATAAATTCCTTGAATTTATTCTTTATTCTTCCTTTGAATTTCGATTCAAATTAGTCGGGATTAACGAAACTTACCGAAGTAATCATTTGTTTTAATTTCCCAATCCCAACTTATTTATCCCATGAAGTAAAAACTGGTAATACTTCATATCTAACACCACGGTGTTATCGGTAAATTCAATTACCATTTCACGTTCAAATCTAATTAAAGATTTAACTATCGCCTGGAGCAAAACTGATGGTACTCCATTTTCGATCATTTCAATCTAATTAAAGATTCATTAAAACTCCACTTAGTTTTAATCGTTAACTGGGTTAAAGAATCAGTGTCATTTAAAACACGGTTCACGATAAACCCAAAATCACATTCCATTAATTATCGGGTTAAAGAACAAGTGTTATTTAAAACACTGTTCACGATAAACCCAAAAATCAATACCAATTCAATTCCAATTAAATATCATTTAATTGGTACATTTCATTAAATCTAAATAAAAAGATTTAATCTTTTCTCAACTGGGTTCAAGAACAGTGTTAGTGAAGACACCATTCACGACAAACCCAAATCACATTTGATATTAAATACAAGGCTCTGAATAGAAAATATCCCGGCTTATATTCAATATCAAATTCTACGATTAACACATATCGTATTGGAAATAACGATATAAATATATATCTTTCAAATTTCCGTAATAACATCCGTATAATCACGAATTCCAACATCGAAATATTCCGAAGACAATTTCGATTCAAATCCACTCCAATGCAATCATTGGAAATGCTGGTTATTTTTAAAACCCTTTTCATATTCAATTTATTTATTTAAAAATAAATAGAATTATAATTCTAGTTCAAAACTAGTTCATTTAGATAAAAATCTATTTTTATCTTTTCAAATATGGAGTTTTTCATCCCAAATCTTCACAAATCATTTCTTATGATTTTACACAAATTATTACTATTTTTAATAATTTTATCAAGGCCCGTACAGTCGATTTCCATCAATGGCCATCGAACTGCACTTACAGCGACCTTTTTCAAATTTGATTTGGACGTAACTCCAAATCCAACCGTTAGATTTCTAATTTCTAATATTCGTTAGAAAGCTCTTTTCGATACGAACCCAACGGTTCCGGTTTTAGGAGAATCCGACGGTCGGATCTCCCGCAATGTCCGTTTGAAATAAATGGTCGAAATTCACGAACTTCCGCGGCGCGGCGCGTTCTATTCAGGCCATTATATTATATATATAATATATATAATATATATTTCGTCGATTTCTATTTAAAACGAATTATATAAATAGTTTTGAATTCGTTTCAAAAGCAATTTCAACTTCCTTTTCAATTCAAATCAAAATTGAATTCTTCTTTATAAATTCGTTTCAAAATTCATTTCTATTCAATTCAAATTTCAATTCAATTCATTTCGAAATCGTTTTCAATTCAATTCATTTCGAAATCGTTTAAAATCGATATAAATATCGTTCACGTCAAAATGGCGTCAATCTAATCAACACGGCTTCATAAATTTCTATTTTCAAATATTCTATTTCAAATATTTCTATTATTAAAATATTTCGTTCAACACATGACCAATCTCAATGGATGAGTACTGTCAACACATGAACCTTTATTTTATATTGATAAAGATGTAAATTTTATTACTAAAATATTTCGTTCAACACATGACCAATCTCAATGGATGAGTACTGTCAACACATGAACCTTTATTTTATATTGATAAAGATGTAAATTTTATTACTAAAATATTTCGTTCAACACATGACCAATCTCAATGGATGAGACTGTCAACACATGAACCTTTATTTTATATTGATAAAGATGTAAATTTTATTACTAAAATATTTCGTTCAACACATGACCAATCTCAATGGATGAGACTGTCAACACATGAACCTTTATTTTATAATATTCTTTATTTTTCAAATTGGAATGAGGCCCAATCAATTACCATATAAAGTTAATTATATGGATTTTCATACATTACACACATATAATAGCATTGAAAAATAATCAACCATCAACCAAAGTGCACTACACTGTATAAGCATCAAATATAGATATCTAACGCTTATAACAGCCTGTCAATCAATCGATCGACATATTTAATCAATCAGGATGAGTGAACTTCAAATTTCATCCCAACACCCGTGTGGGGTTTCAAACAATCAAATACAGATTTTAGTTGTGTAGTTGGGCGATGTGTAAAATTTATCGACCCAATCAATGTCCTTCAAATAGGTGTACATAAACAAACCGTCTGGTTTGTAAACGAATATTTATTTATTCACATTCACGTTAAAAATTATATTTTTAACGACAAAACATTTTATTTCAACATATGAATTTCTATTCAGCTCATTCTTTAAATAAAATGATATTTTTATTTTTCTAACTTCTTTTAGAAAATTTCGGCGGCATAACGACACGATACTAGAAACGGGACGAGGCCTAGCCTTATCCCCGGTCTAGTGAAGGCCCATGCCATTCACACATCAATCAAAATCACCAAACAACCAAATTCAAATCACATCATATACTAATCTATGCAACCAAACAAACAAGTCCATGGTCTGTGGACGATTGTGTCGGGTGCTACTAAGCACCGTCTGCATCCTAGTATATATATATAACTAGAAAAGAAATTTAGAGTGAGAAGTTCTCACCAATAGCTATCCAACTACTACGACTCTTCCTTTATAGAAATCTTCGCCTTTCTCGCCTTCTTGTCGCTTTCGTTGCCCGTATTCTCTACATATGTAAAAATCGAATTTTTACTTCGCTATTCAATATATAAAAATCATATTTTTATTTCGAAGTTCAATAGATAAAAATCACATTTTTATTTCGAAGTTCAATAGATAAAAATCACATTTTTATTTCGAAGTTCAATAGATAAAAATCACATTTTTATTTCGAAGTTCAATAGATAAAAATCACATTTTTATTTCGAAGTTCAATAGATAAAAATCACATTTTTATTTCGAAGTTCAATAGATAAAAATCACATTTTTATTTCGAAGTTCAATAGATAAAAATCACATTTTTATTTCGAAGTTCAATAGATAAAAATCACATTTTTATTTACATTAGAAATCAAGTCTTTTTCTATGAACTAGAAATCAAATTTTTCTATAAGTTTTTATTAGCAAATCATATATTTTTATAACATAAAAATCTAATCTTTTCATGTGTTCAAAAATCCAATCTTTCTCAGTTTTAAACTAAACAAAAATCAGTTTTTTTTCCTATTTAAACAAAATCAGTTTTTTTTCCTATTTAAACAAAATCAGTTTTTTTTCCTATTTAAACAAAATCAGTTTTTTTCCTATTTAAACAAAATCAGTTTTTTAACATAACCAAATTAAATTAAAAAAAATCAGTTTTACATAACAGGAAAACCCAGAATAAATGAAAGAAAAAAAATATTTACAGGTTTTAGAAAAGAGGAGGGGTTGATCGGAAGAGGGGCTCGGCGGTCATCGGTCGGCGCGCGATGGTGGTCCCACCTAGAGGCGTCGCGATCTCTGAAACGGGGGGGGGGGGGGGTCTTCACGCAAAACGAGAGGAGAGGGAGGGAGTTGGGGATGCGGTGGTTCGGAGGTGGCGATGGGGAGGCGAGGCCCCCGCCTGGACGACGGCGCGTCACACGGAGGAGCGGCGGCTTTGTTCCCTTTTTTTTTTTTTCCTTTTATCTGAATCGAAATGATTTGGGGGGGGGGCAGAACATATAAGGGAGGAAGGGAAATAATATTTTTTTATTTTTTTATTTATTTACTATTTTATTTTGCAAAAAGTTAACTTTCACATACGATCTCGAAACGAGGCCCACCGCCTGTCGTCCACAGCGTTTTACCCCCATTCCGAACTCAATGGGATATGTATCGTAAGCTGATTCGGCTGTTACAATCAGTTTCCGTTAAATTTACATTTAAATCACTATATTGAATTTTAAACGTACATTTCAAATTACCGGGGCCACATACTAACTAGAAAAATTCCAGAAAAATATTTTCTAGCTTCGTATTGACGATACGGTCCTAACAAAACTAGTTTCGTCGAATTCTGAGACCGTTAGAAAAATGGCCATTTTCCAGTCGATTAAAATCAACTGAAACTGGTCAAACGCGTTTTCCTTCGCCACGCTCACATACTGATTCAGAAAATTATGAAATTTGGAACCTAGCAATAACTCGACATCACGGACCCAACAAAACTGGTTTCGTCGAGATCCGAGGTCATTTGCAAAATGTCCATTTTTAAGGGCCTGAATTCCATAGTGACTATTCAGAATTTTCAACTGGACATATCTTTTGATCCCCGCTATGAAATCCTGATTTTTCGGATTCGATAGAAAGATATTATCAATTAGATCCTATCCTTTTTGGTTTCACTAAAATCCGGATTGTTTTGCACCCGGTACATTCAATTGAAGTTTGAAATCGAATTATCGAACTACCGCGCCATTTTCAATTCTATTTATAATTATATATAAATATTTATATTCTAACGACGACGCATAAAATATATACGTTCGAATTATATTCAAAATAAATTTCTCGTCGATTTTATTTAAAATAATTCATTTTAAATAATCAAAATTCGCTAAAATTGCCAAAATAAAAAATTTAAACTGGCCCAGATTTTCGGGTTGTTACATTTAAATTCGATTATTATATTAATTTCTATGCCAACGCTACTTTTACCTGTCCTCTAAAATTGCTGTGATCACATACGATTCCCAAAAATCATGAAAATTGACATGCACCTTCAATTTGACATTACGGTCCCAACGAAACTGGTTTTGTCGAATTCCGACTCCGTATGCTCACACAGCGTATTTTTAACCGTCAAAATACTAACTGTTTTACACTCTAAAAATCCGTATGGCCACATAGTGACTCTAAAAATCACGGAAACTGACATCTAACAACTATTTGATATTGCGGATCCAACAAAACTAGTTTCGTCGAATTCCGACTTCGTTTGCAAAATCGGCTATTTTTAACGCTCTAAATGACCCATTTAAATATATAAATATATTTAAATAAAATTAAATTAAATATAAATAAATTAATATTATCGTATATCTTCACATATGATATCGTACAGCTCCAGAATATCATATCAGAATATACAGTTTGATATTTCAGAATTTAGATTTATCGATATTCAGTTTATATCGAAAATCCTTTTATAACGTAAATAAAGCATCGCAAATCATAAAGGAATTCCACAGCGACTTTTCTGAAATTTGATTTGGACATATCTCAAAATCTACACTACGAAATCCCGATTTTTCTCTTCCACTAGAAAGATATACCCCACCAGCTCCACACGTTTCTTGTTTCACAGAAATCCGGCTTAAAACGAATCCTGTACATTCAGTTGAAGTTCAAATCGCCAATTTATGAACTACAGCGCCATTTCGTGATCGATTTTAATTATATTATAACTATAGGTTCAAACTGTCATCGATTGAATATATTCGTCAATATAATTCAACTCTAAGCTGAATTAAATCTTAGGGACGACCCCGTTCCCAGAATATTGTGATTCCCAATATTTTTGATTATTTCTGAATTAAATATATTATTTAATTATTAAATTAAATTAATTATTCCATATTATTTAATTAAACCTCTATTTAATTCACTACATCATGATATATATAATTAAATAAATTAATTATAATACCCCTGACAGTGCGGGTCATTACATTCTTCCCCACTTAAAATAATTTCGTCCTTGAAATTTCTAAGGTAGAGAACGACCCTATCGACTGGTTAGAACATATTTGTTCACTTCTTAACTTCAGTTTCAACTGAACCAATTTAATTTCATTTAAATTATAAATTAATTCTTATCAACGAAAATTTTCAAAAATCCTGAAAATTTTCTAATGCCTTAACTTTTCTAAAAATTTCGCCAGCACCTCCTTTGTACTGGTCAATATCTCAAACTCCAACTCGCCTCTCTGGGCCATCTCCAACCCAAAAGAAAATCAAACAGCCAAGCGGCTTTCCAATTCGGCTCATAAATCACCAAATTCATATGAAATATAAACTTGTACCTTTTTGTCGGGCATATCAACCTTATCACTTTCACCTGCTGTCAATTCAGCATATACCAATATCAATCTAATCAAACTCTGATCTGTTTTTCCTCAACACAACCATTCGTTTATCCAAGCCAAATTCAACTTTAAATCAAAGTTCTATTCTCGATTCCAAATTCTTAACTCATCAACCAAATATCGTTTCAAATTCCTATCTTATAAATCAAATTTGTTCGATATTTCTATTTCAACTCAGTTTCCACTTAACTGGTTTCTAATTCCATCTCAATTCTATTGGATTTTACAAATTTTACTTTAATTTGTTCAAATTCAAACAACCCTTTCTTCCTGGAAGCCTTTAAACAGTTTACCTCTTTCAAAAATCAATTTTTCCTTTTTGAAATTCAACACAACTTGTTTTCCCAAAACAAATTCAAAACAAAATCCTTGGTAATAATCCGTCACTTACATACTCGAAAATGAACACCGATGATGTCATGATCAACATCGGAATCTATTTTCCAGTTATCGAAGTGAGTTCAATACTATATCACTTTCAAATCCATTTCCAAATACTTTCATTTTTGAAATCACTTTCAAAATATCCTTCACAAGGCTTGTAAACAATTTAAAACCTCCAAGATCTTAAAATTTCCCATATATTAAATCTAGATTCATTTACAAACACTTTTCCCATTTTTGGGATTTTAAATTCCAATTCTGATCTGAATTCAGATTAATTCATTTCAATTTCATATATTTTACTTATATCAATTCTGATTGGTCATATATAACCCTTTCACATTTTATAATCTTATCTGATTAAAATCACTACCAACACATCCTATATATGATAATATATCACATATCCATACTGTGTCGGTCCATCGTATTCAAGTGTTTATTTACTCCTACCGATACAGTGGATCAAACTGATCGACCAGAACTCATAAACAACTCAGCCAATGAATCTCCACAATATAAAACCATTTTTATATCAAATACAAATACGCACTCGTATATATACACTCAAACTCAATCTAGGGTAATACTAACCCTATCTCTACCGAGTCACGCCACAGAGCCAAGGTAATTCTTAACTTAAGCTCTAATACCAACTGTAAGGACCCGGATTTTCGGAGACTTTTGGTTATCGACATAAGCTCGATGTCGATAACCAAAACATCGAAAAATCCTGGTAATTAATGAAAGAAATTAGAAGGTGAGAATAGATAAGATAGAAACTTAGAATTGAAGAAGAAGAAGAACACAACATCAGAGTAACACGAACCTCACAGCGGAACGAATAACATATAATAGATAACATAACTTTGAAATATAACAGTTATGTATACAGTAGCACTTATCAGAGTACAGCACTTACAACACAACGGAAATAAACTATAGATATATGATCCAGAAGCCTCCTGCTCCAGCTCTTCAAGTATATCTGTAAATCCCAACTACATGACTGCCCGCACAAATTTAGGCACCCAAGAGTTTAGGGAAAACAACAAAGTAAACTCCGGGTCAGTCATGGGACTGGTGTGAGTAAAATAGTTTAAACAGGTATATGAACAAGTAAACGATATCTCATAAGACCACGCCGCAGAACGGAACGGGTTTTCCCTTATGAGAATCCAAAATATCTTTATATCAAAAACCTTTTGATATTATAATAATGTCTATGTACAAATAGATATCAACTAGCAGAAACGCTTTCATCTCACGTTCTACATATATAGTATACAATCAAAATCGCAAGCACATATTGGATTATGGATTTCCAACTATGACAAGGTATGGAACCACCTTCCGATCAGTGTACTCTAGGAACGATACACTGGAGTTCAACAAGAACATCTTGTAACTCAGCCACACATGACCGACCACTCATTTCGCTTGAGTGTATCGAATGTATATCACCAACAGTTGGGATCAGCAACCGTTCCCGTATATATATGGGACAACATTGATAGATTTAAAAAACAAATGAATATTCTCTAGATAGGTGATTATACACCCTACTTCGGTGCGACCGACTTAGCCATGCTACCTGCCCAATTTCTGTCATTTACCGGTTGATGAGGCTAGAAGCTACGCTTTATCATCACATCAGATTCACTTCGAATGCCACATTGTTAGATCCATCGAAAATCACTAATTGACGTCTACAACCATACATTACGTGTCAGCTAAAAGAAGTTTCCTTCTCCTCTTCCACTCTTGGTACGGTTGAAGAAATCAATGTAGGTGACCCTTCTGGAAATACTCTGTCAGACATTCATTCATACAAGTCATCCTCATTCACTTAGAATGTCACATCGTCATACCCGCCAAATCACAAATTGATTTATCCAAAAGTAACACGGGTATACAGCTTAGAGAAACGAATTCCTCCGCTACCAAACGTGAATACGTTTGAACAGATCAACTTACGCGATCCATTGGATATACTCTGTCAGACCTTCGTCCATACAAGTTGTCTTGGGACTGGAAAAACCGAAGGCACTATTCTGTAGATAGGATAGTCCTTGCATTTTACTCCGTCTTCAATTATCTTTGGCATATATGATTCGCGATGCTTATGCCAATATAGAGTGGTTCTTTGGATAATAATCCAACCGGTCTCTCCATATTAACAACGTTAAAATGGTCAGAACTTCGATAGTCTGTGAGTTAATTATCAAAGAAAACAAGTGTGCAAACAGCGATATTATTTCCAGATGGAAATTATATCGAACAAACATCATTTAACATTAATCTCTTTAGTTCATTTTTCATCTCCTGTTTCCCTATATTAAACATTTCCTATTTTCTAGATTTATAAAATATATGTTATTACCATTGGAAAACATTTCCATTTACTTTAATTACTAAATTCACTTTACCATCCTTTTCTGCTGAACCTTAACCATTCCTCAGTTAAAAACGAAGCCAATCAAGTTGGGGTAGAACTACCTCTCAGACCTTAACTGAACAATACTTCTAACCTTGAAATAGCCAAAGTTCACTTTATATTTCTTTAACTAACTTCCTTACTTAACCTTTCTTTCGAATAACTATATTCGATTAACCCTTTTCAATTAACTCTATTGGACTGACCCTATTCGGTTAACTCTATTTGATTAACTCTATTTGATTAACTCTATTTGATTAACCCCATTCACTTAACTCCTGTCGAATAAACTATATTCGATAACTCCTCTAACTCTATTCGAATAAACTATATTCGATTAACTCCTTTACTATATTCGAATAAACTATATTCGATTGACTCCTTTACTATATTCGAATAAACTATATTCGATTAACTCCTTTGATTTAACTCAAATCGATTAACTCCATCGAATAAACTATATTCGATAATCTCCTCTCGAATAAACTATATTCGATAATCTCCTCTCGAATAAACGATATTCGATAATCTTCCCTTTCGATTTAACAAATCGATAACTCCTTTCGATTAAACTATAATCGATAACTCCCTTCGATGAAACTAACATCGATACTCCTTTCGATGAAACTAACATCGATTAACTCCTTTCGATGAAACTAACATCGATTAACTCCTTTCGATGAAACTAACATCGATTAACTCCTTTCGATGAAACTAACATCGATTAACTCCTTTCGATGAAACTAACATCGATTAACTCCTTTCGATGAAACTAACATCGATTAATTTAACTCGACGAACTTAACTCGACTCACTTATCTCGAAAATCTAACTCAAGAACTCAACTCGATTAACTTATCTCGATAATCTAACTCAAGAACTTAACTCGATTAACTTATCTCGATAATCTAACTCAAGTTGATTAACTCCTATCGAATAACTAATATTCGATTTAACTCCATTCGTTTGACTCTAGATCGCAGCGATCACAATGGTTACGCCTGACTCCCTCAAGAAACATCCGACCGCCGTAGGCTATTTACAGCCCTACGAATTACGCTAGCAGTCGTACGAGATGGCAACTTATCCTGAATAACTCTGCTTGACTAACTCTATCTCAAATAACTATATTTGATAACTTCTACTTCGAATAAGTGGTATTCGATAACTTAACTCTAATCGATTAATTCTAACTGATTACTCTAACTGGTTAACTCTAACTGGTTAACCCGACTTACTTAACCCAACTGGTAAACTCGACTTACTTAACCCAACTGGTTAACTCTACTGAACTAGTTAACTCTATTCAACTAACTCGACTCGACTAACCCCTTTCGAATAGCATATTCGTTTTACTAACTTTCAAATACCATATTCGATTTACTCCCTTCGAATACCATATTCGATTTAACTCCTTTCGAATACCATATTCGATTTACTTTATTCACTTTATAAAGATTTCCTTTTTAACAACGTTTTATTCATTTGAAAAGATTTACTTTTAAATAACAGTTCTACACTTTAAAAATGATTTCCCTTTTATAACGTTTCCTTATCAATTCTATTTGTAAATGGTTTACAAATATTTCCTTTTCAAATTTATTTTTGAAATATTCTAACTCCTTAAATTCTCGGAAAAATTCGCCATAACCTCCTTTGTAACGGGAGCATCGGGAAAATCACCAAACCCGCCACACAGGCCTTTCCATTCAAAAAGAAAATGGTTTGAAATTATTTCCTTTTTGAATATCTCCTATTTATAAATATTCCAATTTATAAACATTTCTTATTTATAAATATTCCACTTTATAAATATCTCTTATTTATAAATATCCCATTTTATAAATATTCTATTTTCAATATCACTTTGAAAATCCCCTTATCAACATCCCGGTATGTTATGGTATTCAATCATATCAAATCACGATGTTCAATATCATCCAAGCACATATAATCTCCCACAGATTTTATATCACATCATATAACAATATATGAAAAACAATAAAATAACTATTGAGGAATCCAGTCGGATTCCTCCAAACTGTCTCCCTGCATCCACAGATGTTACACAATATGATTATCATCACTTTCAGTTCAATATGATATATTCTGTTAAACAGAACCAATATAGAAATTCAACTAACTGACTAGCAGTTCAATCAAACAGTCAACACACAGTAAATCAAACAATTTCTAACAGTTCTAAAAATATAACATGAAATTATAAACTGTTTAGAGTTGGTGAGATTTACTCACATTGGACTGTTATCGTTAAAAACGATTAACTGTCTTTGATTTAGACGGACAATTTATTTTGCAATAAATTGTAATGAGCTCGGATGGACTTCCAGTCAGCTACATTGTGAAGCTCTCGTCCATACGGTCCCAACGCATCTTATTTCGCTGAATTTCGATATCGTATAACCGAGTTATTGAATTTACAAATATATATGTTTTAATGAAATTAAAACTTGGACCTTTGTTTTCAACCGGGCCTTACCCTTTCAATAAGTCGGCCCACTACCCCATTTAACATGACCCGTACTCAGACCCTTCTTCCTCAATTAAAAATCACGAAACAACATCCCCTTTTCCCCCTTTTTTTTGACCTCCCGTTGACCGACTCCCGCTTCCACCTTGGCTAGCCGTTGGTTTCGCAACCACCACCATTTCACTCCTCATCTCCTGCACTACCACCTCGACACTTAACTCCGCAACTCACTGCTTCAAAACAAATCGCGACACTCGCTAACTGGAGCTCGTCGCTGGGAACTCGCGACAGTCATGGGTACGGAATCCTCCAAACAAACCCATACAGATGCTAAATCATCTCCTTATTCCACAAATACCACTCGAGTAACACATTAACCCCTTAATTTCCCAAATACCGTAACCCTAGAGCTCGCTGAGCAAAACCCAGGACCCAAAACTGACGTCGAGTTCAACCATCGCCCCACCAATTTGAAGAGAAACCCACACTGAATTCATGTATATATGTTTCACAATTCTTTTGTATTGATTTGATTTTGTTTTGGATTTTTACTTTGATTTTTCCCACTCGCGAAAATGATTTGGAGCCAGGAAAATGTGGCGGCGGTATTTTTTGACAGAGGAATGAGTTTAATTAGGTTTAGAAATTTTGTGGGGATATTTATAGAGAGGAAATATATTTTTAAATTCGATTATTATATTAATTTCTAAGCCAACGCTACTTTTACCTGTCCTCTAAAATTGTTGTGATCACATACGATTCCCAAAAATCATGAAAATTGACATGCACCTTCAATTCGACATTACGGTCCCAACGAAACTGGTTTCGTCGAATTCCGACTCCGTATGCTCACACAGCGTATTTTTAACCGTCAAAATACTAACTGTTTTACACTCTAAAAATCCGTATGGCCACACAGTGACTCTAAAAATCACGGAAACTGACATCTAACAACTATTTGATATTGCGGATCCAACAAAACTGGTTTCATCGAATTCCGACTTCGTTTGCAAAATCTGCTATTTTTAACGCTTTGGATGACCCATTTAAATATATAAATATATTTAAATTAAATTAAATTAAATATAAATAAATTAATATTATCTTATATCTTCACATATGATATCGTACAGCTCCAGAATATCATATCAGAATATACAGTTTGATATTTCAGAATTTAGATTTATCGATATTCAGTTTGTATCGAAAATCCTTTTATAACGTAAATAAAGCGTCGCAAATTATAAAGGAATTCCACAGCGACTTTTCTGAAATTTGATTTGGACATATCTCAAAATCTACACGACGAAATCCCGATTTTTCTCTTCCACTAGAAAGATATACTCCACCAGCTCCACACTTTTCTTGTTTCACATAAATTCGGCTTAAAACGAATCCTGTACATTCAGTTGAAGTTCAAATCGCCAATTTACGAACTGCAGCACCATTTCGAGCTCGATTTTAATTATATTATAACTATACGTTCAAACTGTCGTCGATTGAATATATTCGTCAATATAATTCAACTCTAAGCTGAATTAAATCTTAGGGACGACCCCGTTCGCAGAATATTGTGATTCCCAATATTTTTGATTATTTCTGAATTAAATATATTATTTAATTATTTAATTAAATTAATTATTCCATATTATTTAATTAAACCTCTATTTAATTCACTACATCATGATATATATAATTAAATAAATTAATTATAATACCCCTGACAGTGCGGGTCATTACAAATTAATATTCATTTTAATGGACCAAATTCAGAAAATCCTTATAAATACCCAAACGCTTTGAAACCTAATTCCTTTAATTCACCGAAGTCAAACACAGCATTTTTCCAAGCCGCCACCAGTTCGTTCAAACGTGAAGAACCAAATCCTCCTAAATGCAATTAAAATTCTATAAATCACGAAGTTCATTTCGTTAAGATCATGAAGGCATGAGCTTTGCTCTGGTATCGGTCGGGTTGGATTCGACAAGGAATCTGTTCACTGTAATTATCATGGCGAGACCTAGGATTAAGATTCGAGTTGAATAGGAGCAGCGATACTTGATGTGGTGGTTATTTCAGGTTTCAGGGAGTCGAGGCGTGTCGGTTGGTGGAGTCGATGGGGATTCCGATGGTTTTGGATGCAAACGACAGTGGGATGCCACGAGTGGAGCAACAGATTGAGATGCAGGTGAAGGGGTTCGAGCAGAGATTTGATTGTGGTGGAGAGATGGAGTTTGGCAAGAGAATTGGTGCAGTTGGTTTTGATGTTGGTCGGAGGATGTAGGAGCAAGTGACAGAGGAGACACAGCAGGATTGCGTTGGGATAGATACTGGAGTTCGGCAGATTTAGGGTGATGGAGTCGAGTTGCGTGAGGAGGTAGTGAGGTCAGAGAGTTTTGATGAGGGTTATCACTATGTATTTAGTTTGAGTTTCAAAGGAAAGTTGAAGGAGCGTGAGGAGTTTTAAGAGGCGGAAATGGCCAGAAAGAGGAGTAGAGTATCACGGCTGATTGGGAAAGAAAGAATCAGTGGGTCGGGTTCATTTAGAAGAAAGATGGGCCACGGGTTATAAAGGTTTAAAGCCCAATTTGTTTTAAAATCAAGTTTTTATTTAATTTAAATAGTGTCCAACTTGTTAACGCGATAACTCGATCATACCTTATCAGAAATTCGAACCATAAGTTGCGTTGGGATCGTATGGACGAGAGCAACACAATGAGACTGACTGGAAGTCCGTCGGAGCACATCACAATTTATAGCAAAATAAATTATCCTGATCTAATTCAAATCAACGACAATTATCGTTATTTAACGATGATAGTCCAATGTGAGTAAAACTCACCAACTCTGAATATTTCTATTTTTATAGTGTATTCTTAGGACTGTTAAAAATTGTCTGTTTGATTGTGTGTTGACCGTTTGATTGAACTGCTAGTCAGTTAGTAGAAATTATATATATATATATATGTATAAACCGTTAAACATTTATATGTCGATTCTATTTATCAGAATATTTCACATCGAGGTGAAATCGATGATAATCGTATTGTCTAACATCCGTGATGCAGGGAAACAGGTTGGAGGAATCCAACTGGATTCCTCAACATTTATTTTACTGTGATTTATATATTATGATATATAATGTGATATATAATCTGACGTTGATTATGTGTGTTGGACGATATTCATCGTTGTTATATGGTGTGTTAAATACCATAAGGAATACCAGAATGTGGAAAAGAGATTTTCAAAGTATATTTTGAAAACAATTTATTTATATAAGATCAATGGATTTTATATTATAAAAGAAAAAGGATTTTGAATAAAAGAAATATATTTGTAAATCAAATATAAGGGGATTATATTTGTTAATCAAATATAAGGGAATTTATTTGTTAATCAAATATAAAGGAATTTATTAGGTAATAAAATATAAAAGGGAAATTATTTGTTAATCAAATATAAAGTAATTTATTTGTTAATGAAATATAAAGGAGATATATTTGTAATCAAATATAAAGGGATATATTTGAAATCAAATATAAAGGAAATATATTTGAAAGCAAATATAAAGGAATATATTAGTAAAACAATAAATAAAGAGTTAAAGGAATATATTTATTTATTTAGGAAATAAATAAAAGTAAAAGGGTTTATTTATTTAGGAAATAAATAAGGATTAAAAGGAGATATTTATTTAGGAAATAAATAAGGATTAAAAGGAGATATTTATTTGGTAAATAAATAGGATTAAAAGAATATATTTACTTGTTAGAATAAAAGGAATATTTATTTGATAAATAAATAGAACTAAATCAAAAGAATATTTAGAAGATGAATAGAAATGGAAATCTATTTTTACAGATAAATAGAAAGGATTAATTTATAAATAACAGTTTATAATTTAAATGAATATTTATCATTCGATAAATGAAATATATAAGTCTGAACTTATATAGATAAGAGATATTGGTTTTAACACCGATAGTATAAATAAAATGGATACACAACACTTGTATAAGTGGAATAACATTATTTAATAGAACATTTATAAAGTGCAGAACCGTTACTAAAAGTAAATCTTTATAAATAAATAAACGTTATCAAATAAGAGTTATTCGAATAAAGGAAATCGATTAGAGTTAGAAATAATCGATTAGAGTTAGAATTAACCAATTAGAGTTAACCAGTTAGGTTATACCATTATAGTTAACCAGTTAGGTTAAACCATTAGAGTTAACCCGTTAGGGTTATCCAGTTAGAAGTAATCAGTTAGATTTAATCAGTAGAATTAATCGAATCAGAAATATTCGAGATGAGTAAATCGATTTGAGTTAATCGAAGGAATTAATCGAATAGTAGATATTCGGAGTGAGAAAATCGAATAGTAGATATTCAAAGTGAGATAATCAAATCAGAGATATTCGAAGTGAGTTGATCGAATCTAGTTATTCGAAAGGAGTTATCAAATCTAGTTATTTGAAAGAGTTAATCGAATATAGTTTATTCGAGTAGAGTTAGGATTATCCAAATGGAGTTAATCGAGTAGAGTTATCGAATATCACTTATTCGAAATAGAGTTATCGAATATAGTGTATTCGAGAGAAGAGCAATCGAATATTGGTTATTCGAGGCGAGGTGATCGAATCTATTTATTCGAAAGGAGTTATTGAATCTAGTTATTTGAAAGTAGTTAATGAATACAGTTTATTCGAATAAAGTTAGAGGATTTAATCGAATATAGTTTATTCGAATAGAGTTAGAGGAGTTAATCGAATACAGTTTATTCGAATAGAGTTAGAGGAGTTACCGAATATAGTTTATTCGATAGAAGTTAATTGAAAAAGGAATAAATCAATTAGAGTTAAATCAAGTAGAGTTAATCCAATAGGGTCAGTCCAATAGAGTTAATTGAAAAGTGTTAATTGAATATAGTTGTTCAAAAGAAAGGTTAAGTAAGGAAGTTAGTTAAAGAAATATAAAGTGAACTTTGCCTATTTCAAGGTTAGAAGTGTTGATCAGTTAAGGTCTGAGAGGTAGATATACCCCAACTTGATTGACTGCGTTTTTAATTAAGTAATGGTTACGGTTCGAGAGTGAAATAGTTAAGTTGATTTAGTTAATAAGTATAATGGTCTAATATGGCATCGCGATGGTTTGTTTAACCATCTGTCTAAGTCCAATGTTTGAGTTTTGGAAATGTTTTCCAAAGAAGTATCAGAATTGTTTTCTAGTATAGAAAACAAGGAATGGAAATGTTTTCCAGGGGTAATAAATATATTTTCTAAATTTAGAAAATAAGAAATATTGAATATAGGGAAACAGGAGATGAAAATGAACTAAAGAGATTAATGTTAAATGATGTTTGTTCGATATAATTTCCATCTGGAAATAATATCATTGTTTGCACACTTGTTTTCTCTGATAGTTAACTCACAGACTATCGAAGTTTTGTCCATTTTAACGTTGTTAATATGGAGAGATCGGTTGGATTATTATCCAAAGAACCACTCTGTATTGGTATAAGCGTTGCGAATCATATATGCCAAAGATAATTGAAGACGGAGTAAAATGCAATGGCTGTTGTATAAGTTTTAGATAACAGTGGCTAAGATGGATATGCGGAACAGTACCTTCGGTTTGTCCAGTCCCAGGACAACTTGTATGGACGAAGGTCTGACAGAGTATATCCAATGGATCGCGTAAGTTGACCTATTCAAACGTATTCACGTTTCGTGGTGGAGGAATTCGTTTCTCTTAGCTGTATACCCATGTTATTTTTGGATAAGTCAATTTTTGATTTGGCTGGTATGACGTTGTGACATTCTACGTGAATGAGGATGACTTGTATGGATGAATGTCTGACAGAGTATTTCCAAAAAGGTCACGCACATTGATTTCTTCAACCGTACCAAGAGTGGAAGCGGAGAAGGAAACTTATTTAGCTAACACGTAATGTACTGTTGTAGACGTCAATTAGTGATTTTCGATGGATCTGACAATGTGGCATTCGAAGTGAATCTGATATGATGATAAAGCGTAGCTTCTAGCCTCATCAACCGGTAAATGACAGAAATCGGGCAAGCAGCATGGCTAAGTCGGTCGCACTGAAGTAGGGTGTATAATCACCTATCTAGAGAATATTCATTTGTTTCTTTAATCTATCAATGCGGTTCCATATATATACGGGAAACGGTTGCTGATCCCAACCGTTGGTGATGTACATTTGATACACTCAAGCGAAATGAGCGGTCGGTCATGTGTGGCTGGGTTGCAAGATGTTCTTGTTGAACACCAGTGTATCGTTCCTAGAGTACACTGATCGAAAGGTGGTTCCATAACTTGTCATAGTTGGAAATCCATTACCCAATACGTGGTTGCGGTTTTGATTGTATACTATATATGTAGAACGTGAGATGAAAGCGTTTCTGCTAGATAATTATATATACTGTGGTTGATAGACATTATTATAATATCAAAAGGTTTTTGATATAAAGATATTTTGGATTCTCATAAGGGAAAACCCGTTCCGTTATATGGCGTGGTCTTATGAGATATCGTTTACTTGTTCAAACCAGTTTAAATTGTTTTACTCACACCAGTCCCATGACTGACCCGGAGTTTATTTTGTTTTGTTTCCCTAAACTCTTGGGTGCCTAAATTTGTACGGGCAGTCAAGTAGTCGGGATTTACAGATATACTTGAAGAGATGGAGCAGGAGATTTCTGGATCATATAGCTATAGTTTATTTCTACTGTGTTGTAAGTGTTGTACTCTGATAAGTGCTATTGTATACATAACTGTTATATTTCAAAGTTATGTTATATATTATATGTTATTCGTTCCGCTGTGAGGTTCGTGTTACTCTGATGTTGTGTTCTTCTTCTTCTTCTATTCTAAGTTTCTATCTTATCTATCCTCACCCTCTAATTTCTTTCATTAATTACCAGGATTTTTCGATGTTTTGTTTATCGACATCGAGCTTATGTCGATAACCAAAGTTGCTCGAAATCCGGGTCGTTACAGTTGGTATCAGAGCTTAGGTTAAGAATTACCTTGGCTCTGTGGCATGACTCGGTAGAGATAGGGTTAGTAACACCCTAGATTGAGTTTGAGTGTATATACACGAGTGCGTATTTGTATTTGATATAAAAATGGTTTTATATTGTGGAGATTCATTGGCTGAGTTGTTTATGAGTTCTGGTCGATCAGTTTGATCCACTGTATCGATAGGAGTAAATAAACACTTGAATACGATGGACCGACACAGTATGCATATGTGATATATTATCATATATAGGATGTATTGGTAGTAATTATAATCAGATAAGATTATAAAATGTGAAATGGTTATATATAACCAATTAGAATTTATACAAGTGAATTATATGGAATCAAAATAAATTAAATCCGAAATTTAAATCAGAATTGGAATTTAAAATCCCAGAAATGGGAAAGGTGTTTGTAAATGAATCTGGATTTAATATATATGAATTTTAAGATCCTGGGAGATTTTAAATTTGTTTACAACATTGTAAAAGGATATTTGGAATTGATTTCTAGGTGGATATGTTTAAAAATGGGTTTTAAAATGCTATAGTATTGAACTCACTTCGGTAGCTGGAAAATAGATTCCGATGTTGATCATGACATCATCGGTGTTCATTTTCGAGTGTGTAAGTGACGGATTACTACCAAAGAGTTTGTTTTTAAATTGTTTTGCAAAAACAAGTTATTTAGAAATTCAAAGGTTTTGAATTGATACTATGATTTCAAATTGATTTGAGATAAACCCAGGATTTGAAATTCGGGAATTTAGAATTTAACTTATGAAGTTAAATGGACTAAAATAGTGAAAGTGAATAAATAAATTGGAATTTAACTTAGACGAAGTTAAATGTAATCTGAAATGGAATTGTGTTGATGAGTTAAGTATTTGGAATCTGAAATTGGAATTTGAATGGAATTCGACTTAAGTATAAGCGAATGATTTGGTTGAGAACAAACTGACAGGAGTTTGATTGAATTAGTATTGGCATATGTAGAATTGGTAACCGATGCAAAGGATATATTGATATGCCCGACAAAAAGGTACAAGTTTATATTTCATATGAGTTTGGTGATTTTGATGAGCCGAATTGGCAAGCTGCTTGGCTGTTTGATTTTCTTTTTGGTTGGAGAAGGCCTAAAGAGGCGAGTTATGGTTTTACCGATAGGGCTGTACAAAGGAGGTTATGGCGAAATTTTCCGAAAGTTTAATGTGTTAGAAATTTTTCAGAATTTTTGAAAATTTTAGTTAGTCGGAATGAATAAATGTTTTAGTCGATATTAATTGGTTCAGTTGTAATCAGAAATAAGTTGTAAACAAATCTTAGGAATTCTAATAGATAGGGTCGTCCTCTAACTTAGCAATTTCGAGGACGAAATTATTTTAAGTGGGGAAGAATGTAATGACCCGCATTATCAGGGGTATTATAATTAATTTATTTAATTGTATATATCGTGATGTAGTGAATTAAATAGAGGTTTAATTAAATAATATGGAATATTTAATTAAATTAAATAATTAAATAATATATTTAATTAAGAAATAATCAAAAATATTGGGAATCACAATATTCTGTGAATGGGGTCGTCCCTTAGATTTAATTCAGCTTAGAGTTGAATTATATTGACGAATATATTCAATCGACGTCAGTTTGAACGTATAATTATATTATAATTAAAATCGAGCCTGAAATGGCGCTGCAGTTCGCGATTTGGCGATTTGAACTTCAACTGAATGTACAGGATTCGTTTTAAGCCGGATTTCTGTGAAACAAGAATGGTGTGGAGCTGGTGAAGTATATTTTTCTAATGAAAGAGAAAAATTGGGAATTCGTCGTGTAGATTTTGATTTATGGCCAAATCAAAATTTCAGAAAAGTCGCTATGGAATTATTAATAATTTAATTCGATTTAAAAGTGGTTTTGACCATAACTAGAGCAGACGATCGAATTAATCCACGAAACCAGTTCCGTTGAGTTCGTATCGTCATTTAGAGTCAGAAAACATATATAGTTTGTTATTTTTGAAAATTTGGTGTCTAAAGGAGCACTTAGGGTGCGTAGAAAATAGCGTACCGGGAAACAGTCTCGGAATGCGACGAAGTGTGTGCCATTGGGTTCATATTTATTTATCGTTATAAGAAAGTCAAGTTTCATGGAAAACCGATGACGTATGTGACCTCGGTGGCCAAAAACGCCTTGTTTTGAGTTAACCATTTATATGTTTTAAACAGGGATAACTTTATTTGAATGGTTAACTAGTCAAACGAACCCAGAATTCAACGAAACAAGTTTCATACGAAACCTTAGGAAGAGGTCTAGTGAAACGTCAAGGCCTCATATTTTTAGGATTTTTCCTGTAATTTCAAAGAATTAATGCTTGGTGTTTTTCATCGATATTTTCTAAGGGATTTTTACAAACGGTGTCGGAATTCGACGAAACCTATCCCATTGGATCCGGAATATTTTTCTATGCTAGGAATAACTTAGTTTGTCAAAAACAGAGATCGTATGAACTGGTTTTAAGGTGGTACTTCGCAGCTAAGTTATAATAGAAATTAATATTCATTTAAATGGACCAAATTCAGAAAATCCTTATAAATACCCAAACGCTTTGAAACCTAATTCCTTTAATTCATCGAAGTCAGACACAGCATTTTTCCAAGCTGCCACCAGTTCGTTCAAACGTGAAGAACCAAATCCTCCTAAATCCAATTAAAATTCTATAAATCACGAAGTTCATTTCGTTAAGATCATGAAGGCATGAGCTTTGCTCTGGTACCGGTTGGGTTGGATTCGACAAGGAATCTGTTCATAATTATCACGGTGAGACCTAGGATTAAGATTCGAGTTGAATAGGAGCAGCGATACTTGATGTGGTTGTTATTTCAGGTTTCAGGGAGTCGAGGCGCGTCAGTTGGTGGAGTCGATGGTGATTCCGATGGTTTTGGGTGCAAATTGACAGTGGGATGCCACGAGTGGAGCTACAGATCGAGATGCAGTTGAAGGGGTTCGAGCAGAGATTTGATTGTGGCGGAGAGATGGATTTTGGCAAGAGAATTGGTGTAGTTGGTTTTGATGTTGGTCGGAGGATGTAGGAGCAAGTGACAGAGGAGACACAGCAGGATTGCGTTGGGATAGATACTGGAGTTCGGCAGATTTTGGGTGATGGAGTCGAGTTGCGTGAGGAGGTAGTGAGGTCAGAGAGTTTTGATGAGGGTTATCACTATGTATTTAGTTTGAGTTTCAAAGGAAAGTTGAAGGAGCGTGAGGAGATTTAAGAGGCGGAAATGGCCAGAAAGAGGAGTAGAGTATCACGGCTGATTGGGAAAGAAAGGATCAGTGGGTCGGGTTCATTTAGAAGAAAGATGGGCCATGGGTTATAAAGGTTAAAAGCCCAATTTGTTTTAAAATCAAGTTTTTATTTAATTTAAATAGTGTCCAACCTGTTAACGCGATAACTCGATCATACCTTATCAGAAATTTGAACCATAATTTGCATTGGGATCGTATGGACGAGAGCAACACAATGAGACTGACTGGAAGTCCATCGGAGCTCGTCACAATTTATAGCAAAATAAATTGTCCTGATCTAATTCAAATCAACGACAATTATCGTTATTTAACGATGATAGTCCAATGTGAGTAAAACTCACTAACTCTGAATATTTCTATTTTTACAGTGTATTCTTAGAACTGTTAAAAATTGTCTGTTTGATTGTGTGTTGACCGTTTGATTGAACTGCTAGTCAGTTAGTAGAAATTATATATATATATATATATATATATAAACCTTTAAACCTTTATATGTCGATTCTGTTTATCAGAATATTTCACATCGAGGTGAAATCGATGATAATCGTATTGTCTAACATCTGTGATGCAGGGAAACAGGTTGGAGGAATCCAACTGGATTCCTCAACATTTATTTTGCTGTGATTTATATATTGTGATATATAATGTGATATATAATCTGACGTTGATTATGTGTGTTGGACGATATTCATCGTTGTTATATGGTGTGTTAAATACCATAAGGAATACCAGAATGTAGAAAAGAGATTTTCAAAGTATATTTTGAAAACAATTTATTAATATAAAATCAATGGATTTTATATTATAAAAGAAAAAGGATTTTGAATAAAAGAAATATATTTGTAAATCAAATATAAGGGGATTATATTTGTTAACCAAATATAAGGGAATTCATTTGTTAATCAAATATAAAGGAATTTATTTGTTAATCAAATATAGAAGGGAAATTATTTGTTAATCAAATATAAAGGAATTTATTTGTTAATGAAATATAAAGGAGATATATTTGTAATCAAATATAAAGGGATATATTTGAAATCAAATATAAGGGAAATATATTTGAAAGCAAATATAAAGGAATATATTGGTAAAACAATAAATAAAGAGTTAAAGGAATATATTTATTTATTTAGGAAATAAATAAAAGTAAAAGGGTTTATTTATTTAGGAAATAAATAAGGATTAAAAGGAGATATTTATTAAGGAAATAAATAAGGATTAAAAGGGGATATTTATTTGGTAAATAAATAGGATTAAAAGAAGATATTTACTTGTTAGAATAAAAGGAATATTTATTTGATAAATAAATAGAACTAAATCAAAAGAATATTTAGAAGATGAATAGAAATGGAAATCTGTTTTAATAGATAAATAGAAAGGATTAATTTATAAATAACAGTTTATAAATTAAATGAATATTTATCATTCGATAAATGAAATATATAAGCTGAACTTATATAGATAAGAGATAATGGTTTTAACACCGATAGTATAAATAAAATGGATACACAACACTTGTATAAGTGGAATAACATTATTTAATAGAACATTTATAAAGTGCAGAACCGTTACTAAAAGTAAATCTTTAGAAATAAATAAATGTTATCAAATAAGAGTTATTCAAATAAAGGAAATCGATTAGAGTTAGAAATAATCGATTAGAGTAAGAATTAACCAATTAGAGTTAACCAGTTAGGTTATACCATTAGAGTTAACCAGTTAGGTTAAACTATTAGAGTTAACCCGTTAGGGTTATCCAGTTAGAAGTAATCAGTTAGATTTAATCAGTAGAATTAACCGAATCAAAATATTCGAGATGAGTAAATCGATTTGAGTTAATCGAAGGAATTAATCGAATAGTAGATATTCGAAGTGAGAAAATTGAATAGTAGATACTCGAAGTGAGATAATCGAATCAAAGATATTCGAAGTGAGTTGATCGAATCTAGTTATTCGAAAGGAGTTATCAAATCTAGTTATTTGAAAGAGTTAATCAAATATAGTTTATTCGAGTAGAGTTAGAGTTATCCAAATGGAGTTAATCGAGTAGAGTTATCGAATATCACTTATTCGAAGTAGAGTTATCGAATATAGTGTATTCGAGAGAAGAGTAATCGAATATTGGTTATTCGAGGTGAGTTGATCGAATCTAGTTATTCGAAAGGAGTTATCGAATCTAGTTATTTGAAAGTAGTTATCGAATACAGTTTATTCGAATAGAGTTAGAGGAGTTAATCGAATACAGTTTATTCGAATAGAGTTAGAGGAGTTAATCGAATACAGTTTATTCGAATAGAGTTAGAAGAGTTATCGAATATAGTTTATTCGACAGAAGTTGTAACAACCCGTATTTTCAATAACCTGTTATAACAGAAATCGAGGCAGAATTTAATTCTAAAATCTGAATCAAGGGAAACGGGCTATGCCATTACGTTCGTCTCGGAAAAATACGCGAAATAGAGTCCGAGTTTTCGAAAATCGGAGTCCGTATGACCCGATTAAGGCCCAACGAAGTTTTCAGAAAATTTCAAAGTAAAAACAGATTTCAAATTCAAACTTGAGTTTGGGAAATTGGGCCATATTGGGCCAGGCGGGAAAATTCCCGCCACAGTACCCAAGTCGACAGCCCTGTCGACTTGGTCTGACCAGGTCGACAGCCCTGTCGACTTGGCTGTCGACTTGGCTCAGACGAGCAGTCCTGCCTGGTGCACCATTTTGAGAATGGGTTGAGCTTGGGGGCCAGATTCGGTTTTGAGGGTTGAGATTGGAACTAGGGTTTAATCCTATGGTCTAAAACACTAGCCTAATCTATAAATAAGACCCTAACCTACCCTAAATCATCATTATTCATTCTAGCAACTAAACTATGGCAAAATCAATCCTCTCATGGCCTCCACTCTCTTCATAAATTCCTAAATAGATTTCGAAGTGATTTTCCATGCATACAAGTATTTTTAGACTTGTATGATCCTCTTTAGCTTGCATTCAACTCAAGTTGCTATATTTGCATCATAAAGGAAGAGTCTTGATCAATCTTGCTTGCATTTGGGGTTTTATTGGTTGCATAAGGGTTTTCTTACAATTGCTATACTCATTTGAGTCCTCATAAGCATTGTAAGCCCTATTCCTTTCATACTTAAACTCTAAAGTTAAATGTATGATATGCAAGTTGTCATGTGTTATGAAAGTTTTATTATGCAAGTTTGATATGCAAGTTGTCATATGTTATGCAAGTTTTATTATGCAAGTTTGATATGCAAGTTGTCATATGATATGCAAGTATGTTATGCAAGTTTGGGATGGTCATATGGTTCATGTTATCATGTTATGCAAGCTTATTTTGAGTATGTGAACATAAAGCTTCAAGCTTTATGCCAAAGATTGCATTTTGGCAACATGTAAGTTATCATATCCTTTATGATAACTTGCATGTGAGGCTAAATGCAAACTTGTGGCCATTTCTACATGTCATTTGGTACCATGTATCATGAATATGCCAAGTTTGGTTTTATGCATGCTTTTGGGCCTAAGGATGTAATATGCAAGTGTATGAACACATGAACATCTCATATGCCACCATGTTAAACTTGTGGCTTTAACATTTTATGTCATGATTATGCCAAGTTCCCTCTTTCTATCATTTATGCGCTATTGCGATATGTAAGTGAGACGACCCGATTTCCCGTTCTCACGGAAACAAGGTTATCTTTTGGAATATAACACAGAAACAGATAATAGCAGAACAGAATTAAATAAATACACCAGAATGAACAATAGAATATACTGGATAAAATAATCATCAGAGTTACACAGTATACAGGATCTTACTTAGTACAAATACAGTTCAGCTATACATAAATGTCTATAGCGGAAATAAACAAAATATGTACAATAGGAGCTGAACAGCATAAAAAGAAATAAATGATAGAATCCATCTTCAGCTCCAGCTATCCAGAAAGAACCAGCTAAACCTGAATACAAGGTTGCCCGTGTGGAAAAAGGGGCACCCGAGTTTGAGAGTGAAACAAACTACGAGTCAGTCATGGGACTGGTATGAGAAATCTACTCAACACATATATAATTGGCTAATCACAGGACCACGCCACTTTCGTGGAACGGGTTTACTCCATTGGATTGCCAGTGCTTTAAAACAAATCTTTCTTTTAAACATCGCTATGCTTTTTATAAAAATGAAGCCGTTATAAGACTCAGTTCCCATCACACAATGCAACGCAAACCGGAGGATAGAGTTTTTACCTTATAACGGCCAAGATATGCTTGATACGAATAAAACAAAGGCATTTGATATTATTGCTAGTGTTTATATGTTTTGAAAACAATTTCAAATCATAACTATCAATCATAGACGGCATTAATGCCCCATACCACTATGTCGCCATATGTAGGTATACAATCAAAACCGCACGATGTCGTATCTGGAAATTGGATTTCCATCATGAACCAAGGCAAAAGATAGTCCTTACCGAATTCGAGACAATCTAGCCCATGTCTCAGGCAAGCGCGCAGGCAAGCCTTGGATCGTCAGGGCCGGTCCACCGATGTGGATTATTATGCCTGAACAATACGTCTCTCCGCCCTTTGGGGCGTAAGTGAGCCAACGAATGACTCCATCGGACCCGGATCGTCCGATCTAACCGAGGCGCCTCGCAACAGCAACAACCACATAGGTGAAAAGTATATAAATGTCAGGGCTGGTAGGTCACTGACACCACCCTAGCTAGAAAGAAACGCATGTCCTCCCTGAGGTCCTTCTCCCGTTTTAGGTTCATACCGGGATGTGAGGCTCGCGAATTTACGTTATACACAAAGCTACGCCACACAGGCGGTGCTTTGATCATCACCACAAGACTTTGCTTTTCAACAGAAGCCCTGATCACTGCATCTTAGCATGCCACACAGAATAAATCCTATGTCAAACACACAGTCCATTTACAAGTCCGTTCTGGGTCTGAACGAAACCGGAGGCACTAAATACCTCGCAAACCCTTCGATCACCACGTACGTCTAGACGATCACCACTCATTATCCATATTTCGGGATGCCTCCCAATCAGGACCTCGGTTACCATCCAAACGAGGTGAAGATCTCCGGTCTTCGACCATCGTCTTCATCTTCGAATTTCAATCGTCGATCAATTATTCGAAATGAGAATTAACTCGGCCTTTTCAAATAATTCACGTATATTTAGAATTTCAATTCGATTTATTTCAATAGTTAAATTATTCGACAACACCAATTTTGTCCTTTAATGTAATTTTCACACCAAACACATTCAACCATCAAACATCACATAAATCAAGCAAATTCAGTTTATTTCCTTTCCATATCGCTTATGATATTTTATAACTATTTATCGCTATTTTTATTTATTTTAAAATAGCTAATTTATTCAAAACGACGCTTCGGGCCATAAGGCGGCCGTGGCGCTGTTTTTCTTCAAATTTGATTTACACATATCTGAAAATCTAACCGTTGGATCTTTACAAAATTTACATCATTAGAAAGGTCTTTTCAAAACGAATCCAACGGTTCCAGTTTCGGGAAAATCCGACGGTCGGATCTCCCGGTACAATCGTTTGAAGTTTCGATTTCAAAATACGAACTGCAGCGTCGTTATTCGATTAAATATAATTCTATTTATATTTATATATAAATATAATCGATTCTGGCGCTGTTTTTCTTCAGATTTGAATTAAACATTCCAGACAATCCAACCGTTGGATTTTTACAAGGTTGGTGCCATTGGAAAGATATTTCCAAGGCGAACCCGACGGTTGAGGTTTCGGGAAAATCCAATGGTCGGATTTCCCGCACTAGTCGTTTGAAATCACGGTTTCAAAATACGAACTGCACGGCTTCGTTTCGTTTTAATTTTATTTATATTTATATATTTATATAAATATAGTTCATTCAATGCTTCAATATCGTTTTCACTTCAAAAATTTTTCTAACTCCTTAAATTTTGGAAAAATTTCGCCATAACCTCCCCTGCACCGGGAGCGTCGGGAAATCGCAAATAGCGTCCCGGTCCTTCTAATCTCAAAAAGAAAAAGAAAAAGCCAAGCGGCTAGCCAACAGGCTCAAAATCATCACCCAAACAAATCAGTAAATGTGTACCTATTTGTCGGGCACAAAATTTTATTCCTCTTCTCTAGCCCCTTTGCTATAACCTGTTCAATGAATATTGCATGTACATATATATACAGTTCATATCATTTTTCATTTTCTATTCAACTTCATATTTGATTTCTATTTGGTTTAAAAACTCCATTCATTCTAATGTTACATAAATAGGTGCAAATCATTTCATTAGCTAATTAATGAATATTTCAGCTCATCTATGTTTATTTTGAACAAGTGGCTATTTTTAACACTTCACATTTTAACGATTTATGCATACAATAAAAATGTGATTTTTATTGTAAAACGATTCATTTCAAAACACTATTTTTCTATATAGTTCATATAGTCGATAAAAGGTGATTTTTTATTATCAAACAGTTTATTTCAAAATATGAATACCATTCAACACATGAATTTCTAAACAACGAATGAATATCAATTCAACACATGAATGTTTTCAATAGTTTTTATATATAGATAAAAATGTGATTTTTATTATCGAACAATTTATTTCAAAATATGAATACCATTCAACACATGAATTTCTAAACAACGAATGAATATCAATTCAACACATGAATGTTTTCAATAGTTTTTAGATATCGAGAAAAATGTGATTTTTATTATCGAACAATTTATTTCAAAATATGAATACCATTCAACACATGAATTTCTAAACAACGAATGAATATCAATTCAACACATGAATGTTTTCAATAGTTTTTAGATATCGAGAAAAATGTGATTTTTATTATCGAACAATTTATTTCAAAATATGAATACCATTCAACACATGAATTTCTAAACAACGAATGAATATCAATTCAACACATGAATGTTTTCTATATAAGGAATAAATATAGTTTAAGCATATGAAAATAATTCAAACACACAAATATTATTCAAAATTTCGGCAGCATAACGGCAGGGTAGTTACACCGGCACCGTCCCTAGTACGGCTCCTCGCTCTACCTTAAAACCTCGCGGTTTTTGACAATGGGAAACATGCATCTAGTTCGCACGCAGGCGGCATGTATATATTTATTTCATTTCCACAAACTAATCCTATGTGGTTTCAACCAAATATTTCACAACCACCAATGGGTATTTTTCAACCACAATCAACCAATATCAATCACAAACAATCCCAAACAATCACTCAATTTTCACCACAATTTCAACCAATAAATATCGTCCATGGTTTGTGGACGAGGGGCGTATATATATATATATAGATATTTATATATAGCAATTCACTTTCATTGTCACACACATATATTTATATTTTTAAATCAGAAATCTCACCAATAGCTATCCAACTGCACGACTCTTCCTAATAGAAATCTTCGCCTATTTGTCGCTTTCACCCGTATTCTCTGCATATGTAAAAATAGAATTTTTACTATGCTATTCAATATATAAAAAATATGATTTTTACTTTTGCTTTTGCAAGTTCAAATCTTTTCCTACTAAAAGATTAAACCTTTTTCCTATTTTAAAGTTCAAAATAAAATCAGTCTTATAATCCCTTTTAAAACAGTTTTTATTATTCTTTTAAAACTGCTTTTATAATTCTTTTAAAACTGTTTTTAGTTTCTATCAAAACAGTTTTTGCCTTTTAGAAAAATCAGTTTTTCTTTTAAATTTCTGTTTTTACATCCTAAAAAAAAAAGACAGTTTTAAAACTTTATAAAAAAAACAGTTCTTATAACTTAAAACAAAAATTCAGTTTTATATATTTTTTTTTTTTTAAAACAAATCAGTTTTATCCTAAAAAGAAAATCAGTTTTAAAATTCTTTTTTTTTAAAAAAATCAGTTTAATCTTTTTAAATAAAATCAGAATTAAAATAAAATAGATAAATAAGATAAAACTTACAGAGGGGGCTCGATTGGATTCGAAGGGGGGGTGTTCGAGATGTCGGCGGCAGCTTCGAGGTGGCTCGGGGTTCGAACGGGGAGGCGTTCGGCGGCTTCAGCTTCGACGGAGAAAAGGCGGCGGCGACTTCGGGGGTTGCTCGATGTCAGGGTCTTCGATCGAGGGAGGGAGCGTCGGCGATGATGGGCTCGTCGGCGTCAGGTCTTTAGGGGGGCGACGGCTTCGATTGTTCTAGGGTTTTTTTTTTCTTTTTTTTTTCTTTTCTTTCTGTCTGAATCGAAATGAAGGGGGGGGGGGGCAAGCAGGAGATAAGGAGGGAGGGAAATGATTTTTTTTTTTTTTTATTATTTAATTATTAAATTTCGCAAAAGGTTGTCTTTTACATATGACCTCGAAACGAGGCCCACCGCCTGTCGTCCATAGCGTTTTACCCCCCTTTTGAACACAATGGGATATGTATCGCAAGCTGATTTGATCGTTATAATCAGTTTCCTTTTGAATTTACATTTAAATCACTATATTGAATTATAAACGCACATTTCAAATTACCGGGGTCACATACTAACTAGAAAAATTCCAGAAAAATATTTTCTAGCTTCGTATTGACGATACGGTCCTAACAAAACTAGTTTCGTCGAATTCTGAGATCGTTTGAAAAATGGCCAATTTCCAGTCGATTAAAATCAACTGAAACTGGTCAAACGCGTTTTCCTTTGCCACGCTCACATATTGATTCGAAAAATTATGAAATTTGAAACCTAGCAATAACTTGACACTGCGGATCTAACAAAAGTGGTTTCGTCGAAATCCGAGGTCATTTGCAAAATGTCCATTTTTAAGGGCCTGAATTCCATAGCGACTATTCAGAATTTTCAACTGGACATATCTTTTGATTCCCGCTATCAAATTTCGATTGGTCGGATTCGTTAGAAAGATATCATCAATTAGATTCCATATTTTTTTGTTTCACTAAAATCCGGATTGTTTTGCACCCGGTATATTCAATTTAAGTTTGAAATCGAATTTATCGAACTACCGCGCCATTTTCAATTCTATATATAATTATAATTAATTATATTGGTTTTCAAATGTCGATTCGAACTCAGTTTTCATCGCCATTATTTAAAATATTTATTTTAAATATTTAAAATCCATTATTTTAGCCAATTTAAAAATTTTAAATTGGTTCAGATTTTCTGGGTCGTTACAATCTCCCCCACTTAAAACTTTTCGTCCCCGAAAAGGAATAAAGTCGAAAGTGGTTTGATAAATCTACAATCCTACAATACAACAACCAATTTGTTTTTAATATTCAGAGTATAGAATAAACAATGCACATCCATGGGAAGAAAATAGCAACAGAATAGAGAATTAAAAGGTAATGCAAAGTAGGTTAAATGTACCTTGCACCAGAGTCAATCAAAGATATCTACTCGGCATCTAGGATAAGCTTTCTGAATGCTCTCCTCAGTTTCCCAAGTACAATCTCGCGGATCTCCACTCCATTGCACTTTGACTAAGCGAACCTTCTTGTTCCTCAGCTCTTTGGTTTCTTTGCCGATGATCTTTAGCGGCTCACGCCTCACAGCTAGTTCTGGAGTAATTTCAATATCCTGCTGAGCTGCTTCTTCCACGATCAAGTCTGGATCATGAACGTGCTTTCGAAGTTGAGATATATGAAATACATCATGAACTCCAGGCAACCAGTCTGGCAATTTAACTTTATATGCGAGAGTTCCGATCCGTTCCAGAATAGGAAACGGACCAATGAATTTGGGTGCTAACTTTCCAGTTTTACCGAACCGGATAACTCCTCTCATCGGCGATACTTTCAAATATACATAGTCGCCAACTTCAAAGGATATATCTCTTCTTCTTCTATCGGCATAGCACTTTTGTCGACTTTGAGCGGCGAGTAATCGCTTCTTAATAAAATCGACTTTGTCGGCAGCTTCTCGAATCATATCAGGACCCAACACAAGTCTATTTCCCGGCTCGACCCAACAAGCAGGAGATCGGCACGGTCTACCATACAATGCTTCGAATGGCGACATTGTCAGACTCGCCTGGTAGCTGTTGTTATAAGAGAATTCAGCCAAATGCAGATTGTCTTCCCATGATCCACCGAAATCAATAACACAAGCCCGCAATAGATCTTCTAAAATGCGATTTACCCTCTCAGTCTGACCGTCTGTCTGAGGATGATAAGCGGTGCTCAAGTTTAACTTCGTTCCTAGCTCGACTTGAAATGCTTCCCAGAATTTGCTAGTGAATATTGTATCTCTATCACTGACTATACTGAGTGGCACTCCATGTAGTCTAACTATTTCCCTGAAGTATATCTGCGCCAGACTCTGAGCGGTTCTATTTGATTTGACAGGTATGAAATGGGCGGTCTTCGTGAAGCGATCTACGATCACCCAAATACTGTCATTTCCTTTTCTGGTTCTGGGCAAACCATCAATGAAATCCATAGAAATATGTTCCCACTTCCAGCCAGGAACTTCTAGCGGTTGTAATAATCCAGCCAATTTCTGTTGGTCGCTTTTAACTAGTTGGCAGGTAGGGCATCGACTAACGTATATTGAAACGTCTCTTTTCATAGCCTTCCACCAGAATGTTCTTTTGAGATCGTTATACATTTTGGCCACACCAGGGTGGATACTCAGCTTGGACTTGTGACACTCGTCTAACACTTCCCTTTTTAGCTCAGGAACGTCAGGAACACAAATCCTTCCTTTTAACCTCAAGGTCTCGTCGTTATCTATTTGAAAACACGAGGGTTCGCCTTTCCGAATCCTTTTGATCATATCTTTTATAAAGTTATCCTCCTTCTGAAGAATAGATATTTTGTCAATCAAGGAAGTTGTGATAATAAAGCTGGCGATCATTACGTTCTTTCTGCTCAACGCATCAGCCACGACATTGGCTTTTCCTGGAGTATATATAATTTCAAAGTCATATGCTGCAAGAAACTCCAGCCAACGTTGCTGCCTCAAATTCAAGTCCTTCTGAGTGAACAGATACTTTAACGACTGGTGATCTGTAAACAGTTCAAATCTCTCGCCCAGAAGATAGTGTCTCCAGATTTTCAAAGAGAATATGATAGCCAATAACTCAAGATCATGAGTTACATAGTTTTTCTCGTGTGGCTTCAGTTGACGGCTAGCATAAGCAATTACTTGGCCTCTTTGCATTAACACTGCTCCAAGGCCTTCTCTAGACGCATCAGTCCAGACTTTTAGATCTTGGTTGCCATCGATGATGGTTAACACTGGAGCTGTCGTCAATCTTAACTTTAGCTCTTCGAAAGCCTCCTCACTCTCTTGAGTCCATTTGAATTTAGAATGCTTCTTTGTAAGCTTCGTTAAGTGACCAGATATCTTCGAAAAGTCTTTAACGAACTTCCGATAATAACTAGCCAATCCGAGAAAACTGCGGACTTCAGTGGGAGTACTGGGCTGTTTCCAATTCTGAATAGCTGTGATTTTGCTTGGATCCACAGCAATTCCATCTTTCGATACAAAATGGCCTAGAAATTTTACTTCATCTTGCCAGAATATACATTTGGAAAATTTGGCCTTTAATACATTCCGTCTGAGGATTTCTAGAACCTGTTCCAGATGCTTTTCATGTTCGGCCTTTGATTTAGAGAAGATTAGAATATCATCAATAAAAACCAGAACAAATTTATTCAAAACCCCTCTGAACACTCTGTTCATTAGATCGACGAAATAAGCTGGAGCGTTACATAAGCCGAACGACATTACTAACCACTCGTAGAATAAGTCGGGGCCTCTGAACGCTGTCATTGGAACACACTCTTCGGCAATTCGGAGTTGATGGAAACCCGTGGCTAGGTCCATTCGTGAAAATACTTGTGCTCCATTTAGTCGATCCAACAAATCATCAATCCGCGGCAATGGATACTTGTTCTTTATTGTCTGTTTGTTCAGATCACGATAATCCACGCATAGCCGTAGAGTACCGTCAGATTTTGGGACAAATACCACTGCTGCACCCCAATCAGAGAAACTAGGCCTGATCAGACCTTTCCATACTAGCTGTCGTGTTTGATTGTCTAATTCCTCTTTCTCTTTCAAGGACATTCTTCGAATAGCGTGAACTACCGGCCTTGCATTGGGAACTAAAGCAATCTTGAAGTCTATTTCTCTCTGCGGGGGTAAGCGAACAACTTCCTCAAACACATCCGCATAATTCTTGACGACAGGAATGTCTTTTATGAGGTCAGGAATATTCTCTGTGATTTCAGGGACATTTTCTATTTGAGTTGGAGAAACATTCAAAGCTGCCCAGAAGTCTTTTCTATTAGCATTCTGACCTTCACAGGGAATTGTTATATAATCGCCTGATTTAATCTTCGCCTTTACGACTCTGTCGGCGCATTTGACTTCAGCTTCATATTTGGTCAGCCAGTCTAACCCCAAGATAAGATCAAACTCTTTAAAATTCATGACGACTGCGATGGTAGGAAACCGATAACGAGAGAAAGAAACCGGCACTCCACAAACCCAACTGAGATCAATGGAACCCCCAACCGGATTCTGGACAGTCATTGGTTCCTTAAGCTTTTTCAAATTCAAATCTAGCTTCTTAGCGGCATCCTTCGAAATGAAGCTTCGTGACGCGCCTGTGTCAAATAGTACTTTGACTGGAATGTTTTTGACAGTAAGCGTGCCTTCTAAAACATCGGGCCTTTCTTGATTAGCTAAGGGCTCAGAAGTTTCTGCTATTTCATTTACCTGAGCCTCTTTGGCCCTTTTTATCAGCCAGCAATCTCGCTTTATATGACCGGACTGATGACAAAGATTGCACTCTCGAGCCACAGGAGACTTGCTCTTGAATTTAGATTCATTCCTCCTTCTCTTTCTCGAGGGTTTGCAATTCCCCTGGAAATGCCCTGGCTTATGGCAGTTGTTGCATATGGCAGTCGTGACAGGTTCTTTTTCAGATCTAGCCCTTTTCCGATTTACTTTAGGCTCTTTACCGACCTCTGACCTCGTACTGGCTTCAGGAATATCAGTTTCCGACTCTGCTTTGTCACTAGAACAGACTTCTTCTTCGTCGCGCAACATTCCTTTCTTATGGAGATCTTCATACTGATAGGCCATATATATCATTTCAGAAAAAGGAAGCTTCACATGCCCCAATACTTTATTCTGGTATTTCCTTTGAAGGCCATGAATAAATCTCATATTTTTCCTCTTCGGATTTTGAATTAGATGAGGAGCAAAGTGAGAAAGTTCATTGAATTTCTTATGATATTCGGGAATGGTCATATCACCTTGTATTAGATAAGAAAATTCATCACATAATCTCTCGGTTACTTCGGGAGGAGTAAATCTTTCTAAGAAAATCACTTTGAATCTATCCCAGGTGATATCACCTTCTGGATTATTTTTGATGATTGTTTCCCACCAGATTAAAGCTTCTTCTTTGAGCGCCCAAGATGCTACTAACCGTTTCTGGTCATCTCTCAACTGGATATGCTCAAAGATTTTTTCGACAGAACTCATCCAAGCTTGAGTTTGAATAATAGATTCATTGCCCGAGAATTTTTCTCCACCCAGATTTCGATATCTCTTGAATAGAGCCTCTAGATCGGGTTCTGTATTCCTTCTGTTTCTGGCACTCATTTTTCTAGTACTTCTGCAATTAGCAGATCAAGTGTCAGGTCAACAGAAAAGATATTTCAAAATATAGAGACAAATACTTCAAATGTAAATGTGTCTATCAAGGTGTAATTTCATTCTGCTTTACTCATACTAGGATATTGCTGATCCTATCTGTATAGAGTTACCCGTCCTAGAACACTACTGGTTCTATTTCTGACGAGTTCGTTCAAATGTTATATTCCAGAACTAAGCTTAACCAAAGCTCTGATACCACGTTGAGACGACCCGATTTCCCGTTCTCACGGAAACAAGGTTATCTTTTGGAATATAACACAGAAACAGATAATAGCAGAACAGAATTAAATAAATACACCAGAATGAACAATAGAATATACTGGATAAAATAATCATCAGAGTTACACAGTATACAGGATCTTACTTAGTACAAATACAGTTCAGCTATACATAAATGTCTATAGCGGAAATAAACAAAATATGTACAATAGGAGCTGAACAGCATAAAAAGAAATAAATGATAGAATCCATCTTCAGCTCCAGCTATCCAGAAAGAACCAGCTAAACCTGAATACAAGGCTGCCCGTGTGGAAAAAGGGGCACCCGAGTTTGAGAGTGAAACAAACTACGAGTCAGTCATGGGACTGGTATGAGAAATCTACTCAACACATATATAATTGGCTAATCACAGGACCACGCCACTTTCGTGGAACGGGTTTACTCCATTGGATTGCCAGTGCTTTAAAACAAATCTTTCTTTTAAACATCGCTATGCTTTTTATAAAAATGAAGCCGTTATAAGACTCAGTTCCCATCACACAATGCAACGCAAACCGGAGGATAGAGTTTTTACCTTATAACGGCCAAGATATGCTTGATACGAATAAAACAAAGGCATTTGATATTATTGCTAGTGTTTATATGTTTTGAAAACAATTTCAAATCATAACTATCAATCATAGACGGCATTAATGCCCCATACCACTATGTCGCCATATGTAGGTATACAATCAAAACCGCACGATGTCGTATCTGGAAATTGGATTTCCATCATGAACCAAGGCAAAAGATAGTCCTTACCGAATTCGAGACAATCTAGCCCATGTCTCAGGCAAGCGCGCAGGCAAGCCTTGGATCGTCAGGGCCGGTCCACCGATGTGGATTATTATGCCTGAACAATACGTCTCTCCGCCCTTTGGGGCGTAAGTGAGCCAACGAATGACTCCATCGGACCCGGATCGTCCGATCTAACCGAGGCGCCTCGCAACAGCAACAACCACATAGGTGAAAAGTATATAAATGTCAGGGCTGGTAGGTCACTGACACCACCCTAGCTAGAAAGAAACGCATGTCCTCCCTGAGGTCCTTCTCCCGTTTTAGGTTCATACCGGGATGTGAGGCTCGCGAATTTACGTTATACACAAAGCTACGCCACACAGGCGGTGCTTTGATCATCACCACAAGACTTTGCTTTTCAACAGAAGCCCTGATCACTGCATCTTAGCATGCCACACAGAATAAATCCTATGTCAAACACACAGTCCATTTACAAGTCCGTTCTGGGTCTGAACGAAACCGGAGGCACTAAATACCTCGCAAACCCTTCGATCACCACGTACGTCTAGACGATCACCACTCATTATCCATATTTCGGGATGCCTCCCAATCAGGACCTCGGTTACCATCCAAACGAGGTGAAGATCTCCGGTCTTCGACCATCGTCTTCATCTTCGAATTTCAATCGTCGATCAATTATTCGAAATGAGAATTAACTCGGCCTTTTCAAATAATTCACGTATATTTAGAATTTCAATTCGATTTATTTCAATAGTTAAATTATTCGACAACACCAATTTTGTCCTTTAATGTAATTTTCACACCAAACACATTCAACCATCAAACATCACATAAATCAAGCAAATTCAGTTTATTTCCTTTCCATATCGCTTATGATATTTTATAACTATTTATCGCTATTTTTATTTATTTTAAAATAGCTAATTTATTCAAAACGACGCTTCGGGCCATAAGGCGGCCGTGGCGCTGTTTTTCTTCAAATTTGATTTACACATATCTGAAAATCTAACCGTTGGATCTTTACAAAATTTACATCATTAGAGAGGTCTTTTCAAAACGAATCCAACGGTTCCAGTTTCGGGAAAATCCGACGGTCGGATCTCCCGGTACAATCGTTTGAAGTTTCGATTTCAAAATACGAACTGCAGCGTCGTTATTCGATTAAATATAATTCTATTTATATTTATATATAAATATAATCGATTCTGGCGCTGTTTTTCTTCAGATTTGAATTAAACATTCCAGACAATCCAACCGTTGGATTTTTACAAGGTTGGTGCCATTGGAAAGATATTTCCAAGGCGAACCCGACAGTTGAGGTTTCGGGAAAATCCAATGGTCGGATTTCCCGCACTAGTCGTTTGAAATCACGGTTTCAAAATACGAACTGCACGGCTTCGTTTCGTTTTAATTTTATTTATATTTATATATTTATATAAATATAGTTCATTCAATGCTTCAATATCGTTTTCACTTCAAAAATTTTTCTAACTCCTTAAATTTTGGAAAAATTTCGCCATAACCTCCCCTGCACCGGGAGCGTCGGGAAATCGCAAATAGCGTCCCGGTCCTTCTAATCTCAAAAAGAAAAAGAAAAAGCCAAGCGGCTAGCCAACAGGCTCAAAATCATCACCCAAACAAATCAGTAAATGTGTACCTATTTGTCGGGCACAAAATTTTATTCCTCTTCTCTAGCCCCTTTGCTATAACCTGTTCAATGAATATTGCATGTACATATATATACAGTTCATATCATTTTTCATTTTCTATTCAACTTCATATTTGATTTCTATTTGGTTTAAAAACTCCATTCATTCTAATGTTACATAAATAGGTGCAAATCATTTCATTAGCTAATTAATGAATATTTCAGCTCATCTATGTTTATTTTGAACAAGTGGCTATTTTTAACACTTCACATTTTAACGATTTATGCATACAATAAAAATGTGATTTTTATTGTAAAACGATTCATTTCAAAACACTATTTTTCTATATAGTTCATATAGTCGATAAAAGGTGATTTTTTATTATCAAACAGTTTATTTCAAAATATGAATACCATTCAACACATGAATTTCTAAACAACGAATGAATATCAATTCAACACATGAATGTTTTCAATAGTTTTTATATATAGATAAAAATGTGATTTTTATTATCGAACAATTTATTTCAAAATATGAATACCATTCAACACATGAATTTCTAAACAACGAATGAATATCAATTCAACACATGAATGTTTTCAATAGTTTTTAGATATCGAGAAAAATGTGATTTTTATTATCGAACAATTTATTTCAAAATATGAATACCATTCAACACATGAATTTCTAAACAACGAATGAATATCAATTCAACACATGAATGTTTTCAATAGTTTTTAGATATCGAGAAAAATGTGATTTTTATTATCTAACAATTTATTTCAAAATATGAATACCATTCAACACATGAATTTCTAAACAACGAATGAATATCAATTCAACACATGAATGTTTTCTATATAAGGAATAAATATAGTTTAAGCATATGAAAATAATTCAAACACACAAATATTATTCAAAATTTCGGCAGCATAACGGCAGGGTAGTTACACCGGCACCGTCCCTAGTACGGCTCCTCGCTCTACCTTAAAACCTCGCGGTTTTTGACAATGGGAAACATGCATCTAGTTCGCACGCAGGCGGCATGTATATATTTATTTCATTTCCACAAACTAATCCTATGTGGTTTCAACCAAATATTTCACAACCACTAATGGGTATTTTTCAACCACAATCAACCAATATCAATCACAAACAATCCCAAACAATCACTCAATTTTCACCACAATTTCAACCAATAAATATCGTCCATGGTTTGTGGACGAGGGGCGTATATATATATATATATATAGATATTTATATATAGCAATTCACTTTCATTGTCACACACATATATTTATATTTTTAAATCAGAAATCTCACCAATAGCTATCCAACTGCACGACTCTTCCTAATAGAAATCTTCGCCTATTTGTCGCTTTCACCCGTATTCTCTGCATATGTAAAAATAGAATTTTTACTATGCTATTCAATATATAAAAAATATGATTTTTACTTTTGCTTTTGCAAGTTCAAATCTTTTCCTACTAAAAGATTAAACCTTTTTCCTATTTTAAAGTTCAAATTAAAATCAGTCTTATAATCCCTTTTAAAACAGTTTTTATTATTCTTTTAAAACTGCTTTTATAATTCTTTTAAAACTGTTTTTAGTTTTTATCAAAACAGTTTTTGCCTTTTAGAAAAATCAGTTTTTCTTTTAAATTTCTGTTTTTACATCCTAAAAAAAAAAGACAGTTTTAAAACTTTATAAAAAAAACAGTTTTTATAACTTAAAACAAAATTTCAGTTTTATATTTTTTTTTTTTTTTAAAACAAATCAGTTTTATCCTAAAAAGAAAATCAGTTTTAAAATTCTTTTTTTTTTAAAAAATCAGTTTAATCTTTTTAAATAAAATCAGAATTAAAATAAAATAGATAAATAAGATAAAACTTACAGAGGGGGCTCGATTGGATTCGAAGGGGGGGGTGTTCGAGATGTCGGCGGCAGCTTCGAGGTGGCTCGGGGTTCGAACGGGGAGGCGTTCGGCGGCTTCAGCTTCGACGGAGAAAAGGCGACGGCGACTTCGGGGGTTGCTCGATGTCAGGGTCTTCGATCGAGGGAGGGAGCGTCGGCGATGATGGGCTCGTCGGCGTCAGGTCTTTAGGGGGGCGACGGCTTCGATTGTTCTAGGTTTTTTTTTTTTTTCCTTTTCTTTCTGGCTGAATCGAAATGAAGGGGGGGGCCAAGCAGGAGATAAGGAGGGAGGGAAATGATTTTTTTTTATTATTATTATTTAATTATTAAATTTCGCAAAAGGTTGTCTTTTACATATGACCTCGAAACGAGGCCCACCGCCTGTCGTCCATAGCGTTTTACCCCCCTTCTGAACACAATGGGATATGTATCGCAAGCTGATTTGATCGTTACAATCAGTTTCCTTTTGAATTTACATTTAAATCACTATATTGAATTATAAACGCACATTTCAAATTACCGGGGTCACATACTAACTAGAAAAATTCCAGAAAAATATTTTCTAGCTTCGTATTGACGATACGGTCCTAACAAAACTAGTTTCGTCGAATTCTGAGATCGTTTGAAAAATGGCCAATTTCCAGTCGATTAAAATCAACTGAAACTGGTCAAACGCGTTTTCCTTTGCCACGCTCACATATTGATTCGAAAAATTATGAAATTTGAAACCTAGCAATAACTTGACACTGCGGATCTAACAAAAGTGGTTTCGTCGAAATCCGAGGTCATTTGCAAAATGTCCATTTTTAAGGGCCTGAATTCCATAGCGACTATTCAGAATTTTCAACTGGACATATCTTTTGATTCCCGCTATCAAATTTCGATTGGTCGGATTCGTTAGAAAGATATCATCAATTAGATTCCATATTTTTTTGTTTCACTAAAATCCGGATTGTTTTGCACCCGGTATATTCAATTTAAGTTTGAAATCGAATTTATCGAACTACCGCGCCATTTTCAATTCTATATATAATTATAATTAATTATATTGGTTTTCAAATGTCGATTCGAACTCAGTTTTCATCGCAATTATTTAAAATATTTATTTTAAATATTTAAAATCCATTATTTTAGCCAATTTAAAAATTTTAAATTGGTTCAGATTTTCTGGGTCGTTACAGTAAGCGATGGGATTGCGTTTGGGGTTGGGTAAACTTAAAAGACATAAAAACATGAGCTTGGGAATTTACCTATTAAGTTAGGTCTACCCATTGGGAATTTACCTATTAAGTTAGGTCTACCCAATTGCTTGAAAATTTGTAACATGTTTTGGAAACATGATGGACATGACACTTAGAAAATATAATTGTGACCAACTCGAGGTTGGGTTGAGTTTGCAGCGTAAACCTACCCGGAACCGACCGGCCTAACTAGTTTCTACAAACAATAGGACCCAATGTGAGAAGTTGGCCATGTTGTACCTTGAACCCGAGGTTAGACCAAGTTGTGGTGTAAAGCTACCCGGACCCGCCCGGCTTAACTAGTAACCACAACGAAGTCTAATGTGAGAGGTTAAGGCGCATTAATTAATTAATGCCTCGTGACTAGGGTTAAGTCATGGACCATTTAATACTTAACCAATTTGAGCTTGGTAGATTAATCGGGGTTAAGTCGTGAACTCATCGTTACACTTAACCAAGTTAATCCATGATTAGTAAAGGGGTTAGACCGTACTTAACCCACTAGAAAAATCCTAGCAATGGGGGTCCACTCCGACAGTAATCCCTAGTTTGTATCATTATGGCCCTAGGGACTAGGCTAGGGTGGGGGCACGATTACTGAACTGGGGGTAAGGGACCAAAAAGCGACGGCAGAGGGTACGCCGGTGTAGTTCCGGACGGACTATGGTCGTGCACGTAGTCCGGAGCCGGGGAAATCATGCACGGGTACCAGTAGATCTAGACTGTGCACTCATGTTTATGGTGTCCAGGGGTTGCCACCCTAGGGCTTGATACACCCGACGGGAGACCCGGCACAGTTCGACTACATTCATGTTATTTGGCCGTATTGACACCAACACTTGACGAGTTAGGCTTATAGGGAGCCGATCGACTAGAACGTTTGAAGTGGACCTCGTGGTAGGGCCACTTCATGTTATTGGACCTCGTATGAGGGTCACTTCATGTTATTGGGCCAAAGCTTGGGCCAAGGGGATCAATACTTGTTTATTCAAGCCATGTTAGTTTGCTAGTACACCTGTGGTGCAAAACCTTAATCCTGATTATGCGATGACACCTTTATCTACCTTGTTAGTTAATCATCATGCTAGTATGTTGTTATCCCTATGTTCATCCCTGCTGCTCATACCAGTTAGCTTTATCAGTTTACATTGATTGTAGTAGGGCTTACTCAGTCTTTTTGACTGACCTATTTTCTTTCGCCTCTTTTTCTTCCGTTTCCCCCCCTAGGTTCTCAGGGAGGGAATACAGGAGCTTAGCTTGGATTTTGGATTGCTTGCTTGTGGGATTTCAGCTCATGTACGCTTTCTGCATGAAGCTAGCTATGGTTCTCACATATTTTGGGGATAGCACTTATGTATTTCTGTTTTTAGATGATGTTGTTTTATCTAGACTTGTTTATTTGGAAAATGGATATTATGTTGTACCAGACTTGATTTGACATGGTTTAAAATCTTCCGTTGTTTTATCTATGTTATTTACTCTGTTTGCATATATACATATGTTCTTGTTCTGCCTTGATATATCATTATGCATGTTTACCTGATTCAAACGCCCCTCCAAAGTCAGTGCCCTTGCAAGAGTGGTACTGGCGGAGGTGGGGTGCTACATTTGGTATCAGAGCATGTGGTTTACGAGAAGGAACAAAAAGGTTTTTAGAAAACTTTTGAAAAACTATTTTCAAAATCAAGTATAAAGTATTTTCCAAAGGAAAGTCTAGTTTATCTTAAAGGCTATTCCCCAAAAAGCCATTAGCAAAATCCCTTCGTTTTTCTCCATTCTGAATCTGTCTTTTTTCTTCGTTTTCAGTATGGCCGATAACTTTGCTATTCCGGACGGAGTACACGTACCTGTTTGGTATAAGAGACTTTTGGAGGCTAGGGCGACCGAAGCCGACCCCGCAAATATTACCCCTCCTCCGGTAGTTAATGTTCCTCCTCCTCCTGTCGCTGATATTCCTCTTCCTCCTGTCGCTGAGGTTCCTCTTCCTCCTCCCCCTCAGCATCCTCAAGCTGACTTCGCAAAGATTTGCCAAGATTTTAAGGCGATGGGTTGCAAGAATTTCTTTGGAACCGAGACTTATGTAGAGGCAAGGAATTGGTTGAAAGAAACCGAAGATCTTTTTACCTTCTTTGATATAGATGACCGTAGGAAGGTTTTGTTGGCAGTATGGTTGCTAAAAGAAGAAGCTACTCGTTGGTGGGTGGTCACCACCGTTACTAGACCAATTGAGACTTGGGATGACTTTCGGGGAAAGTTTGGACTAAGGTTCCTATCACTGAAGCAAGGAGACATGACTATTAGGGAATACATAGATAAGTTTAATCAACTGGCTCGGGTCGGTTTAGATTTGGTCAACACAGTTCAGGAGAAGGCCCTATACTTTGCCCTAGGATTAAATGAGCCATTACATGGTTTAGCCATGACTCATATACCCTTGGGGGCAACTTTCGAGAGTTTGGTGAATATGGCCCTACTCAATGAGGAGAATAGGAGTAACAAGAAAAAGATCAAGATGAATGATACTCAAGCCAAGAAGACTGATTCCCAGTGGAAAGGAAATCAGGGTAATCCAAGCGGACAGAGCAGTCAAGGCAATAAGAACAAGAACAAGAGCCAAGGCAACAAGGAGAACAACAACAAGGGCAATAACAAAAAGGGAGAGTGCTATTACTGCGGATTAGTTGGGCATCTTATTAAGGAATGTAAGAAGAGGAAAAGGAAGAATGGCGAATGCTTTCATTGTGGTGAGTTTGGACACTTCACTAGGGATTGCCCGAAGAAGCGAGGGCAAGGCCAAGGTCAGACCCAGTGTGCAAGACCATCTAGAGGGCGAGTTCATCCCCTCAACATCGTTCTCTCAGTTCATGATCGAGGTAGTGTTTCTGTTGGAAGTCTTGTTTACATTTCTGATTTTCCAGTTCGTACCTTGTTTGATTTTGGTGCATCGCATAGCTTTATTTCATCTGATCTTGTTGATAGTTTGCACCTAAGTACTAGTCTAGTTTATGATCCCGTGTGTGTTTCAAATCCAATTGGGGGTTTCGCCCATTTGTCTATGATCTATGTGGATTTGAAAATCTCTATCTTGAGTGTAGAGTTCTCGTGTGATGCTTATATTCTCGGTTTCATGGGGTATGGGTTGATTTTGGGCATGGATGGGTTGTCCGGTTTTGGAGCCATCCTTGATTTTTGAGCATAGGGTTGTGAGGCTCATAACTCGCCTCGGTAATACCCTAAAAATTTCTAGTAACCCTACGAGTCCCGTCATGTTGTGTTATCTTGAATCCCTCAACTCGTCTATCGATAGTTTGCAATCGGTGAGGGTGGTCCGAGAATATCCTGATATCTTGGGTAAGGTGAAGGGGGTTACCCCTGAACGAGAGATAGGTTTACGCATTTATCTGGTTGATAATGCCAAGAGAGTTTCGTGGCCGGTAAGGCACATGGCCCAGCAAGATGAGAGTTAAGAAAGCAAGTCAAGTAGTTGCTTGAGAAGAACTTCATTAGATGAAGTATATCTGAATGGGGAGCGCCTGTAGTATTTACTACAAAGGCATATGGTTCTCTTCGACCTTGTGTCGACTATCGTGAGTAGACAATCATTGCCAAGGATCGATGATTTGTTCGATCAGCTTGTAGGAACATCTGTTTTCTCTTGATCTTGCTACTGGATTCCATCAGCTCAGAGTAGCTAAGGATAGTATAGACAAAGCTGCGTTCAGAACTCCAGATGGATTCTTCGAGTGGCTTGTCATGCCGTTCGGCTTGACTAATGCACCCGCATATTTCGTGGACTTGATGAGTAGGGTGTTCAGGGAGTTCTTAAACAAGTTTGTCGTGGTCTTCGTAGATGACATTCTGATCTTCTCTAAGGATGAGGAAGAGCACGCAAGGCATCTCGTGGAGGTGATGGATACGCTTAGAGTGCATCAGTTGAAGGCCAAGTTCTCCAAGTGTCACTTTTGGAGAAGGGAAGTTAGATTCCTTGGGCATATAGTATCTAAGCAAGGCTTAGCGGTGGATCCCGCTAAGGTAGTTGCAGTTCAGGATTGGAAGACTCCAAGGAATGCAACTGAAGTGAGAAGTTTTCTAGGTCTTGCGGGTTTTTTATCGGAAGTTAATCAAGGACTTCGCGAAGATTTCCGCTCCTCTCACTAAATTGACGAAGAAGAATTTAGTTTTTGCTTGGAGCATCAAATGCGAGCTTGCTTTTCAGAAGCTCAAGAGAGCTCTCACATCAGCACCTGTTCTAGCTTTGCCCGATGGAGGGAAGTTATTTACAGTATACACCGATGCATGTGGCACGGGGTTGGGAGCTGTTCTGATGCAAGAGGGAAGAGTGATATGCTTTGGCGGTAGACAACTCAAGGTGCATGAGAAGAATTATCCCACTCATGACTTAGAGTTGGCAGCAATAGTATATGCACTCAAGGCTTGGCGCCATTATCTTCTGGGAGAAAGATTTGAGCTTTATACCGATCACAAGTCATTGAAGTATCTCTTTTCTCAGAAGGACCTGAATCTGAGGCAACAAAGATGGATGGAATTCTTGGCGTCCTATGATTTTGAGATAGCCTATACCCCTGGCAAGGGGAATGTGGTAGCAGATGCATTAAGCAGAAGAATGTTGACCCTAAGTCCTCTATTCGTTGAGATGAAGAATTTAGAGTATGTGGCAACCTTTGATTTCTCTTTGGCGATTGAGTCAATGACCGGTTCTTTAGCATCTCTGGAACTCAGACATACCCTTCTTGATCAAGTTGGGGCTTCGCAGAGAGAAGACCCTCAAATAGTAGAGATTATGGATAAGCTGATTCGAGGAGAGACGTCTAGTCATCTCGCTCGGTATTCTATTGATGACAAGGGTTGGCTGAGGAGAGACGGAAGGTTATATGTTCCAATGGTAGAAGATCTAGTAAGAAAAGTTCTTGAGGAAGCGCATCGCTCTAAGTTGACTATACATCCAGGTGGAGATAAGATGTATAAAGATATGAAGCGTATTTTCTTTTGGCCTGGGATGAAGAAGGATGTGGCAGAATTTGTCCCTAGATGTATCACTTGCCAGCAAGTTAAGGCCGAGTCGAAGAAGCCCGGTGGGCTATTGCATCCTCTAGACGTTCCACTTTGGAAATGGGAGAGTATTTCCATGGATTTTATCGATGGGCTACCAAGGTCAAGGAAAGGGAATACGAGCATTTGGGTTATTGTGGATAGACTTACGAAGAGTGCTCATTTCATTCCGGTGAAGAGCAAGAGAACCGCATCTTGGCTAGCATCCGTATATCTTCGTGAGATTGTGAGACTTCATGGAGTCCCTTCTAGTATAGTCAGTGACCGTGACCCAATTTTTACAAGTCAATTCTGGAATAGCTTGCAAGAAGCCATGGGCACGAGGTTGAATCTAAGTACTGCTTATCACCCACAGACGGACGGTCAAACCGAGAGGGTGAATAGAGTACTCGAGGATCTGTTGAGGCTTTGTATTCTTGACTTTGGTGGTACTTGGGAAGACCATCTTCCTCTTGTTGAGTTTGCATATAATAACAGTTATCAAGCAAGCATAGGGATGGCACCATTTGAAGCTTTATATGGGAGGCCGTGCAAATCGCCTACATGTTGGTGAGAGACTACAGATAAGCTCATACTTGGGCCTGATATGATCAGAGATGCATCCGAGAAGATCGAGTTGATTCGAAGACGGATGAAAGCGGCCCAAGACCGACAGAAATCCTATGCTGACAAGCGAAGATCTGATTTGGAGTTTGATGTTGGGGATATGGTTTTCGTGAAGGTTTCTCCTTTGCGGAATGTGGTCCGATTTGGAGCCGTTGGGAAGTTAGCACCGAGATTTGTTGGACCATTCCCTATTATAGAGAGGATCGGGCAGATGGCTTATAGAGTAAAGTTGCCCGAGAAGCTTTCCGGAGTACACGATGTCTTTCATGTCTCGCATCTTCGGAAGTGTTTGCATGAATCAGCAGAAGTTGTTGAGCCGAGTGTTCTGGAAGATGTGGAAGTGGAGAAAGAAGCTACTTTGAGGAGAGCTCCGATTCGTATCTTGGGGACGGAGACCAAGAAGCTAAGGAATCGAGAGGTCAAGTTGGTGATGGTTCAATGGGGTGAAGCCGAAGAAGACGCAACTTGGGAAACCGAGGGGAAGATGCGTGGGCTTTATCCATTCCTTTTTGAGGGTACACTCTTAATCCCTTTTCTTTGTTAGCATATCTTTCTCTTTGCTATCCATATTTATCTAGTTTATCGTGTTAATCTTGTCATGAGAACCTTAGGTAGAAACCCTTTGGATGAAACATGTGTTTGAAACATGTTATGCTTGATGGTTGCAAGTGGTTGCAAGTGTTTGCAAGTGGTTACTCGTGGATGCATTATACACGATTAGGCACTAGATCGGCTTACACACTCCTCATATTGCATATGCATGAGTGTTTATGCTTATTCATGGATGAAAATTTTTGTGTTATCACATGGATGTTGCATATGGATGTATGTGATGTGCACACATATAGATGTTATACATTATGTTAGGAATTGCATACATATGGATTCATTTCACCAACATAATCTGCATTGATGATATTTGCATTAGATAAGTACATATACACACACCTTTGCATATGTTCATACAACATTTAGAATCTTGTAAGGACAATGATTGCTCGTGGATGATGTTTTGAGTAGATGGATGTTGGATGGTAGGATACGTTCTTCCTAACTTGAAGATTTCGGGGACGAAATCCTTTAAGGAGGGGAGAATGTAACAACCCTTATTTTCAATAACCTGTTATAACAGAAATCGAGGCAGAATTTAATTCTAAAATCTGAATCAAGGGAAACGGGCTATGCCATTACGTTCGTCTCGGAAAAATACGCGAAATAGAGTCCGATTTTTCGAAAATCGGAGTCCGTATGACCCGATTAAGGCCCAACGAAGTTTTCAGAAAATTTCAAAGTAAAAACAGATTTCAAATTCAAACTTGAGTTTGGGAAATTGGGCCATATTGGGCCAGGCGGGAAAATTCCCGCCACAGTACCCAAGTCGACAGCCCTGTCGACTTGGGAGTCGACTTGGTCTGACCAGGTCGACAGCCCTGTCGACTTGGCTGTCGACTTGGCTCAGACGAGCAGTCCTGCCTGGTGCACCATTTTGAGAATGGGTTGAGCTTGGGGGCCAGATTCGGTTTTGAGGGTTGAGATTGGAACTAGGGTTTAATCCTATGGTCTAAAACACTAGCCTAATCTATAAATAAGACCCTAACCTACCCTAAATCATCATTATTCATTCTAGCAACTAAACTATGGCAAAATCAATCCTCTCATGGCCTCCACTCTCTTCATAATTCCTAAATAGATTTCTAAGTGATTTTCCATGCATACAAGTATTTTTAGACTTGTATGATCCTCTTTAGCTTGCATTCAACTCAAGTTGCTATATTTGCATCATAAAGGAAGAGTCTTGATCAATCTTGCTTGCATTTTGGGGTTTTATTGGTTGCATAAGGGTTTTCTTACAATTGCTATACTCATTTGAGTCCTCATAAGCATTGTAAGCCCTATTCCTTTCATACTTAAACTCTAAAGTTAAATGTATGATATGCAAGTTGTCATGTATTATGCAAGTTTTATTATGCAAGTTTGATATGCAAGTTGTCATATGTTATGCAAGTTTTATTATGCAAGTTTGATATGCAAGTTGTCATATGATATGCAAGTATGTTATGCAAGTTTGGGATGGTCATATGGTTCATGTTATCATGTTATGCAAGCTTATTTTGAGTATGTGAACATAAAGCTTCAAGCTTTATGCCAAAGATTGCATTTTGGCAACATGTAAGTTATCATATCCTTTATGATAACTTGCATGTGAGGCTAAATGCAAACTTGTGGCCATTTCTACATGTCATTTGGTACCATGTATCATGAATATGCCAAGTTTGGTTTTATGCATGCTTTTGGGCCTAAGGATGTAATATGCAAGTGTATGAACACATGAACATCTCATATGCCACCATGTTAAACTTGTGGCTTTAACATTTTATATCATGATTATGCCAAGTTCCCTCTTTCTATCCTTTATGCGCTATTGCGATATGTAAGCGATGGGATTGCGTTTGGGGTTGGGTAAACTTAAAAGACATAAAAACATGAGCTTGGGAATTTACCTATTAAGTTAGGTCTACCCATTGGGAATTTACCTATTAAGTTAGGTCTACCCAATTGCTTGAAAATTTGTAACATGTTTTGGAAACATGATGGACATGACACTTAGAAAATATAAGTGTGACCAACTCGAGGTTGGGTTGAGTTTGTAGCGTAAACCTACCCGGAACCGACCGGCCTAACTAGTTGCTACAAACAATAGGACCCAATGTGAGAAGTTGGCCATGTTGTACCTTGAACCCGAGGTTAGACCAAGTTGTGGTGTAAAGCTACCCGGACCCGCCCGGCTTAACTAGTAACCACAACGAAGTCTAATGTGAGAGGTTAAGGCGCATTAACTAATTAATGCCTCGTGACTAGGGTTAAGTCATGGACCATTTAATACTTAACCAATTTGGGCTTGGTAGATTAATCGGGGTTAAGTCGTGAACTCATCGTTACACTTAACCAAGTTAATCCATGATTAGTAAAGGGGTTAGACCGTACTTAACCCACTAGAAAAATCCTAGCAATGGGGGTCCACTCCGACAGTAATCCCTAGTTTGTATCATTATGGCCCTAGGGACTAGGCTAGGATGGGGGCACGATTACTGAACTGGGGGTAAGGGACCAAAAAGCGATGGCAGAGGGTACGCCGGTGTAGTTACGGACGGACTATGGTCGTGCACGTAGTCCGGAGCCGGGGAAATCATGCACGGGTACCAGTAGATCGAGACTGTGCACTCATGTTTATGGTGTCCAGGGGTTGCCACCCTAGGGCTTGATACACCCGACGGGAGACCCGGCACAGTTCGACTACATTCATGTTATTTGGCCGTATTGACACCAACACTTGACGAGTTAGGCTTATAGGGAGCCGATCGACTAGAACGTTTGAAGTGGACCTCGTGGTAGGGTCACTTCATGTTATTGGACATCGTATGAGGGTCACTTCATGTTATTGGGCCAAAGCTTGGGCCAAGGGGATCAATACTTGTTTATTCAAGCCATGTTAGTTTGCTAGTACACCTGTGGTGCAAAACCTAAATCCTGATTATGCGATGACACCTTTATCTACCTTGTTAGTTAATCATCATGCTAGTATGTTGTTATCCCTATGTTCATCCCTGCTGCTCATACCAGTTAGCTTTATCAGTTTACATTGATTGTAGTAGGGCTTACTCAGTCTTTTTGACTGACCTGTTTTCTTTCGCCTCTTTTTCTTCCGTTCCCCCCCCAGGTTCTCAGGGAGGGAATACAGGAGCTTAGCTTTGATTTTGGATTGCTTGCTTGTGGGATTTCAGCTCATGTACGCTTTCTGCATGAAGCTAGCTATGGTTCTCACGTATTTTGGGGATAGCACTTATGTATTTCTGTTTTTAGATGATGTTGTTTTATCTAGACTTGTTTATTTGGAAAATGGATATTATGTTGTACCAGACTTGATTTGACATGGTTTAAAATCTTCCGCTGTTTTATCTATGTTATTTACTCTGTTTGCATATATACATATGTTCTTGTTCTGCCTTGATATATCATTATGCATGTTTACCTGATTCAAACGCCCCTCCAAAGTCAGTGCCCTTGCAAGAGTGGTACTGGCGGAGGTGGGGTGTTACAGAAGTTAAGTGAAAAAGAATAAATCGATTAGAGTTAAATCAAATAGAGTTAATCCAATAGGGTCAGTCCAATAGAGTTAATTGAAAAGAGTTAATCGAATATAGTTGTTCAAAAGAAAGGTTAAGTAAGGAAGTTAGTTAAAGAAATATAAAGTGAACTTTGCCTATTTCAAGGTTAGAAGTGTTGCTCAGTTAAGGTCTGAGAGGTAGCTATACCCCAACTTGATTGACTGCATTTTTAATTAAGTAATGGTTACGGTTCGAGAGTGAAATAGTTAAGTGGATTTAGTTAATAAGTATAATGGTCTAAGTTGGCATCGCGATGGTTTTTTTAACCATCTGTCTAAGTCCAATGTTTGAGTTTTGGAAATGTTTTCCAAAGAAGTATCAGAATTGTTTTCTAGTATAGAAAACAAGGAATGGAAATGTTTTCCAGGGGTAATAAATATATTTTCTAAATTTAGAAAATAAGAAATATTGAATATAGGGAAACAGGAGATGAAAATGAACTAAAGAGATTAATGTTAAATGATGTTTGTTCGATATAATTTCCATCTGGAAATAATATCGTTGTTTGCACACTTGTTTTCTCCGACAGTTAACTCACAGACTATCGAAGTTTTGACCATTTTAACGTTGTTAATATGGAGATACCGGTTGGATTATTATCCAAAGAACCACTCTGTATTGGCATAACCGTTGCGAATCATATATGCCAAAGATAATTGAAGACGGAGTAAAATGCAAGGGCTGTTGTATAAGTCTTAGATAACAGTGACTAAGATGGATATACGAAACAGTACCTTCGGTTTGTCCAGTCCCAGGACAACTTGTATGGACGAAGGTCTGACAGAGTATATCCAATGGATCGCGTAAGTTGATCTGTTCAAACGTATTCACGTTTGGTGGCGGAGGAATTCATTTCTCTTAGCTTTATACCCGTGTTATTTTAGGATAAGTCAATTTGTGATTTGGCGGGTATGACGATGTGACATTCTAAGTGAATGAGGATGACTTGTATGGATGAATGTCTGATAGAGTATTTCCAGAAAGGTCACGCACATTGATTTCTTCAACCGTACCAAGAGTGGAAGCGGAGAAGGAAACTTCTTTAGCTAACACGTAATGTACTGTTGTAGACGTCAATTAGTGATTTTCGATGGATCTGACAATGTGGCATTCGAAGTGAATCTGATGTGATGATAAAGCGTAGCTTCTAGCCTCATCAAACGGTAAATGACAAAAATCGGGCAGGCAGCATGGCAAAGTCGGTCGCACCGAAGTAGGGTGTATAATCACCTATCTAGAGAATATTCATTTGCTTCTTTAATCTATCAATGTTGTTCCATATATATATGGGAAACGGTTGCCGATCCCAACCGTTGGTGATGTACATTCGATACACTCAAGCGAAATAAGTGGTCGGTCATGTGTGGCTGGGTTGCAAGATGTTCTTGTTGAACCCCAGTGTATCATTCCTACAGTACACTGATCGGAAGGTGGTTCCATACCTTGTCATAGTTGGAAATCCATTACCCAATACGTGCTTGCGGTTTTGATTGTATACTATATATGTAGAACGTGAGATGAAAGCGTTTCTGCTAGGTAATTATATATAATGTGGTTGATAGACATTAATATAATATCAAAAGGTTTTTGATATAAAGATATTTTGGATTCTCATAAGGGAAAACCCGTTCCGTTATACGGCGTGGTCTTATGAGATATCGTTTACTTGTTCAAACCAGCTTAAATTGTTTTACTCACACCAGTCCAATGACTGACCCTGAGTTTATTTTGTTTTGTTTCCCTAAACTCTTGGGTGCCTAAATTTGTACGGGCAGTCAAGTAGTCGGGATTTACAGATATACTTGAAGAGCTGGAGCAGGAGACTTCTGGATCATATAGCTATAGTTTATTTCTGCTGTGTTGTAAGTGTTGTACTCTGATAAGTGCTCTTGTATACATAACTGTTATATTTCAAAGTTATGTTATATATTATATGTTATTCATTCCGCTATGAGGTTCGTGTTACTCTGATGTTGTGTTCTTCTTCTTCTATTCTAAGTTTCTATCTTATCTATCCCCTCTAATTTCTTTCATTAATTACCAGGATTTTTCGATGTTTTGGTTATCGACATCGAGCTTATGTCGATAACCAAAGTCGCTCGAAATCCGGGTCGTTACAGATTTGACGAGCTCCTACATGCATCCTTGGATCAGAGGTTAAGAAATTACGCCACCGAGAGGTCAAGTTGGTCAAAGTGCAATGGGGAGATGATCAAGGAAATGCGACTTGGGAGGCGGAAGACAAGATGCGTGTGTCGTACCCTTTCCTTTTTAAGGGTATGTTATTAATTTCTCCTTTTTCTACCGCTTTGTTTGTACTTGTTCCACCGTTTAGTATGTCCTCTCGTTTACATCATCGATCTTTCAATAGGAAAATCCTATGGTTGTAAACATGTGTTTGGGACATGTTATGTTTGGTGGATGCAAGTGTTTGCTAGTGGTTGCTCGTGGATGCATTTACACACACATTAGGCATTAGATCGGCTCAATTACATTCATATTGCATATGAATAAGTGTGCATATTAAAATTATTGGATGTATATTGATTGTGTTATCATATGATTGTTGCATTTGAATGAAAGGATTGTGCACTCATGTAGAAATAATATGTATCATTAGGATTCTTTTGCATACATAATGGACGCATGGAACTATCATGATTTGCACTAAGGAGGTCAACTTAATCAGTAGACCGCCCAATTTTGCATTGGATAAGGAACATATACACACACTTTTTGCATATGTTCATATGACATTAGAAATTTTTTTAAGGACAATGGATGCCTGTGATTGATGGTTGAGTAGATGGATGACTGGATGGTAGGATATAAATTCTTCTTGACTTGAAGGTTTCGAGGATGAAATCCTTTAAAGAGAGAAGAATGTAACACCCCTTAATTTTAAAATATTAAAATTAAAAAATTTAAGGACACTTAATTTTTAGAAGAAGAATTAAGTGAAACGGGTTACACCATTGCATTTGTCTCGGAATTCTGCTTGAGATAGAATTCGAGTTTGCGTAAATCGGGCTCCGTATGAAAAAGTTACGGAGCTTAGAAGATTTCAAGTTTAATCAGAAATTAAATTAAAATAATAACTAATAATCTAAAACCTGTTCGAATTTCAAAATAGCAGAATTGGGCTGAGCGGAAAATTTCCCTCTCATGGGTGTTGACCCCCCCAGGGGGAGTCGACACAGGTGTCGACCCCTCTATAGGGGTGTCGACATAGGTGTCGACCCCCCTATAGGGGAGTCAACCCCTGTTGGCCAGGTTGGGCTGACTGTTCGTGAAACACCCCACCTCCATTAAGGTCACTCACAAAGGGAATGCCTTAACTGCGAGTCTCGAACCCCCGACCTCCCATAAGGCAACACCACGCACTAACCACTATGGTAAAAGATCTTTGTGTTAGCTTTTCGAGAGGGGTGTTACAGTTCGGGTGACGATTTTTCTGATTTTAGTGCTTATGTGACTTCATTTGGTTGGTTGAGTGATGTGTCATTGTGAAATGGATGGTTTAGATTGATCCTAAACTAATATAAGGGCTCTAATTAATCCTACACATATATATAAACACCCATAAGCCTAAACCCTAATCTAAACTAAATTAATTCATAAGCCGCCATGCTGCTGCATCCTAAACTAATCTAGTCTCTTCTCCAACGAATTAAAGCTTAGGAATTGTAAAAAAGGATTCTAAAACAACAACGAACGAATCTATTCTTTCTTTTATCACAGTGAGTACAGTTGCTTTCACAAGATAATTAATTAAAATAATTATGATAAGTTGTGATCTGGACTGTATGAATATGCCTGTTGAATCATATGTTATTAGCCAATTCTGTTATCATCTATTTCGTTATTATATGCCAGTTTGTTATCATATGTAATTAGATTCATTTAATGATGTTAATTCCTATGTCTAATTACATATGCTTGATTAGATTCATCTATGCAAGTTATGTTTATCTATGCAAGTTTATATGCAAGTTATGTTCATCTATACAAGTTATGCAAGTTTATATGCAAGTTACACTTATCTATGCAAGTTATGCAATTTTATATGCAAGTTATGTTCATCTATACAAGTTATGCAAGTTTATACGCAAGTTTTGTTTATCTATGCAAGTTATGCAAGTTTATCTATGCAAGTTTATATGCAAGTTATGTTCATCTGTACAAGTTACGCAAGTTTATATGCAAGTTATGTTTATCTATGCAAGTTTATATGCAAGTTATGTTCATCTATGCAAGTTATGCAAGTTTATACGCAAGTTATGTTCATCTATGCAAGTTATGCGAGATTATATGCATGTTATGATCATCTATGCAAGTTTATACGCAAGTTATGTTCATCTATTCAAGTTTATGCTTATATGTTTAGATCCATGCCAGTTCTTATGTTTAGATCTATGTCAGTTTACATTGCATATGTTAATTGGATCCATCTTATATGCTAGTTCACGTTTATATGCTTAATTAGATTTATGTTGTTCTATGCCAAGTTTGTGTTACACATGCTTAATTAGATCTATATTGTTTTATGCCAGTGTGGATGTCATATGTCTCTTTCTTTTCCTTTTCTTATGAGTTAGGCTAACAGCGAGCCTAGCGTATTATGTGAATTGTACGTACGAACGACGTGGGAACGTTGGGGAATAGTTTGGGAAATATTAAATATTGGATATTATGTAATTGGCATAAATTGGTTAGTAACCATGTAATTAACTTGAGACATAAATTGGATATAGTTTATATACATGGAAATTATGGACATAATTTAGAGGATAATTATGAACATAGCTTGAATTGGAAATTATGGACAATTTGAATTAGGGATATTATTTCAAATTGGGGTTGAATAATAAAATGAGATAATGAACATGCCTAACCCGACGTTAGATAGAGTTGCGGTGTAAGACTGCCCGGACCCGGCACATCCAGCAACCGCAACAACAGGTCTAATGTGAGAGGTTAGTGCACCAAACCCAAAACCCGAGGTTAGAATGAGTTTGCGGTAGAAGTCTGCCCGAAACCGCCCGACACATCCAGCAACCACAAACAACAGTTATAATGTGAGAGGTTGGTGCATTAGTAAATCAATTAATGCCAATGAACAGACATGCTAAGAATGGTAAAGTTAAGTAACATGAATAAGCAAGACTTAACCAATAAAACATGTTAATTAAACAAATGGTTGGGGTTAGGTTAAATTGAGAACACTTAACCGTTATAACATGTTGATTAGGAAACCCTAGTAACTGGGATCCATTTCAACAGTAACCCACATTGATGTATCATGGTACCTTGAACTAGGCAGGGTGGGGCACGATTACTGGGCTGATTATAAGCGGTCAAAATAGCGGCGAGTGGTGCGTTAGTGTAGGTTCCGATGTAGTACGGGCGTGCACGTGCTCCAGAGTGGAAAAATCAGGCATTGGGCATCAATAGTTATACATTTTGGATCTTGAATTGTGTCGAGTTGCCATCATAAGGATTGATACTCCCCATGTAGGACCAGCACAGGTATCTACAAACAAGTAGGGCCGAATGACATAAGCAATAAATACACATGAGTTAGGGAGCCGATCGAAAGGGAAGGGTAGTCGGTACAACTAGTGGAGATAGGGGCAGGCGGCACCTATGACAGCAGCTAGGGTACACGAAACTACCATTATTATTATTATCATTATGATTAGTAAGAGGATCAACTTTCAGAGTAAATAGGGTTGGTGCAGTGTAGTAATTATCCTATAGTGATTAGAAGCGCAATCAACGTTTATCTTATTCATCTTGCTTACCTTGTCATACATGCTTATGTTACAGTCATTTCATACTTTCCAGTTAATGTTCTTTTCCTATTACTTTAATAAATATATTGTTAAAGTTACTGGACTCGCCAGACTTTATGTCTGACCTCGTTTGTTTCGCCTCTTTTCTTTCCGTCCCCCCCCCAGGTTCTCAGGGTGGGCCTAGTGGAGCTTGATTTGGATCTCTTTCCCTCTCTTTTGGAAGTGCTTGGATTGCTGAAAGTAAAAGTTCAGCTTATCTCCTTTTATGGCTATTTATGTTGGGGTTATGCTTTTTGTTTTATGTACTCAGAAATAATTTGTCAAGATGGGTATTAAGTGTACTTGGTTTTATTTTTAGTTTTGGTGTTGTAACCAAACTATTTTTCCACTGCAATGAAGTTGTTTTAAATTTTTAAAGTACCAATATATGTATCTGTCTCGTTATATTCTGTTCTATACACTTATAATACTCCATGAAAGTTAATGCATTCCTTTTTTGAGTGACATTAATGGACGTGGGGTGTTACACCAGGTCTCAGACGTAATGTTTATAAATGGTAATTATTTGGCTACTTCAACTTTAGTTGGCTTGTTTCAGTGACTTCATCTGGTGCATGATCGGTTAATCCAATTTCTAGTAAAGCACTTACCTTACCTCTACCGTTGGATATTTCTATTAGTGCATAAGCCATACTTAAATCTGGACATGAAGCCTGAAAAGATTAAGAGGTACTTCTACCAAATGGCATATAGATTAAAAAAGAAGCTAAAGTAACAGATTCCTTTGTTATTGTTGTCACTAGTGGGGAGGGATTTGCATTAGTCGCTAAAACTTTAATAACATCTTCCAATGGTACCCAACCACCTGTCGGGAATGAAACCCCGGTGGAGGCTCCCCTTAACAAAGATGTCCCTACTCGTATATTAACTATTCTAATTTTTCAACCTCGTTGGATCAAGTTGAGAAGGAACTAAACTATAAGGACCTATATTCTATGAATAAGAGAATAATAGAATATTTATATTATTTGCGTATAAGGGTCGTATAATCATATAAGTTTGGTAAATGACTAGTAGGGTCATTTCTTACTTTCACTATTTTTGTCGAATTTTTATGTTACTATTTTACCGTTGGTAAATTTGTTTCTCCCATAACTGTTAATTAGTAAGGAATCTTGATCTAAAACCACTTTTATTGGATCTAGATGATGGTTACCCTTCTCGTAGAATGGTCGCATTAAGAAAATGGACTTACCGTTTTGGAGAAATGGCTGAAATAAGGTTTTAAGGAGTTTTGAATAGCTTAAGTGGACTTGAGGGTTCACTAGGGAGTGGGAACATGGCCCATTTTGGGAATCAAGGGTTGTAGGGGATGATATGATGGTATAATCTTCTCCTGTTCATTTTGCAACTCCCAAAATAGATTCCAAGCTCCATTAATGACCTTCGCCCTCTTGATTAACCATTAAACCTTAGTTTAATTAGCCAAATCTCGTCATTGGTGAAGGATTAGCACCACACGACATCAAATCAAGGTTAGAGCTACTGCAACACCTAAGACTCTATGCCAAACATTATTCACTTTGGATCTAAGATGGCTTGGGTGATCAAGGTGAGTGATTAGTACCCTTACTCACTATTTAAAGTGTATTAGCTTATAATCACCTTCTGAAAACATGGAAAATGGTTATAAATCATGATTAATCATATTATCACACATGTGTAAATTTGGGGTGATTTGGTTAATGTCAGTGAAACACGGATTTAAGGGATGGGTTAGATACTACCATATGAGCATATTCTCTCTTCTTTGTTTGGTTCTTTACTTTGATTTGATTGAACTAAGTGATTTGTGAGGATGCTTTGTATGTTAGAACCTTTTTTAGGAATGCAAAAATGGATGCAAATGCTAACGAATATCAGACTAGGAATAGGAAGTCATTTGTCGGTAGATAGCAGGTTCTGGTACGGCATAATTTGACCCAATGTAGCCTGGATCGACATGAGATTTCATGGGGACGATAGGGAAGGTCCCAATAGGCCTTAGGAAAAGTTTAAAGTCGCTTAGAGTTCCAAAGATCGAATTAAGGCATCGAAAACTTTGGTTTTGCATAGGCAAAGGGATCAAGTTCCAGTTTGATATGGAAGTAGAGTCTACGGTTCGACATGAAGTGTGAGGGACTTGGTTTGTGCAAAGACGAGAAGGAGGCAGGTCCTCGGTTTGGTAGGCCTAATAGGATCCAGTTTGGCATGTCGATCCAAATTCGAAAAGGCACAACGAACCAATCCTTGATCCGGTAGCCGAAACCAACTCAGGTTAACAACAATCCTAATCCAGTTCGACCATGCCGATCCAAGCCCGTGGGATGTCATGGATGGGTTGGGTGACATATAAGGGGAAGAATCTCTTCATGGCATGGTGATTCTTCATGGTGATGATTTTACTCCCCGGTGGATGAACTCAAAATATGACTAGCTTGAGTTCGAGATGCGAAGGAAGTCTTTGGAGGAGAGTTACCATAATGGTTCCAAGATGGGAACTATAGGGGAGACCCCAAGATGAATTTACTGGAGAAACGTGCACAAAGGAATCGTTGGTACTTATGGATTTTGTATGCCTTTGAGGGAGGGGTACGAGGACGAATCAGAGCCAGAGAAATTTGGACTGATTGGACTGAACTCTAGAGCTAAGGCAGATTTTACTAAATAGGTTTGTCCGCTATAAACCATTGTAGTTGGATATAGCTTTAGTCTGGTAGAGACCAGGGAGGTTATTTAACAATCTTCTTAATTTACGATTATTTAATAATAGATTTATTTAAATATGTATCGTGCATTTGGTTTAGTACTCGGAATTTGTGACTTTTTTGTAAATAGATGAATTTGGACTCGAGACACCCTCTATTGAGTTCAAAATGTTGTTTACAATATTTAAAAGTATAAACATTGATATGTTTGGAGTTGGCGAAATATTGGGTGCTTCGGGTGTGGCTTGGGTTTGTAAACATAACCCATCATCCCACTTTTTTATATCCCACTCAACCAACTTCCTTTATCATTCCATTCACTCTTCATATTTCCTAACAACTCCCAACCCTTATGAGGAAAGGGAAATTAATATTCCGAAGTTTCAATCTTAGGAAATTTAAGAGATTTTCAAGGAGAAGCTTGGTTAAGTTCATGTCAATCTTCTTCAACTTGTTTTCTCTTCAATTCTTGTGTTTTCATAGACCTAATTCTTAGGAAATTTTGTGTATTTATGTGTAGATTGAATAATAGTGAGTTATATTGTAAGAGGAGGTGAGTTAACTTGGTTGTGCATCTTCTATTTTCTTGTTGTGTGCAAAAGTGAGTTCTTAGGGACTCACATTTATGTAATAAAGCTATTATGCTTGGCATGTGTGCCCTTAGCGCTTTTATGTTATGCATGCATTTGGTTGATTGGTTGTTTTTGTGCGAACATTAAAATTTATGAGTTTCAATTTCATTTGTATAAATTCTGGTGTAAATTATTGTGGAGCTTTTAATTCTTGTGTTATGAAGTGTTTCGGCCAGCCTTGAAAGCTTCATTCTCGCTTTGATAATGTTTTAAACCTTCACCATTCATGCGTGCACGCCCGAAACTGTCAGATATTGACTTTTCCTTTAAAACTTTGAAATATAAATTTGTAAGCAAATTCAGTCGACTGAATGGTGCAGGTCAATCGCAAGAATTAATGTTTTCTCTAGGGAATGATTTAGTGTACAGTTCAACCGACTGAAATTTCCATCCAGCCAACTGAATAATATTTCAATTGACTGTATGGAGCAGTTTAGCTGACTGAATCATGTACATGCACAGAGTTATAATATTTTTCCAATTTAACTGACTGAATCACTTCATTCTGACTAAATTTGTTCTTCGCTATTAACCGGTGTAGACCACATTCAACAATTTATATTGATCCAAGCTTTTTCCCTGCCGAGTTTTGGCTCATTTGCACTTTTCTTGTATTTTCTCAGTTGTTCTAATTCGTGAATTTTGGCAGCTCGATTATAAGGACTTTTGATTTATTTGTTGTGAACAAACTTGTGATCGATATTTATGAGATTTAATTTATGGTATTAAAATATGTATTCTAGGATCGATTGTCTTGCAATCTTATTTATGAGTTTTTTCCACTTCAAACTATAAAGGGTTTCATACTATTAGTATATATCAAAATGGTTTCTAACGCTACTTTCATCATGCAAAGTTGTTTTACAAATTGTCTTCAAATCTACTAGTATGTGTGTATATATATAAGCCTTTTCCTCACTCATATGAGAAATACAATTAAATGCCTTAGTAAAACAAGTTGTATGAGACGTTTGCGTTTGTTTTAACGGTTAATTCTTGAACTCGTTTGATTGAAAACTGTGGCAATGGTCATATTGTGTTTCTAGTTGACTATACAACACGTTCATAAATATTCGAGTAGAGCGAGTGGATATGGGACTTGTAGCTAAACTCTTATATTTACTAACTTGGAGTAATTTACACTATTTTTGATCAATTTTGATCTTTTTGGAGATTTAGACTAGCTTTATGTGACATCTTTGGGTTGTGGAATTTATTCCACATTTTATAGGATCTTCCTATCACTTTGAGGAACTTCAGTTCATTTTGTGGATTTGTTCTTTCTATAGTCCTCGGGTCGTCATGTAGGGAACTTCGATTCATTTTGTGAATTTATGCTTTCTATGGTCCTCGGATCATCTTGTGGAGAACTTTGGTTCAATTTAGGCATGATAACAACCAGCTATCTTCAGACAATCGTGGTGGAGCTTTGGCTCATTGTCTTTGGACTGTTCTGGTAGATCTCCAGCTCAAAATTATACGTTAGCTACCTAAAGACCGTGTCTCGTTTTTGGATACACGTGTTCGTGAGTCTTCAGGCTCCCGTTTTGGTAATATGCCTTTTCCCCCTTTTTGGTGATTTTCTGGATTTCTAATTATTGATTTCAAAAATTTTGGGTTTGATAGGTGATACTAATTTGAGTTCTTTTGTTATTTTGTTACCAATTTTGGGTTGATTTGATACGTGATGTCATTTCTTGTTGGTAACTATATAATTTAGAATGAGATATTCTTTTGTTGCGCTAAGATTACTTTGATATATTGTATGGACATTTTCGGGGCTTCACATTTTCTGTGACCATTGTCGTCATTGCATATTGTTGGAGAATGGAAATTTGATGACAACAACCTTATTTCAATTATTAACATTATTTATTACAAAATATGTACTAACATCTTTATCCAAAATATATATAGATATATGTAGGAATTATATGCAGGTGATATAGAAGACTATACAGTTAAAGAGATTCAAGATTTCAAAATGAGATACAAGATTCAAGACTCATAAGAATCAAAATTTCAAGATTTCAAGAGCTCAATAATATCAAAGTAATAGAGTCTAGTTAATATGTAAAACTCTGGTTAGCACTTTCAAATTCTATTTTCAAATTCTGTTTTCAAATCATCTTATTTTCAAACTCCTTTATAAATGATTTCAAATTACTTTTACTTATGTTTTCAAATATATATGTTTATTATATAGTTTATATATATTATAAAAGTTTTATATTTACATTATATATATGTTTATAATTATAATATAGTTATATATCATTATATATAGTTTTATATTACATGATTAATATTTTTTTATACTTTAGAAAATTCATTATAAACAACTAGTTTTGATTCAAGAATTTCTAGTATACATATTTGTTGCTTTAAACACTTGAAAAATGATTTTAAAAATTCAAATACCATACATATGTCGACGTACAATATTTGACATGTCAAAAAATAACAGTCATATTTTCAAATTTCAAAGGAAGTGTCTTTCCATTATTTGAAACGATTTGGAACTGTTGCAACCTTTGGTACCCTATATAAAGGGGTCATTTTCGAATTTTTATCCAACTTTTCTTCACCTTCTTCATCCTTACTCTTACCACCATTATTCTAACTTAATTTCTTGATTTCTAAACTTATACTATGTCGTTTTCAATACGAATTATATCATTCTCTTTCTCTTCATAATCTCTATCAAATACTCTCTGTTTGGATGTTCTATTCAAGCATTCTAGGGATGTTTGTAATTGTAAAGGAAAAGATGTGAACCTTGTAGCCGTGAAATCAAGGGTGTGAAATCGGTGTCATCCTTGTAGCCGTGAAATCAAGGGCGTTGAATCGGTATGAACCTTGTAGCCATAAAATCAAGGGTGTGGAATCGGTGTTAACCTTGTAGCCATGAAACCAAGGGTGTTGTAAGATTGATACTAGTATTAATAAAACTCTGCGCTATCCAGCATTGTGTGGGACTGGAGGTAGGAGTAATCCAAACCAGTGTAAAATCTGGTGTGTTCTTTCCTTTTCTGCATTTTATTTCTGTGTATATCTGCATCTGTCATTGTTTTTGTTGTGTTACTCATTTTGTGATTCATACAGTTGTTTGAATAATCGTTAATTGTTTAAGTTTTCCATAATCTCTTTAAAACACTATTCATCCCCCCACTAGTGTTAGTTTTGCCTTAAGATATGTGATTCTCATCCCTAACAATTGGTATAGGAGCATAGGTTTTCAAAAGTTCATCATCCAGATTTTGGAAATATTAAATGGAAATTTTTTAAGTGATTTATAATACTAGTTTAAATTCATGCACTGCATCAGTATTAAATGAGTCTACATTATATTTTGTTGAAAAATCAGTTTATTTATTGAATTATTTTTCTACTAGGGAAAAGTTGTGTCACATGGCTGTTGAAAATTCAAATCTTAATGGTCAAATGGTGGAAATCAAAAAGGGCAAATGGATATGGTATAGTGTTTGTTCAATACATATGACTGGAAATCCAGGATTACTGAATAATCTAGTCTACGAAGATGGAGGAATGGTTTACTTTGGTGATAATTCTAAAGGATATGTGGTTGGCATCGACAATGTCTGTAGTTCTGAAACTCTTACTATTTTTGATGTTTTGTTAGTTAGGAATTTAAAACATAACTTACTAGGTATAAGTTAATTATGCGATAATGGCCATAAATTTAATTTTGAAAAAGAAAAATGCTTTAAAGAAGATAAAAATTCAAAAATAATATTTGAAGGAGATAGAAAGAAAAATATTTATATATTAAGTAGGAAAATTTCTAACGATAATTTATGTCTTATGGCAAATACAAGTGATCCTTGGATTTGGCATACGAGATTCGGTCATATAATTTCAAACATATTTCTAGGATTTCAAAATTTGATTCAATTAGATGTTTACCTAAAAAGAAATTTAAAGTAAATAATTTATGTGATGCTTGTTAATTTGAAAAATTGAAAAGAACTTCGTTTAAATCAAAATAAGAAATTACATCCTTAAAACCATTGGAGTTAATTCACATAGATCTGTTCGGTCCATCCCAAAATCAATCTATAAATCACAATAGATATGTCTGCGTAATAGTTGATGGTTTTTCTATATTTATTTGAACTCTTTTTCTTAAAAATGAAAGTGATTCTTTAGATCAACTTAAAACCTTTGCTAAAAGAATTCAAAACTTTTTATCGTTAAAAATTAAAACAATACTTAGTGATCACGGTGGAGAATTCGAAAACGAAAATTTTGTATTAGAAATGGGATAACCAATAATTTTTGTTTCCCTAGTATCCGTCGACAAAATAGAGTAGTTGAGCGTAAAAATAGATCAATTCAAGAGTGTGTGAGAACCATGTTATCAGATAGTAACTTACCAAGAAATTTTTGGGCTGAAGCAGTTGCAACAGCTTGTTATATATTAAATAGAATTTTGATAAGACCCTTAAGTCATAAAACACCATACAAACTTTTATATAATAAGAAACCAAAGGTATCGTATTTTAAAATATTTGGAAGTAAATGTTTTATTCTTAACAACAAAGAAAATTTAGACAAATTTGACTCTAAATCCGATAAAGGAATATTTATTGGATATTCAGAAAGAAGTAAGGCATATAGAGTTTTTAATTTAGGAACTAATATTATAGAATAAACTTTAAATATGTCTTTTAATGAGAATTATAAGAGTTCAACACAAAATAATGAAGATGAATGCGAAAAATGAGATTGATGAAGTAAATAATGGAGTTCATCAACCAAATAAGAGAATTAGACTTCTAAGAGATCATCCAGTAGAAAATATCTTAGGAGATATTGAATATGTTGTTAGAACTAGAAATCAACTAAATAATGTGAGTAATTCAGCATTTATTTCAACTATTGAACCTAAAGATCCAAAGGAAGCATCATCCGATGATTCATGTGTCCTTGCTATGCAAGAGGAATTGAATCAGTTTTCCATGAATGATGCATGGGAACTTGTTCCTATACCAAAGGATAAAACTGTAATTGGAACTAAATGGGTTTATAAGAATAAAATGAATGAACTCAGTGAGGTCGTAAGAAATAAAGCCCGACTAGTTGCATAAGGATATAGTCAGGAAGAAGGAATAGATTGTGATGAAACCTTCGCTCCTGCAGCAAGACTAGAAGCGATTAGAATTTTTCTAGCCTTTGCTAATCATAATAATTTCAAATTATTTCAAGTGGATGTTAAAAGTGACTTTTTAAATGGATATGTTAAAGAATATGTATATATAGAGCAACCTCCTCTTTTTGAAGAAAAAAACTTCCAAATCATGTATATAAATTAAAGAAAGTGTTATATGGATTAAAACAAGCTCCTAAAGCAGGGTATGATTGATTGAGAACATATTTATTACAATCAAACTTTGATATTGGTAAAGCAGATAATACACTGTTTATTAAGAGAAATAAAAGCGATATTCAATTGGTACAAATATACGTTGATGATATAATATTTGGATCAATGAATTATCAAATGAATAAAGAATTCTCAAATACTGTGACCCAGGAATTCGAGATGAGTCACATGGGTGAACTCACATTTTTCTTAGGCTTACAAATACGACAACTAAAGAATGGAATGTTTATTAATCAAGAAAAATACGCTCGAGATATAATGAATAAATACAATTTAACTACAACAAATGGACGACCCATAGCTATGGCAACTAATATTGCCCTATGTAAAGATGGTACATCAAAAGAGGTCGATCAAAAATTGTACAGAGGAATGATAGGGTCATTGTTATATATAACCACTCGTAGACCAGAAATAATGCATAGTGTATGCCTTCGTGCAAGATATCACTCTCAACCTTAAGAAACTCACTTAAAAGCCGTAAAACATATTCTATGATATGTAAAACATACGTTAGATTTTGGATTATTTTATCCTAAAAATGATTCGTTTGATTTAATATCCTATTGTGATGTTAATTGCACAGGATGAAAATCAGACCGTAAAAGCACTAGTGGAACATGTCACTTCTTAAGACATTCTCTAGTTTCTTGGTTTAGTAAAAAACAAAATATATTATCCTTGTCTACAACTGAAGCAGAATATATATCTGCTGCTTCGGCGTGTTCACAAGTAATACATATGCAACAAACTCAAAAAGATTTTGGATTAAATATAAATAAATCACCAATATATTGTGATAATACAAGCACTATAAATATATCTAAAAATCCAACTCATCATTGGAGAACCAAACATATAGATATAAGACATCATTTCCTGAGAGATAACGTAAGTAAAGAGAAAATTTCACTAGATTTCATAGAGACGGAAAAATAAATAGCCGATATATTAACTAAACGTTTAAACGAAGCAACATTCACTAAATTTAGAAGAGAATTAGGCATTTGTTCCTTGAGTGAAATAGATTTACTAAATATATTAATATTTATATAATAATACAATATAAAAATCAGAAAAATAAAAAATACACATATGTCGAAATACATGTTTTTACATGTTGACATATAACTACTAGATTTTTAAATTTAATTCCCACCAAAAGTTAGTTACAACCTATATTTAAACTCATTATTTCGAAATTCCTTCCTCATCTCTTCATTTTCTCTTTGGAAAAATTCTCAAACAAATAAAACAACAGAGTCCTCTAATAATATTAATCAAAACACCCCCATTTCGTTTACGGGGCCATCCGAAGGAGTATTTCAACGAACTATACTTGTGAGAGTAATGAAATTAGGGGAATTAATGAGGGATGTAATGCAAATGGTGATTGAAATTCAAGTCTTACAAGTAAAAATGAATAAAGAGCATGAGAAGCAAGGGGGATTGTGAGGAATCTGCAAAAGTTTATAATGGATAATCAAACCAATCCAATCATTATCGAAGATGATAATCAAATGGAAGAAGAGGAAGAAAAAGAAGAAGAGGAGGAAGCCATGGAAGAAGAAGCATTAAATGAAAATATGGACGAAAATGATAGCGTTATTTGCATAGGCAAAGTGTGCTTTGACAAGTATGGAAATGTAATTAAACAAAATGGGGAATTTTGTTTTCATTATCCTCATAATTCAATTCACAAATCCCCGATGATCAAGAAACACTAGACGTTTTAACGATTTCGTAGATTATTTGTGTTGTACGAAAAAGTGAATTAATATTGTGTGATTTGCTTGTACGTATGCTTGTTTTACTTGTATGAACAATGATTGCTTGTATATTGATTGGTTTGACATTTACTGAATTATTGTTTGAATTACTTATTTATACTCTTGTTTATACAGAATTATGCTAGTCATTTTAGTCTTAGGGAAGTTATGTATATCTAGAATGGGTCAATAGAATCGTTTACAACATAAATTTAGGTGAGAATTGTTTAGTATAGTTTAGTAGAGTATAGTATAGTTTTTGTTGATGACAAAAGGGTATAAATTATAAAATATGATATAATTTAAGATAGGCATTGTTTAAGGGGGAGTCAGGAGAAATTCATGGTGAAAAGGGAGTATTCAAGAAATCAAATCAATGGGCATATCAGGTATGAATATTTTATAAACCCAGGTTGTCATCATCAAAATGGGTGAGATTGTTGGAGAATGGACATTTGATGATAACATCCTTGTTTCAATTATTAACATTATTGATTATAAAATATATGCTAACATTTTTATCCAGAATATGTATATAGATGTATGTAGGAATTATATACAGGTGATATGGAAGACTGTATAGTTTGATATATTCAAGATTTCAAAGGAGATACAAGATTCAAGACTCATGAGAATCAAGATTTCAAGATTTCAAGAGCTCGAGAATATCAAAGTAATAGAGACTAGTTTATATGTAAAAATCCGGTTAGCACTATCAAATTCTATTTTCAAATTCTGTTTTCAAATCATCTTATTTTCAAACTCCTTTCTAAATGATTTCAAATTATTTTTACTTCTATTTTCAAAGATATATGTTTATTATATAGTTTATATATATTATAAAAGTTTTATGTTCACATTATATATATGTTTATAATTATAATATAGTTATATATCTTTTTTTATCATATGTTTAGTATGTTTTCGTACTTCAGAAAATTCATTTTAAGCAACTAGTTTTGATTCAATAATTTCCAGAATATATATTGCTTTAAACACTTGAAAAATGATTTTAAAAATTCAAATATCATGCATATATTGACATACAATATTTGACATGTCGACATATAACCATCACATTTTAAAATTTCAAAGGAAGTGTCTTTTCATTATTTGAAATGATTCAGAACTATTGCAACCATTGGGACTTTATATAAAGGGGTCATTTTCGAATTTTAACCGACATTTCTTCTCCTTCTTCATCCTTACTCTTACCACCATTATTGTAACTTAATTTCTTGATTTCTACACTTATACTCTGCCGTTCTCAATACAAATTATATCATTCTCTTTTTCTTTTCAATCTCTATCAAATACTCTTGGTTTAGAAGTGCTATTCATGGGTTCTAGGGTTGTTTGTAATTGTTAAGGAAAAGGTGTGAACCTTGTTGTAATGACCCGATAGGAATTCGACGCCGAATTCCAATAATAATACATAAACCCGTATTACTTGCCAAAACTCAAATATTGAAAACACTAGATAGTTATTAGAAAGAAATTAGAGGGTGAGAAAAGAAAGAAAGAAATATTAGAATAGAATAAGAAGAAGAACCAACACAGAGTCTTACATCATAGTAGAACAAAATATAATATAGAAATAAATCTTTACTGAGAGCTTGAAAAATATTTACAATCATCAAAGTACATCAACACATCTGGACAGTTATAACAACATGTCCTCATATACAATTATACAGCAGAATAATAACTATATAATACCGTACGTCTGAACTCTTCCATCTCGTCACTTCATAGCATATGATAACCTGAACTTGTAAAACTCGGTCTGACCTGAGCATTGCAAACGCGAGGATCAGTCTGGTGAACCAGCGTGAGAAAACTCACTAAGTTTAAAGGTCTCATCCAACTTGATTTTAAAGTCAAATTTTTTTTCGAAAGAAAAGGATAATCGTAAGACCAATCCATACATAACCATGAACGGTTTTTACCTTACGATAACCCAAAATATTTTGAAATCATATCATTTCTGATATTATAATAATGCATAATACAAATAAATAGCAATCCAGCAGAACACTTGCATCCCACTGTGACACCCCACGTTCGTTAGTTTCACTCACAATGGGAATGCATTAAGTTTCGTGAAGCGTTATAGGTAAAGAGAAACAGAAATATTACAAGATAGACATAAAAATAGCAGCGGAAATAAAAACTTTATTTATCGTAAAGTAGCATAGTCAAAACATCCCTTGTCTGAAATACATGAAAACCATTTCATTGTTAAAACTTCTGTCTTATTCTTAAACATCAGAGTACAAAATAGAAGAAGCATAATCCCCAAGTGAAAACATAGCCATAGTAGCGAAGATAGAAGCTTGAGAAGTACATCTAGCAGCTCCAAGCAAGGCGATAGCAGAATCTTTACTAAGCCTGAGAATTCCCTCCCTGAGAAACTAGGGGGAAACGAAAGAAAGAAGAGGAAACAAAAAGGGTCAGACATAGAGTCTGATGAGTCTAGTGACTTTTAGAAAGTAAATAAATAAAAGTAGCATGACAGGCATATAAAGTGGATAAGAGAAATAACTACATAAAAGAATGGAATGACAAGGTAAACAGGATAATCATGATAGGGTATACTGGGCTTTTATAAGGATTTCTCTGCACTAATACTAGTATAACCAAAATATGATGATCCCTAACATGTATACAACGATAGAGTTAGACATACTTTCTGGTGAGAGGTTTTATCCCCATACAATCCACAGGAAGCCCCCATGCTGGACTCCTGAACTTACCAAAGTTTAGATATACCCTAACTACCCTAATCTATCGGCTTCCTACTCCATAGATACCCTGTGTCAGCCCCGCAGTAGGATGTATCACGTCTTAAAGTGGCAACCCCGCGGTGATGTGCACAACCATATCCATTGGTGCCACGATCTTCTTGTCCCCTTCCGCCCAGCTCATACACACACATGGCCCGGTCGGTTTGCGCCGCCAACATCGCCCTTCACGTTTGGATCTCTTACAATCAGTCCAATAAGCGTATCCCTACTCCGACCTAGTTCGGAGTATTCGTTTGATACCGTGGTATGGTGAGACGACCCGATTTCCCGTTCTCACGGAAACAAGGTTATCTTTGGAATATAACACAGAAACATATAATAGCAGAACAGAATTAAATAAATACACCAGAATGAACAACAAAATATACTGGATAAAAGTAATCATCAGAGTTACACAGTATACAGGATCTTACTTAGTACAAATACAGTTCAGCTATACATAAATGTCTACAGCGGAAATAAACAAAATATGTACAATAGGAGCTGAACAGCATAAAAAGAAATAAATGATAGAATCCATCTTCAGCTCCAGCTATCCAGAAAGAAGAACCAGCTAAACCTGAATACAAGGCTGCCCGTGTAGAAAAAAGGGGCACCCGAGTTTGAAAGTGAAACAAACTACGAGTCAGTCATGGGACTGGTATGAGAAATCCACTCAATACATATATAATTGGCTAATCACAGGACCACGCCACTTTCGTGGAACGGGTTTACTCCATTGGATTGCTAGTGCTTTTTAAAACAAAACTTTCTTTTAAACATCGCTATGCTTTTTATAAAAATGAAGCCGTTATAAGACTCAGTTCCCATCACACAATGCAACGCAAACCGGAGGATAGAGTTTTTACCTTATAACGGCCAAGATATGCTTGATACGAATAAAACAAAGGCATTTGATATTATTGCTAGTGTTTATATGTTTTGAAAACAATTTCAAATCATAACTATCAATCATAGACGGCATTAATGCCCCATACCACTATGTCGCCATATATAGGTATACAATCAAAACCGCACAGTCACGTATTTGGAAATTGGATTTCCGTCATGAACCAAGGCAAAAGATAGTCCTTACCGAATTCGTGACTCTCTAGCCCGAGCCACAGGACCCAGACTCAGGTGGGCCCTTGGAGCGACAGGGCCGGTCCACCGATGTGGATTAAAATGCCTGAACAATACGTTTCCCCGCCCTTTGGGGCGTAAACGAGCCAACGAATGACTCCATCGGACCCGGATCGTCCGATCAAACCGAGGCGCCTCGCAACAGCAACAACCACATAGGTGAAAAGTATATAAATGTCAGGGCTGGTAGGTCACTGACACCACCCTAGCTAGAAAGAAACGCATGCCCTCCCTGAGGTCCTTCCTCCCGTTTTAGGTTCCTACCGGGGTGTGAGGCTCGCGAATTTACGTTATACACAAAGCTACGCCACACAGGCGATGCTTTGATCATCACCACAAGACTTTGCTTTTCAACAGAAGCCCTGATCACTGCACCTTAGCATGCCACACAGGCAATTCACACCGTGCAACTGATGGCTATCAATCACACATAACAAATTCCAATGTCTGACACACAGTCCATTTACAAGTCCGTTCTGGGTCTGAACGAAACCGGAGGCACTAAATACCTCGCAAACCCTTCGATCAACACGTACGTCTGAACGATCACCACTCATTATCCATATTTCGGGATGCCTCCCAATCAGGACCTCGGTTACCATCCAAACGAGGTGAAGATCTCCGGTCTTCGACCATCGTCTTCATCTTCGAATTTCAATCGTCGGTCGATTATTCGAAATGAGAATTAACTCGGCCTTTTCAAATAATTCACGTATATTTAGAATTTCAAATCGATTTATTTCAATGGTTAAATTATTCGACAACACCAATTGTGTTCTTTAATATAGTTTTCACACCAAACACATTCAACCATCAAACATCACATAAATCAAGCAAATTCAGTTTATTTCCATTCCATATCGCTTACGATATTTTATAACTATTTATCGCTATTTTTATTTATTTTAAAATAGCCATTTTATTCAAAACGACGCTTCGGGCCATAAGGCGGCCGTGGCGCTGTTTTTCTTCAGATTTGATTTACACATATCTAAAAATCTAACCGTTGGATCTTCACAAAATTTACGTCATTAGAAAGGTCTTTTCAAAACGAATCCAACGGTTCCAGTTTCGGGAAAATCCGACGGTCGGATCTCCCGGTACAATCGTTTGAAGTTTCGATTTCAAAATACGAACTGCAGCGTCGTTATTCGATTAAATATAATTCTATTTATATTTATATATAAATATAATCGATTCTGGCGCTGTTTTTCTTCAGAATTGAATTAAACATTCCAGACAATCCAACCGTTGGATTTTTGCAAGGTTGGTGCCGTTGGAAAGATATTTCCAAGGCGAACCCGACGGTTGAGGTTTCGGGAAAATCCAATGGTCGGATTTCCCGCACTAGTCGTTTGAAATCACGGTTTCGAAATACGAACTGCACGGCTTCGTTTCGTTTTAATTTTATTTATATTTATATATTTATATAAATATAGTTCATTCAGCCATTTCAATATCGTTTTCACTTCAAAAAATTTTCTAACACCTTAAATTTTGGAAAAATTTCGCCATAACCTCCCCTGCACCGGGAGCGTCGGGAAATCGCAAATAGCGTCCCGGTCCTTCTAATCTCAAAAAGAAAAAGAAAAAGCCAAGCGGCTAGCCAACAGGCCCAAATTCATCACCCAAACAAATCAGTAAATGTGTACCTATTTGTCGGGCACAAAATTTTATTCCTCTTCTCTAGCCCCTTTGCTATAACCTGTTCAATGAATATTGCATGTACATATATATACAGTTCATATCATTTTTCATTTTCTATTCAACTTCATATTCGATTTCTATTTGGTTTAAAAACACCATTCATTCTAATGTTACATAAATAGGTGCAAATCATTTCATTAGTTAATTAATGAATATTTCAACTCATCTATGCTTATTTTGAACAAGTGGCTATTTTTAACATTTCACATTTCAACGATTCATGCATACAATAAAAATACGATTTTTATTGTAAAACGATTCATTTCAAAACACTATTTTTCTATATAGTTCATATAGTCGATAAAAGGTGATTTTTATTATCAAACAATTTATTTCAAAATATGAATACCATTCATTCAACACATGAATTTCTAAACAACGAATGAATATCAATTCAACACATGAATGTTTTCTATTGTTTTTATATATAGATAAAAATGTGATTTTTATTATCGAACAATTTATTTCAAAATATGAATACCATTCAACACATGAATTTCTAAACAACGAATGAATATCAATTCAACACATGAATGTTTTCAATAGTTTTTATATATAGATAAAAATGTGATTTTTATTATCAAACAGTTTATTTCAAAATATGAATACCATTCAACACATGAATTTCTAAACAACGAATGAATATCAATTCAACACATGAATGTTTTCAATAGTTTTTATATATAGATAAAAATGTGATTTTTATTATCGAACAATTTATTTCAAAATATGAATACCATTCAACACATGAATTTCTAATCAACGAATGAATATCAATTCAACACATGAATGTTTTCAATAGAATGGATAAATATAGTTAAGCATATGAAAATAATTCAAACACACAAATATTATTCAAAATTTCGGCAGCATAACAGCAGGGTAGTTAAACCGGCACCGTCCCTAGTACGGCTCCTCGCTCTACCTTAAAACCTCGCGGTTTTTGACAATGGGAATCATGCATCTAGTTCGCACGCAGGCGGCATGTATATATTTCTTTCATTTCCACAACTAATCCTAAGTGGTTTCAACCAAATATTTCACAACCACAAATGGGTATTTTTCAACCACAATCAACCAATATCAATCACAAACAATCCCAAACAATCATTCGCTATCAATCAAATTTCCACAACAATTTCAACCAATAAATATCGTCCATGGTTTGTGGACGAGAGGCGTATATATATATATATATATATATATTTATATATAGCAATTCACTTTCATTGCACACATATATATTTATAAATTTTTAAATCAGAAATCTCACCAATAGCTATCCAACTGCACGACACTTCACTTATAGAAATCTTCGCCTTTTGTCGCTTTCGCCCGTATTCTCTACACATGTAAAAATAGAATTTTTACTATGCTATTCAATATATAAAATTTGATTTTTACTTCGACTTTCACTAAATAAAAATATGATTTTTACTTCGACTTTCACTAAATAAAAATATGATTTTTACTTCGACTTTCACTAAATAAAAATATGATTTTTACTTCGACTTTCACTAAATAAAAATATGATTTTTACTTCGACTTTCACTAAATAAGAATATGATTTTTACTTCGCTACAAATCTGGTCTTTATTTCAAAATCAGTTTTTATTTTTATAAAATTTAGTTTTTATTTTCTTATTATAATCAGTTTAAATCCTTTTATAAAAACAGTTCTAACTTTTCTAAAAATTTCAGTTTTTATTTTATTTAAAAATCAGTTTTTATTTTGTTTAAAAATCAGTTTTTATTATTAAAACCCAAATCAGTTTTTAATTCTTTTATAAAAATGCAGTTTTTAGTTTCTTTTTTAAAAAAAAACAGTTTTAAAGTTTTTAACATATTCAGTTCTTTAAAATCCTTTTAAAAATCAGTTTTACTTTCTTTTTTTTTAAAAAAAAAAAATCCAGTTTTAAATTGCTTTTAAAAATAACAGTTTTAACTAAAAAAAATTCAGTTTTTATTTTATAAAAATTTCTGTTTTAAACTTTAACAAAATCGGTTTTTAAATTTTTAAAAACAAAACAGTTTTTATCTTTCTAAAATAAAATCAGTTTTAAATTTTTATAAAATTCAGTTTTTTTTTAAAAACATAAAACAGTTTTAACTTTAAAACCTAAAACAATTTTATCAGAATAAAATAAAAAAGAAAATAAATTAAATAAATAAAAAAAAATAGGGGATGCTCACCGAGGTAGCTGCGAAAAAGGGGGGAAATCGAAGAAGGCGTCGGCACTTCAGGGGGGGGTACTTCGTCGTCTTCGATCGTCGGAGGGGGGGGAGCGGCTGCGTCGTTCGCTTGAGGGGGGGCTCTTCGTCGCGCTCGTGCGGTCGGGGAAGGGGGGGGCTGCTCTGCTCCAGTCGGCGTTCGCCTGAGGGGGAGGGGGTCTGTCGATCGTCCTAGGGTTTTCCTCTTCTTTTTTTTTTTTTTTTAATTTTGTTTAACTGAAGAATGAAATCGGGGGGGGGGGGGGCCAGGAAGAAGATAAAGGGGAGGGAGGAATTAAATTTTTTTTTTTTTTTTTATTTTATTATTTAAATTTGCAAAAGGGTTGACTTTTACACACGACCTCGAAACGAGGCCCACCGCCTGTCGTCCATAGCGTTTTACCCCCATTCCGAACACAATGGGATATGTATCGCAAGCTGATTTGATCGTTACAATCAGTTTCCTTTTGAATTTTCATTTAAATCATTATATTGAATTTTAAACGTACATTTCAAATTACCGGGGCCACATACTAACTAGAAAAATTCCTGAAAAATATTTTCTAGCTTCGTATTGACGATACGGTCCTAACAAAACTAGTTTCGTCGAGTTCTAAGACCGTTTACAAAATGGCCAATTTCCAGTCGATTAAAATCAACTGAAACTGGTCAAACGCGTTTTCCTTTGCCACGCTCACATATTGATTCGAAAAATTATGAAATTTGAAACCTAGCAATAACTTGACACTGCGGATCTAACAAAAGTGGTTTCGTCGAAATCCGAGGTCATTTGCAAAATGTCCATTTTTAAGGGCCTGAATTCTATAGCGACTATTCAGAATTTTCAACTGGACATATCTTTTGATTCCCGCTATCAAATTTCGATTGGTCGGATTCGTTAGAAAGATATCATCAATTAGATTCCATTATTTTTGGTCTCATTAAAATCCAGATTGTTTTGCACCCGGTATATTCAATTGAAGTTTGAAATCGAATTATCGAACTACCGCGCCATTTTCAATTCTATATATAATTATAATTAATTATATTCGTTTTCAAATGTCGATTCAAACTCAGTTTTCATCGCCATTTTCTAAAATATTTATTTTAAATATTCAAAATCCATTATTTTAGCCAATTAAAAAATTTTAAATTGGTTCAGATTTTCTGGGTCGTTACATATGGGTTACTGACTGAAACAGGTCTCACACAAATGATGCAAGCTCTCCCTTTTTTCTTACATCCCCACTACTAGGTTTTTCACTGGTTATGTTTACCTAACGGTGTTTTTAATTACATAACCCCAAAAAGTTAAGTTTGTGGGCCTCTATTTACCAATATTACCCACCAACCCAAGATGTACTTAACCCTCCCACTTAACCCTTAATCAAGTTAACATGTTTATACAATCCCTACGGATTCAACTAGGTTAATTGTTACGATTCATTACCATGTCCAATTATGGGTATAATGGGCTAGGCCTCCATATTAGACCTACAACATGTGAATGCTGGATATACCGGTCGGGTCCGGGCAGACTTCTTCCACGAGTTAGGCCTAACCTCGTGTCTTAGCCCGTATCGTATTTGTGCACTTAGTCCTCTCACATTAGATTCACCACTTGTGGCCGCTGGATATGCCGGTTGGTTCCGGGGCAGACTTCCACCGCAAGTGCAATCTAACCTCGTGTCATAAGTTCTATTACAGTTTCTAATTACTGTAACCCTAGGCATTTCAATTATTAACTAATTATACCAATTTCTTTTATAGGTATTCTTGACTTTTCTTCCCCAATTATTTTCATAATTAATATATGCCTAAATTCTGTTCTCATTTTTTACTCAATTTATTCCAAAATTCCCATATACATTTTATGCCAATTTTACTATTTTCCCTTCGTCCCCACTCTAATGCGTTCGTATAAATTTGGTGTCATGCCATGGCTAGAAAGTATCCTAGAAATAAACAATAAAAGGGAAACATGACAATAGTGATTATTTTAACAAAAGTGACATAAACATGTAATTAGCATGGTGATAAGATGGACATATAAAAATAGATCTAATAAGCATGTGATAATAAAACTAGATCTAACATACTAAGGATGTCATAATAGGCATGAATAAATAAGGATTCATATTTCCAGTTAATGATAGATCTAAATTAATCACCACATGATAGGTAAATGTTTAAGATCAACAAATTAATTAGATCTATAAAGGTAGATCTAGCATGACATGATAAATAATCCACAAACGAATTAGATCTATAAAGGTAGATCTAGCATGACATGGTAAATTATCCACAAACGAAATAGATCTATAAAGGTAGATCTAGTATGACATTATAAATTATCCATAAACGAATTAGATCTATAAAGGTAGATCTAGCATGACATGATAAATTATCCACAAACGAATTAGATCTATAAAGGTAGATCTAGCATGACATGATAAATTATCCACAAACGAATTAGAGCTAACATGACATGATAAATTAACCTCAAACGAATTAGATCTAACATGACATGATAAATTAACCATAAGCGAATTAGATCTATAAAGGTCGATCTAGCATGATAATATCTAAGATTCAAGGATGTCATAGATTCACGATTTAAAACAAATTCAAATCACAGTCATATCACGTTTAATTTTAATCATTTAAATATAAAAGTAACCAACTCACAGTGTTTGGATTTTAGAAGATAGAAAATAAATTGTTGGTGTTGAATCTCAGATCTATAGTTGAAACGCTTGAATCTTTTAAACTTGATTTGTAGAAGAAGATAGGATTAGATTCAGTTCAGGCACTGACAACATTTTCCCCCCGTTGTTTTTAGTATGAGAAAACAAGAGATATGAGGGTACATTTATAGCTGCCAACCTCCAGAATTCGAATGCCACCTCAGCCCTAGGGTAAATTGGGCCACGGGTCGACACCTACTTGGGTCCGGGTGCCCAAAAACATACATGGGCGCACTTTACAGGTGCTCCAGTGCAAAAATACATTGGCACACTTGTCAAGTGCGCGGGGAGTTCCTGCTCTTTTCGCCAAACTTCTACCGTCCATAACTTCTCATACATTTTCAATTTTACGGAAACCAGGTGTCTATCTTGACTAGAATTTCGAGATGGACGCAATGACGTAGTCTGTTTCCCTTAATTCTTAATATGAAACTAATTATTCTTTAATTTATCTTCTTTAGTGTAGTTGAAATACGGGGTGTTACATTCTCCCCCACTCAAAGGATTTCGTCCCCATAATCTCCAAGTTAAGAAGAATGTATCCTACCATCCATCATCCATCCACTCATCCACCAATCACAGGCATCCATTGTCCTTAAAATTTTCTAATGCTTATATGAACATATGCAAAGGTGTGTGTATATGTCACAACACTAATGTGAAAGATCAGGTGGCCCACTGATTCAGTCGACCTCCTTAATGCAATGTATGTTAGTGCCATGAATCCAACATGTATGCAGATAAACCTATCATAACATGTAAGTTCTATATGGTGCACAATCATCCGTCCAAATGCAACATCCATATGATGATACCTTATGATGATACATCCATTTTCATCCATTAAAGAAAGAAAAATGCACACACATCCATATGCAGTATGAGAGAGATTGAGCCGATCTTGTGCCTAATGTGTGTGTATATGCATCCACGAGCAACCACTAGCAACCACTTGCATCCATCAAACATAACATGTCTCAAACACATGTTAACAATCATGGGATTCCTACCTAAAGGTCGAAGATTCGATTGATAGGATATACTCAGATGATAGAAGCAAGCATGAATAAAAGCTTTTGGAAGAGAAGTTAAGAACATTCCCTTGAAAAGAAAAGGGTACAAAGTGCAAAAATCTTGTCTTCGGTCTCCCCAATTCGCATCCTCTTGGTTGTCTCCCCACTGAATGTAACACCCCATGTCCATTAATGTCACTCACAAAAGGGAATGCATTAACTTCTATGGAGCGTTTTAAGTGAATATAGAACAGAAAATCACAACAAGACAGATATGAAATAGTACTTGAAAATTTAAAACTTTATTTATTGCAACGGAAGGTAAATATGTTTGGTTACATCACCAAAACCCAAAGACTAAAGTCAAGTACATAATATCCATCTTGACAAAATCAGAGTACATAATATAAAAAGCATAATCCCATAAATAGCCATAAAAGAGATAGGTTGAGCTTTACTTCAGCAATCCAAATCCAAGTGCTCCCAAAGAGATCCAAATCAAGCTTCCCACCCTAAGAACCTGGGGAGGGGGGGGGAAGGAAGAAAAGAGGTGGAAACAAAGGGGGTCAGACATAAAGTCTGGCAAATCCAATAACTCCAACAATATAATTATCAAAGTAACTTGGATAAGACATAAGCTTGGTAAATAAGGAAATGACTGTGAATTAATGGCAAGACCAAGCAACCAAAAATAATAGGATGAACAAAGATAACGTTAAAGGCGCTTCCTAATCAATATAGGGTAATTACTATACTCTACCGTACTATACCGTACTGTACTGTACTAACACTAACTGCACCCATACTAGTCACTCTAGAAACTTAATCCCTCTTGACTAAATAGAATGATGATAGCTTCGTGTACTACTAGATGTACCCACTATCCCCACTAGATGTACCCCTTCAATGGTAATTCCATGTACTCCTAGCTGACGTCATAGGTGCCGCCTGCTCCTATCTCCACTAGGTGTACCCATTTAATGATTAATTAATAATGGTAGCTTCGTGTACCCCTAGCTGATTACATAGGTGCCGTCTGCTCCTATCTCCACTAGATGTACCCACTACCCTGCCCCATTCGATCGGCTCCCTAACTCGTAGATACCCGTGCTGGTCCCACAGTGGGGTGTATCACTCCCCTAAAGTGGCAACCCAATACAACTTAAGGATGCACGGCTTATACCTACACGATGCAACAATGTCTTACCTACCAGCCCGGGCCCATGCACGCACATGACCCCGTTGGACTTGCGTTGCCACCGCTAGCCCATTTTGGCCTCTAACAATCAGGCCCAGTAGGCGTGTCCCGTCCTCGACTTGGGTCGAGCTCACAAAGATACTTAATGGGCTACTGGACTGAAAAGGGCCCCCACCAAGCTTCCCACCTAGGCTTGGTCCCCTCTAATACATCACACATAACCCCATGTCCACTTACATGTATAAATTTGGTTAAGTGTTTTCTAATTTAACCTAGTCTCACCCTTTTGTTTAATTAGCAGGTTGTATTGGTTAAATCTGTGGGCCTATATACACAAATATTACCCACCTACCCAAGATTTACTTAACCCTCTCACTGGTTCAGACATATTAATTTGCGGTTAAGTTTGTGGACCTATATGTACTAATATTACCCACCTACCCAAGATTTACTTAACCCACTCATTCCGTATAACCCAGTTTACTTAACCCCCAACTTAAACTTAAGTTCTTACAATCCCTAGGGATCAGATTTAGTTAAGTAGTCCATTTCATTTACCATGTCCATTTTTAATTAATTAATCAATTAATTAAAACCTTTCCCTTCATAGGTGTCAATACCTATTTTACCAATAATTTGAATTACATGTCATAATTGTTTATATTCAAATTACTCCATTTTTCTAATCGTATTTCTCATGACATCCTCATGTCACCCACATGTCACCCACTAGATTCCTCATGCCACCCAAGGCACCCACTTATCCCCCTCATGTCCCACTACATATTTACTTTGGTTAAGTGTTTCTTAATTTATTACTATCGTAACCCCTGTAGGACCTCTCACATTAGACTGACATTTGTGGCTGCTGGATTTGCCGGGCGGGTCCGGGCAGTCTTACACCACAAACGAGCCTAACCTCGTGTCCATACAATTGTTACGCATTTAGTTTGGGCCTTTGACCTCTCACATTGGGCTACCATTTGTGGCTGCTGGATTTGCCGGACGAGTCCGGGCAGTCTTACACCACAAATGAGTCCAACTTCGTGTCTTAGGCAATTAATTATACATAATTAATTTCCCCTAATATTTGAATTACTTTCCCTATTCAAATTACAAATCATTTCCATATTTATTTATGTATAAATATGTCACCTTAATTATGTCCACTATTTATGGTACATAAATTGTACCAATTTACATCTCAAATTAATTTCATGCCTTTTTAGGCATTTGTGCCAATTCCCAATATTTAATATCCCTATTCAAATTCAAATTAATCTATGTCCATAATTAAACTATGTCCATTACTACACATTAATTTTCCAATTAATGCCTTCATTAAATTTTTTGCCTTTTAAGGAAATTCACCTTAATTAATATCTCAAATTTGTTATATGCCTCATTTACATGCCAATTCACATTTATTAACATAATCAATGTTTTCATCCCATATTTGGATTAATTATTCCTAATCAAATATGTTAATAAGATTCCAATTATCTTTATGACCATAATTCACATTAATTATGTCCATATATCACTTCGCCAATTAATATCTCAATTTACATATATGCCTCTTTTAAGGCTATTACATGCCAATTCACATTTATTAACATAATCAATATTTTTCCCATAACCCCCGCGGCGTCCGTTCGCATAGAATATATGATAGACTAAGAAATAGTCTAACACATGAAAAAGGGAAAAACACCACATATTCACATAACATACAAAATAGGCCTAACTTGCATATGAGAATTTACCACATAACTTGCATAAAATCATAGACCTAAACATAGGCCTAAAAGGTATGAACCTGCATGTTATGAATAAGATTTTCATCACAAAATTTACATAGGCAATAACCACAAACTTGCATAACATGATTCATATTCCAAACTCATATTTTTATATAAACTTGCATATGTGATTTATGCAACATAACAATGGTGTAAATTTACCTCTAAACATATAAACTAGCATGTAAAGATTTAGCATATAACTCATACATGTCATAGCCTAACTTTTGATCTAAAATAGATGTCATAATCTTTACTAACTTGCATGTGATTTATGTCTAAATCAACATCTAAACTTGCATACATACATATGATCTATCATATGAATCAACATATCCAAACTAGCATTTAAACAACATGATGATTTGATTATACATAAGCCAATCATAGAATTACAACATAAATCATAACTTTACAACATGTATGATAACATCACAATTTAACAACATAATCATATCATACGGTCAATAATTCACATCATATCCATATAATCCACAATTATATCTAATCTTACTTAATTTAATAATTATCTTGATTAGAGAAATCGAACTTGCCTTTCGTGGTTAAAGAATTATGAACAATTGATCAAACTTGATGCAGAATTGTTGTAGCGACGTTAGTTAATTCGTTGTTGAAGCTCTAAGCTTGAATTAGGTTGAATTGATTAGCTATCTTCCTCTTTAGTTGGCGGCGGCTACACTGAGTTCCATGGCGATGGCATAACGGCTTTAGTTTCAATTTTAATTAGGTTTAGGGTTAGCTTTAGGATGTATTTATAGGTGTAGGAAGTTATTTAGGACCATTAGATTAACCCTGAACCATGAGAATCAACCAAATGCAAAATCTGCATTTGAGCGAATCGGCCCACGGGTTGACAGCCAAACACCCTGGATTAACCCCTGGTCGACCCAGCGAGGCTCGGGTCGACCTCAAAAATGGGCCGGTTCGGTCATTCCCCCCTCCCAATTCGCTGTTTTGAACTTTTTCGCATATTTATTTATTTAATTTTTTATTTTTATATATATATATATCAATATATATATTTCTCTGCGCAACCCATTTCACTTAATTCTTTTCTAAAAATTAAGTATACTTTAATTTGTGAATTTTAATGTTATAAAATTACGGGGTGTTACATTCTCCCCTCCTTAAAGGATTTCGTCCCCGAAATCTCCAAGTCAAGAAGAACGTATATCCTACCATCTAATCGTCCATCTACTCAACCATCAAACACCAGCATCCATTATCCTTAAAAGACTTCTAATGCTTTAATGTTTATATGTACAGTGTGTGTATATGTCCATATCTAATGCAAAATTAGGCAGTCTACTGATTCAGTCGACCTCCTTAGTGCAATTCATGATAGTGCCATGCGTCCAATATGTATGCAAAAGATTCCTAATGATACATATTAATTCTATATGCGTGCACAACCATCCACCTGAATGCAGCAACCATATGATAATACAACCATTATACATCCATTTTACTAAATACATCCATATATATGCAATATGCAATATGAAGTGACTGAGCCGATCTGGTGCCTAATAGTGTGTGTATATGCATCCACGAGCAACCACTAGCGAACACTTGCATCCACTTTGCATCCATCATACATAACATGTCTCAAACACATGTTTCAACCATAGGATTTCCCTAACTGAAGGTCAAAGATACTAGCGAGAGGACATACTAAAGATAAGATAAGCACAAGCTAAGCGATAAAGGAGAAATTAAAAGACATACCCTCGAAAAGAAAAGGGTACAGTGAACGCATCTTCTCTTCCATCTCCCAAGTAGCGTTACTCTCGTCGTCTCCCCATTGTACTTTGACTAGTCTGACCTCTCGATTTCTCAACTTCTTGATCTCCGACCCAAGAATGCATGTAGGAGCTCGTCGAAGCGTCGCATCACGCTCTATTTCCACCTCTCTAAGCAAGCTTGGCTCCACTACCTCTGCGGTCTCACGTAAGCACTTCCTCAAATGTGATACATGGAATACGTCGTGTACACCACTAAGTCTCTCAGGCAACTCCTCTTATCCGCATAAGATTTCTGCCTATATTGCGCTGCCTTCATCCTTCTTCGAATCAAATCAATCTTCTCCGAAATCTCTCTAATCATATCGGGCCCAAGTAAGATCTTATCCGTAGATTCCCACCAACGTGTAGGTGAACGACAAGGTCGTGCATAAAGAGCTTCGAAAGGTGCCATGCCAATGCTAGACTGAAAGCTATTATTATATGCGAACTCCACCAATGGAAGATGCTCTTCCCATGTACCCCCAAAGTCTAGGATACATAGCCTCAAAAGGTCCTCTAGAATACGATTCACCCTCTCAGTTTGGTCGTCCGTCTGAGGATGATATGCGGTGCTCAAACATAACTGAGTCCCTACCGCTTCTTGTAAGCTCCTCCAAAATTCGCTAGTGAAGATAGGATCGCGGTCGCTTACTATGCTAGAAGGAACACCATGCAAACGAACTATCTCTCGGATGTATACAGAAGCTAACCATGGAGCAGTCCTCTTACTCTTCACTGGAATAAAATGGGCGCTCTTAGTAAGTCTATCTACTGAAACCCAAATCCCCGTATTACCCTTCCTCGATCTTGGTAATCCATCAACAAAATCTATCGAGATACTATCCATGTGAACTCATCGCAACTATCCATCTCCCACGCAAGCCATCCTATTCGAACTCGATATCCCCCAAGCACAAGCCCCAAAGGCCTAAACCAATATCAGACAAGCACCCAAGGAATACCTCCTCCGATTTCAGACAGTCTACGTGAGATGATACTAGCAAAACAAATAATTGGGCACTTAACCGACTCTGGCTGTCCTTGCCAGTCTTACTTCAAAACCATCACTAATCACCTAACTAACTTTGCATTACCCCTAGGCACACACGAATACCTCGTGCCTCTAGGTAAACCCCACACTTCATCGAAGACGTCACTATACTCACGGACCACACGAAAAGATTCCAAATCACCGTTGGATACGTCAAGAGATTCGAGACAGCTAAACATCACTGAACCCCTAGGGTCACAAGAAATATGAGGGTCTTTTCATAATGAATCAATAGTCTAACTACCCTCCTTTCACTATCTAGGATGGCACCCCGCCTGGGTAGCCAATCCACCCCTAGAATCAAATTATAGCCCGTGAAACCAAGGACAAAGGCGTTGCATTCAATTCCAACGTCCAAGATAGACACTCTCAAATCCCGACAAACCATTGAAGGATGAGCCGAACCACCAAAAAGATTTGAGACTAGGATGGGATCCTTAACTAGACTAGTATTTAGGTGCAGTGTTTTCAACTAACGAAGCAGATACTAACGAGTATGAAGCGCCAGAATCAAACAAAGTTCGAACAGGATGATAAAGGAAACCAAATTTCTACCTGGATGGTCCTACCCCTATCAGGTATACCAGCCGTGAGGGAATATAACTACCCTCCAGAAGATCCTGTACTTTGCCCTTGCCTCTTTGGACAATCCTAATAAGGTGTCCTATTTCTCCAAAAGGATAACTACTAGCCTTCTTTTTCACATTCCCCATTCGTGACCTTCCACCAAGATGAGGTTTCGTCCTTCATTAACCAACAGCTATTTGAACCTTCCTCCCATCGTCTACCTTAAAGGTATTAACAAGCCCTCCACTTCCTTAAACTAACTTCTAGCCCGTCAAACGTCTAAGTCCCTTGAAGTGGTTTTTCGTCCTTCGTATGGAAGTCCCTATTTATCTTATAAAAAGCATCTATACGCGGAGGGGAAATCCAAAAAAAAGAAAGAGGAAGAGATTCAAAATGGAGAGTCGAAGGAAGGATATATGGCTCTTGGGGATTATGTTTTTAAAACAAACCTTTCTTTCAAAAATACTCTTCTACAAACATATTTTTGAAAGTATTCTTTATAAAAATGCTTTTGAAAAATAGTTTCTCAAAATATCTTATCTGTTCTGGTAACCTTCAGCTCTGATACCACGTGTAACACCCCATGTCCATTAATGTCACTCACAAAAGGGAATGCATTAACTTCTATGGAGCGTTTTAAGTGAATATAGAACAGAAAATCACAACAAGACAGATATGAAATAGTACTTGAAAATTTAAAACTTTATTTATTGCAACGGAAGGTAAATATGTTTAGTTACGTCACCAAAACCCAAAGACTAAAGTCAAGTACATAATATCCATCTTGACAAAATCAGAGTACATAATATAAAAAGCATAATCCCATAAATAGCCATAAAAGATATAGGTTGAGCTTTACTTCAGCAATCCAAATCCAAGTACTCCCAAAGAGATCTAAATCAAGCTTCCCACCCTAAGAACCTGGGGGGGGGAGGAAGAAAAGAGGTGGAAACAAAGGGGGTCAGACATAAAGTCTGGCAAGTCCGATAACTCCAACAATATAATTATCAAAGTAACTAGGATAAGACATAAGCTTGGTAAATAAGGAAATGACTGTGAATTAATGGCAAGACCAAGCAACCAAAAATAATAGGATGAGCAAAGATAACGTTAAAGGCGCTTCCTAATCAATATAGGTTAATTACTATACTCTACCGTACTGTACTGTACTAACACTAACTGCACCCATACTAGTCACTCTAGAAACTTGATCCCTCTTGACTAAATATAATGATGATAGCTTCGTGTACTACTAGATGTACCCACTATCCCCACTAGATGTACCCCTTCAATGGTAATTCCATGTACTCCTAGCTGACGTCATAGGTGCCCCCTGCTCCTATCTCCACTAGGTGTACCCCTTTAATGATTAATTAATAATGGTAGCTTCGTGTACCCCTAGCTGACTACATAGGTGCCATCTGCTCCTATCTCCACTAGATGTACCCACTACCCTGCCCCATTCGATCGGCTCCCTATCTCGTAGATACCCGTGCTGGTCCCACAGTGGGGTGTATCACTCCCCTAAAGTGGCAACCCAATACAACTTAAGGATGCATGGCTTATACCTACACAATGCAACAACGTCTTACCTAACAGCCCAGGCCCACGCACGCATATGACCCCGTTGGACTTGCGTTGCCACCGCTAACCCATTTTGGCCTCTAACAATTAGGCCCAGTAGGCGTGTCCCGTGCTCGACTTGGGTCGAGCTCACAAAGATACTTAATGGGCTACTGGACTGAAAAGGGCCCCCACCAAGCTTCCCACCTAGGCTTGGTCCCTTCTAATACATCCCACTTATCCCCATGTCCACTTACATGTATAAATTTGGTTAAGTGTTTTCTAATTTAACCTAGTCTCACCCTTTTGTTTAATTAACAGGTTGTATTGGTTAAGTCTGTAGGCCTATATACACAAATATTACCCACCTACCCAAGATTTACTTAACCCTCTCACTGGTTCAGACATATTAATTTATGGTTAAGTTTGTGGGCCTATATGTACTAATATTACCCACCTACACAAGATTTACTTAACACACTCATTCCGTATAACACAGTTTACTTAACCCCCAACTTAAACTTAAGTTCTTACAATCCCTAGGGATCATATTTGGTTAAGTAGTCCATTTCATTTACCATGTCCATTTTTAATTAATTAATCAATTAATTAAAACCTTTCCCTTCATAGGTGTCAATACCTATTTTATCCAATAATTTGAACTACATGTCATAATTGTTTATATTCAAATTACTCCATTTTTCTAATCGTATTTCTCATGACATCCTCATGTCACCCACATGTCACCCACTAGATTCCTCATGCCACCCAAGGCACCCACTTAACCCCCTCATGTCCCACTACATATTTACTTTGGTTAAGTGTTTCTTAATTTATTACTATCGTAAGCCCTGTAGGACCTCTCGCATTAGACTGACATTTGTGGCTGCTGGATTTGCCGGGCGGGTCCGGGCAGTATTACACCACAAACGAGCCTAACCTCGTGTCCATACAATTGTTACGCATTTAGTTTGGGCCTTTGACCTCTCACATTGGGCTACCATTTGTGGCTGCTGGATTTGCAGGGCGGGTCCGGGCAGTCTTACACCACAAATGAGTCCAACCTCGTGTCTTAGGCAATTAATTATACATAATTAATTTCCCCCAATATTTGAATTACTTTCCCTATTCAAATTACAAATCATTTCCATATTTATTTATGTATAAATATGTCACCTTAATTATGTCCACTATTTATGGTACATAAATTGTACCAATTTACATCTCAAATTAATTTCATGCCTTTTTAGGCATTTGTGCTAATTCCCAATATTTAATATCCCTATTCAAATTCAAATTAATCTATGTCCATAATTAAACTATGTCCATTACTACACATTAATTTTCCAATTAATGCCTTCATTAAATTTTTCGCCTTTTAAGGCAATTCACCTTAATCAATATCTCAAATTCGTTATATGCCTCATTTACATGCCAATTCACATTTATTAACATAATCAATATTTTCATCCCATATTTGGATTAATTATTCCTAATCAAATATGTTAATAAAATTCCAATTATCTTTATGACCATAATTCACATTAATTATGTCCATATATCACTTTGCCAATTAATATCTCAATTTACATATATGCCTCTTTTAATGCTATTACATGCCAATTCACATTTATTAACATAATCAATATTTTTCTCATAACCCTCGCGGTGTCCGTTCGCATAGAATATATGATAGACTAAGAAATAGTCTAACACATGAAAAAGGGAAAAACAACACATATTCACATAACATACAAAATAGGCCTAACTTGCATATGAGAATTTACCACATAACTTGCATAAAATCATAGATCTAAACATAGGCCTAAAAGGTATGAACCTGTATGTTATCAATAAGATTTTCATCACAAAATTTACATAGGAAATAACCACAAATTTGCATAACATGATTCATATTCCAAACTCATATTTTTATATAAACTTGCATATGTGATTTATGCAACATAACAATGGTGTAAATTTACCTCTAAACATATAAACTAGCATGTAAAGATTTAGCATATAACTCATACATGTCATAGTCTAACTTTTGATCTAAAATAGATGTCATAATCTTTACTAACTTGCATGTGATTTATGTCTAAATCAACATATAAACTAGCATACATACATATGATCTATCATATGAATCAATATAACCAAACTAGCATTTAAACAACATGATGATTTGATTATACATAAGCCAATAATAGAATTACAACATAGATCATAACTTTACAACATGTATGATAACATCACAATTTAACAACATAATCATATCATACGGTCAATAATTCACATCATATCCATATAATCCACAATTATATCTAATCTTACTTAATTTAATAATTATCTTGATTAGAGAAATCGAACTTGCCTTTCGTGGTTAAAGAATTATGAACAATTGATCAAACTTGATGCAGAATTGTTGTAGCGACGTTAGTTGATTCGTTGTTGAAGCTCTAAGCTTGAATTAGGTTGAATTGATTAGCTATCTTCCTCTTTAGTTGGCGGCGGCTACACTGAGTTCCATGGCGACGGCATAACGGCTTTAGTTTCAATTTTAATTAGGTTTAAGGTTAGCATTTGGATGTATTTATAGGTGTAGGAAGTTATTTAGGACCATTAGATTAACCCTGAACCATGAGAACCAACCAAATGCAAAATCTGCATTTCAGTGAATCGGCCCACGGGTTGATAGCCAAACACTCTGGATTAACCCCTAGTCGACCCAGCAGGGCTTGGGTCGACCTCAAAAATGGGCCGGTTTGGTCATTCCCCCCTCCCAATTCACTGTTTTGAACTTTTTCGCATATTTATTTATCTAATTTTTAATTTATATATATATATATATATATCAATATATATATTTCTCTGTGCAACCCATTTCACTTAATTCTTTTCTAAAAATTAAGTATACTTTAATTTATGAATTTTAATGTTATAAAATTACGGGGTGTTACACTGAACCTTCACCAACCTGACTTCTCATTTGCGTAGCTTCTAAACCTCCGATCCAAGTAAAAGTCTTTCTGTAGATCAGCACCAACTAGTCGGTGGTCTACAGGGTCATCCATATAATGCTTCGAAGGGTTCCATGCCAATGCTAGTTTGATGACTGTTATAGTAGGTAAATTCTACTAAAGGAAGGTACTCTTCCCAAGTCCCTCCGAAGTCTAGGATGCACATCCTCATAGGATCCTCTAGAACTCTATTCACCCTCTACGTCTATATATTGGTCTGAGGATGATAAGCGGTGCTTAAACATAACTGTGTACCTAATGCTTCTTGCAAGCTCCTCCAAATTTACAGGAGAAAATTGGATCATGATCACTTACGATACTGGAAAGTACAACATGAAGACGAACTATCTCACGAACATAAAGTGCTGCCAACCATGCTACTGTCCTCTTGCTCTTAACGGGAATGAAATGGGCGCTCTTAGTAAGTCTATCTACTACCACCCAAAAGCTGTTGTTGCCCTTCGTTGATTTAGGCAAACCATCTATGAAATCCATGGAGACGCTCTCCCACTTCCACTGCGGGACCTCTAAAGGATGAAGTAAACCACCGGGATTCCGTTGCTCATCTTTGACTTGCTGGCAAATCAGACATTGAGAAACAAACTCTGTTACATCTTTCTTCATCACATCCCAAAAGAAAACCCTTTCTCAAGTAGCTCCCCTACTTGTTTGCTGAGCTCCCTTCTTTCTCTTGGATCCATATGGCGCACGGGCATTGCAAATGGCTTTGTAATGTCCACCAAATATATGAGGAAATCGATCTGGTGCCTTGGGGGTAAGCCCCGAACCTTATCAAAGACATCAAGATACTCACGGACTACTGGAATAGATAGCAGATTATCGATAGATGCGTCGAATGACTCTAGAAAGCTAAGCATGATAGACACTAGCAGGTCACATGAAATCTCGAGGGTTCTACCATAACAAGTCTGAAGCTTAACAATCATCCTTTCACAATCCAGAATGGCTCCGTACCTGGTTAGCCAATCCATCCCTAGAATCAACCCATAACCTATGAACCCAAGAACATATGCATCGCATTCGAATTCGATGCCCAATATAGATATTCTCAAACCCCGACAAATCATGGATAAATGAGTCGAACCTCCAATGGGGTTTGAGACAACTACGGGATCCACTACCATACTAGTATTTACGTGCAAAGACTCTACTATAGAACTAGATATAAATGAATGTGAAGTGCCAGAATCAAAAAGAGTTCTAATAGGTTAACTGGAAAGAGAAATCAAACCTTCCACAGAAACTTTCCTACCTCCTTCTGGAGCACTAGTCGCGAGAGCATGAATCTGCCCTCTAGAAGTCCCTTCCCTTTGACCTTGTCCTTGCTTCTTTGGGCATTCCTAGAAAAGTGTCCAGTCTCTCCACAACTGAAGCAAGCGTTCTTCCTCTTCTTGCAGTCCTTGACCATGTGACCTCCTCGCTCGCAATTATGGCAATTCCTCTTATCCTTAGCATTGTCGTTCTTTCCGCCCTTCTTTTGTTGTTGTTGTCATCCTTTCTTGGGCCATACCTTTTTGTTTTGTGTTTCCTCAACCTTAATTTCTTCCTTTTCACCTTTATTTGAACTTTATATATGTTCCCTTCTCGGGCCAACATTTTTCTTATCCTTGGGCTGTGCTCCTTAGCCCTAACTCTCTCATTCTCCTTTTTACCATATTTGTGTAACAAGCTAACTAGTCTCTCGAAAGCTGCCTCCATCACATGGAAATCCTTACGGAGCTCGAGAAAGTTAGTCGTAGGTGAAACTACTATGGCTATAGATGGAGGTTAAGCACTTCATTGCCCTTTGACATGTGTCGTAGTCTTAACATGCTTATGGAACCATGCCGTAACGGGGACACCTTTTTGGAAGGATTGGTTCCCCAAACAAAAAAGAAAAGGAATCAAGCAGAGAATCGAGAGATATTTCCTATGGCTTTGGGGAATATGTTTTCCAAAATAGACTTTTCTATTGAAAATGCTTTCTTCTAAAACCTTTTTGAAAATAGTTTTCAAAAACTTTATCCAATCTGGTAACCTTCAGCTCTGATACCAAGTGTGACACCCCACGTCCGTTAATGTCACTCACAAAAGGAATGCATTAAGTTTCGTGAAGCGTTATAGGTAAACAGAAACAGAAATATTACAAGACAGACATAAAAATAGCAGCGGATATAAAAACTTTATTTATCATAAAGTAGCGTAGTCAAAACATCCCTTGTCTGAAATACATGAAAATCATTTCATCGTTAATATATCTGTCTTATTCTTAAACATCAGAGTACAAAATAGAAGAAGCATAATCCCCAAGTGAAAACATAGCCATAGTAGCAAAGATAGAAGCTTGAGCAGTACATCTAGCAGCTCCAAGCAAGACAATAGCAGAATCTTGACTAAGCCTGAGAATTCCCTCCCTGGGAACCTGGGGGGAAACGGAAGAAAGAAGAGGAAATAAAAAGGGTTAGACATAAAGTCTGGCGAGTCTAGTTACTTTTAGCAAGTAAATAAATAAAAGTAGCTTGACAGGCATATAAAGTGGATAAGAGAGATAACTACATAAAAGGCAGGAATGACAAGGTAAACATAATAATCATAATAGGGTATAATGCGCTTTTCTAAGGATTTCTCTGCACTAATACTAGTATAACCAAAATATGATGATTCCCAACATGTATACAACGGTAGACTTAGGCGTACTTTCTAGTGTGAGGTTTTATCCCCATACAATCCACAGGCAGCCCCCATGCTGGACTCCTAAACTTACCAGAGTTTAGATATACCCTAACTACCCTAATCAATCGGCTCCCTACTCCGTAGATACCCTGTGCCGGCCCCACAGTAGGATGTGTCATGTCCTAAAGTGGCAACCCCTAGGTAATGTGCACAACCATATCTACTAGTGTCACAGTCGTCCTATCCCCTTCGGTCCGGCTCATGAATGCACATAGCCTGGTCGGTTTGGGCCGCCAGCACCGTCCTTCACGTTTGGATCTCTTGCAATCAGTCCAATAAGCGTGTCCCTACTCTGACTTAGTTCGGAGTTTTCCTTTGATACCGTGGTATGAGTTACTGACTGAAACAGGTCCCACACAAATGATGCAAGCTCTCCCCTTTGTCTTACATCCCCAATACTAGGTTTTCGACTGGTTCTGTTTACCTAACGATGTTTTTAATTACATAACCATAACAGGTTAAATTTGTGGGTCTATATTTACCAATATTACCCACCAACCGAAGATGTTGAGTAACCCTCCCTCTTAACCCTTAATCAAGTTAACATGTTCATACAATCCCTACGAATTCAACTAGATTAAGTGTTTCTATTTGTTACATTGTCCAGTTATGGTTATAATGGAATGAACCTCTCACACTAGGCCTACAACTTGTGGATGCTAGATATGCCTGTCGGGTCCAGGCAGACTTCTTCCATAAGTAGGGTCAAACCTCATGTCTTAGCCTATCTCGTATTTGTGAACTTAGACCTTTCACATTAGATTCACCACTTGCGGTCGCTGGATATGCCGGTTGGTTCCAGGCAGACTTCCACCGCAAGTGCAATCTAACCCCGTGTCATAAGTTCCATTATAGACTCTAATTAATGTAACCCTAGGCATTTCAATTATTAACTAATTATACCTATTTCTTTTATAGGTGTTCAAGGCTCTTCTTCCCTAATTATGTTCACAATTAATATATGCCCAAATTCATGTTCACATTTATTACTCAATTTGTCCCAAACTTCCCATTTACAATTTATGCTAATTTTACCGTTTTCCCTTCGTCCCCACTCTAACGCATTCGTATAAATTTGGTGTCATGCCTAGGTTAGAAAGTGTCCTAGCCATAAAAAATAAAAGGGAAAGATGACAATAGTGATTATTTTAACAAAAGTGACATAAACATGAAATTGGCATGGTGATAAGGTGGACATATACAAATAGATCTAGTGAGCTTGTGATAATAAAACTAGATCTAACATACTAAGGATGTCATAACAGGCATGAATAAATAAGGATTCATATTTCCAGTTAATGATAGATCTAAATTAATCACCACAAGATAGGTAAAGTTTAAGATCCACAAACGAATTATATCTATAAAGGTAGATCTAGCATGACATGATAAATTATCTACAAATGAATTAGATCTAGCATGACATGATAAATTATCCACAAACTAATTAGATCTATAAAGGTAGATCTAGCATAACACGATAAATTATCAACAAACGAATTAGATCTATAAAGGTAGATCTAGCATGACATGATAAATTATCCACAAACGAATTAGAGCAACATGACATGATAAATTAACCTCAAACGAATTAGATCTAACATGAAATGATAAATTAACCATAAGCGATTAGATCTATAAAGGTAGAACTAACATGATAATATTTAAGATTCAAGGATGTCATAGATTCACGATTTATAACAAATCCAAATCACGGTCATTTCACTTTACTTTTAATCATTTAAATCTAAAAGTAACTAACTCACAGTGTTTGGATTTTAGAAGATAGAAAAGAATTTGTTGTTGTTGAATCTCAGATATATAGTTGAAATGCTTGAATCTTTTACACTTGATTTGTAGAAGAAGATAGGGTTAGATTCAGTTTAGGCACTAACAGCATTTGGCCTCCATTGTTTTTAGTATGAGAAAACAAGAGATATAAGGGTATATTTATAGCTGCCAGCCTCCAGAATTCGAATGCCACCTAAGCCCTAAGGTGGATCGGGCCACGGGTCGACAACTACTTGGGTCCGGCTGCCCAAAAACCTACATGGGCGCAATTTATAGGTGCGCTAGTGCAAAAATACATTGGCGCGCTTGTCAAGTGCACCGAGAATTTCTGTCTTTTTGCCAAACTTCTACCATCCATAACTTCTTCGTATGTTATCCGTTTTACGCAAACCAAGTGTCTGTCTTGACCAAAATTTCGAGATGGATGCAATGACATAGTCTGTTTCCCTTAATTCTTAAACTTAAATTAATTATTTTTTAATTTATCCTCTTTAGTGTAGTTGAAATACGGGGTGCTACACCCACGCTCTACAAAGATAACATACAATCAAAACCACGGGCGCTTATTGGAGATTTGATTCCGACTATGACAAGGCATGAAACCACCTTTCAATCAGTGTACTCTATAGGGGATACACTTGAGTTCAACAAGAACATCTTGCAACTCGGCCACACATGACCGGTCATTCATTTTGCTTGAATGTTCCGAATATATTGTCACCTTACGGTTGCTAGCAACATAACCATTCCTGGAAGATACAGAAGCGAAAAGAGGAACAAAAATGAATATTCTCTAGATGGTGACGATACAACCAATTGGGAGCGACCCACTTAGCCATGTAGTCTTCCCTATTTTTTTCATTTCCTAGTCATGAGGCTTGAGGTTAAAATTATCTTTAGAACATATGGCCACCATTCACTTTGAATGCCACATTGCCAGATCCGTCAGAAAATCACTAGTTGACGTCTATAAAAATACTCTAGTTGTTAAGCTAAGAGAATTGCACTACTCCGCCTTCAATAATGGTACATTTGAAGAAATCAACATATGTGATCTCTTTGGAAATAATCTATCAGACATCCGTCCATACAAGTCATCCAGGAACAGAATGAACCGAAGGCACCCTCCTACCATAACCTAGGTATCACCCTATGGATTAGTAGCGAGTAGTCCTTGCAATCAAAAGATTCCAGTCACGACAGAATCACTACCAAAATATCTTTAAGAGCTAACCAAAAAAATTCAACATGTAGTTCTTCCGCTCATGAACATCATTGATCTTCAATTACTCCATCTTCAATCTATATCTTTCACGTATTTTCTGGTTTGGAATGGTTTTTGAACATAAATTCAATCCCGATCTTTCTGTACTAATAATCGTATAGGCCAGATTTGATAGTTGGTTATTTAACTATCAAATAAACAATCATTCATCCATAAAATAAAATAAATTATTGATTGAGTACCCAACATCATTTGGCCTCTTTAACTAACTAGTCGTTAATTAAATTTTAAAACTGTTAATTCGAAAAACATTTCCCTTTCTTATTAGATATAAGAAAATTCAATTATCATTTCACTTCTACTCATTAGACCTTCATTGTAAATTGGTAAGTGAATAAGTATCTCAATACCAACCACAAAGGCCGAAACCAATATCAGATTGACACCTTGAAAGTTACTCAACTCAACCAATGTACAACAAGTTCCAATTTCATAAAAACCACATCATATTCCCTTTTACTATTTTAAAACGATTATACTCCTTTATAATCTAACAAATCATTTCCAATTTAATTTAAAATAGCATTTCATAAAATTAAGTAAAATAGTTCAACTTAATCCCTGTAAATAAATATTATAGATTCCATTTTAAAAACTCTTCATCCTCCATTTACAAAATCATTGACTTTCATTTATAAATTACTTAACATTTCATTTGTAAACATCTTATATATTTATTTATAAACATATTATCCATTCATTTAAAAATAGCTTAACCATTCATTTATAAGTACCTTTCTAATTGCAAATATTAATTCAAATCTCCCCATTAACTCAGTTTATATGTGTTTCCATTTATATTTTCCTTTCGGCAAATATTGCCTTGAAATCCCATTTATTAGTCATTTATCTAAATTTCAATTATACGCCAATATTCTTATTCTATTTTCAATTCCATTATTTCGCAAATCTCATTCATGAAAACCATTTTATCACATTCCGTATATTTACAAACAACGTTTATAAAAATGACCTTTCAACTCATTTAAATCAATTCTTGTATATTTCTACTTCCGTTAGTCCATTCCAACATCTTAAATTCTTTTAAATTTCCATTTATGCTGCTTAACCCCTTCTTCGAAACCATTTTAACATTCCCATTTAATTTATACCATTTAAACATTTATTTATTTATATCTTGGAATTTCCATTAATTTAAAATACTTTAAATAGCTATAAATACATAAATAAACTTCGACGTTATTATTTTTAAAATAAACGTCGTATTTCAAATATATAAATATAACTTTGAAAACATATGAAATCGATTTAATATTGATTTCATAAATCTTTTATTTTATCGACGGTATTAAAGGGGTAAATATCTACTAAAGTACCAAACCATGAAATATTAACTAATTTCACATCCCAATGAACACAACAAATCATATTGATAAACATTATCAATATTATTGAGGAATCTTGTTGGTATCCTCCATCCGTTCAGTTCCTGCATCACAGATTTAGCACCTCAACATATATTATAATATAATAAAATTTAATAACTACAGGTGAGAAATCCAGTTGGATCCCTCCAACCTGCTTTTCTCTGCATCCAAATAGGTTACCTCAAATAAGATCATTCAATTCAATTAAGCAATGACTTTTATAATAGTTAATAACGACAATTTAATGTCAACCATTTTAATTTACACAACCATAATAATTCAATCAATTCATTAAATTTAACATGTTTATTTTATAAAGATGACAAACAAGGTAAGTTACCTCCATTGGGTCCAATCGTTAAAATAACGATTTAGTGTTCAACAGAAATTAAACAACATTTAATTTCATTGGTTCAGTCAGTATATGAATTTATATTTAACAAACAGTCAATCATTAGCAACCATAACACACAATTATAAAACCCGACTTATATAAAATATAAGTGGGAAGAACTAAGTGAGTTTAACTCACCTTGAGTTGATTTACTATTTAAATGGCTCGTTTCAGTTGAATTAAACAATTTAACTGAAAAATCCAGTTGACTCTAATTACGTCCAATTTTGTTTCATGACAATGTACTCATCAAGACAATTCCAACGGTATATGCTTTGTCCGATTCTGCTAGGATACGCAAAGGTTATGAGTATTCAATTTAATTTGTAACAACCTGCATTCTACATATCGGAAGATCGTAGAATATTTATTTTAATTTCATGCGAAGTCATATAGTCATGTAACTTTGGGAAAACGACTATTGGGGTCATTTCCCACATTCATGATTTTTGACGAATTTTAAATGACCATTTTACCCCTAGGGAATCTTGTTTTGCCTATAACTTTTGATTGGTAACGAGTTTTGACCTAAAACCATTTCCATTGGATTCGGATGATGGTTTACCTTTCTATAGAGTGGTTACATTAATCAAACGGAATTATCATTCGGGAGAATGGCTGAAATAAGGTTTGCAAGATGAAAAACAACATAATTGGGCTTAACAGGGTGGTTAGCAGCTAAGTCCATAACCCATTTCGAGATTAGGGTTATGGGAGGGCTGAAAAGGTTTGGAAAAACATTTCATTTCATTTTCTCAACTGCCACAAACATTCCTTAAAACCTAAAAATGGCCTCCATCTCCCAAATCTCATTCTAATCGCTTCCTAATCGCTAATTAACCAAACCTACATCAAATCAAGAAAAATTAGCATCAAATCAGAGTTAGAGCTACTGCTATACACAGAGATCCATGACATAACAGTAAAGTTTCAGATCTAACATTTCATTTGTGGCTAAGGTGAGTTATTTGCCCTTTTATTCACTAATTACGGCTAATTAGGGGTGATTATTGATAATTATGAAATTTTGCATCATAAAAATCTGTAAAAATATGTAGAAATTCTAAAATATTATTTTATTCACTGGTGAAAATTTGGGTTAATTTGGATTAAGTTTGTTAATCCTAAAATTAAAAGGGAAAAATCATGTTTTTTGGGTTTGTTTGATCTAAAATATTTCATGTGAATGATGTTTTAATGTTTTTGGTTGATTCAATATGTTGTTACTACTGTTTGGTATGATCTACGATTGCGTAGTAAAGTTAGAATGGTCGAAAACGCCGTCGAGAGGCGAAAAATGGTTTGCTGGAAAATGGTGCAGTTTTCATGTTCGACCTTACATGTACGTTCGACCCTACATGTACTTCGACCCTATATGCATGTTCGACCCTATATGCATGTTCGACCTTATATGCATGTTCGACCTTATATGTCTGTTCGACCCAATACGCATGTTTGACCCTATATGTCTGTTCGACCCTATATGCATGTTCGACCCTATATGTATGTTCGACCCTCTATGTCCATTCGACCCTATATGCATGTTCGACCCTATATGTATGTTCGTCCCTATATGTCCGCTCGACTATATATGCATTTCGACCCCATATATACGTTCGACCCTATATGAATGTTCGACCCTGAACCCGAGATGACCGTAAACTCTTTTGAAGATCAATTCCAATCCGACCAAGAACCGAGATGCCAAGGAAGTTCTGATGAGAAGTGATGGCTCAAGATCCAAATAGGGATCGACGGGTTAACTTCTAAGTTGGGTTTTGCTGCGGGACGTGTGCAAAGGGGTTATCGGTATCTATAACTTTGGTTCATTACTGAGAGGGCGACATTGACTATGGACCAGTGCGGTGGGGTCAGAGGTTGTACGGAGTCAAACTCCATCAGGGCCGCCAAGGACGAAGCAGTCGCAGTGATAGTTAGACATGGTGGGACTCCGTCATGGTCCCAATAGTTCTGGTGATCAAAATGGTGGATATCGTATGCTTTACGCACTAAGTGAGAGATGTGAGGATGATTTCTATGTTTGATGTTTGCTATCACCAAGACATGCACACTCCCATTTTACACTTTATGTAAGTGTTACCTTAGAGTACTGTACATCTTGTTGTGCTACTCTTTGGTTGCAGGTCCAATTTCAGGTATGATTATTTATACCTGTTATTGCCTTATTTTGCTACTATCGCTCTTACCAGACTATTGTCTGACCCAGAGTTTTATGTCTCTTATTATTATTATGGGTGCTTTTAAACGAGCAGACTAGAGACAGGTTAGGTGGTTATGCACGAGTAGTTGTCCAGAGACGAGAGGGAGGCTTCCACGTACTATTTACATATATTCTCCCTGTGTTGTTATTGGTCACTACTTTGGGCATTAGTAGTGTGCCTTTTTTATTTTTCATTGGAGACAGTATTTTGAAGTTGTAATAATGGCTTAGATCATAAGCTGTATTTTGGATTTCGCTCTCTGATGGATATGGTTTAATTTTTAACTTATGCACTGTCACGCCTATTTTTATATCAAATTATGTTACTATTATATTTTATTCCATGCATTGTGAGGTATCTACTGGTTCTTGATAACTCATAGTTTCAAATCCCTTTCTTTTGACGACTGTCCCGTACTAGGCATCGGCACAGCGCATTTCGTAGGAATGTCGGCTGGTGCGGGGTGGGCCGTCACACTTGGCCACAATTAACCTAGGGGAAGACATCAGGGAGACATAACATACGTATATAAGAACGCGTATTTGTGATATTTTGATTTTCAAAAACTATGTATATATATACTATTAGTATATCTAAGGATGAAGTTGCACTGCACTGGCACCACTAAGGAGATGATTAATCATTTTCTTTTTACAAATTGAACGATGAGCCGAAATATGAGGAGTATGGGTTCAGGAACAAACAATGGGAATGTCCCTGATATGAGGACGATGTTCACTGCCTTCATGCGAGAGATGCTCAGGGAGCAGTTCCTAATGCAGCTAATGGTGGTTGTGCGGTAGTGCAGGTGCCTAGAGCTGATTTCGCCAAGCTCAGCAAGGATTATATTCTTGGTGAAAAGAAGTTCTACGGAACGAAATCGACTGTGGATGTTCAAGATTGGCTTGATAGATGTGAGCGCATCTTCGAGGATTTGGGAACCAATGAGGCAATGAAAAGAAAGTTAGCATCGCATCAACTTCAAGGACGGGATATGAATTGGTGGAATGCTATTAAAGCAGCTACTCCTGAGGATCAAGTTACTTGGAATCAGTTTAAGACTCGCTTCAGTGACAAGTTTATTCCAACTGCTCAGAAATCAGAATTGTTTAGGAAATTCTTGGAGCTTAAGAAGAATGGTAGGGCAGTATCGGAATATATTGCTGAGTTCGATAATTTATCGAAGTATGGATTATCTCTTATCGATACTACCAAGAAGAAGAATAAGAAGTTCATAACTAGCCTGGATGAGTACTTTAGGGAAAGATTTATAAACCATATCGATGAGACATTCGAATCTATTGTAGGGAAGGCATTAAGATCGGAAATCCTTTACCCCAAGGCGAAGACCGAGGTTGTTATTACATATGCAGAGGAGCTGAAACCGTAGGCAAGCGGTGAAGGCAAGAAGAATTCCTGGAATAAGAGGAAACAAAACCAGACTAAGGATGGTCATAAAAATAAAAATAAGAAAGATATCTAGTGCTTTAGCTATGGCCAGAAGGGCCACTATGCCAAAGATTGTCATGCAAAGCCAGCGGATAGGAAGTGCTTTAATTGTCGCCAAGTAGGACATCACAAGGATAAATGTCCACAACCTCCTAAGGAGAAGAATAGATTGTGAAAGCATATGCTATCAACGTTGCTCCTTCTTCGTCGAATGCCCCAACTGCGACAGAGAAAGGAAAGGGTGTAGTCATTCATGGTACGCTTTCCATTTACAATGTTCCTATTCGAGTATTGTTTGATACTAGAGCCTCCCATTCCATCGTATCTAGGGTCCTCGTAGATAGGTTGGAATTGGAACCTGAGATTGTCGATAGACCTTTAGTTTTGACCAATCCGATCGGTGGTTCGACTAGCCTTATTATGATTTGTCGTAATTTGGCCTTATCGTGTAACACCCCGGATTTTTGAATAATCAAATTAAATAAATTAAAGAATAATGAATCTCGGACGTGAGAATTAAGGGAATGGGGTTGCGTCATTGTGTTCATCTCGGAATTCTGGTGGAGATAGAGTCCGAGTTTGCGGGAAACGGATACCGGTTGAAGGAGATATGGACGAACGAAGTTTGGTGGCAAAACAAGAAAAAAATTGCACTGGCGCACTTGGTAAGTGCGCCAGTAAAAATTTGCACTGGCGCACCTGCCAAGTGCGCCCAAGCCGAGGCAGCAGGACTGCACAGCTTTCTGGTTCAGACTGACCCATGTTGCTGAGTCCTTTTTGACTCCTTGCTGAGTCATTAGGGCTGAGGTGTCACCCTATCACGACTGAATGGTTTTGATTAACCCTAAGATCATCTGACGGCTTTAATTAAATTAAAATTCTATATAAACATGGGTTGGCTCAAACCCTAAATCAGAATCAAAACTGAAACTATGGCCGTCATGCTGTCATCTTATAACCTAGAGTAGCCGCCACCAATTAAAGAGGAAGAACAACAAATCAAATCAGTCCTATTCAACTTTAACAATGAATCTTCTTCAAAGGAAAGCTAATACAACTTCAGAACTCAGAATTCGAAACTCAAGACCTTCTTTGAGTAGTGAGTTCGATAATTTTAATAATATAATTAGTAATTTAATTGGATTAAGTTATGATGTGGATTGTACGGATGTGATGTGAATTATTGACCGCATGTTATAGTTATGTTGTAAAACTGTGATGCTATCATATATGTTAAAAATTCTATGATGTTATGATGTGATGTTATCATCTATGTTGTAAAGTTATGTTGCTATCATCTATGTTGTAATTTTATGTATAATCCAATCATCATGTTACATATGTTGGTTTGGTTGCGTTGATTCATATGATAAATCATATGTATGCAAGTTTAGATTTTGATTAAGACATGAATCATATGCAAGTTGGATAAAATTATATGTGACTTTACATGTTCATGACATCTAGTTTATGTGAAAATTTGACCAAAGGTTAGGCTATGACATGTGTGAGTTATATGCCAAATTCTACATGCTAGTTTACATGTTTAGATGTATGTTTACACCATCGTTATGTTACATAAATCACATATGCAAGTTTATATAAAAATATGCGTTTGGAATATGAATCATGTTATGCAAGTTTGTGATTATTGCCTATGCAAGTTTACACCTTTAGATGTAGATCTATGACATACATGATTTATGCAAGTTTATGACTATTGCCTAAACAAGTTCACACCTTTAAAATTGGATCTATGACATATGTAGTTTTATGCAAGTTGTAACTTTGGCCTATGCAAGTTTTAGATGTAGAACATCACTCACACATGCAAGTTCACCCCTTATGTTTAGATCTAGTTTTATTTCTATGTATACTGTGGTGTTTTCTCTTTATTCCATGAGTTGGACTATTTGAGTCTAACGTATATTTTACGTTAAACAAACGAACGTACAACGTGGGGTAAAGAGGATAATATTAAAAGATTTAATTGGCATAAATGCCTTAAATGGCATAAAATAAATAGTAAAGAGAATTGGTATGATTTTGCATACCATAAATAGATGGACATAATTGAGTCTATTATGGCCATAGCTAAATTTGGAATTAATTGATAATTTGAATAGGGAAAGTAATTCAAATTGGGGATGATTAATTAGGTGTAATTAATCGTCTAAGACACGAGGTTAGGCTCTTTTGTGGTGTAAGACTGCCCAGACCCGCCCGGCAAATCCAGCTGCCATAAATGCCAATCTAATGTGAGAGGTCTTAGGCACAAATTAAATACGTAACGATTGTAAAGACACGAGGTTAGGCTCTTTTGTGGTGTAAGACTGCCCGGACCCGCCCGGCAAATCCAGCTGCCACAAATGACAGTCTAATGTGAGAGGTCTTTATGAGGTTACGGTCTTAATGAATTAACAAACACTTAACCAGATAAGCATGTAGTGGGACACGAGGGGGTTAGTGGGTGCCTTGGGTGGCATGTGGAATCTAGTGGGTGCCTTGGGTGGCATTGGAAATACGATTAGAAACACTTAACCAAAAATTGAAACATGAATAAGAAGTGGGTTAAGTGGGATGTACTAGAGGGGACCAAGCTTAGGTGGATAGCTTGTGTCAAGTAATGGAGGCCCGTTTCAACCAGTAACCCATACGTATCTTTGTGGGATCGAACCAAGTCGAGGACGGGACACGCATACTGGGCTTGACTGTAAGAGGCCAAACCAGGTTAGCGGTGGCAACGCAAGTCCAACGGGTTCATATGCGTGTGTGGACCCAGGCTGGTAGGTAAGACGTTGTTGCATCGTGTAGGTATAAGCCGTGCATTCTTGGTTGTATCGGGTTGCCACTTTATGGTGTGATACACTGCACTGTGGGGCCAGGACGGGTATCTACGAGTTAGGGAGCCGATCGCTTGGGGGTAGTGGGTACACCTAGTGGAGATAGGGGCAGGCGGCACCTATGAGGGCAGCTAGGGGTGCACGAAACTACCATTATCATAATTAAAGTTCTGTAGGCGGGATCAACCTTAGGGTGACTAGTGGTGGTGCAGTATAATAGTGGTGGTGCCGTTTAGTAATTATCTTATAGTGGGTTAGGTGCGCTTTAACGTTATCTTAGTTCATCTTGTTTCCTTGTTTACTCTGTCATACTCAATAGTTCATAGTCATTCCCGTATTTTCCAACTTATGCCTTAGCCTAGTTATTTTGGTAATTATATTGTTAAAGTTATCGCACTCGCCAAACTTTATGTCTGACCACCTTTGTTTCCTCTTCTTTTCTTCCTTTCCCCCCAGGTGCTTAGGTTGGAACTAGCACCAATGGAGCTTGATTTTGGACATCTGTATCACTTGCTTTTAGAAGTTGCTTGGATCGCTGAAGTAAAGTTCAGCCTCTCTTATTTATGGCTATTTTGTATTGGGGATTATGTCTTTCAATTTATGTACTTTGATTTAGTCAAGATGGATATTTTGTACTTGACTCTAGTTTTGATGATGTAATCAAACTTATGTATTTTCTGCTTCAATGAAATAAAGTTTTTAATTTTTCAAGTACTGTTTATATCTGTCTTGTTGTTAAGTTTCTGTTCTATATTCAATTAAAATGCTCAATAAAAGTTAATGCATTCCCTTTGTGAGTGACATTAATGGACGTGGGGTGTTACACGTGGTATCAAAGCTGAAGGTTACCAGAACAAATATGAATTTTGAAAAGTTGTTTTTCAAAACCACTTTTATGAGGAAGTACTTTCAAAAGTATGTTTTAAGGAAAGTATTTTCAGAAAAGTATATTTTAGAAAGCGTAACCCCAAGAGCCATATATCTTTCCTTCAATCTATTTTTTGTATTGAATCTTTCCTTTTTCGTTTCAGCATGTATGGAGCATCTAAGATACCAGAGGGTGTTCATGTACCCGGTTAGTTTCGTCAATATCTTGAGGCAAGGGCCACCACTGCAGGTCCAACTAATGCTCCTCTCCTCCTTCTCCACCCCTTCCTCCTCCTCCTCGCGTCGATACTTTTGCGAAGATATGTAAGGACTTTAGGGCAATGGGTGGAAAACCTTTTCACGGGACGGAGACATTTGTTGAAGCTCGTAATTGGCTAAAGGAGGTGAAAGAATTGTTTGGAATCTTTGAAGTGGATGATGGAAGAAAAGTCATGTTAGCTGCCTGGCTAATGAAGGATGAGGCCTCGTTTTGGTGGGAGGTCACTAATAGAGAACGTCCAGTTGATACTTGGCCAGATTTTAGGCGGAGGTTTGAGGCGAAGTTTCTCTCACGGGCTGAAGAGAATCTATACATGGAAAGATTTTTGGCGCTGAAACAAGGAAATCTATCGGTGAAAGAATACGTCAACAAGTTCAATCAGTTGGTGAGATTTGGCTTGGACTTGGTGAATACACTATAAAAGAAGGCCGTAAGATTTGTTAAGGGTTTGAACGAGCCGCTTCATGGGTTAGCTATGACCCACATCCCTATGGGGGCTACCTTTGAGAGATTAGTTGACATGGCGCTTATGCATGAAGAGGAGAAGGGCGCCAATGCTAATAAGGCACCCGAGAAGAAAGGGGATCAAAAGAAGCCGCAACAACAACAAAAGAACAAGAAAGGTAGCAAAGGCAACAATGTTAAGGGGAAGAAGAGATGCTTTAACTGTGGGACACCCGGCCATCTAAGCAAAGATTGTAGGAAGAAAAAGAAGACTAGTTGTTTCCACTGTGGCGAAGCAGGACATCTTATTAAGGACTGCCCAAAGAAAGTGCAGAGGGCACGGTCTACCTCGGGAGGACAGGTGCAGGCTCTTATGGCACCAGGACAGGCAAGGGGACAAGTTTAGGCTCTCATGGTCCCACCGCTGCAAGAACGAGGTAGAGCAATTTCCGTTGAAAGTTTAGTTTTTCTGTTTGATCCTCCTGTCCGTACCTTATTCGATTCTGGCGCATCACATTCGTTTACCTCTACATCATTGGTTGAAACACTGCACCTAGATATTAGTCTTGTTGCTGATTCCTGAGAAGTCTCAAATCCTATTGGTGGTTCGGCTCATCTTTCTATGATCTGTCGGGATTTGAGAGTGTTTATCTTGGGCGTTGAGTTTGAATGCAATGCCTTTGTTCTTGGTTTCATGGGCTACGTCTTGATTCTAGGTATGGATTGGCTCACTAGATATGGGGCCATCCTAGATTGTGAAAGAAGGGTAGTTAGATTGTTGACTCGTTATGGAAAGACCCTTGATATTTCTTGTGACCCTAGAGGTCCAGTAATGCTTAGTTACCTAGAGTCCCTTGATGCATCCGATGATGACTTACATTCTATTCCCATAGTCCATGAATATGTTGATGTCTTCGATGAGGTGAGGGGTTTACCCCCAAAACGTGAGATAGACTTTCGAATATATCTAGTAGTTAATGCAAAGCCAGTTGCATTGCCAGTGCGCCACATTGCTCCAAGAGAGAGAAGTGAACTCAGTAAGCAAGTGAAGGAATTGCTTGAAAAGGGGTTCATAAGACGTAGTATATCGGAGTGGGGTGCTCCAATAGTATTTGCCACGAAGGCAGATGGGTCCCTTAGACTTTGTGTGGACTATAGAGAAATAAGCTTACCAAGAAGAATAGACACCCACTGCCAAGGATTGACGATCTCTTCGATCAGTTAGTTGGCGCCTCCGTGTTTTCGCAGTTGGACTTAGCCACGGGTTTCCATCAGTTGAGAGTGGCTGAGGATAGCATAGACAAGACCGCCTTTAGGACTCTAGACGGTTTCTTCGAGTGGCTTGTGATGCCCTTCGGTTTGAAAAACGCCCCCGCATACTTTGTTGATTTGATGAGTAGGGTGTTTAGGGAGTACCTCAATAAATTCGTGGTAGCCTTTGTGGACGACATCTTGATCTTTTCTAAGAGCGAGGAAGAGCATGCCTTACATGCCTAAAAGCTAAATTTTCTAAATGTCACTTTTGGAAGATGGAAGTGTGATTCTTAGGGCACGTGGTTTCCAAAGAAGGGATAGTTGTGGATCCCACGAAGATAGTGGCCATCCAAGATTGGAAGGTCCCTAAAAATGCTACCGAGGTGAGGAGTTTCTTAGGGTTGGCTGGCTACTATAGGAAGTTTATCAAAGACTTCACAAAAATATCAGCCCCATTAACACGCTTAATGAAGAAGAATCTAGTTTTCACATGAGACATAGATTGTGATGACGCGTTCCAACGTTTGAAGAGAGCTTTGACCATAGCCCCAGTCTTAGTGTTTCCAGATGGGAGTAAGCCATTTACCGTTTATACCGACGCTTGTGGGACAGGACTAGGCGCAGTCTTAATGCAAGAGGGAAGGGTAATAGCCTATGGTGCAAGGCAGCTGAGAGTGCATGAAAGAAATTACCCTACACATGACCTAGAGTTGGCCGCTATTGTTGTCGCGCTTAAGTCTTGGCGTCATTATCTTCTTGGCGAAAAATTCGAATTGTTCAATGACCACAAATCGCTGAAATACTTATTCTCTCAGAAGGACTTGAACTTAAGGCAGCAAAGATGGATGGAATTCTTAGCGTCCTACGATTCCGAGATAGCATATACCCCTGGCAAGGGAAACGTGGTGGCAGACGCCTTAAGTAGAAAAAGGTTGTCCTTGAGTCCGTTGTTTGTTGAGCGGCAAAGCTTAGAGTTCATCTCTACGTTTGACTTTAGACCTTCCATTGACTTCGTACCAGGTTTGCTAGCATCCTTAGAGGTCAGACCTACGCTTTTGGGACGGATTGGTGAGGCACAGCGAGATGACCCACAGTTGGTTAAGTTAGTAGAGAATCTCAAAAGAGGGGAGTCATCGAGCCATCTCCGTAGGTATACCCTAAATGGTAAGGGTTGGTTGCGTAGGGACGGTAGACTTTGTGTACCACGGGACGAGAGTTTGAGGAAGACCATTCTTGATGATGCACATCGTTCGAAGATGACCATCCATCCCGGTGGGGACAAGATGTACATGGACAAGAGACGAGTTTACTTTTGGGCCGACATGAAGAAGGATGTGGCCGAGTATATCGCTAGATGCTTGGTGTGCCAACAAGTAAAGGAAGAGCAAAAGAAGCACGGTGGATTGCTTCATCCATTGGAAGTCCCACAATGGAAGTGGGAAAGCGTCTCGACGGATTTTGTTGACGGGTTACCGAGATTAAGAAAGGGTAATATGGGAATTTGGGTCATGGTAGACAGACTTACTAAGAGCGCCCATTTCATTCCCGTGAAGAGTAAGAGGACTGCTCCATAGTTAGCCACCGTATACATTCGAGAGATAGTTCGTTTGCACGGTGTTCCATCTAGCATAGTGAGTGACCACGATCCTATTTTTACTAACGAATTTTGGAAGAGCTTACAAGAGGCGGTAGGGACTCAGTTATGCTTGAGCACCGCATATCATCCTCAGAAAGATGGCCAGACTGAGAGGGTGAATCGTATTCTAGAGGACCTATTGAGGTTATGTTTCTTAGACTTCGGAGGTACATGGGAGGAACATCTTCCGTTGGTGGAGTTCGCATATAATAATAGCTTTCAGTCTAGCATTGGCATGGCACCATTCGAGGCTCTTTATGGACGGCCGTGTTGTTCGCCTACATGTTGGTGGGAGTCTACGGATAAGATCTTGCTTGGGCCCGATATGATTAGAGAGACTTCGGAAAAGATCGATTTGATTCGAAGGAGGATGAAGACGGCGCAAGATAGGCAGAAATCTTATGCGGACAAGAGGAGGACAGATCTCGAGTTTGATATTGGGGACATGGTCTTTTTCAAGGTGTCTCCATTACGGAACGTCGTTCGCTTTGGGTCCGTTGGAAAGTTAGCACCAAGGTTCATAGCGCCGTTTCCTATTAAGGAAAAGATTGGAAAGATGGCGTACAGAGTGGAGTTGCCCGAGAGACTTAGTGGTGTACACGATGTATTCCCTGTATCACATTTGAGGAAGTGCTTGCACGAGACCACGGAGGTGGTAGAGCCGAGCTTGCTTAGAGAGGTGGAGATCGAGCATGATGCGACGATTCGACGAGCTCCTACGTGCATTCTTAGGTCGAAGATTAAGAATTTGAGGAATTGAGAGGTCAAGCTAGTCAAAGTGCAATGGGGAGATGATGAGAGCAACGCTACTTGGGAGACAGAAGAGAAGATGCGTTCATTGTACCCTTTTCTTTTCGAGGGTATATCTTTTAATTTCTCCTTGATCGCTTAGCTTGTACCTATCTTATCTTTAGTATGTCCTCTTGTTAGTATCTTTGACCTTTAGATAGGATAGTCCTATGGTTGAAACATGTGTTTGAGACATGTTATGTATGATGGATGCACGTGGATGCAAGTGTTTGCTAGTGGTTGCTCGTGGATGCATATACACACACTTTAGGCACTAGATCGGCTCAGTCACTTCATATTGCATATTGCGTATAAATATGTGTGCATATTTAAGTTAATGGATGAATAATGGTTGTACCATCATATGGATGTTGCATTTTGGTGAATGGTTGTGCACACATGTAGAAATAATATGTATGGATAGGGTTCTTCGCATACATAGTGGACGCATGGTACTATCATGGTTTGCATTAAGGAGGTCAAATGAATCAGTAGACCGCCTGATTTTGCATTAGATAAGGAACATATACACACACTTCTTGCATATGTTCATACAACAATAGAAATTCTGTAAGGACAATGGATGCCTGTATTTGATGGTTGAGTAGATGGTTGTTTAGATGTTAGGATATGCATTTTCCTTAACTTGGAGATTTCGGGGACGAAATCCTTTAAGGAGGGAAGAATGTAACACCCCGGATTTTTGAATAACCGAATTAAATAAATTAAAGAATAATGAATCTCAGACGTGAGAATTATGGGGATGGGGTTGCACCATTGTGTTCGTCTCAGAATTCTGGTGGAGATAGAGTCCGAGTTTGCGGGAAACGGATGCCGGATGAAGGAGATATGGACGAACGAAGTTTGGTGGCAAAACAAGAAAAAAATTGCACTGGCGCACTTGGGAAGTGCGCCAGTACAAATTTGCACTGGCTCACCTGCCAAGTGCGGCCAGGCCGAGGCAGCAGGCCTGCACAGCTTTCTGGTTCAGACTGACCCATGTTGCCGAGTCCTTTCTGACTACTTGCTGAGTCATTAGGGCTGAGGTGTCACCCTATCACGACTGAATGGTTTTGATTAACCCTAAGATCATCTGACGGCTTTAATTAAATTAAAATTCTATATAAACATGGGTAGACTCAAACCCTAAATCAGAATTAAAACTGAAACTATGGCCGTCATGCTGTCATCTTATAACCTAGAGTAGCCGCCGCCAATTAAAGAGGAAGAACAACAAATCAAATCAGTCCTATTCAACTTTAACAATGAATCTTCTTCAAAGGAAAGCTAATACAACTTCAGAACTCAGAATTCGGAACTCAAGACCTTCTTTGAGTAGTGAGTTCGATAATTTTAATAATATAATTAGTAATTTAATTGGATTAAGTTATGATGCGGATTGTATGGATATGATGTGAATTATCGACTGCATGTTATAGTTATGTTGTAAAACTGTGATGGTATCATATATGTTATAAATTCTATGATGTTATGTTGTGATGTTATCATCTATGTTGTAAAGTTATGTTGCTATCATCTATGTTGTAATTTTATGTATAATCCAATCATCATGTTTCATATGTTGGTTTGGTTGCGTTGATTCATATGATAAATCATATGTATGCAAGTTTAGATTTTGATTAAGACATGAATCATATGCAAGTTGGGTAAAATTATATGTGACCTTACATGTTCATGACATCTAGTTTATGTGAAAATTTGACCAAAGGTTAGGCTATGACATGTGTGAGTTATATGCTAAATTCTACATGCTAGTTTACATGTTTAGATGAAAGTTTACACCATCGTTATGTTGCATAAATCACATATGCAAGTTTATATAAAAATATGAGTTTGGAATATGAATCATGTTATGCAATTTTGTGGTTATTGCCTATGCAAGTTTACACCTTTATATGTAGATCTATGACATACATGATTTATGCAAGTTTATGACTATTGCCTAAACAAGTTCACACCTTTAAAATTGGATCTATGACATATGTAGTTTTATGCAAGTTGTAACTTTGGCCTATGCAAGTTTTAGATATAGAACATCATTCATACATGCAAGTTCACCCCTTATGTTTAGATCTAGTTTTATTTCCATGAGTTAGACTATTTGAGTCTAACGTATATTTTACGTTAAACGAACGAACGTACAACGTGGGGTAAAGGGGATAATGTTAAAAGATTTAATTGGCATAAATGCCTTAAATGGCATAAAATAAATTGTAAAGATAATTGGTATGATTTTGCATACCATAAATAGATGGACATAATTGAGTCAATTATGGCCATAGCTAAATTTGGAATTAATTGATAATTTGAATAGGGAAAGTAATTCAAATTGGGGATGATTAATTAGGTGTAATTAATCGTCTAAGACACGAGGTTAGGCTCTTTTGTGGTGTAAGACTGCTCGGACCCGCCCGGCAAATCTAGCTGCCACAAATGCCAGTCTAATGTGAGAGGTCTTAGGCACAAATTAAATACGTAACAATTGTAAAGACACAAGGTTTGGCTCTTTTGTGGTGTAAGACTGCCCGGACCCGCCCGACAAATCCAGCTGCCACAAATGACAGTCTAATGTGAGAGGTCTTTATGAGGTTACGGTCTTAATGAATTAAGAAGCACTTAACCAGATAAGCATGTAGTGGGACATGAGGGGGTTAAATGGGTGCCTTGGGTGGCATTAGAAATACGATTAGAAACACTTAACCAAAAATTGAAACATGTAATTGAAACATGAATAAGAAGTGGGTTAAGTGGGATGTACTAGAGGGGACCAAGCTTAGGTGGATAGCTTGTGTCAAGTAATGGGGGCCCGTTTCAACCAGTAACCCATACGTATCTTTGTGGGCTCGACCCAAGTCGAGCACCGGACACGCATACTGGGCTTGACTGTAAGAGGCCAAACCGGGTTAGCGGTGGCAACCAAAGTCCAACGGGTTCATATGCATGTGTGGACCCGGGCTGGTAGGTAAGATGTTGTTGCATCATGTAGGTATAATTCGTGCATTCTTGGTTGTATTGGGTTGCCAATTTGGGGAGTGATGCACCCCACTGTGGGGCCAGCACGGGTATCTACGAGTTAGGGAGCCGATCGCTTGGGGGTAGTGGGTACACCTAGTGGAGATAAGGGCAGGCGGCACCTATGAAGGTAGCTAGGGGTGCACAAAACTACCATTATCATAATTAAAGTTCTGTAGGTGGGATCAACCTTAGGGTGACTAGTGGTGGTGCAGTATAGTAATTATCTTATAGTGGGTTAGGTGCGCTTTAACGTTATCTTAGTTCATCTTGTTTCCTTGTTTACTCTGTCATACTCAATAGTTCATTGTCATTCCCGTATTTTCCAACTTATGCCTTAGCCTAGTTATTTTGGTAATTATATTGTTAAAGTTATCGCACTCGCCAGACTTTATGTCTGACCCCCTTTGTTTCCTCCTCTTTTCTTCCTTTCCCCCCAGGTGCTCAGGTTGGAACTAGCACCAGTGGAGCTTGATTTTGGACAGCTGTATCACTTGCTTTTAGAAGTTGCTTGGATCGCTGAAGTAAAGTTCAGCCTCTCTTATTTATGGCTATTTTGTATTGGGGATTATGTCTTTCAATTTATGTACTTTTATTTAGTCAAGATGGATATTTTGTACTTGACTCTGGTTTTGATGATGTAATCAAACTTATGTATTTTCTGCTGCAATGAAATAAAGTTTTTAATTTTTCAAGTACTGTTTATATCTGTCTTGTTGTTAAGTTTCTGTTCTATATTCACTTAAAACGCTCCACAGAAGTTAATGCATTCCCTTTGTGAGTGACATTAATGGACGTGGGGTGTTACATATCGAGTCATGGATGCATGTTTGTTTGTGATTGCTTTGTTTTGGGGTTTACAGGGTTTGGCATTATTTTGGGAGTCGATTGTCTCCAAAGGTATGGGGTGGTGGTAGATTATGAGGGGTCTTCGGTGACCATTAGAGTGAATGATGGGCAGAGGTTACTATTTGGTTGCCTACCTAGTGGTGGAGCGATTGCTAGTTTTCTAAATTCCCTCGACATCCTGCATGATGAGTTGTCAGATGTGCCTATTGCTGGCGAGTACCCGACATCTTTGGGGAAGTGATCGGACTTCCACCACACCGAGAGATCGAATATCGTATTGATTTAGTGAAAGATGCCAGGCCTATAGTGATGTCTCTTTGTCGTATGGAGCCAAGAGAGCTGCGAGAGATCGGGCTGCAAGTAAGCGATCTTTTGAAGAAGGGATTTATCCAAAGAAGTGTTTTCGAGTGGGGAGCACCAGTTTTATTTGCTACTAAGGCCGATGGTTCCCTTCGATTGTGTGTGGACTACTGCGAGTTGAATAAGGTGACGATGAAGAATAACTACCCTTTTCCGCAGATGGACGATTTGTTTGATAAGTTGATTGGAACAAGAGTGTTCTCCTAGTTAGATCTCGAGAAAGGTTTTCATCAGCTCTGAGTAGCAACTGAGAGTATAACTAAAATGACATTTTGGACGCCGTCTGGATTTTATGATGGTTGGTCATGCCCTTTGGGTTGACCAATGCACCCGCATATTTAGTGGATCTTATGAATAGGGTATTCAGGGATCCGTTGAATAAGTTTGTTCTTGTGTTCGTAGACGATATCTTGGTTTACTCAAGGACAGAGGAGGAACACAAGGAACATTTAAGGGTAGTGATGGAGGTGTTGAGGAAACACCAATTGAAAGCAAAAAAATTTAAATGTCACTTCTGGAGGAGGGAAGTGAGGTTCTTGGGCCATGTTGTTTCAGAAAATAGAATTGCCGTGGACCCTACGAAGGTGGCTACGGTGCAAGATTGGTCTACGCCCAAGAATGCAACGGACGTGATAAGTTTCTTGGGGTTAGCTGGATATTATCGTAAGTTTCTCCAAGACTTCTCCAAGATAACGACACCGTTAACTCAGTTGACCAAAAAGAATCAAGCTTTCGTTTGGGATGAAAGGTATGAAAATGCATTTAAGGGTCTTAAGGAGAAGTTGACGTGTGCACCAGTACTAGTTATTCCTAATAGGAACGAAGAGATGACGGTATACACGGATGCCTGTGGTACCGGACTTGGTGTTGTACTGATGCAAGGAGGTAGGGTTATAGCTTATGCTAGTCGGCAACTGAAACCGCATGAGATGAGATATCCTACCCATGATTTGGAATTGGCAGCGATCGCATTTGCATTGAAGATGTGGAGACATTATCTCTTGGGAGAAAGATTTGAGTTGTTTACCAATCATAAATCATTAAAATATCTTTTCTCTCAAAAGGATTTAAATCTCCGTCAGTAGAGATGGTTGGAGTTCCTGGCTTCATATGATTTCAATATCGCATACACACCCGGGAAGGGCAATGCAGTAGCTGATGCATTGAGTAGGAGACATGCCAGTTTGGGAGCTATGTTTTTGGAATGGAAGCAATTGGAGTATATCGCGGGATATGATTTTAGGCCTAGGTGTGAATTGGATCCAGAGATGTTAGCAAGTTTGACGATCAGACCGACTTTGATTGAGCAGATCTGTTCCAGTCAGAGGGACAATCCTAACCTATTGGAAATCATCTCCAAGTTAGAGATGGGCATCGACAGTGAGGAGATGAACAAGTATTGACTTGATCGTGAAGGATGGCTTCGAGAGAATAGGAGACTAGTTGTACCCAATGTTAATGGATTGAGAAATGTAGTGCTTAAAGAATGTCATAACTCGAAACTGATTATACATCCCAGTGGTAATAATATGTATCAAGACATGAAGCAGACCTACTACTGGTAAGGGATGAAGAGAGACGTTGGGAAGTTTATGTCCAAGTGCATGAACTGCCAGTTAGTTAAAGTCGAGCAAAAGAAACTAAGTGGTTTGTTACAACCACTAGAAATTCCTGAATGGTAATGAGAACAAATCTCAATGGATTTCATCGATGGTCTACCAAGGACTAGATCGGGTCATGATAGCATTTGGGTGATTGTGGATCGACTAACCAAAAGTGCAAGGTTTATACCGGTGAAGTCGAATAGAACGACATCTAAGTTAGCAGAATTTTATATGAAGTGGGTAGTGAGATTTCATGGAGTACCTAAAGGTATTGTGAGTGACCGAGATCCATTATTTACTAGTGGGTTTCTGAAGAGCATACAAGAGGCTTTGGGGTCAGAATTTCATCTCAGTACCGCATACCATCCTCAAACTGATGGCCAAACATAGAGGGTGAATCGTGTATTAGAGGACCTCTTAAGAGCTTGTATACTGGATTTTGGAGGGTCATGGGATAACCATTTGCATTTGGTTGAGTTTGCATATAATAATAGTTATCAGTCCAGTATTTGTATGGCTCCATTTGAAGCTTTGTACGGAAGACCGTGCAACTCATCATCATGTTGGTTGGAAACCGGTGAGAAATTTGTGCTTGGGCCAGATATAATAAGATAAACTTCAGATAAGATCAAGGTTATCCAATAAATGAAGGCTGCCCAAGATGGGAAAAAGAGTTATGCTGATAAAAGGCGAAGAATTTTGAAATTCTTCGTTGGTGACTTAGTATTTATCAAGATTTCTCCATTGAATAGTGTAATTCGATTTGTTAGGAGAGGCAAATTGGCACGAAGATTTGTTGGTCCAGTTCCTGTTCTTGAGCATGTTGGGAATTTAGCATATAAAGTTGGATTTCCTGACAAGATGGCAGGAGTTCACAATGTATTTCATGTTTCCCAGTTAAGGAAGTTTGTGCATGATTCTGATATGACTATTTCGCCAGATCAGTTGGATGATATTGAGGTAGAACCCGAGGCGGTTGGGAACCGCAGGCCGATTTGTATTGTCGAGTATGATACGAAGCAACTTCAGAGGAAGACGGTGAAACTAGTGAAAGTACATTGGGGTGATAATGAGCATGACTGCACTTGGGAAACAGAGGAGAACATACGAAAGTCGTATCCAGAACTCTTTGCCTAGTAAGATTTTAATCGCGATACAGTTATTCCCTTGTTAGTAAACCGCATGCTAGGGTAGGCTTATTGTGTTATTATGTATGTTTGACTTTTGTAAATGGATGATAGGCATGCGGGGCACCATTATATGTTTTGGTTAAGGAATTTCGAGGGTAAAATTTCTTAAGGGGGAAGAGTGTAACGACCCGCATTCTACGTAACGGAGGATCGTAAAATAGTTTTTTTTTCATGTGAAGTCATATGGTCGTGTAACTTTGGGAAAACGACTATTGGGGTCATTTCCCACATTCATGATTTTTGGCGAGTTTTAAATGACCATTTTACCCCTGGCGAATCTTGTTTCACCTATAACTTTTGATTGGTAAGGAGTTTTGACCTGAAACCACTTCCATAGGATTTGGATGATGGCTTACCTTTCCGTAGAGTGGTCACATTAATCAAACAGACTTATCGTTTGGGAGAATTGCTGAAATAAGGTTTGGAAGATGAAAAACAACATAATTGGTCTTAACGCAGTGATTAGCAGCTAAGCCCAAAAACCATTTTGGGATTAGGGTTGTGGGAGGACTGAAAGGGTTTGGAAAAACATTCCCTTTCATTTTCTCAGCCGCCACAAACATTCCTTGAACCATAGCAATGGCCTTCATTTCCCAAATCTCATTCTAATCGTTAATTAACCAAAACTACATCAAATCAAGAGAAATTAGGATCAAATCAGAGTTGGAGCTGCTACTATACATAGAGATCCATCCACATTTGACCCTATATGCATATTCGACCGTATATGTCCGTTCGACCCTATATGCATGTTCGACCCTGTATGTCCGTTCGACCCTATATACATGTTCGACCTTATATGTATGTTCGACCCTATATGTCCGTTCGACCCTATATGCATGTTTGACCCTATATGTATGTTCGACTTTATATGTCCGTTTGACCATATATGCATGTTCGACCCTATACATACGTTCAACCGTATATGTATGTTCGACCCTGAACCCGAAATGACCGTAAACTCTTTTGAAGATCAATTCCAATCCAACCAAGACCCAAGATGCCAAGGAAGTTCAGATGAGAAGTGATGGCTCAATATCCAAATGGGGATCGACGAGTTAACTTCTAAAGTTGGGATTTGCTGCGGGACGTGTGCAAAGGGGTTATCGATATCTATAACTTCGGTTCACTATTGAGAGGGCGGCATTGACTATTGTATAGTGCGATTGGGTCAGAGGTTGTACGGAGTCGAACTCCATAAGGGCCTCCAAGGACAAAGCGGTCGTAGTGATAGTTGGACGCAATGGGACTCCGTCATGGTCCCAATAGTTCTAGTGATCAAAGTGGTGGATATCGTATGCTTTACGCACTAAGTGAGAGATGTGAGGATGATTGCTATGTTTTATGTTTGCTATCACCATGACATGCACACTCCAATTTTACACTTTATGTTAGTGTTACCTTAGAGTACTGTACATCTTGTTGTGCTAACTCTTTGGTTGCAGGTCCAGATTCGGGTATGATTATTTACACTTGTTATTGCTTTATTTTGTTGCTATCAATCATACCAGACTTTTGTCTGACCCAGAGTTTTATGTCTCTTCTTATTACTCTGGGTGCTCCTAAACGAGCAGACTAGAGACATGTTATGTGGTTATGCATGAGTAGCTATCTGGAGACGAGTAGGAGGCTTCCACGTACTATTTACATATATTCTCCCTGTGTTGTTGTTGGTCACTACTTTGGGCATTAGTAGTGTACCTTTTCTATTTTTCTTTAGAGACACTATTTTGAAATTGTAACAATGGCTTGGATCATAATTTGTATTTTGGATTTCGCTACCCTGATGGATATGGTTTAGTTTTCAGCTTATGCACTGTCTTGCCTGTTTTTATATCAAGTTATGTTACTACTATATTTTGTTCCATGCGCTGTGACATATACTACAAGTTCTTGATAATTCATAGTTTCAAATCCCTTTCTTTTAACGACCGTCCCATGCTAGTCGGGCATCGGCACAACGTATTTCGTTGGAATGTTGGCTGGTACGGGGCGGGCCATCACAAAATTTAAATAAATTACTAATTATTTCATTTATAATTTAACTTTCTAATTACTAAATTAACAATTTAATCATGAAATTAACTCTTAATTAATTATCATAAAACTAATATGTTTTACATTATATGCGGCCGATCCTATTTGGATTCAAATACTATCCCGACTTTATCCAATTTGTTTTCTGAATTAAGTTTAAAAATAAACTAATCATTTTTTTTAAATTTTAAGTAGGCCAGTTTATTTCGAAATGGGAACAACTTGGGCCAACTAATTACGTTTATAAAGGGGCGGCCGATCAATTTGTTTCTTCTTCCCAACTCTTGCTTCATTCGAATTTGAAACCACGCTCCTCACGACTTTAACTAGCTATTGCAACCCCCACCGTTCGCCTGACCACCAATCTGGATCCCCCCAAACCGACGCCTCCACATGACTGTCCAACGCCCCGAACTCCTTCAGCTCGACGTCCCCTCCATCCCACAAATCAACTTCAAGCGATACGACTTTAACGAGAAATTGCAGTCACTAAAGTTGGCCATTTCCAATCATAGTTGTCCAAAATGAAGATCTCCTCATCCTCGACATAATTCCAGTAAATGGTCTTTGATAAAACTGTGAGTATTAGAAGAAAAGGGAAGAAATGATCGAACGTTTTGGTTCGTTCGTATTTGAGATGAAGGCGCATATTACAGTTGACCACGGGATTCTTATGTTAACTGAACTTTAGGGTTACAGAACGTATGAAGGGGTATTTGCATATGTAGGGTTTAAATATAATAAATGAAACTTCCTTGCAAAGTAACGTGCAAAAACCATTACAAACAACCTCCAATCGAGATGAAAATTTATGTCCTAACATAAAACAATATTCCGGACACGATGGAAAAGGTTTTGTCGAATTCCAAGATCGTTTGTGAAAATTCCTTTATAACTCATATACGTGAATCGACACGCATTAAAATTGTGCACGATCACAAAATAAATCAAATTAACTTTAAAATTGAAATACTTTAAAAATAAATCATTTCGAACTTAATTAAATTAGTTTCACTGAAAATGGAATTCATTAGATAATTGGTTATTCTTAATTTCCAATTTTGATCGATAAAACATATAAATAAAAACAAAGGCATTTATGGCTATCGTTGTCACATACGACATCGATTTACTATGAAATTTGGTTTTATACAATAACTTAACGTTTCAGTTCCAATGAAACTCGTTTCATCGAAAATGGAGGCCATTTGCAAAATGACAGTTCTATAGGCCTATATAACATCGATAGAATATTATATAAATTTCAAAATAATCCAATTAAATAATAGTAAATTATTATCATCATAAATATCCAAATGAATCATATAGCTTCAAATATAAACAAATATGGATTATACAACTCAAAATCATCAATTTCGAGTTAACCTATATTCAAATTATATTAGAAATCCTTATACATTTATTAAGTAGACGTTATCGTTTATTTACGTATTCCATATAGACTATTTGAAAATTTGAATTGGACATAGCTACTAATCTATCATATGAAATCTTGAATTTTCTCTTTCATTAGAAAATTATAATCAAATATATTTAAACGTTTCTTGTTTCACGGAATTCCGACCCATATCGGATCCTGTATATTCACTTGAAGTTCAAAACTTAATATTACGAACTACCACGACGTTACAAGCTCGTTTTATATTAATTATAAATTTAATGTTCAAACTTCGTTTTATAACTGAATTCAATATTAGAAATCCACTAATATTCCAAATATAATGTTTAAAATAGAATTAAATATTCAAATTAAAATGATCGAAAATTAGGGGTCTTCACACTTGTAGCCGTGAAATCAATGGTGTGGAATCAGTGTTAACCTTGTGGCCATGAAATCAAGGGTGTTGAATTGGTGTGAATCTTGTAGCTGTGAAATCAAGGGTGTGGAATCAGTGTTAACCTTGTAGCCGTGAAATCAAGGGTGTTGTAAGATTGATACTAGTATTAAGAAAACTCTACGCAATCTAGCATTCTGTAGGACTGAACGTATGAGTAATCTGAACCGTTATAAAATCTGGTGTGTTCTTCCCTTTTCTGCATTTTACTTCTTCTTATATTTACATATGTTATTTTTTCTCTTATGATACTCATTCTGTGATTCATATAGTTGTTTGAATAATTGTTAATTATTTAAGTATTCCGTAATCTCTTTAAAAAACTATTCACCTCTCCTCTAATGTTAGTTTTCCCTTAAGACCTGTGATTCTCCCAAACACATATATGTCATTGTTTGTTTATATATCTCATTCTATCTCAATTTATGATAAATACAACTTGAATAATCCATTTATTATTTATTTTCTTATAAAAAATACTACGGTCAGACCGAGGTGTTACATGTGCTTCCACATGACTTCTAGCGAGGACCATTTCTTGACTTTTGGCTAAATACATTAGCGTTGTAGTTTCACGTTATATGTATATGAGATAGAGACCCCTTATGTATGCATATTCCTTATGCTAGCACTTGTGCCGATTCTTTTATTGTATTATTGATCGAATATGACCACTATCTTTGTGTACACACTTATGTGTTATATTCATATCTATTTCCGCCTTCATGATGTGAATATATGCGTCTAACTTTAACTATATTGTTATACTATTTTATATTATTTCCAAATTATATACAGCCGCTGTGTAATTGGTTTGAACTTGAATTAGATGTGTCGAATTTCCTCTTGTTAAGAACACATTATCCGGCATGTTTAACACTCGTTCGGAGCTATATTATACAAATGGCTGCTCATCAATGGTCTTATTCTTCATGTTAGTTGACAACATTACTTCGTATTGTCCTTGGCTAGCCCGAGTATAGAGGTGGGACATCACAAGTTAGACTTGCCAGTGCCTCGATGGATTTGGCGATTAAGTAATCGACGCACTAAGTGAGTGAACATGACAATGGACGCTATATCTGAATGTTTTTTGTCACCTTATCATGCACACTTCCATTTACAATCAGTAATGTGATGACCTTAGGGTAGAGTGCATTACTATTTGGATGTAGGAACATGTCAAGTATGACTCTTAATACCCATTGAATTTTTTGTCAGTACTTGAAATATTATCGCTCACAACAGACATTGTCTGAACTGAGGTTATATGCATTTCTTCTTATCACCCTAGGTGCTCTTAAATGAGAAGACAATAAAAATGTTAGATGTTCATGGGTAGTCGGATGGAGGACGAGCAGAAGCTATTCTACATACTACTTTATTATATACCCTTTTTTACTTCCATTATTTACTACTTGGGGCATAGTAGTATTTATGTAGAGATGGTTTATTCTGGGTTATCTCTATGTATGACTCTATTTATGATTATGTTATTTTTTGGATATGCCTTCTGATGTTATTGATTTATTATCAGCCACTCACTATCTCGTTTGTTTTATATCTATTATGTTACTATTATATGTTATTCCATGCGTTGTGAGATATGCGACAGGTCATGGGTTGCTTTCTTTTATTTCTCTTATTTTAACCTTGATGATCTCCTTACAATACTTGAGCAGCGCCATATATCATTCCATTGGGTATTAATAGTGTATGTTGATCGTCACATAAACCTTCCCCTTCTCCCTTCTCTTCTTCCAAATATGTCAGATACATATGCTTCGTCATCATCAACCCAATTTTTTGAATTGGTTAATGTCATTATTTATTCCTCTTCATTTTGCGCCTCTGAAGTATTTCGTGGTTCTTCTACCGAAAGCCAGTCCATAGGTGAACAACAACTCAAAATGTGTTTCCCTCTATATTTTTTTCATTACTAAGTTGTATGTTTAACTTCTCTTATACATCATATTCATTTTTTCCAGTTCATGAAGAATTGGTTTTCCCTTCAAAAGGATTCTTTCGACTTAAGTCTCAAATTTTAAGGAAGAGAACCACGCTTTGAAAAATCAAGTTTTCACTTTGATTGCTTTGAGAAATAAAGCCTTAAAGAAATTTATTATAGCCAAAGCTGCAATTATTGAAAAGGAAAATACTGTAGGTCCTTACTAACTAAATTATAGCTTAAATGTACCATTTCAAGAGATTGAGCAGGAGAATGATACACTTACTTTTAAAAATGATTCTCTTAAGAAAGTGTGTTCTAAGCTTAGAAAGGTATTGGATAAAAAGAAAGGTTCACTTTCGAGAGTTTTAAAAACTTTTACTAATGCAAAGTGAAAGGTTGATGATTTTGTAAAAAATCTCCCAATCAGATTATGGTGGTTGCTTTTTAAAATTCCCTCGTAGTGTCATATGTTGATAACATAGATAAATGCCTAATCTAGGCTTCCCCTTTCTTGTTCTTGTATTACTGAACAATTCATGCCGAAGGCCAACAACTTAAGGCAAGGGTTGGAGTTCAAAGAAGGAAGGAATTGATGCCTCTAGACTTCTATCTTTTGAGATCCCTTTTATAGAGGAAGATTCTAGTGAAGAGGATCATTATGATTGGGATGCTCCGGATGATGGCAATGCTGGGTAAATAATGATGATGGTGATCACAATGATGGTGACCCAGGCGCTGAAGGAGGCACTGCTGGCCAAAGTGCTAGAGGAAGCGGAGGAGGTCAGGATGACCATTTGAAAGAAGGTGATGGATTGGACTTTCAGCCTTTAATAGGGTATGACAATTCTAACAAAGATAAAATTGATACCCCTTCGAAGGCACCTGTATAGGAGGAGACTATCGATCTCTTTAACTTTTAAGACATTTCCACTATTGAAGATCTAAAGGGTAAACTCCCACTGCTTCGTCCTGTGAACACCCGTAACTTCCCCGGTGAGGAAAGCGCGGATAGTTCAAGAACAAGCCACAACAGAATGCGGACGGAAGAACATTTCATTGTATATTACAACAATTCCATCAGAATACAAGAATATACAGAGTATGAATGAATATTACACAGAAATATCAAAGATTTAAATTACATTCAAATACATCGCAACGGAAAATTAATACAATACACAACTAGAAGTAATACGCCAATACAAAGCTTTGCGAGTATCGTTCCAGCTGTAAACCAGGATCCTGTGAATATAATTCTGCAAAACCAAAACTATTAGCTGCCCGTGTCGAAAATAAGGGCACCTAGATTTTAGGTTAAAACAATAAACTCCAGGTCAGTCATGTGACTGGTGTGAGAACTAAAACAGTTATTATTCTTTATTTTAAAGTTCGGTAAATCAAGGGACCACGCCGTATAACACAGAACGGGTTTCCTCCCAAGAATACCAGTGCATAAAACGAACAACGCAATGCTAAATAAAGAAAAATGAAGCTATTATAAGACCCAGGTCCTATCACACAATGCAACGCTAGCCGGGGGATAGGGTTTTCCCTTATAATAGCCAAACATGCTTAATACTTTTAAAACAAATCTTTTGATACTATTATAAGTGTATAGTGTATAAAACAACTTCAAATCATAAGTATCAATCATAGACGGCATGGGTACCATATATCATGTCGCCATACTAGTTCTACAATTAAAACCGCAAATGTCACGTATTTGGAAATGGGATTTCCATCTATGAACCGAGGCAAAAGATAGTCCTCAACCAATTCGAGACGCTCTAGCCTGTGTCTCAGGACCCAGACTCAGGTGGGCCCTTGGATCCTCAGGGCCAGTCCACCGATGTGGATTAAACTTAAACCCTGAGCATGCGTTTCCCCGCCCTATGGGGCGTAAATGAGCCAACGAATGACTCCATCGGACCCGGATCGTCCGATCAAACCGAGGCGCCTCGCAACAGCAACAACCACATTAGTCAGACTCGTCAGGGCATGTAAAACCACTGACGCCACTTCTAGCTAGAAAGAAACGTATGCCCTCCCTGACGTCCTCTCCCGTTTTGGTTCACACCGGGGTGTGAGGCTCGCGAATCAACGTTGCACAAAATTTGCCACAAAGGCCGTGCTTTGATCATTAACCACAAGACTTTGCTTTTCAACAGAAGCCTTGATCATTTGCCACTTAGGCATGCCACACAGGCAATTCATTCCATGCGATGGATATCCATCAATATATAACCCCTGAGCTCGTACGTCTCAGAGAAGGGCATTAAGAAAGAGAATAAATTCTCCGCCGCCAAACAGATATATATTTAATAGAAATCAATCGCACAGATTGAAATCCAATGTCAGACACACAGTCCATTTACAAGTTCGTTCTGGGTCTGAACGAAACCGGAGGCACCTAGTACCCCGCATATCCATCGATATCCAAATACGTCTGGACGATCACAAACTGTTTCCATCTTCTTGGATGTATATCCCAATCAAGATCATCAGTAATCACCCAAACGTCGTGGAGACCTCCAGTCTTCGACCACCATCTTCATCTTCGACTTATCGTCGTATCAGTTATTCAGAATGGGATAAACCCGGTCTTTCCGAATAACTCGCGTATATAATAAATACATGTTACACAAACACAACATACGCCTCATTCCAATTCATCAGTCACTAACCGCAAATTAGCAAGAGAATAATTCCCCAAACATTAACCCCGAAAGCCGAAACCAACATCAGATCAATATCCAGGAAACCATTCATCTTAGCTAACCTACAGTTAGTTTCTAAATTTCACATTCTTAGGGAAAGGTTCCCATTAATTTTATCAAAGATAAATTCTTTTAAGTTTATTCTTTAATCTATTTTTGAATATCAATTCAAACTAGTCGGGATTAGCGAACCTTACCGAAGTAATCATTTGTTTTAATTTCCCAATCCCAACCTATTCATCCCATGAAGTAAAACAGGTCTTACTTCATATCTAACACCACGGTGTTATCGGTAAATTTAATTACCATTTCACGTTTAAATCTAATTAAAGATTAAACTATCGCCTGGAGAAAAACTGGTGATATTCCATTCTAGATCTTTTCAATCTAATTAAAGATCCATTAAAACTCCACTTAGTTTTAATCTTTGACTGGGTTAAAGAATCAGTGTCATTTAAAACACGGTTCACGATAAACCAAAAATCACATCACATTTCAATCAGTCCCTAACCGTAAATTAGCAAGTGAGCAATTCCCTAAGTATTAAACCCGAAGGCCGAAACCAACATCAGATCAATACCCCAGAAACCATTCAACTTAACTAATATCCAGTTAGTTTCTGATTTTCTTAACTCCTTTGGGTCTAAGAACAGTATTATTAAAGATACAATTCACGACAACCCAAAATTACATTTCATTAATTATCGGGTTAAAGAACAAGTGTTATTTAAAACACTGTTCACGATAAACCCAAAAATCAATACCAATTCAATTCCAATTAAATATTATTTAATTGGTACACTTCATTAAATCTAAATAAAAAGATTTAATCTTTTTCTCAACTGGGTTCAAGAACAGTGTTAATGAAGACACCATTCACGATAAACCCAAATCACATTTGATATTAAATACAAGGATCTGAATAGAAAATATATCGGCTTATATTCAATATCAAATTCTACGACCAACAAATATCGTGTTGGAAATAGCGATATATAAATATCTTTCAAATTTCCATAACAACATCTGTATAATCACGAAATCCAATATCGAAATATTCCGAAGACAATTTCGATTCAAATCCATTCCAATTCAATTACTGGAAATTCTGGTTACTTTTAAAACCCTTTTCAAATTCAATTTATTTATTTAAAAATAAATAGAATTATAATTCTAGTTCAAAACTAGTTCATTTCGATAAAAATTTATTTTTATCTTTTCAAATATGGAGTTTTTCATCCCAATTCTACACAAATCATTTCTTATGATTTTACACAAATTATTACTATTTTTAATAATTTTATCAAGGCCCGTACAGTCGATTTCCATCAACGGCTATCGAACTGCACTTACAGTGACCTTTTTCCAAATTTGATTTGGACATAATTCCAAATCCAACCGTTAGATTTCAAATTTCTAATATTCATTAGAAAGCTCTTTTCGATATGAACCCAACGGTTCCGGTTTTAGGAGAATCCGACGGTTGGATCTCCCGCAATATCCGTTCGAAGTCAATGGCCGAAATTCGCGAACTGCTGCGGCGCGGCGCGTTCTATTCAGGCCATTATATTATATATATAATATATATAATATATACTTCGTCGATTTCGATTCAAAACATTCTTTATAAATCATTATAAATTCATTTTCAAAACGGTTTCAACTTCATATTCAATTTCAAATCAAAATTGAATATTCCAATATAAATTCGTTTTAAATTCATTTCACATCGATTTCAATTCAATTTCAATTTAATTCAAATTTCAATTCATTTCAATTTAATTCAAAATTATTTCTATTCAAAATATCAGATTTTGAAATCACTTTCGATGTTCATTATAAAGTGAATAAAATCGATATAAATATCGTTCACGTCAAAATGGCGTAAATCTAATCAACACGGCTTCATATATTTTTATTTTCAAATATTCTATTTCAAATATTTCCTTTTTCAAATATTTCTTTTTCAAAATTTTCATTTTCATATATTTCTTTTTCAAATATGGAATGAGGCCCAATCAATTACCATATAATGTTAATTATATGGATTTTCTACAACACATGTATACAATAACAACGATGAATAATCAACCATCATCCAAAGTGCATTATACACTGTATAAGCATCAAATATAAATATTCAACGCTTATAACAGTCTGTCAATCAATCGATCGACATACAACTAAACAATCGGGATTAGTGTACATCAAATATCATCCCAATACCCGTGTGGGGTTTCAAACAATCAAACACAGATTTTATTTGTGTAGTTGGGCGATGTGTAAAATTTATCGTCCCAATCAATATCAGTCAATTGTGTGTATATAAACAAATCGTCTGATTTGTTTATTTTTATTTCCTTTCATATACACATTAAAAATTCTATTTTTAAATTTAAAATATTTTTAACTATATAAATATTTTATTTCATTTCACATCACATCACACAATCATCTACACATCAAAATCAAACAAACAAGCATACAGGCCGTCCATGGTCTGTGGACGACATGTGTCGGGTGCTAATAAACACCGTCTGCATCCTAGTATATATTTTAACTAGAAAATTAAATTAAAATGTGAGAAGTTCTCACCGAGGGTTCCACTCCGCTGTGCTTTGCTGTTGAACTGCTGAATCGACTGAATCTATTTGAAATTCCAAAGCCGTCCTTTTCCCGCTGTTCATGATAAAAATTATATTTTTATTGCTTCATTCAATAAATAAAAATCATATTTTCATATATTTCTTCGACGCTTCATTTTATATAAAGATTGTATTTTTTATTCCCAGTACTTCATGATAAAAATAAAGTTCATATTTTTATATCAATGTTTGCATTATTAAAAACATATTTTTATTATCTCTATAATATAAAAATCTAATTTTTATGCCGCTACATATATAATAAAAATTATATATAATAACGATCAAATTTTTACTTCGTTATCTTCATCATAAAGATCACTTCTTCATGCTATTGTATTATATATGAATAAAACTCATTTCTTCGCCTAATAAACATCATATTTTTTTGTTAAGTAAAAATAACATCTTTCATCACATAGAAATCTGACCTTTTCAATGAAAAAAATTAAAACTTTTATCACTAAACAAAAAGATCAAATTTCTACATTATAAATCTTAGTTTTCCCTACACTAAAAATTTAAGTTTATTCAAATAAAAAAACAAAGCTTATTCAAATATTACTGCATAAAGAAAACTGAAATAAAATAAAAACACTTACTGTTATAGGGAGGGAAAGATCTGCGTGCGTTTGGGGCTAGGGGGAGTGTCACAGCGTCGAGCAGGTGGCGGTCAGAGGGCTGAGGGGTGGGCGGTTGCGTCAGGCATGGGCCAAGTGGCGCCTGAGGTTGGGTGGCGCGGTGGTTGAACAGCGGAGGAGGGTGGTTGGAAAGGGGTGCGTCGATGTGGTGGTGGCCGGCTGCGTCGCGGTGGAAAAGAAAAGGAGAGGAGGATCGAGAGGCGGAGGAGCAGGAGATGGAAGAGGGAGGAGGCGGAGCGTGGGGGGGCGGCGACGATGGCACGGGGATCGATCCCGATCTCGATCCCCTTTTCCTCTCTTTTTTTATCTGTTGAAATGATTTCGAAAAAAGGGGGGCTGAGTGATAATAGGAAGAGAGAGAGGAAGTTTTTTTTTAATATTATTTTATTTCAAAAAAAGTTGACTTTTATTTCGACCTCGAAACGAGGCCCACTGCCTATCGTCCATAGATAATTACCTCCATTCCGAACACAATGGGATATGTATCGTAAGCTGATTTGATCGTTTCGGTCAGTTTTCGTCAAAATCAACATATAACTCTATATATTGAATTTGAACGCGCATTTCAATTTACCGGGCCCACATACTAACTCGAAAAATTCTAAAAAAATATTTTCTAGCTTCGTATTGACGATACGGTCCTAACAAAACAAGTTTCGTCGAATTTTGAGACCGTTTGAAAAATGACCATTTTCCAGTCGATTAAAATCAACTGAAACTGGTCAAACGCGTTTTCTTTTGCCACGCTCACATATTGATTCGAAAAATTACAAAAATTGGAATCTAGCAATAACTAGACATCACGGATCCAACAAAAGTGGTTTCGCCGAAATCCGAGGTCGTTTGCAAAATTTCCATTTTTAAGGGCCAGAATTTCATAGCGACTATTCAAAATTTTCAACTGGACATATCTTTTGATTCCCGCAATGAAATTTTGATTCTTCGGATTCGTTGGAAAGATATTCTCAAATAGATTCTAATATTTTTGGTTTCACTAAAATACGGTTTAATTTGCACCCTATACATTCATTTGAATTTTAATATCGAATTATCGAACTACCGCGCCATTTTCAATTCCTTTTATAGTTATAAAAAAATATTTATATTCTAACGACGATCTATATAATATATACATTCGAATTCTATTCAAAATAAATTTTTCATCGATATTATTTAAAATAATCTATTTAAAATAATCAAAATTCGCTAAAATTGCCAAAATAAAAATTTTAAACTGGCCCAGATTTTCGGGTTGTTACAATCTCCCCCACTTAAAACTTTTCGTCCCCGAAAAGGAACGAAGCCGAAAGTTGTTTAACAAATCAACTCAACTTCCAGTATTTTGACTACGGCTTAAGTTCTTCAACTTTTCAGTTTCTAAGAACTTTTCAAATTTTTCAAAAATTTGACTAACACCCTAAATTTTTGAAAAATTTCGCCATAACCTCCCCTGCACCGGGAGCACCGGGAAAATCCCGAAATTGCCATATAGGCCCTCTGATCTCAAAAAGAAAAAGAAAAAGCCAAGCGGCTAGCCAGTCGGCTCATAAAATCATCATCACCCAAACAAAACTGTAAATTATGGTAAACATGTACCTATTTGTCGGGCAAACAAATTTTATTCTCTGCTCTAGCCTCCTTGCTATGACCTGTTCAATGTAAGTATATGTATATGCAAGTAAATGCGACAAATTTTCAATATAATTCAATATTTGATTCTATTAGGCTAAATGGTTCAAAATTATCAAACAAATAAACAAACAACACAACAATCAATCAATTAGTGGATTAACATTTCAAATTCATAATTTTGATATATAGTCAAAAATCATGTTTTTGATGCCAAATCACAACAATAAATCTATCTATATAAGTTTTGGTTCTCACACCAGTCAAATGGAAATATATAGATATCACACCTTCGAAACACGAATACAAATTCTGATGATGATATATCAATCATCAGAACCATCTCCGGGTGTCTAGGATGTGATTCTATATCTATCCAGTATATTAAAACTTCGAATATACCTTCATGACGCGTATATGCAAAATCTTTATATATTGGATTGTCCAAATTCAATATAAATAAATATTCAAATACGTATAAAACAGTTTAAATTTCAAAACAAAATTGTTTTCATTAGAAAAATATGCTCTTCACACTCGTACTAGGATACTACTGATCCTATCTCTAACGAGTCATTTGAATTGGATATTACTAATCCAATATCTGATGCATTCTTTCGTATGGTTCTAATATGTCTTGTTCTCGAGCTCTGTAAACCAAAGCTCTGATACCAAATGTAAACACCCGTAACTTCCCCGGTGAGGAAAGCGCGGATAGTTCGAGAACAAGCCACAACAGAACGCGGACGGAAGAACATTTCAATGTATATTACAACAATTCCATCAGAATACAAGAATATACAGAGTATGAATGAATATTACACCGAAATATCAGAGATTTAAATTACATTTAAATACATCGCAACGGAAAATTAATACAATACACAACTAGAAGTAATACGCGAATACAAAGCTTTCCGAGTATCGTTCCAGCTGTAAACCAGGATCTTGTGAATATAAATCTGCAAAACCAAAACTAATAGCTGCCCGTGTCGAAAATAAGGCACCCAGAGTTTAGGTTAAAACAATAAACTCCAGGTCAGTCATGTGACTGGTGTGAGAACTAAAACAGTTATTATTCTTTATTTTAAAGTTCGGTAAATCAAGGGACCACGTCGTATAACACGGAACGGGTTTCCTCCTAAGAATACCAGTGCATAAAACAAACAACGCAATGCTAAATAAAGAAAAATGAAGCTATTATAAGACCCAGGTCCTATCACACAATGCAATGCAAGCCAGGGGATAAGGTTTTCCCTTATAATAGCCAAACATGCTTAGTACGTTTAAAACAAATCTTTTGATACTATTATAAGTGTATAGTGTATAAAACAACTTCAAATCATAAGTATCAAGCATAGACGGCATGGGTACCATATATCATGTCGCCATACTAGTTCTACAATTAAAACCGCAAATGTCACGTATTTGGAAATTGGATTTCCATCTATGAACCGAGGCAAAAGATAGTCCTCAACCGATTCGAGACGCTCCAGCCCGTGTCTCAGGACCCAGACTCAGGTGGGCCCTTGGATCCTCAGGGCCAGTCCACCGATGTGGATTAAACTTAAACCCTGAGCATGCGTTTCCCCGCCCTATGGGGCGTAAATGAGCCAACGAATGACTCCATCGGACCCGGATCGTCCGATCAAACCGAGGCGCCTCGCAACAGCAACAACCACATAAGTCAAACTCGTCAGGGCGTGTAAAACAACTGACGCCACTTCTAGCTAGAAAGAAAGGCATGCCCTCCCTAACGTCCTCTCCCGTTTTGGTTCACACCGGGGTGTGAGGCTCGCGAATCAACGTTACACAAAGCTTTTCCACAAAGGCCGTGCTTTGATCATCAACCACAAGACTTTGCTTTTCAACAGAAGCCTTGATCATTTGCCACTCAGGCATGCCACACAGGCAATTCATTCCATGCGATGGATATCCATCATTATATAACCCCTGAGCTCGTACGTCTCAGAGAAGGGCGTTAAGCAAGAGAATAAATTCTCCGCCGCCAAATAGATATATATTTAATAGAAATCAATCACACAGACTGAAATCATATGTCAGACACACAGTCCATTTACAAGTTCGTTCTGGGTCTGAACGAAACCAGAGACACCTAGTACTCCGCATATCCATCGATCTCCAAATACGTCTGGATGATCACCAACTGTTTCCATCTTCTTGGGTGTACATCCCAATCAAGATCATTAGTAATCACCCAAACGACGTGAAGACCTCCGGTCTTCGACCACCGTCTTCATCTTCGACTTATCGTCGTATTAGTTATTCAGAATGGGATAAACCCGGTCTTTCCGAATAACTCGCGTATATAATAAATACGTGTTACACAAACACAACATACGCCTCATTCCAATTCATCAGTCACTAACTGCAAATTAGCAAGAGAATAATTCCCCAAACATTAACCCCGAAGGCCGAAACCAACATCAGATCAATATCCAGGAAACCATTCATCTTAGCTAACCTATAGTTAGTTTCTAAATTTCAGATTCTTAGGGAAAGGTTCCAATTAATTTTATCAAAGATAAATTCTTTTAAGTTTATTCTTTAATCTACTTTTGAATATCAATTCAAACTAGTCGGGATTAGCAAACCTTACCAAAGTAATCATTTGTTTTAATTTCCCAATCCCAACCTATTCATCCCATGAAGTAAAACGGGTCTTACTTCATATCGAACACCACGGTGTTATCAGTAAATTTAATTACCATTTCACGTTTAAATCTAATTAAAGATTTAACTATCGCCTGGAGCAAAACTGGTGATACTCCATTCTCGATCTTTTCAATCTAATTAAAGATCCATTAAAACTCCACTTAGTTTTAATCTTTGACTGGGTTAAAGAATCAGTGTCATTTAAAACACGGTTCACGATAAACCCAAAATCACATCACATTTCAATCAATCCATAAACGTAAATTAGCAAGTGTGCAATTCCCTAAGTATTAACCCCGAAGGCCGAAACCAACATCAGATCAATACCCCAGAAACCATTCAACTTAACTAATCTCCAGTTAGTTTCTGATTTTCTTAACTCCTTTGGTACTAAGAACAGTATTATTGAAGATACCATTCACGATAACCCAAAATTACATTTCATTAATTATCGGGTTAAAGAACAAGTGTTATTTAAAACACTGTTCACGATAAACCCAAAAATCAATACCAATTCAATTCCAATTAAATATTATTTAATTGGTACACTTCATTAAATCTAAATAAAAAGATTTAATCTTTTTCTCAACTGGGTTCAAGAACAGTGTTAATGAAGACACCATTCACGATAAACCCAAATCACATTTAATATTAAATACAAGGCTCTGAATAGAAAATATATCGGCTTATATTCAATATCAAACTCTACGACCAACAAATATCGTATTGGAAATAGCGATATATAAATATCTTTCAAATTTCCATAACAACATCTGTATAATCACGAAATCCAACATCGAAATATTCCGAAGGCAATTTCGATTCAAATCCATTCCAATTCAATTACTGGAAATTCTGGTTACTTTTAAAACCCTTTTCAAATTCAATTTATTTATTTAAAAATAAATAGAATTATAATTCTAGTTCAAAACTGGTTCATTTCAATAAAAATCTATTTTTATCTTTACAAATATGGAGTTTTTCATCCCAATTCTTCACAAATCATTTCTTATGATTTTACACAAATTATTACTATTTTTAATAATTTTATCAAGGCCCGTACAGTCGATTTCCATCAACGGCCATCGAACTGCACTTACAGCGGCCTTTTCCAAATTTGATTTGGACATAATTCCAAATCCAACCGTTAGATTTCAAATTTCTAATATTCGTTAGAAAGCTCTTTTCGATACGAACCCAACGGTTCTGGTTTTAGGAGAATCCGACGGTCGGATCTCCCGCAATATCCGTTCGAAGTCAATGGTCGAAATTCGCGAACTGCCGCGGCGCGGCGCGTTCTATTCAGGCCATTATATTATATATATAATATATATAATATATACTTCGTCGATTTCGATTCAAAACCTTCTTTATAAATCGTTATAAATTCATTTTCAAAACGGTTTCAACTTCATATTCAATTTCAAATCAAAATTGAATAATCCAATATAAATTCGTTTTAAATTCATTTCAATTCAATTTCAATTTAATTCGAATTTCTATTCATTTCAATTTAATTCGAATTTATTTCTATTCAAAACATCAGATTTTGAAATCTCTTTCGATGTACATTATAAAATGAATAAAATCGATTTAAATATCATTCACGTCAAAATGGCGTAAATCTAATCAACACGGCTTCATATATTTTTATTTTCAAATATTCTATTTCAAACATTTCCTTTTTCAAATATTTCTTTTTCAAATATTTCTTTTTCAAATATTTATTTTTTAAATATTTCTTTTTCAAATATTTCTTTTTCAAATATGGAATGAGGCCCAATCAATTACCATATAATGTTAATTATATGGATTTTCTACAACACACGTATACAATAACAACGATGAATAATCAACCATCATCCAAAGTGCATTCTACACTGTATAAGCATCAAACATAAATATTCAACGCTTATAACAGTCTATCAATCAATCGATCGACATACAACTAAACAATCGGGATTAGTGTACGTCAAATATCATCCCAATACCCGTGTGGGGTTTCAAACAATCAAACACATATTTTATTTGTGCAGTTGGGCGATGTGTAAAATTTATCGTCCTAATCAATATCAGTCAAATGTGTGTATATAAACAAATCGTCCGATTTGTTTATTTTTATTTCCTTTCATATACACGTTAAAAATTCTATTTTTAACTATAAAATATTTTTAACTATATAAATATTTTATTTCATTTCACATCACATCACACAATCAACTACACATCAAAATCAAACAAACAAGCATACAAGCCGTTCATGGTCTGTGGACGACGGGTGTCGGGTGCTACAAAACACCGTCTGCATCCTAGTATATATTTTAACTAGAAAATTAAATTAAAAGGTGAGAAGTTCTCACCGAGGGTTCCACTCCGCCGTGCTTTGCTGTTGAACTGTTGAATCGACTGAATCTATTTGAAATTCCATAGCCGTTCTTTTCTCGCTGTTCATGATAAAAATTATATTTTTATTGCTTCATTCAATAAATAAAAATCATATTTGTATATATTTCTTCGACGCTTCATTTTATATAAAGATTGTATTTTTTTATTCTCACTACTTCATGATAAAAATAAAGTTCATATTTTTATATCGATGTTTGCATTATAAAAATCATATTTTTATTATCTCTATAATATAAAAATCTAATTTTTATGCCGCTACATATATAATAAAAATTATATTTTTATATCGTTATTCAAATAATAACGATCAAATTTTTACTTCGTTATCTTCATCATAAAGATCACTTCTTCATGCTATTGTATTATATATGAATAAAAATCATTTCTTCGCCTAATAAACATCATATTTTTTTGTTAAGTAAAAATAACATCTTTCATCACATAGAAATCTGACCTTTTCAAGAAAAAAAAAATCAAAACTTTTATCACTAAAAAAAAAGATCAAATTTCTACATTATAAATCTAAGTTTTCCCTACACTAAAAATTTAAGTTTATTCAAATAAAAAAACAAAGCTTATTCAAATATTACTGCATAAAGAAAACTGAAATAAAATAAAAACACTTACTGTTATAGGGAGGGAAAGATCTGCGTGCATTTGGGGCTAGGGGGAGTGTCACAGCGTCGAGCAGGTGGCGGTCAGAGGGCTGAGGGGTGGGCAGTTGCGTCAGGCGTGGGCCAAGTGGCGCCTGAGGTCGGGTGGCATGGTGGTTGAACTACGGAGGAGGGTGGTTGGAAAGGGGTGCGTCGATGTGGTGGTGGCCGGCTGCATCGCGTTGGTATAGAAAAGGAGAGGAGGATCAAGAGGCGGAGGAGCAGGAGACAGAAGAGGGAGGAGGTGGAGCGTGGGGGGGCAACGATGGCATGAGGATCGATCCCGATCCCCTTTTCCTCTTTTTTTATCTGTAGAAATGATTTCGAAAAAAGGGGGGGGGCTGAGTGATAATAGGAAGAGAGAGAGGAAGTTTTAATTTTTTTTATATATTATTTTATTTCAAAAAAAGTTGACTTTTATTTCGACCTCGAAACGAGGCCCACTGCCTGTCGTCCATAGCTAATTACCCCCATTCCAAACACAATGAGATATGTATCGTAAGCTGATTCGATCGTTTCGATCAGTTTTCATCAAAATCAACATATAACTCTATATATTGAATTTGAACGCGCATTTCAATTTACTGGTCCCACATACTAACTCGAAAAATTCCAGAAAAATATTTTCTAGCTTCGTATTGACGATACGGTCCTAACAAAACTAGTTTCGTCGAATTCTGAGACCGTTTGAAAAATGACCATTTTCCAGTCAATTAAAATCAACTAAAACTAGTCAAACGCGTTTTCTTTTGCCACGCCCACATATTGATTCGAAAAATTACGAAAATTGGAATCTAGAAATAACTAGACATCACGGATCCAATAAAAGTGGTTTCGTCGAAATCCGAGGTCGTTTGCAATTTTTCCATTTTTAAGGGCCAGAATTTCATTGCGACTATTCAAAATTTTCAACTGGACATATCTTTTGATTCCCGCTATGAAATTTCGATTCTTCGGATTCGTTGGATAGATATTCTCAAATAGATTCTAATATTTTTGGTTTCACTAAAATCCGGTTTAATTTGCACCCTATACATTCATTTGAATTTTGAAATCGAATTATCGAAGTACTACGCAATTTTCAATTCCTTTTATAATTATAAATAAATATTTATATTCTAACGATGATCTATATAATATATATACGTTCGAATTCTATTAAAAATAAATTTTTCGTCGATATTATTTAAAATAATCTATTTTAAATAATCAAAATTCGCTAAAATTGCCAAAATAAAAATTTTAAACTGGCCCATATTTTCGGGTTGATACGCGTCCTTAGATTCCTATTTCTTAAGTATAATCTTCTTCATTTTATAAACACTTTTTTGTTAGTAGCAAGGTAGACAACCTTTTTAATAATTCCAGACAAGGAGGAATGCTTCAGCCTTACTTTGGGAAAAGCATAACGAAAAGCAGCTAGAGACTAATTTTTTACAAAGAGATTTAAGCAAACAAGTCGGAGAACATAACAATTTATCTGATAAGCACTTTAGGCTTGATAAAAGTACTGCTAGCCTAATGACCTTGAATAATGAAGTAAGACCTCGACTGAAGATGCCCCACCTTTGAAATGAAAGGCTTAGAGAGGAAAATAAGGAGTTAATGACCCTCTTCTGTATAATAATAGAGAAGAGGAACATTTTGGAAGGATTTATATGGGAGGCCTATGGTCAATGTAACACCCCACCTCCGCTAGGGTCATTCACCAAGGGAATGCCCTAGTTTTGGAGAGGTATTATCGAGATAACATCACAGAATTATCACAAGACAGAACATAAATAAATAATTAAGTAAACAGCGGAAGAATTTCTGAGCAAAACAGCACTTCATTTCATTAATCATGATAAACCATGTCTTTTACAAAGATTTCAAGTAACTTCATTACAACTGTCTTGTAATAATAGCCAAAGAAGCAATAACTAAAAAAAAAACAGTAAAACAGCTTATTCCCCAAGTGCAGTAAAAGAAGCAGCCATAGCAAACCGTACATGCTGAGCCAAAGCAAGTGATATCCGAGCTAAGAGCTAGTTATTCCTCCCTGAGAACCTGGGGGGGGAAACGAAAGAAAAAGAGGCGAAAGGAAAAGGGTCAGTCATAAAGACTGAGTAAGTTCTAGTGACTTTCAGTGTAAAAACGGTTAAAACAACCTGTCATGTATGAACTGGAACTAAACTTAAGAATAGTGTCAAGGTGGACAAGATAGACTAAGGTGATCAGGATAAGTCAAGACAAGTCAAGTAAAGTATCACATGTTCGAGATCCGTTGCATCGACTTCACTAGTATACTAAGCCCGTGTCACAAGTTAATCATGAAATAAATCCCACGGCCCAATATCATGAAATGACCCTGAAACGGGGTCTGACCCAAGTACGGGGTCCTACGGAGCGATTATCTAGTCGATCGGCTCCCTACAAGTTCTAGCTCGTCAAGTGTCCGTGTCATACGGCTAATCACGAATGTAGTCACCTGTGCTGGGTCCACCTTCGGGTGTATCAGCCCGAAGGTGTCAACCCCTGACACGATTCAAGATGCACAGATAAATCTACGGATACCCAGTGTCTGCCCCGGATACGTGCACGATCGTAGTCCGCCGAACCTACACTGGCGTACCCCACTGCCGCCGTTCACCTCTTACAATCAGCCCAGTAATCGTGCCCCCACCCGGCCTAGCCCTAGGTTACCTTGATACTTCTAGAGGGTTACTGCGTAAAGGGGTCGTGTCTAGGGTTTCGCCTAATAGATTAGGTCATGTAATTCGTGACCTAACCGCCTAACAGATCAAGTCATGTAATTCGTGACTTAACCCTTTTCCAGTCTAGTCATGTCAAGATGGTTAAGTATGTCATTTCAGTTCGCGACTTAACCCGCCTACGTGTCATGTCAAGTTGGCTAAGTGTTGTCGTTTTTCAAGTTCATGACTTAGCCCTACAAATCGTGTTCAAGTTGGTTAAGTTGTCTTTTCGTGTTCATGACTTAACCCTAATTGGCATTAATTGATTCGTTACTGCACCGAACCACTCACATTGGATCCTGTTGTTCGTAGCCACTGGATTTGCCGGGCGGTTCCGGGCAGGTTTACGCTACGAACTCAACCCAACCTCGGGTTTCAAGCGCGATGTGACCAACTACCCACATTGGATCCTATTGTTTGTAGCAACTGGATTTGCCGGGCGGTTCCGGGCAGATTTACACTACAAACTCAACCCAACCTCGAGTTGGCCACTTTCTTGTTCTCTAAAGTCATGCCCATGTTCTTATCAATTTTGATATCATGTTCATGTGTCAACTTCGTGCCCAACTAAGGCATGTTTAAAGTCAAGTTATGGCATGTTCAAGTCAGGTTTTCGTGCCACATTTCATGTTCTACTTATGCCAAATTTCACAGTTTATTCCTATAATTAATTCAAGTTTTGCCTATTCTACCCAATCGTATCCCCAACGTATATAAACGCACTTCGTTCATAAGCATAAACAATTCAAGAGATAAAGGGGAATAACACCAAACATGTGATAGGCATATATGATAATTCCAACATTACTTGCATAATAAACATACTAACATATCACATAGTTGCAATGATGATAACTTGGCATAGTAATGAATCCAACTTAATTTAACATGATGATTTAAACTTTGCATCATAGGCATAATAACCATTGCGGCATCATAATAATTTTTATCATAAACATGAAGCATTAAAGGCATAGTAATCCTAATAGGCATAGTGAATTCCAATTTAGCATTTTTAACACAATAATTCTCATAGACATAATGATTCCAATTTAATGATTCTAAATCAACATGATAGACATAATGATTCCAATTTATCGTTTTTAACATAATTAGCATGATTGACAATTTAGCTTAATTAACATGATAGATAATTTAGCATCTTTAACATAATTAACATGATAGACGGTTTAGCGTCTTTAACATAATTAACCTAGCAATACCCAATTTTCATTAATAGTTCATGATGGGTATAATAACATTATAGGCATAATTTAATTAGCACCATAAGCATGGTTTCATCAACATAAAGATTTCATAGCGATCTTATGGACATGAATTAATCCAACTTGCCAAACAATCAAGCCCAAATGATTCATAACAACGTAAAAATCATGACGAGTTTAACCTGTAATGTTGCCATAGCAATATCCCCAAATTATAATTCAACGATAAATAATATAAACAATGAATTGGCAATATTACATAAATTCAGTTTCAATTCATCGCATGTCCATATTGTTTTAGCGCTTTTGCCTAAAAAGTAACATAGAACTTACAATATGAAGCAAATAACCCAAATAGTCTCCAAATTCGTTGCCTAAAGCGTCGTAGTTGTTGTAGCTTCTAGCTGTAGCCTTCAAGAATCATCCTCCTTCTTCTATATTTTTATTCTTTGTATTTTTAATTTAGAGCTCTAGGTTTAATGGCGGCGGCCTAAGGCTAGAATGAAATAGTATGATGTTAGGCTAGGTCTTAGGTCCTTTTATAATGCTTGCAAGATGTTTTAAACCGTCGATGGAGCTTGATTCAATCATAGACGTTCGTTTGAAGAGGAAGCCAATCCCGTGTCGCCACCTAGCCCTAGTGACAAAGCAGACCACAGAAAATCGGCCAAACACAGACCTGGCCAGCCAGGTTGGACTGGGTTCGACCTGGCTCTCGACCAGGTCGACACCCCTGTCGACAGGGCTGTCGACAGCCCTGTCGACATGGCTAGCCCAGGTCGACAGCCCTGTCGACCTGGGTGGCTTAGGCGGGAATCTTCCCGCCCTGGCCCATTGGGCCCGATTTTTTAATTTTTAATTGTTTTCTGAGCTGTTCGAATTTTAAAATTTAATTTAAAAAAACTTCCGAAGGCCATATCTTCTTCATACGGATTCCGTTTTTCGAAAACTCGGACTCTATTTCGCGTATTTTTCCGAGACGAACGCAATGGCGTATCCTGTTTCCCTTAATTCTTTGATTTGAAATTAATTATACTTTAATTTACGAATTTCACTGTTATAGAATTCACGGGGTGTTACATTCTCCCCCACTTAAAAGGATTTCGTCCCCGAAATCTTCAAGTTAGGAGGAATGTATATCCTAACATCCAAACATCCATCTACTCATCCATCAAACACGAGTATCCATTGTCCTTAAAAGACTTCTAATGCTTTATGATCATATGCGAAGTGTGTGTATATGTTCCTTAGCTAATGCTAATGATCAGGCCTGATTGATCTTCTAAATGCAAAATATGTTTAGTGAAATGAATCCAATATGCATGCAAATTTTTCCTATTATAATTCATAATTTCTACATGAGTGCTCAAACATTCAATCATATGCAACAACCAAATGATAACACAACCAAGTTTCCAAAATAAACACTCATGCATATGCAATATGAAAATGTGCCTGAGCCGATCTAGTGCCTAATGTGTATTCATGCATCCACGAGCAACCACTTGCGACCACTTGCAACCATTTAGCAATCATAACATGTTTCAATTACATGTTTACATCCAGAAAGATTCTACCTATGGTTCTCAAGATAGGATCGAGGAGAGAAATAAGATAAAACAAAGGATCTAGAATAAGTTAACGATGTACCGCCAGAAGGTCCGGTCTGCTTCTCAGGGCAGTCTTTGCTGATGTGTCCAGTCTTCCCACAATGAAAACATTCACCGTGCTTTCTCTTCCTCTTTCTACAATCCTTGGCTATGTGCCCTTCCGTACCACAGTAATTGCATTTCCTTTTATCGCGTGAGTTGTTGTTCTTGCCTCCCTTCTCGGAGTCTACCTTCTTATTCTTAGAATCGTTAGGCTTGACCTCTTTCTTCCCTTGAGAGTTTTCTGCCTCTGTCTCCTTCTTGCCCTTATCTTCCTCGTTCAGCAATGCCATTTGTACCAACCTTTCGTACGTAGCTCCCATGGGTATATGGGTCATGGCCAAACTGTGTAATGGCTCATTCAACCCTTTGACAAAGCGGAGGGCCTTTTTGTGCGGGGTGTTGACTAAGTCTAGTCCGAACCTAGCTAGCTCGTCGAACTGATTAACGTACTCTTTGACTGTCATATTTCCTTGCTTAAGAAATAAAAATTTCTCCAACTGCAAACTCCTTTCGGCTTCTGAGAGAAATTTAGCCTCAAACCTCGCCCTAAAGTCCTCCCATGTTTCCACTGGTCTTTCTGCATTAGTGACTTCCCACCAGTAGGAAGCCTCACCTTTTAGTAACCACACTGCCAGTTGTACTTTCTGCCTATCTTCTACTTCAAAGATGACGAATAAGTCTTCGGTTTCTTTTAGCCAATTTCTAGCTGCCACGAAGGACTCAGTTCCATGAAAGTCCTTTCCTCCCATAGCCTTAAAATCTTTACATATCTTAGCAAAAGTGTTTCCCCGCGGAGGAGGTGGAGGAAGAGGTGTTGCTGCAGCTGGATGATTTCCTGCAGCTGGGGGAGGAGGAATGGTAGGACCTGGCTGGGTGGCCCTTGCTTCTAAGAATCGTCTGAACCAACCAGGTATTGGTACGCCCTCTGGCAAGTTAAGTTCTTCGGACATGATGCTGAAACAAGAAGGATAGATTCAAAACGAAGGACAAGAGATTCAAACAAGGAAACAAAGGATAGCGCTAATGGCTTTTGGGGAATAGCCTTTAAAAACTTTTTCTTGGAAAATGCTTTTTTTTAATGGTTTTTAAAAAAAAAAAAATTCAAAAGGTTTTCAAAACTTTTGCCCAGTCTTGGTAACCACCTGCTCTGATACCAAGTGTAACACCCCACCTCCACTAGGGTCATTCACCAAGGGAATGCCCTAGTTTTGGAGAGGTATTATCGAGATAACATCACAGAATTATCACAAGACAGAACATAAATAAATAATTAAGTAAACAGCGGAAGAATTTCTGAGCAAAACAGCACTTCATTTCATTAATCATGATAAACCATGTCTTTTACAAAGATTTCAAGTAACTTCATTACAACTGTCTTGTAATAATAGCCAAAGAAGCAATAACTAAAAAAAAAACAGTAAAACAGCTTATTCCCCAAGTGCAGTAAAAGAAGCAGCCATAGCAAACCGTACATGCTGAGCCAAAGCAAGTGATATCCGAGCTAAGAGCTAGTTATTCCTCCCTGAGAACCTGGGGGGGGGGGAAACGAAAGAAAAAGAGGCGAAAGGAAAAGGGTCAGTCATAAAGACTGAGTAAGTTCTAGTGACTTTCAGTGTAAAAACGGTTAAAACAACCTGTCATGTATGAACTGGAACTAAACTTAAGAATAGTGTCAAGGTGGACAAGATAGACTAAGGTGATCAGGATAAGTCAAGACAAGTCAAGTAAAGTATCACATGTTCGAGATCCGTTGCATCGACTTCACTAGTATACTAAGCCCGTGTCACAAGTTAATCATGAAATAAATCCCACGGCCCAATATCATGAAATGACCCTGAAACGGGGTCTGACCCAAGTACGGGGTCCTACGGAGCGATTATCTAGTCGATCGGCTCCCTACAAGTTCTAGCTCGTCAAGTGTCCGTGTCATACGGCTAATCACGAATGTAGTCACCTGTGCTGGGTCCACCTTCGGGTGTATCAGCCCGAAGGTGTCAACCCCTGACACGATTCAAGATGCACAGATAAATCTACGGATACCCAGTGTCTGCCCCGGATACGTGCACGATCGTAGTCCGCCGAACCTACACTGGCGTACCCCACTGCCGCCGTTCACCTCTTACAATCAGCCCAGTAATCGTGCCCCCACCCGGCCTAGCCCCAGGTTACCTTGATACTTCTAGAGGGTTACTGCTGAAAGGGGTCGTGTCTAGGGTTTCGCCTAATAGATTAGGTCATGTAATTCGTGACCTAACCGCCTAACAGATCAAGTCATGTAATTCGTGACTTAACCCTTTTCCAGTCTAGTCATGTCAAGATGGTTAAGTATGTCATTTCAGTTCGCGACTTAACCCGCCTACGTGTCATGTCAAGTTGGCTAAGTGTTGTCGTTTTTCAAGTTCATGACTTAGCCCTACAAATCGTGTTCAAGTTGGTTAAGTTGTCTTTTCGTGTTCATGACTTAACCCTAATTGGCATTAATTGATTCGTTACTGCACCGAACCACTCACATTGGATCCTGTTGTTCGTAGCCACTGGATTTGCCGGGCGGTTCCGGGCAGGTTTACGCTACGAACTCAACCCAACCTCGGGTTTCAAGCGCGATGTGACCAACTACCCACATTGGATCCTATTGTTTGTAGCAACTGGATTTGCCGGGCGGTTCCGGGCAGATTTACACTACAAACTCAACCCAACCTCGAGTTGGCCACTTTCTTGTTCTCTAAAGTCATGCCCATGTTCTTATCAATTTTGATATCATGTTCATGTGTCAACTTCGTGCCCAACTAAGGCATGTTTAAAGTCAAGTTATGGCATGTTCAAGTCAGGTTTTCGTGCCACATTTCATGTTCTACTTATGCCAAATTTCACAGTTTATTCCTATAATTAATTCAAGTTTTGCCTATTCTACCCAATCGTATCCCCAACGTATATAAACGCACTTCGTTCATAAGCATAAACAATTCAAGAGATAAAGGGGAATAACACCAAACATGTGATAGGCATATATGATAATTCCAACATTACTTGCATAATAAACATACTAACATATCACATAGTTGCAATGATGATAACTTGGCATAGTAATGAATCCAACTTAATTTAACATGATGATTTAAACTTTGCATCATAGGCATAATAACCATTGCGGCATCATAATAATTTTTATCATAAACATGAAGCATTAAAGGCATAGTAATCCTAATAGGCATAGTGAATTCCAATTTAGCATTTTTAACACAATAATTCTCATAGACATAATGATTCCAATTTAATGATTCTAAATCAACATGATAGACATAATGATTCCAATTTATCGTTTTTAACATAATTAGCATGATTGACAATTTAGCTTAATTAACATGATAGATAATTTAGCATCTTTAACATAATTAACATGATAGACGGTTTAGCGTCTTTAACATAATTAACCTAGCAATACCCAATTTTCATTAATAGTTCATGATGGGTATAATAACATTATAGGCATAATTTAATTAGCACCATAAGCATGGTTTCATCAACATAAAGATTTCATAGCGATCTTATGGACATGAATTAATCCAACTTGCCAAACAATCAAGCCCAAATGATTCATAACAACGTAAAAATCATGACGAGTTTAACCTGTAATGTTGCCATAGCAATATCCCCAAATTATAATTCAACGATAAATAATATAAACAATGAATTGGCAATATTACATAAATTCAGTTTCAATTCATCGCATGTCCATATTGTTTTAGCGCTTTTGCCTAAAAAGTAACATAGAACTTACAATATGAAGCAAATAACCCAAATAGTCTCCAAATTCGTTGCCTAAAGCGTCGTAGTTGTTGTAGCTTCTAGCTGTAGCCTTCAAGAATCATCCTCCTTCTTCTATATTTTTATTCTTTGTATTTTTAATTTAGAGCTCTAGGTTTAATGGCGGCGGCCTAAGGCTAGAATGAAATAGTATGATGTTAGGCTAGGTCTTAGGTCCTTTTATAATGCTTGCAAGATGTTTTAAACCGTCGATGGAGCTTGATTCAATCATAGACGTTCGTTTGAAGAGGAAGCCAATCCCGTGTCGCCACCTAGCCCTAGTGACAAAGCAGACCACAGAAAATCGGCCAAACACAGACCTGGCCAGCCAGGTTGGACTGGGTTCGACCTGGCTCTCGACCAGGTCGACACCCCTGTCGACAGGGCTGTCGACAGCCCTGTCGACATGGCTAGCCCAGGTCGACAGCCCTGTCGACCTGGGTGGCTTAGGCGGGAATCTTCCCGCCCTGGCCCATTGGGCCCGATTTTTTAATTTTTAATTGTTTTCTGAGCTGTTCGAATTTTAAAATTTAATTTAAAAAAACTTCCGAAGGCCATATCTTCTTCATACGGATTCCGTTTTTCGAAAACTCGGACTCTATTTCGCGTATTTTTCCGAGACGAACGCAATGGCGTATCCTGTTTCCCTTAATTCTTTGATTTGAAATTAATTATACTTTAATTTACGAATTTCACTGTTATAGAATTCACGGGGTGTTACAGTCAACACCCGACAGTGGACTATTCATATATAGGAGATTTTGAAGATGGTTTGCTCAAGCATTTTCATTGAAGTTACTTAGACAAAATTGAAAGTAACCCCCATCTTAGGAATTCTTGGAACTTGCTGAGAGTTTATTCAATCCATATTGAGCACCCTCTTAAAGAGCTCATATACTACAAAGAGAAATTTATTTCTGAAATGCATAAGAATTCAATTTTGCATGAGTCATATTAAAACTTTGTAAATGTCATAATTTTGTTAATACCCAAGCTTTATCGTGATTGTACTCATGTATGTATTATTATCATTTTGTTGTATTGTCATAGAAAACCCACTTTCCAACAGTTACTTAAGACTTTTTATCAAAATTTGTTAAGTTAGGGACTACCAAGAAAATGTTTCGATAATTTAGACCTCGACATTGTCATGACATTTTTTTCTTGAAGGTTTGCACAAACTTGACATGTTATCCCCTTATATTCATTTTGATTTTCTAGTTCAAGAGAAAGACAATTTACTTAAAGAAAATAGGACATATCATTTGAAATTGATTAGTGGATGTGATATCCCTCTAGCCAAAGGACAGGATTATAACAACTTCCATTTGATTCTTATGCTGGATGATGTTGAGATAACATTTGACTAAATGGTTGTTTTATTAGCTACTTCTTTTGTAATGAACGGAAGATTTTCGACCCCGAAAATCGACATAAAACACCATATCGACTATTCAAGCATCGAGAATACCAGATCATTAATGAAAAAAGTTAGAGGGTGAGAAATAGAAAGAAAGAAAGTTAAGAAAGAAGAAGAAGAAAAACACAAAGTACAACGAATCTCACATCGGAACGAATAAAATATATTGTATAACATAATTCTTGAAATACAAACTTATAAATGTATATATATACCATTTATCAGAGTATAACACAACACATCATAGCAGAAATAAAATCTCTCTATAAATATATAATATGGAAGCCTATTGTTCCAAGCTCCTCCAAGTATATCTGAAAAATCCTGACTACTTGACTGCCCGTACAAATTTGGACACCCAAGAGTTTGTAGTAAAAAAAAAACTTTGGGTCATTCATGGGACTGGTGTGAGTAAACTTCAACCACTTGGTTTAACTTTTAAAAATCTTTTTAAAAAGAAAGGATAATTGTAAGACCGATCCACATAAATACAGATGGTTTTTACCTTACGATAACCCAAAACATTCCTTTAAAGCAATAATATTCTGATATTATAATAGTGTCTAATATAAGTAAATAACAATCTTGCAGAACACTTGCATCTCACGCTTTACATATACAATCAAAACCGTGGGCTCTTATTGGGAAATGGATTTCCAAATATGACAAGGTATGGAACCACCTTCCGATTAGTGTACTCTAGCGGGGATACATTGGAGTTCAACAAGAACATCTTGCAACTCTGCCACACATGACCGACCATTCATTTTGCTTGAAAGTTTCGAATATATTGTTACCTTACGGTTAGTATACCAACATAATCGTTCCTGGGAGATACAGAAGCGAAAAAAGCAACAAAATGAATATTCTATAGATGATGACAATATATCTTAATTGGGTACGACCCACTTAGCCATGCTACTTGCCCTATTTTTTTCATCTCCCGGTTGATGAGGCTTGAGGTCATACTATCCTTTGACAGATCCCACCTTCATTTATTTTGAATGCCACATCGTCATACTCGCCAAATCACAAGTTGATTTCTCTAAAAAGACCACGGTATAAAGCTAAGAGAAACAAATTCCTCTGCTACCAAAATGTGAATACTTTTGAAGCAATCAACTTACACGATCTATTAAATATACTCTTTCAGACATTCGTCAATACAAGTTCTAGGATTGGACAAACCAAAGGTACTATTCTGCAAATCCATCTTTGGCAATTTCAACCTAGGATTGCCAGAACATACCTTGCATAAACTCCTTCTTCACTTATCTTCATCCTATTTGAATAGCAGAGCTAATACCCATATAGAGTGGTTTCAGATGATAAATTTGATCCTAGTCTCTCCATATTGACGACGAAAACTGGGTCAAAACTTTGATAGCCTGTTATTTAACAATCGAACGAAAACATCCATACAAACAACGATCTTATTTCCAAATGGAAATTTATATCGATCAATCATCAATCGACATTGAACCCCTTTTAAATTGATTTATCATTTGTTTATTCATTACTCATTTTCCTTTCAATATCTTCACCTAAATATTACTCCAACTCTTTTAGCCTCTAACGATTCTTAGAAGCCGTTCCAACTATTTAGTTTCTATATTCCAAATAATATTCCTTATTAATATCGGAAAACATTTCCATGTATATTCACATGTCCTTATTTTCTATATTTAGAAAATATATGTTATCATTGGAAAACATTTCCATTCTTATTCACGTATCGTTATCCTTCCACATCCGCCAGTCCCTAACCGTAAACTAGTAAGAGAATAATTCCCTAAGTATCAACCCCGAAGGCCAAAACCAACATCAGATCAATACTCAGAGAGTCATTCAACATAACTAATCTCCAGTCAGTTTCTAATTTCCTTACTCCATTCTTAACTTCAAAATCATCTCATCTTCTATACTTAGAAAACATCTTTGGTTATATTTGGAAAACATTTCAAAAATTCAATTCAAAATATAACTCGATTGTTTATCTTGAATAAATAATGACATTTAACTAATTAAATAAATAAACAAACCTTGATTAAAAACGAAAAGTAAATAATACGTTCCTGAATTCAATAAAATCGAATTTCAACATATAACTTTATTTCGAATAATCTCTATTTGGTTAACGTTTTGAATGTTGGAATAAATTCATCGTTTTAGGTAAAATCAATTTCTAAATTCACTTTTTGATTTTATCGCTTCCCATTTCCCAATTTCCTTTATAATTATTTAATTTGCAAAACATTTTCTTTGACACCATTACTCACTTTAAAGTTTGAATACTAGTCCTTTACAGAAATTTGGACTAATTATATCAATCAAATCTTGATTTTTGTTTATAATTATCGTTACAGGTTCACCTTCTGTTTATCGAATTATTTTATAAATTCATATTTCATATTCTACTTCATAAATTTCGTTTGCAAGCAAACTCCTTGTTGATATACATTAATTTTATAACTTAATCTCGACTTCATATCCGATTACAATTTATAGGTTTCAAACCAAATATTAACAATCTTGTCAAATTCTGAATTATATAATATACAATTTCTAAAATAAATTATTTTATTAACATTCGACATTGTAGAATTCTAATTACAAATCCTTATGGATTTATATCAAACCTATCTTCATTTCGAACATCGAAATACTTCCATTGCTTTCCTTTGAAAACAATTCCCTTTTTAGTTTTTCTTGAATTTATATTTCAAATTTATTTAATAACAATTATTTCATCCCGTTTTTATAAATATCGTTAAAAACGAAACTACTTGTTTTTACATGATTAAACAAGCTATTATATTCTAGCCAAATGAAATTCAATTTCTATTTAAAATTAGATTTTTCCCTTTTTAAAACCCTAAATTATTTTTCGATATATTCGAATATATTTTATGGTATTTAAATACCAATTATTTCAGGGTCAATGTTATTCAACATCCCAAAACATACAATAATCAATCACATATTATTAGTCACATCATATAATGCAATATATGAAAAACAACAATATAATTGTTGAGGAATCCAGTCAGATCCCTCCAATCTGTTTTCCTACATCTACAGACGTTAATCAACATAAATAACACTAATTTTATATCAATATGAAATAATAAAATAAATATAATCAGTATTTAACCAACAATTTCATATATATATATATATATAATACATATTAGCCAATTTAATTGTAATGCATTCAAACAACCATCACACATCATTCAATCACCATTTATCAATATTAAATAACGTTTATAATATTATAAAACTGGACAAAGTTAGTTAACTGCAATAGCGCAAATTTCCATACACTTTGAGTTGACTAATTACACGACACGTCCAACCCAAATTGCATAGAAACACGAATCATTAATAGAAATAAATTAGAGGATGAGAAGAAGAAAGGAAGAAATATTAGTATAGAAGAAAACAAAGAACACAAATCTCAAAGCAGAACGAATAAAATATATTATAACATACGTTTTGAAATACAAACTTGGTAACTATATATACACACCATCATCAGAGCATAACAGCGATTTCTGGAACAGTTATAAACGCATATTTCCAGATACAAACATAATACACAGAGGAAAATATGATAGTCTATAGCTAACTGGTGAAGCCTCCTGCTTCAAGCTCCTCTAAGTGAATCTGTAAAATCCTGACTACTTGACTGCCCAAACAAATTTGGGCACCCAAGAGTTTAGGAAAAACAAAACAAAAATAAACTCTAGGTCAGTCACGGGACCGGTGTGAGTATACTCTAGCAATTTATTTAACTTTCAAAAATCCTTTTGAATGAAATGATAAGGTTACTGATGCATACATAAACACAAATGGTTTTTACCCTACGATAACCAAAAATATTTTTGATATCAAATCTCGTGATATTATAATAATCTCTACATCAAATATATAACAATTTAGCGGAACGCTTGCATCTCATGCTCCATACATAATATAAAATCAAAAACTGCAGGGCGCTTATTGGAGAATGGATTTCCAACTATGACAAGGTATGGAACCACCTTCCGATCAGTTTACTCTAGAGGGGATACACTGGGGCTCAACAAGAACATCTTGCAACCCGACCACACATGGTTGGTCACTCATTTAACTTGAGTGTACCGAGCATATTATCACCAACGGTTGTGATCAGCAACCGTTACCAAAAGCATACAACAACGAATAGAATAAGAAGTAAATGAAATTTCTCTAGATCAGGTGATAATACCCCTAATGGGAATGACCCACTCGGCCATGCTGCCTGCCCGATTTTTTTCATTTCCCAGGAGATGAGGCTTGAGGTCACATTTTCCTTTCTGAACATCTTGCCACCATTTACTTTGAATGCCACATCGTAAGACATTTGTCCATATATGTTTTCCTGGGATTGGACAAACCGAAGGCACCATCCCATCAATCCATCTTGGGCAATTTCTACCTAGGATTAACAAAAAAGCCCTTGCATTTTACTCCGTCTTTAATTATGTTCAGCATAAGCTGATTCGTAATGCTTATGCCAATAAAGAGCGATTTTCAAATAATAAATCTGATCCCGGTCTTCCCTTTCATCAGTTCCCACGGTGCTTTTGCTTAAAAAAATTCAAATTCGTTGCTCTACCTTTTTACAAAGCAACCCCACCCTTCACCTTTGAACAATTACACATCTGGACCCTCCATCTACATTTCAATATGCATACAGCTCCAAATCCTCCCCAGACGAACACAGTCTCCACCATTTCACCTATACAAACAATCCCCCTTTACCAAAATTCTACTCACCAGAATTCCAACAAACCTCCATTACACAATACTTTGGACTTTCTGAAGTTTTCAAGACCATGCTGACCCTAACCATCCACTTACAAAAACCAAAGCATCTTCCCTTTTTTCTTCACTGATCACTTATCACAAACACTTCCAAACAGAAATTCTCCCAAACTCAAACTCTACATCACCATAACATAGATTATTACTTTACCCAAGCCTGACTGCACCGTCACTAACATTCTCTTACTATGCTCAACGCCACCATGCCCAACAGGAATCACTCACGCCTCCTACAGCTAAACCGCATGCTCCAGAAGAATAAAGACCACCTACGCCATTTACAGAACTTCCCTCCACTCCTTCCAATCAAAAATAATGTTCGAACCTCCCCTGTACATACAATAAATAACACAAACACACTACTGTCCTCCCATAACAAACATGCACCATCTGTAAATCACACATCACCCTTAAATGACTTAACCAAGTTTCTCATCTTCTCCTCCTCCGTTAAAAAAACAGACCCCTTCCTACATCTCGTCTCCTTCTTACATGATCGGAGATGACCCCAGACTACTGCGACTTTCCCTCAGTCTGCCTCAACCAAACAGCGAACTACAACCATTTGCCACCTCCTGGGCCCACTCGGTGGTCTTCGCAAACACCCCCTCAGTGTAGACGGTCAACAGAGAAAAAGAAACTTTATTTGTTCAACACTCCTTCCAACTTATCATGAAGATGCAGAGCTCCTTTTCGAACCCAAAACGATCATCTAAATCACCAAATACGAAACCCTAAGTTCGTTGTTTATTTCCGAACCCATCAGATCCCCGTCACCCTTAACGAAAATAGTATAGAAGCAAATCTCTTCTTTCCAGTAGTCCAACAAATCAAAGATTTGGATTTTTCGACTAATAATCGAATTTTAATTGATTATCTGAAGAGGCGATTTTATTTCGCTGAGAAGAGGAGATGGCGTCTTGTTGGATTTCTTTGACAACGCAATTCATTTGTACTGTGAGAGATAGGGTTTGGTATTTGGATATTTATAAGGAGAAAATAATGTTATTTAATTATTATTGAAACTTAGGATCCAAGTAACGCGTTAAAACCATTATATACAACATCCAGTCCTAATAAAAATTGAAACCCTAACATAATAAAATATTCCAAAAACGACGGAACTGGTTTCATCGAAAATGGAGATCGTTTGAATAATAACCCTTCTCAAGGATCCAATTTAAATTAAAATAAATCAATTTTAAAATACCTCAATGTAACAATAATATAAGACTGTAATCGGACATACTCGGGCAGAATTTTATACAGTATCCAACTAAAATATTTCTGGTCAGTTCAACTAAATCGATTCAATATATTAAAAATCCTTTTTATTTTATATAATATATCGTTATATTTTTAATATGAATTCCATAGTGACTATTTGAAAATTTGATTTGGACATAAAACAAAATCTACAATATGAAATCTCGATTTTTCACTTCCATTAGAAAAATATAATCAAATAAATCCGAACGTTTCTTATTTCAAAGAAATCTGACTTATATTGGATTCTGTATATTCAATTGAAGTTCTAAACGTTAAATTACGAACTATTGCGACACCAGGAGCTCAGTTTAAATTATATTATAAATTATACGAAAACTTCGTTTAAATTAGTAAATTCAATACGAATTCCCATTTATAATTAAAATATCTAAAACAAATTTAAATATTCAGAATTCAACGGCTAAAATCCGGGTCGTTACATTCCTTCCCCCTTAAAACAATTTTGTCCTCGAAATTGCTATGCAGTAATGCTATAACTCTATCTCCTCATAACCTACTTAGTTGAAATCTTATATACCATATCTTCATAACCCAGTTCTTACCCGACCTTCGAATTCTCATACCAATACTCGACCATTCATAATTCTTTACAAATGATCTGTCCACCATTTTTGGACAATCCATCATCACTTTCTCGTCATCAATCCATATGCTCTTCTACATATCCACACTCATTCCAATTGATTTTAAAACCATTTATCAATTTCATTATTCCACTTGAAATTTTATTAACCAATTCTGGTTTTCTTATTACAATTAACAACTTTGTTTTAAATTATCAAAAAAATTCTTGAAAATTTTCTGACTTTTTAAATTTTCGAATTTTTTTGCCAGTATCACCCATGGGCAGCTCAATCGGTACAATCACAACTCGCCTTTCAAGGCCTTCTCCAATCCAAAAGAAAATCAAAAAGCCAAGCGGCTTGCCCCATAGGCTCATAAAACCATCAAACCCAAGTAATATTGTAAACATGTACCTTTTGTCGGGCATAAATTCTATCTCTTGCACTCGCCTCCATTCAATATCTGCTCAGCATGCATATATCTACTTCCAGTTGGTTTCAAATCAATCCAACTTCCATTTTTTAACTCTCCAGTCAACTTCTAATTAGTTCACTTCCATTCTATCAATTCAAATCTGATTTCTATTTAAGTCAATCCACTTGTTATACTTGAATCCAATTTTATCACAATTCAATTTCAATTGACGACATCCAATATATATTCAACTTGCTTATTCATAAGTCGAATTCATATTAATATTTCGAATCTCAACATTTTCTTTATTCAATTTCCTTCGGAATTATTTCTAATCCAATCTAATTTGGTTCCACTAGGTTAAATTTCAATTCATTAGATACATTTTTACCATTTCAATCTATTCAACTTATACAAGTTAAATTTTAGTTTCAGAATTCAAATTTCTGGGTTTTATTTCAAATTAGTTTGATATCATATATATTTATATACATATATTTTTAATCAACTCAATTCAAAACATTCAAATTTCTAAAATATCTTGTTGTTTTCAAACAAAATTTTCATTCCTAAATTACTATGGTTGCAATCCATCACTCTGAAACTTGAAAATGAATACCGATTGTGTCGCGATTCATTATCAAAATTATTTTCTCGCCATGGAAGTGATTTAAGTGCTTAATCCATTTAAAAATCCATTTAAACCATTCTTATTCAAAAATACTTTAAAGTAATGTTATATTTCAGAAAATATTTTCTAAACACCTAGAATTTAAATTCCAATTTTGGTTTGAACTTAATCTTGGTTTATTTCATTTGTATACATTATCCGTATACAAATTATATAACCATTTCTATATTTCATAATTCCATTTGATTGTAATAACAATCAACACATTCATATATAATAATTCAAAAATTATTCCTTTTATATCAAAATAATTTTCAGGCAAAATTATTTCATTTACCCATTTTAAAACAATACTTTATCGATTTGCTTTGTTCGAGAGTTTAGAAACACCTATCGATACAGTTGAACATCCTGTATCAACCAGAATTCATAAACCACTCAAAAAACAAACCAACACAATATAAAACAATCTTAAATCAAATTTACAAATACGCTCACTTGTATATAAACTCAAAATCAATCTGGGGTGTTACTAACCCCATTGCTATTGAGTTACGCCACAGAGCTAAGGTTACTACCTTCGACTCTGACACCAAATGTAATGGCCTGAATTTCCATACACTTTGAGTTGACTAATTACACGACACGTCCAACCTAAATTGCACAAAAACACGAATCATTAATAGAAAGAAAATAGAGGATGAGAAGAAGAAAGGAAGAAATATTAGAATAGAAGAAAACAAAGAACACAAATCTCAAAGCGGAACGAATAAAATATATTATAATATATCTTTTGAAATACAAACTTGGTAACTATATATACACACTATCATCAGAGCACAACAGCGATTTCTGGAACAGTTATAAACACCTGTTTCCAGATACAAACATAATACACAGCAGAAAATATGATAGTCTATAGCTAACTGGTGAAGCCTCCTGCTTTAAGCTCCTCTAAGTGAATCTGTAAAATCCTGACTACTTGACCGCCCATACAAATTTGGGCACCCAAGAGTTCAGGAAAAACAAAACAAAAATAAACTCTGGTGTAGTCATAGGACTGGTGTGAGTAAACTCCAACCATTGGTTTAACTTTCAAAAGTCCTTTTGAAAGAAATGATAATCATAAGACCGATCCATACATAAACACAAATGGTTTTTACCTTACGATAACCAAAAATATTTTTGATATCAAATCTCGTGATATTATAATAATATCTACATCAAATAAATAGCAATTTAGCAGAACGTTTGCATCTCACGCTCCATATATAATATAAAATCAAAAACTGCAGTGTGCTTATTGGAGAATGGATTTCCAACTATGACAAGGTATGGAACCACCTTCCGATCAGTGTACTCTAGAGGGGATACGCTGGGGTTCAACAAGAACATCTTGCAACCCAGCCACACTTGGCTGGTCACTCATTTAACTTGAGTGTACTAAGCATATTATCACCAACGGTTGTGATCAGCAACCATTACGAAAGCATACAGCAGCGAATAGAATAAGAAGTAAATGAAATTTCTCTAGATCAGGTGATAATACCCCTAATGGTAATGACCCACTTGGCCATGCTGCCTGCCCGATTTTTGTCATTTCCCAGGTGATGAGGCTTGAGGTCACGATTTCCTTTTTGAACATCTTGGCACCATTTACTTTGAATGCCACATCGTCAGACATTAGTCCATATACGTTGCCCTGGGACTGGACAAGCCGAATTCACCATCCCATCAATCCATCTTGGGCAATTTCTACCTAGGATTAACAGAAAAGCCCTTGCATTTTACTTCGTCTCTAATTATGTTCAGCATAAGCTGATTCGTAACGCTTATGCCAATACAAAGTGGTTTTCAGATAATAAATCCGGTCCCGGTCTTCTTTTTCATCAGTTCCCACGGTGCTCTTGCTGAAATAATTCCAATCCGCTACTCCACATTTTTACACAGCAATCCCACCCTTCACCTTTGAACAATTACACATCTGCACCCTCCATCTTCATTCCAATGTGCATACAGTTCCAACTCCTCCCCAGATGAACACAGTCTCCACCATTTCACCTATACAAACAATCCTCCTTTACCAGAATTTTACTCACCAGAATTTCTCCAAACCTCCATTACACAATACTGTGGACTTTCTGAAGTTTTCAAGACCATGCCGACCCTAAACATCCACTTACAAAAACCAAAGCATCTTCCCTTTTTTCTTCACTGATCACTTATCACAAACACTTCCAAACATAAATTCTCTTAGACTCAAACTCTACATCACCATAACATAGATTATTACTTTACCCAAGCTTGACTGCACCATCTCTAACATTCTCTTACTAAACACAATGCCACGATGCCCAACAACAATCACTCACACCTCCTACAACTAAACCGCATGCTCCAGAAGAAAATAAACCACCTACACCATTTATAGAACTTCCCTCCACTCCTTCCAATCAAAATACTGTTCAAACCTCCCTTATACATACAACAAACAACACAAACACACTACTGTCCTCCCATAACAGACATGCACCGTCTGTAAAACACACATCACCCTTAAATGACTTAACCATGTTTCTTAGCTTTTCCTCCTCCGTTAAAAAAACAAACCCCTTCCTACATCGTGTCTCCTTCCTACATGACTGGAGATGACCCTGGACTACTGCGACTTTCCCTTTGTCTGCCTCAACCAAACAGCGAACTACAACCATTTGCCACCTCCCTGGCCCACTCGACGGTCTTCGCAAACCCGCCCTCAGTATCGACGGTCAACAGAGAAAAAGAATGAACTTTATTTGTTCAACACTCCTTCCAACTCATCATGAAGATGCAGATCTCCTTTCCGAACCCTAAACAATCATCTAAATCTCCAAATACGAAACCCTAAGTTCGTTGTTCATTTTCGAACCCATCAGATCTCTGTCACCCTTAAATAGTATAGGAGGAAAGCTCTTCTTTCCAGTAGACCAACAAATCAAAGATTTGGATTTTCCGACTAGTACTTGATTTTTAATTGACTATTTGAAGAGGGATTTTATTTCGCTGAGAAGAGGAGATGGCGGCTTGTTGGATTGCATTGACCATGCAATTAATTTGGACTGTGAGAGATAGGGTTTGGTGTGTGGATTTTTGTAAGGATAAAATAATGTTATTTAATTATTATTGAAACTTAGGATCCATGTAACGCATTAAAACCATTATATATGACTTCCGGTCCCAACAAAAATTGAAACCCTGGCATAATAAAATATTCCAAACACGATGGAACTGGTTTCATCGAAAATGGAGATCGTTTGAATAATAACCCTTTTCAAGGATCCAATTTAAATTAAAATAAATTAATTTTAAAATACCTCAATATAACAATAATAAAATATTGTAATCGGACATATTCAAGGAGAATTTTATGCAGTATCCAAATAAAATATTTCTAGTTGAGTTTCAAACTAAATCGACATTCAATATATTAAAAATCCTTTTTATTTTATATAATATATCGTTATATTTTTAATATGAATTCCATAGCGACTATTTGAAAATTTGATTTGGACATAAAGCAAAATCTACAATTTGAAATCCCAATTTTTCACTTCCATTAGAAAACTATAATAAAATAAATCCGAACGTTTCTTGTTTCAAAGAAATCCGACTTATATTGGATTCTATATATTCAATTGAAGTTCAAAACGTTAAATAACGAACTACTGCAATAATAGGAGCTCGATTTAAATTATATTATAAATATACGTTAAAACTTCGTTTAAATTAATAAATTCAATATAAATTCCCATTTATAATTCAAATGAAATATTTAAAAAAAATGAAATATTCAGAATTCAATAGCTAAAAATCCGGGTCGTCACATGAATTTACTCACCTTGGTCGTTAATCGTTGAATAATGATTAACGTTGGTTGATTTAATCAGACGATTTATTTTATGTAAAATTGTAATAATCTCCAAATCTTTCTAGACTAGTTCCAATATGTTGCCTGGGACCATACGATCCTAACGTGCCAAGCTGTTCGTAAAACTGACCATGCATGGACGAGATATTATGTTTATAAGTTAAATATATTATTAAATTAAAACTTAACTTATTTTAAACAAAATGGCCAAACCATTTATATTAGTTCAATATTTACTTCCAACCATTTCTCTCTAACTTCAGTCCGATCCGCTAATTCACGTTTCTGACTTTCCCTTTAGTTTGGGCTTTATTTCTTTTCCTCCTTTCTCTTTAAAACTGGGCTCACCATATTGTCTTCCTTTCGCAGCCCATCTCCATTTATACCCCCACTACTACAGTACACACCCTCTTAGTCATTTATAACCCATCCATTATTCATTACGCAGGCTCCAGTATAAAATTAACCACTTCAAATCTTTGCATGCCTCGTATCTAACTTATAAAAATTATGTATACACATGGCCTTACCCCATTTATCAGCTCAAGTCTCCACGTACCTGGCCCGACATGCACAGTCTCTTTTTCCACAAATAACAACCTGCCCACCTGTATAGCATCCTCTACATAACGTATCTCTCCTCCGTCCTAATTTCCATTATTACGGGATTTCTCTTTTTGAAATAATGTGAGCCCCAAACAATTGGTTTTCACGCAAACACCAGGACCCTTGCCACGATCAAGTCCTCCACCATACCAACATTAGACTTCGTGAAACGTCCTACATCATTCTCCCCTTCTCACGCCTAGTACAACCATACATGCAATGACCCTCTCGCGCTCCACCTCTTGTTTCTGACTTGCCGAACGTCACGTCGGTCATAGGGGAGCCTACGAACAAAACTCCACCGAAATTCCTCACCTCTTGGTAAGGGATGCTAAATACTGGCCTGAACCCAAATATGACTCTATTTCATAAATTAATGCATCCATCCCCTAAAGCAGTAAACTCCTAGGTGTTGCATGTTTTTTTTAGAGAAATATGAAATGAATTGGTGAAGCCATTAAATTTGGAGTATAATTTTAAGAAGCAGAAAATAACCAGGCACACACGTTATGTATTTATAGCGTTATAAGTCTTCATGGCCAAGTAATAACTTGAGTAGGTTTGCAGATTAATTTTCATGGTTATGTGTTTTTAGCTTAAATTTCTGAAGTATAGCTTGCGTTATTCATTGATAGCCTGTACTAAGGCTTAGGGGAGAAGGAACCCGAATATATGATATTATTTGTTTTACTTAATTGTTTGTTTATATTTTAGTTTAAACGTTTGATGGTGTTCTAATATAACGTCGTTGATTAAACTTGAGTGATGCACTAAATTTTGAAGTAATTGGAATGAAAAGTCCATGAATAAACCTACTGTTCCAAGCCAGAAGGATATAGCAGTCCACTCTATTCAAAAAAAAAAAAATGTTTCATTCTGGACAAAGAACATTCTAAAGTCACTTAAAAGCAATTAGTAACATAATAAAATATGCTACTCCATACACGTAATGATTCCTTTGTTTTAAAACAAAACCTTAACAGTAACCCGCTGCATAAAACTCCATCCGCATACGACTCGCTATTGACAAAAATAAAAATACCATCGCGCACAGTAGTGTGCCACAATCATAAACATATAATAAAATAGACAAGTTAACTAATTCTGTGAAATTTCAAAAGTTCTCATATAGTTTGTAAAATACTTCAGACAAAAACTAGCTTATTTTTCCAAAATAAAAGTTACAGAAAAATTCTATCAATTAAACTGAAAATACTACTTAAAAATCTTATCCAAATTCAAAACCAATGATTTAAGAAATTAAATAAATAGTTATGGATTATAAACGATTCCGTAGCGAATGTTTGTAAATTTGATGACGAAATCTCGATTTTTCACTTCCATTATAAAAATATAATCTTATAGATTCAAACATTTCTTGTTTCAAAGAAATCCAAGTTAAAATGAACCCTATATAGTCGTTTGAAGTTCAAAACTCAATATTACGAACTACCATGACGTTACAAGCTCAAATTCTAATTATATTATAATTTATACGTTCAAACGTCGTTTATAAATATATTTGTTATTCTAATTCGAATATAAAATCGATTAAATTTCTCAAATAATCCAATTTATACGAAATTGCCAGTTCAACTATTTCTGGCTATTTCGAAAATTAAATTTCATTACCCCATTGTTTATATTAATTAAATATTCCAAATATTTTAGTTCAAACCATTTAAATTATCAACCCACTATACTAAAATAGTTAAATAAATTAATTGTTAAATTACTAAAAATCCGGGACGTTACAATCTTCCCCCTTAGAAGAATTTCATCCCAGAAATTACTAAGCCAGAAAAATGCTATCATCCTATTAACTAGAATAAAAATCCTTTATTTTACTCCTTAATTTCAGTTCCAACTAAACTAATTAATTTCAATTAAAATATTAATTTTTCCTATTAATGAAAATTTTCAAAAATTCCTAAATTTTCTAACATCTTAAACTCTTGAAAAATTTCGCCAACATCTCCTTTCCACGGCACAATCGGTACAACTACAACTCGCCTCTCCAGGCCTTTTCGAATCTAAAATAAAATAAAATAGCCAAGCGACTTACCAAATTAGCTCGTAAAAATCTCATACTCAATATAATATAAACTCATACCTTTTTGTTGGGCATGTAACTCTGTCTCTTCCATTTGCAATTAATTCAGCATATACTCATGCACTCTCAATTGATTTCCAATCAATTTATCTTCAAATCCAATCTTCGCTTATATCCAAGCTAAATTCTATTTTCAAACTCCAGTTCTAATTCAAATTCCAAATTCTTACTCAACAATCCGATCCCATTCCAAAATCCTATCTAATAAATCCAATTACTTAACCAAGTTAAATTCTACTCCAATTCAATTCCCACTTAACATGTTTCAATTCAATTCCAATTTGCTTTTACAACTTTCCATTTAATTTGTTTTTGATTCATACAATCTTTACCTGGGAATTTCAAATAGCATAGCTTTTCCAAAAATCAAATATCCTTTTTTGGAATTTCAAAACAACTTGTTTTCTTAAAACAATTCAAAAACAAAATCTTCGGTAGTAATCCATCACTTAGAAAGTTGAAAATGAACACTAATGATGTAGCTGCCATCATCAAAATTATTTTCCAATGATCAAAGTGCGTTCAATACTATATCATTTCAAAACTTAGTTTAAAACACTTCTATTTTTAAATTTCTTTCAAAATATCCTTTAAAATATTAGAAAGCAATTACAAATTCACCCAGGATCTTAAAATTTTCATATATTTTAAATCTGAAATCCATTTACAACACTTTTCCCAGTTTCCAGAGTTTCAACTCCAAATATGTTTTAAATTTAGATTTAATCCCGATTTTCGCCGGTAATTAAACCGACTCAAACCGTTTATAAAGACGAATTGTTATGGGTACATACATATCTTGTTTGATGTTTTCTTCTTCCGCTGAGGGCATTGGACCATCTGATTTAATATATTATACTAATACGAATTCTTTTTGGTTATTTATAACCATCTCAATTATAATCTTATTTGGTTATAATAACAATCAACACATTCCATATATACTATAATAATTCCAAGATATATACTTCTTTTATATCAAAAATATAATTTAGGTAAAATTATTTTATTTACCCTCCTTTTCAAAATGTACAGTGTCGGTTCATTGTACTCGAGTGTTTAGAAACCCCTATCGACATTGTGGTGCCTCACCATCGGTCAGAATTCATAAGCTACTCAACCAATAAATCCCCACAATATAAAATAATTTTTATACAATCTACAAATATGCACTCTCATATATACATACTTAACTCAATCTAGGGTATTACTAATCCCATCTCTACTGAGTTACGCCACAGAGCCAAGGTAATCACTTAATCATTAGCTTTGATACCACTGTAACGAGCAAAAGATTTTCAATCTCGAAAATCGACATAAAACACTGAAACACCCCGTATTTTTAAATATAAAAAAATAAGGATAAATTAATTAAATTTCAGAATTAAGTAAAACGGACTGGGCCATTGCGTCTGTCTCGAAATTCTGGTCAAGAAAGACACCTGGTTTGCGAAAACGGACACCGTATGAAGAAGTTATGAGCAACAGAAGTTTGTATACATATAAGGAGCTTATATGTATATATATTAAATAAATATATCCTGAAAAATCAAAAAAATCAGTGCAAAAATCAAAATGGCAAGCGGGAAAGTTCGAAGGGAAAATGGACCTTTGGGGATCGACCTAGGGGTAGACCCACCAATATGGGGGTCGACCCACCAACAGGGGGGTCGACCCACCAACAGGGGTGTCAACCTAGGGGTCGACCCACCCAAGGATCCAGAAAGTTCTTCTGACGTGTTCGGTTCTGATATCTTAAATTTTGATTTGAGGGTCCTGGTTCTCTGCTAATCCTATAAATAAGACCCTAGACCTAACCCTAAACATCATAATTCGGCGGCTAAGCTCTACCATGGCTCTCTCTCTCTCTCTCTTCTCAAATCTATTCTAAAAATTAAAATACTAGCCTAGGAAAATATGGATTCAGATCTGGAAGAGGGAATCAACGTTAATAAAAAGATTATTGAATCATGTAAGCAAGGTAAACATCTTGATCCAATCTATTGAATTCTTCCTATTTCGTTCCCTTCTCTTTTAATGAAAATAGTTGATCCACATTATTAGGTTTAAAATCAAATTAAAGGGGAAAGGAAAACCATGGATGATAGAGCGGATCAAATCCAATATTTGGGAAAAGCAGGAAAGGTGAGTGGGTTTAAATATACTTTTTGAATAATAGTACCTCTATCGCTTAGCATTCCCCTTTTAATAAATTGTGAAATTGCCAATTTAATTATAAATTGCTATTATAACAAGATGAGACATTAATATGAATAGATCAGGAAATTCATATGTTGAATCTATTAAATTGGGGGAATGATTAGCATGATATAACGTCAAAATTGTTAATATGAATAATTCATATACTGAATCAGTTGAAATGTTTACATGTTATAATATTAATTTGAACATGTGGGAAAAATTCATATATTGGATTAGTTGGAATGCTAAAAACTTTACATGTAAATTTGTCCCAATTATATACAGGGAATAATTGGAGTAAGAATATGATTATATGGATTCATGTTAGCGTAGAATCGAATAAATATGTGTATGGGAATTGACCAAATTATGTTTAAAGACTTTAAATTGGATCATAAGTACAGAAAAATGACTTGGGCGTAAATAGGATCATATCTAAAATATGAATTGGCATAATTCGAATAATATGAATTTAGACATATAACCCATCATGAATATAATCAGGTAAATGGGCATTAACACATATAAAGGCATAGGTTTAAATAATTGATAATAAATTCCTAGGATTACAATTAGAAATTGTAATTGCACTTATGACATGAGGTTAGGTTGCATTAGTGGTGGAAGTCTGCCCGGACCCGACCGGCATATCCAGCAGCCACTAATGTTGAACCTAATGTGAGAGGTCTAAGTGCACAAATATGAGAAGGGCTATGACACGAGGTTAGGGCCAACTTGTGGAAGAAGTCAACCCGGACCCGACCGGCATATCCAGCATCCACAAGTTGTAGGTCTAATGTGGTAGGTCTAGCCCATTCTAAACCATAAATGGACATGGTAATGAATTGGACTAGTTAACATAATCTAATCCGTATGGATTGTATGAATATGAACTAAATTTAGGGTTAAGTAAAAATTGGTTAGACAGTGGGTGGCCTAGGAAAATCTAAGAGGGTGGGTAATATTTACATATAGGCCCACAAACTTAGCCCTATAAGGTTATGTAATTAAAGACACCTAGTGGCATACATAACCGGTAGAAATAATAAAGTTATGTAATTAAAGATACCTTTTAGGGTAAGCATAACTTGTAGAAATGATAATCACCTATTATAAATAAATAACATTAATGAAAATGTTGCATAATAGGTAGACTTGTCCAAGGGACAAGTGAAGATTATAACTTAGGAAATGGGATAACTGGTGAAATGAGTCAAGGGCACTTAATTATAAGTTAATTAAATAGTAAATGGGGAAAGCCGGAAACCAGTTAAGAAAAAGGAGGAAAATATATTGTACTTAATTATAAATTAAGTAATCTGTAAGCTTGGATGTCTGAAACCCCATTGATGAGAATGTTTAGGCTTATCCTAGGGACAAGAGGAAATTATAACATAGGTTATAATAAACGGGTAGAGAAATTTATTAATTGGCCTTAGTTAATAGAACTAAGTTAATAAGTGAACAACGATAAGTTGTATTGACAATGTAAAACGGAATTATGATTAAATGGGAAAGAATGAGGAAAACTTATGAAATGAAATAAGTTATATTTAATCATAAATGGTAAGTGACATGTTAATTATAAAACATGTGAATTGGATATACTTAATTACATATTAAGTAAAACCTGTTATTGTAATGATGAAATCAACAAGAATATAAAAAGAGATTGTGGATTACAGACCTTGGGCCATAATCTAGAGAATAACATGTGGTGGGCTTATTAATAAACTTAAATGGGTTAAGTTATATGACTGGAATTAATAAGCAAGAGAAAATTGGTAATTTGAATAAGAATTCAATATGAATGGGAATAACCAAGTAACTGGAAATCTGATGAGGTGAGACAAGCACATAAAAGAATGTTTAGACATAGGGTCTAACAACAAGAAAAAGTAAGGTGCTTAGACCAGTCCATACGGTTGAGGGTGAATAACCCAACGGGGTAGATCATCGATGTTATAAGGCACGAGGGGGAGCGCACATTCATCTGATTGTTCTGATGACTCCAAAGGACTGGAAGGGGAAGCACGCGACTTCCTGAGGTACGTAAGGTGATCCTAGTAGTCCTCTATGTAGCGGCAGAAGTCTTGGGCTATGCTCGCAGAGGTTGGCTCTACGCGTAACTACTGGGTGGGTGGGCCTTGACTGCAGATGTAGCTATGTAGTCAGAATGCTGTGACGAGGTGACACCAGGGTGGTTCGGCGGTTGCCTCACGAGGAGGCAGAGGGACAAGAGCAACAAGGATAGTAGACTGTCAGACACCCGTCATCGGTAGCCAGTTGGACGTGGAAAGAATCAAGCTAAACCCAAGATACCATTTCACCCTTCACTATCGGGGTAAGGGGTTGAGGGGAGACGCCACATTGATGTTTAGATTGTTTGCGTAGGGGCAGTCGCTTAGCTCTAGTATTCTTTACTAGTTGAGGGAGGGGCCGAGGTGGGGCCATGGACACCAGGAAAATGGACCCTATGTATATCTGTATATAGAGGCTCTTTAAAGACGGGCCTATACAAGTATGGAAAAGCTCCCGACCAAGTTCCGTGTTTCTTGTATCGCTCTGCCATGTACTCGGTGTACATTAGAGGATGTGCGATTGAGGCATCGAGCTACAATTGAAGATACGTATGGTGGACAGTCTAGATACATGCATATCGGTTCTGAGTGGTATATCGTAGACTTGAGGGCATCACTCCGGTATGAATTCAGATTTGAAAAAAGGTGGCAATTCGTACATTTGCATAGCGTAGTAATGACAGATATATGCGAAACGTAATATTGTTACTCGTACGTCACTACGGTGTAGGGTGAGGGACTACGTATATTCGATGGTGTTGCGGTGGAGACCGTGCGAGTGGGGTACCATGGGGTATACCTCGATATTGGTGGTAGCTACATATATACAGTATTAGGTTAATCCACTGGGAAGTAAATGGGTATGACGTGTGTGTAAGCCTTGAGTGCTGTTATCCCAAGTAACCTAATAAATAAGAAATTATGATTGAACGGTATATGTAGGATTATCCAAAGGGTATATTTTATATCTAGTCACTAGAACTTGTGTTCTGACCCCCTCCTTGTAACATACTCGCAGGTTAGATTTGTGGCAGAGACCTGAGACATTATAGCTTCAGATACTGGTTGGGTAGTATTATTAATACGGTAAGGCTATATTTTGATTACATTATATTTTATCCATTCCGCTGTGAGATATTTTTTGAGCTCTGGCATATTTTATGTCTCTGTCTTTTCTGCAGAATACTGGAGCAAACCAATCCGAGTTTCGATAGATTGGAATTTCAGAAAAAAAAACCAGTCTATCGAAATTGGTGTTGTCACATCTGGTATCAGAGCTTAGGTTTAGGATTCCTATATAAATAGTGAGTGAACGTATTTGTATTTTTAAAAATATAAATATATTATATATATACCCAGATCCATAGAGGGACCCACTAAATAGAAAGAGTATAACGTGGTAAGAAATGGGATGTTTGTTTTGTGCACTAAAGGGATGAATATAAGACCCTTAGGTGATTTGGGTGGAAAGTGTACAATGTATTTTGTATGAAAGGAAAGTGAATCCTATATGATTAGTATTTCGGGTTAGTGGGTTTGGTGGTAAAACCTTATAGATTGGAAAAGGTTAAAAAGAAAAAAATGGATTAGGAATATGTATAGTTGGGAGAAGTGACCTTGGGGAGTGTCTAGGAAATCCTAGAAAATTGGAAACCCGCTTTGAGTCTAACCCCATTGTTAGCTTTTAAGAACTTGAAATTATATAAGTTTTGGGAAAATGGTTTATGGTGTTTTCAAGTTTTAATATTAAATGTTATAGTCTTAAAATATGTAAAGAAGTACAAATTGATTATTTTTTAAAAAGTAAAATTCTCTCAGTAAAAGGTGCATGTTATAGAGCATGTATAGCTCGCTAATTTTCTTGTTATATTTCATACAAGAATTTTTAGTAAAGAAAGATTTTAAATCTCTATTCTCATGACAACCCTTTTTGATAAATTATTTTAAGATAATTTTGTTGGGTGGACAAAATAAGTGCAGGAATTAAGAATAGAGTGGATGTTTACACCTTGTAGTAAGAGACTAAACTGACCTTATAGGTAAGAACAAGTCATAAACCCGATGGAGAAAATAGTTGTCTGTATCTACTCCAGTTTTGTGATTTGAAAAAAAATATGATGATTTACATTTTTAAGATGACATGTTTTTATGGTTTGGCAAGAGAAAGTTTTCATAAGGAAAACAAAGTTTTGACACTTTTAATTTTCGGAAATCAATTTAAATGAAAAAGGGCCAAACCATGTTTTAAGAGTATGGAGTATTTAAGGATTAGTGCCTAGGGAAGACGGGAAAAGTTTTGAGGCTATGAAGCAGATAGCGAGAATTATCTTGGAATAATAGTGAGTTCCCGTAGAATGCGTAAGCATTGAAAGCCTATGATGTTGCTTGAAATAATTATTGGTACACAGCTAGAGATAGTAGTGACTACTAGATAGAAAAGGGCAAGTAAGTGTTTAGATCTTGTTACTAATTGTCATGTTAGGGGTAAGACCCGTTACTACACTCTTGTTGGGATCATTCCATTATTTTGTTCTTGTTAGGTAATTAGGGTAACACCTAAACCTAACGTGGATCCCATAGTTTGGACTTTTCTGGAGGGGGGTATAGTTTCGAGACTCTTGGCCCTTAGTAGTAGCTGTGTAAGGTGTTTGTTCTCCTGTTTTAGTTGAAAGACTAGAAGGTTTATTTAAATTTAAACTAAAACCAGATAATAAAATAAGCTAAGAAAAGAGAAAATGTATAACTGAAAAAGGAAACAGAAAATTCTGTAAAGTAAAAAAATTGGAAAATTATGAGAAAAGATGGATAAAGATAAAAATTTCTAAGATAAGATGAAAAGAAAATCAGCGGCAAAAGGAAAATTTTCTTATGTGGGCTGTGCTTGGATAGGAAAATAAGGAATCTTTATAAATAGTAAAATAAAAATCCAAGTATGGTTAGAAAAAGGTTGAAAAAGAAAAGCGGAAGATGAGGAGTTTTCTGTTTTCCACCTTTTTGTAACATAAGAAATCGAATGTAGAAAATTAGATTTTTTTGAAATTTGAAAAATAAAGTTGGTTGGTAGGATTATGGATGCAACAATTGGATGAACTATGCTCTTACTCAGTAAGAGTATGGGAAAATTTGGATGAAAAAGCATTTTGATTTTCAAAATATTGCATTCATATAGAACTGCCAGTATATTTAGGATGTGAGCATCATATATTAAAAGGATTTCTGAAAAGCTTACATACACATAGGAGGTACCGATTAGGCATGCATGCATTATTGTGTTGTACTTCACCTTGTATAAGTGCACAATGCTTGCAAAAATTGGATGTATACATGATGGATGTATTTTATGCGAGGGGTTAATTTATTTTACCCTTATCAAATTTCGAGGACGAAATTTCCTAAGGGTAGGAGAATGTAACACCCCATACTTTTAAATATAATAAAATAAGGATAACTTAATTAATATTCAGAATTAAGTATAACGGATTGCGCCATTGCGTCTATCTCGAAATTCTGGTCAAGATAGACGTCTGGTTTGCGGAAAACGGACACCGTATGAAGAAGTTATGAGCATTAGAAATTTGTATACATATAAGGAGCGTTTATATATATACATATAAATTAAATAAATATATCCAGAAAATTCAAAATAAATCGGTTTAAAAATCAAAATGGCGGACGGGAAAGTTTGGAGGGAAAATGGACCGTTGGGGGTCGACCTAGGAGTCGACCCACCAATAGGGGTATCGACCTAGGGGTCGACCAACCTGAGGATCCAGAAAGTTCTTCTGACATGTTCGGTTCAGATATCTTAAATTTTGATCTGAGGGTCCTGGTTCCTCCGATACTCCTATAAATAAGACCCTAGACCTAACCCTAAACATCATAATTCGGCGACTACGCTGGAGCTCTGCCATGGCTCTCTCTCTCTCTCTCTCTTCTCAAATCTATTCTGAAAATTAAAATACTAGCCTAGGAAATTATGGATTCAGATTTGGAAGAGAGAATCAACGTTAATAAAAAGATTATTGAATCATGAAAGCAAGGTAAACTCCTTGATCCAATCTATTCAATTATTCCTATTTCCCTTCTCTTTTAATGAAAATAGTCGATCCACGTTATTAGGTTTCAAATCAAATTAAAGAGGAAAGGAAAACCATGGATGATGGAACGGATCAGATCCAAAATTTGGGAAAAGCAGGAAAGGTGAGTGTGTTTAAATATAATTTTTGAATAACCGTACCTCTATCGTTTAGCATTCCCCTTTTAATAAATTGTGTTTGCCATTTTAATTATAAATTGCTGTTATAACAAGTTGAGACGTTAATATAAATAGATCAGGAAATTAATATGTTGAATCTATTAAATAGGGGGAATGATTAGCATGATATAACATCAAAATTGTTAATATGAATGATTCATATATTGAATCAGTTGAAATGTTGGAATGTTTACATATTATAATATTAATTTGAACATGTGGGGAAAATTCATATATTGGATTAGCTGGAGTGCTAAAAAGTTTACATGTAAATTTGTCCCAATTATATACAGGGAATAATTGGAGTAAGAATATGATTATATGGATTCATGTTAACATAGAATCGAATAAATATGGGTTTGGGCATCAACCAATTTATGTTCAAAGATCTTAAAATGGATCATAAGTATAGAAAAATGATTTGGGCGCAAATGGGATCATATGTAAAATATGAATGGACATAATTCTAATAATATGAATTTTGACATATAAACCATCATGAATATAATCGGGTAAATGGGCATTAATACCTATAAAGGCATAGGTTAAATAATTGATAATGAATTCCTAGGATTACAATTATAAATTGTAATTGCACTTACGACACGAGGTTAAGTTGCATTAGTGGTGGAAGTCTGCCCGGACCCGACCAGCATATCCAGTAGCCACTAATGTTGAACCTAATGTGAGAGGTCTAAGTGCGCATATACGAGAAGGTCTATCACATGCGGTTAGGCCCAACTTGTGGAAGAAGTCTTCTCGGACCCGACCGACATATCCAACATCCACAAGTTGTAGGTCTAATGTGGGAGGTCTAGCCCATTATAAACCATAAATGGAAATGGTAATGAATTGGACTACTTAACCTAATCTAATCCCTAGGGATTGTATGAATATGAACTAAAGTTAGGGTTAAGTAAAAATTGGTTGGGCAGTGGGTGGGATAAGCAAATCTAAGGGGATGGGTAATATTTACATATATGCCCGTAAACTTAGCCCGATAAGGTTATGTAATTAAAGACACCTAGTGGTATACATAGCCGGTAGAAATAATAAAGTTATGTAATTAAAGACACCTTTTAAGGTAAGCATAACTTGTAGAAATGATAATCACCTATTATAAATAAATATCATTAATGAAAATGTTGTATAATAGGTAGACTTGTCCTACAGACAAGTGAAGATTATAACTTAGGAAATGGGATAACTGGTGAAATGAGTTAAGGGACACTTATTTATAAATTAAGTAAGTAGTAAATGGGGAAAGATGGAAACCAGTTAAGAAAAAGGGGGGAAAATATATTGTACTTAATTATAAATTAAATATTCTGTAAGCTTGGAAGTCTGAAACCCCGTTGATGAGAGTGTTTAGGCTTGTCCTAGGGACAAGAGGAAAGTATGACATAGGTTATAATAAACGGGTGGAGAAACTTATTAATGGGCCTTAGTTAATAGAACTAAGTTAATAAGTAAACAACGATAAGTTGTATTGACAATGTAAAATGGAATTATGAGTAAATGGGAAAGAATAAGGAAAACTTATGAAATGAAATAAGATATATTTAATCATAAATGTTAAGTGACATGTTAATTAGAAAACATGTGAATTGGATATACTTATTTACATATTAAGTAAAACATGTTATTGTAATGATGAAATCAACAAGAATATAAAAAGGGATTGTGGATTACAGACCTTGGGCCACAATCTAGAGAATAACATGTGGTGGGCTTATTAATAAACTTAAATGGGTTAAGTTATATGACTGGAATTAATAAGCAAGAGAAACTTGGTAATTTGAATAAGAATTCAATATGAATGAGAATAACAAAGTAACTAGAAGCCTGATGAAGCGAGATAAGCACATAAAAGAATGTTTAGACATAGGGTCTAACAACAGGCTAAAGTAAGGCGCTTAGACTAGTCCGTACGGTTGAGGGTTACTAACCCAACTGGGTAGATCATCGAGGTGTTATATGGCACAAGGGGTAGCGCACATTCGTCTGATTGTTCTGACGGCTCCGAAGGACTGGAAGGGGAAGCATGCGACTTCCTGAGCTACGTAAGGTGCTCTTAGTAGTCCTCTGTGCGGCGGAAGATGACTTAGGCTATGCCCGCAAAGGTTGGGTCTACGCGTAACTACTGAGTGGATGGGCCTTGACTACAGATGTAACTATGCAGTCAGAATGCTGTGACGAGGTGACACCAGGGTGGTTCGGCGGTTGCCTCACGAGGAGGTAGAGGGACAAGAGCAGCAAGGATAGTAGACCGTCGGACACCTATCATCGGCAGCCAGTGGGATGCGAAAAGACTCGAGCTAAACCTAAGATACCATTTCACCCTTCACTATCCGCGTAAGGGGTTGAGAGGAGACACCACATGGATGTTAAGATTGTTTGCGTAGGGGCAGTCGCTTAGCTCTGGTACTCTTTACTAGTTGAGGAAGAGGCCAAGGTGGGGCCATAACCACCACGAAAACAGATCCTAGGTATATCTGTATATAGAGGCTCTTTAAAGACGGGCCTGTACAGGTATGGAAAATCTCCCGACCGAGTCCCGTGTTTCTTGTATCGCCCTGCCATGGAACTCGTTGCACATTAGAGGACGTGCGATTGAGGCATCGAGCTACAATTGAAGATACGTATGGTGGACAGTCTAAATACATGCATGTCGGTACTGGATGGTGTATCGTAGACTTGAGGGCATTACTCCAGTATGAATTCTGATTCGAACAAAGGTGGTAGTCCATACGTTTGCTAGCATAGTAATGATAGATATATGCGAAACATAATATTCTTACTCGTATGTCACTACGGTGTAGGGTGAGTGACTGCTTATATTTCGATGGTGTTACGGTGGAGACCGTGCGAGTGGGGTACCATTGGGTGTAACTCGATATTGGGGGTAGCTACATATATACTGTGTTAGGTTAATACACTGGGATGTAAATGGGTACGACTGTGTTTAAGCCTTGAGTGTTGTTAACCCAAGTAACCTAATAAATAAGAAAATATGATTGAACGGTATGTGTAGGATTATCCAAAGTGTATAGTTTAAATCCAGTCACCAGAACTTGTGTTCTAACCCCTACCCCCTCCTCATAACAAACTCGCAGGTTAGATTTGTGGCAGAGACATGAGACATTATATATTCGGATACTGGTTGGGCAGTATTGTTAATACGGTAAGGCTACATTTTGATTACATTATATTTTATTCATTCCTCTGTGAGATATTTTCTGAGCTATGACATATTTTATGTCTGTCTTTCTGCAGGATACCAGAGAAAATCAATCCGAGTTTCGATAGATTGGAATTTTGGAAAAAAATCGGTCTGTCGAAATTGGGGTTGTCACAAACACCATATCGACTATTTAAGAATCGAGAATACCGGATCATTAATGAAAAGAAGCTAGAGGGTGAGGAATAGAAAGAAAGTTAGGATAGAAGAAGAAGAAAAACGCTACAGAACAGAATCAAAGCAACATGAATCTCACAGTGGAACAAATAAAATATATTACATGACATTATTTTTGAAATATAAACTTATAATCGTATATACATGCCATTTATCAAAGTACAACACAACACATCACATCAGAAATAAAATCTCTAAATATATATAATGTTGAAGCCTTCTGTTCCAAGCTCTTCCAAGTATATCTGAAAAATCCCGACTACTTGACTGCCCATACAAATTTGGCACCCAAGAGTTTAGGGTAAAACACAAACAAAATAAAATCTAGGTCGGTCATGGGACTGGTGTGAGTAAACTTCAACCATTTAGTTTAACTTTTAAAAATCCTTTTCAAAAGAAAGGATAATCATAAGACCGATCCACACATAAATACATATAGTTTTTACCTTATGATAACCCAAAAAATTCCATTAAAACAAAATTATTCTGATATTATAATAGTGTCTAATACAAGTAAATAGTAATCTGGCAGAGTGCTTGCATCTCACGCTCTACATATATAATATACAACCCAAACCGCGGGCTCTTATTAGGAAATGGATTACCAACTATAACAAAGTGTGGAACCACCTTCTGATCAGTGTACTCTAGAGCGGATACACTGGAGTTCAACAAGAATATCTTGCAACTCGGCTACACACGACCAACCATTCATTGTGCTTGAATGTTCTGAATATATTGTCACCTTACAGTAGGTATACCAACATAACCATTCCTCGGAGATACAGAAGTGAACGAAGTAACAAAATTAATATTATCTAGGAGTTGACAATACACTCTAATTGGGAGCGACCCACTTAGCCATGTTGCTTGCACGATTTTTGTCATCTCCTGGTTGATGAGGCTTGAGGTTATAACGTATCCTTTGACATATCACACCTTCATTTATTTTGAATACCACGTCGTCATACCCACCAAATCACAAATTGATTTTTCCAAAAATACCAAGGGTATAAAGATAAGAGAAATGAATTCCTCTGTCACCAAAAGTAAATACATTAGAAGCCATCAACTTACACATCTATTAGATATACCCTATCATACATTCGTCAATACAAGTTGTCCTGGGACTGGACAAATCGAAGGTACTATTCTGTAAATCCATCTTAGGCAATTTCTACCTAGGATTGCCAGAACAGCCCTTGCATAAACTCCGCCTTCACTTATCTTCATCCTATTTGATTCACAACGCTAATGCCCATACGGAGTGGTTTCAGATGGAAATCTGATCTCGGTCACTCCGTATTGACGACGGAAACAGGGTCAAAACTTTGATAGCTGATTATTTAACTATCGAAGCAAAACATTCGTACAAACAACGATCTTGTTTCTAAATGGAAATTTATATCGATCAATCATCAATCAACATTGAACCCCTTTTAAATTAATTTATCATTCATTTATTCATATTCAAATTTCCTTTCAATATCTTCACCCAAATAGTACTCCAACTCTTTTAGCCTCTCACGATTCTTGGAAATTGTTAACCCTATTTTTGGAAAAAGCCGCGATGGGCCAGATAGAAGCCCAAATGCACAATCAGCCGAATCAAATAAATCATGCTTCATGAAGCCCAGCGGAAGCTCGGCCCGAAACAGTCGCATATTGGCCCAAGCCAATTCTCATCAACTAATAACTCACTCCAGAAGAATCGTTCTCCCAATCGACTGAGTATCCCGCTCCCATACAAAGCGCATCGGCCGAATATCTCGAACCAGCATAGAAATATTCAACTGAGCTATTCCGATGCTTAGCACGACTTTCAAGGAAGTAAAGGTGGTCAACCACATCCGTACAAAGCTCTACTTTTGATACACCTCATTGTGGATGCCACGTAAGCTACAAACTTATGAAGATACTATTTATAAATAGTGGAATCAGTTTTCCAACCACTATTCTAACCAAGCAATGGACTCCACGCATCCAAGCTTTCACGAAAAGGCCGGGCCACATCACAACAACCTAATTCGCCATCTCCACCTATAAGTACCTCAAAGCTCAAAGAAGCGGGAAGAATTTTCTTTCTAACCTCTTCAACACTCTAAAGGCTGAAGCACCATAAGCTTTCTCCTCCCAAAACTTCTCATCTCTCACATTTCTTCAAACAGAGAAAAAGCATTGTACTTGTAATCAAAAAGTAAAAGTAATACATTAAAGTAGACGTAGGCACAGTCTTTGCCGAACCACTATAAAAATTCTGTATGTGCTCCCTGTTTTCTTTAATATTTATGTATCTTATAACCATTATTCGTGTGCTCTCCGCACGATTGGGGGTTGATTATCACTAGTGACCAACTTTTGACTTCAACACTTTGGCGCGTCAAGTAGGAGAACACACGCGCAGCAACATATGTTTGCCTTAGTCCATGGCGAACAAGCGAAAGAATGATACAACATCCTCTCTTCCTGCGAACACAGACGCAACCAATACCAATTCTATGAAGGCAAGCCACGAAGCTTCCTCTCATGAAGATATGTCTCGATTTATTACCCGGGAGGACATGGATAAGATCATGGTCGAATTCACAGACCATATGACATCTCAGGGTAAACTCCTCGAACGACATCAGCGGTTGATGGATCACCTTTTTAGTAGAATGGAGACAGGATTGAACGCTTCAGCATCAATTCCTCACCCGATTGGGACTAGGGCAACAACTGATCCTCGGTCTGCACGGAATCAGGCCACTGATCAAGCTACACCTTTATTTCATCCTGGCTTGGCTCTACTTGCCAACCAATCACCGCCAGAAGTATCGCTTCCAACGACTAGCGCAGCTGCAGCGGCAGAACCCCAGGAGGCTCGCGATCAAGATCTAGATCGGTCGAACACTTTGCCTCCACTTTGGGAAACAACTCGACCTTTCATGCCTATCGGGCAATTACTAGGTCCATCAGAATCAATGCCATTCCCATTACAACCTAGGATCTTGCCGCAGACCAGTCTAACCACTCTTCCCCTTCAACGAAGGGCTAGTCCAGCCTTCCCTTCGAATCAGGGAGACCACCCTACCATACCGGTCCTCACCGTGGCGGAAGAAAACACTACCATAGACCCTCCTAACCTCACGCCTGCGGGGGGAAATCCTGAGCTCCGAACATCACATGCTATGCCGGATCAGCCTAGACCCTCTGTTATGGGTACGGATCGACCCAATACTCATCAGATTCAAGAAGGGCCACTCTTCCCAGAACCGTCTACCTGAGCTCACCCTCACTCTCACCTTCACTTAACTTGTAATGTCATGTATTTTTTTACGATATTATAATTAATTAATTTAATTATTTAAATAGTGATTTAGAGATTTATATGGTTGTTTAATAAATAATATTGAATATTTAATTAATATAAATAATAGAATAATATATTTAATTTTGAAATAGTCGGAAAGAGTGAATTGATGATATAATGTGAAATGGACAATTCAAAAAAAAAATTCAGTTTAGAGCTGAATTATAACAACGAATATATTATTTGAACGAAAGTTGAACATATAATTATATTATAATTATAATCGAGCTCGAAATGGCGCTGCATTTCGTAATTTGGCGATTCGAACTTCAATTGAATATACAGAATCCATTTTAAATCGGATTTCTATGAAACAAGAAACGTTAGGAGCTGGTGAGGAATATTTTTCTAGTAGAAGAGAAAAATTGGGATTCTGTCGGGTAGATTTTTATTTATGTCCAGATCAAATTTTAAAATAGTCGCTATGGAATTCATTTATAATTTATATCGATTTATTTATATTTTAAAAGGATTTAAATATAAATCAAATATCGATATAACTAGGAAATCGGAAATATCAAGTTATAATTCCAATTGGAGCTGTATGATGTTCTGTTGGGAATATAGACGATAATATTTATTTATAAATATTTAATTTAATTATATTTAAATATATTTATATATTTAAATGGGTTATTTAGAGCTTTAGAACTAGCCAGTTTTGCAAATGACCTCCGTTTTCGACGAAACTAATTTTGATGGATCCGTAATGTTAAATTATTGTTAGATTCCAAGTTTCGTTATTTTTAGAGTTACTATGTGGCCGTACGGATTTTTAATGTGAAAAACAGTCAGTATTTTGACGGTTAAAAATACGTTGTGCGAGCAAACAGAGTCGAAATTCGACGAACCCAGTTTCGTTGGGTCCGTAATGTCAAACTTTAGCTGCATGTCCAGTTTCATGATTTTTGGATGTCATGTGTGATTATAGGAATTTTTAACAATAAATACAGACAGCGATTGCTTAAAAACCGAATAAAAATAATATAAAAATCTATTATAAATAAACCACCTCCCTTTCTAACCCTAACTATTTTCTCATTTTGTTCAGCGCAACAATTGTAGCTGCTAGTTCTTTCTTCCAAACAAAAATCGTGGGTTTATAATCTATATAAATTCACATAAAAATCTTTAAATTACGATGCTTATACATTTGGATGCGTGTGAGGCCACACTTCATATTCATTTGGGTTTCCAATAGTTCGAACACAAAAAGGGGATGTTGAGTTTCTACAGCATTCTAGGGTTGACCTTTTTTGGTGAGATTGAAGGGGTAATACTCATTGTGGTTGTGGTATTTGAATTGAGTGTAGAGAGTAGAGTTTATTGGGTTTTTTTTTGGGAATTTTTAAGGATAAAAACAGTCGCGACTTTGTACTATGGAATTGTGCTGTGTTCGAGATCAGAGGCTCCGAAGTGAGGTCGAGTTGAGGTTGGTAGGAGCGATGGTGAAGAGCACGGGAAGGAGAAGAAAACGGTATGGTTGAAGCTGGTTTTAGTGGTGGAGGGAAGATGCGGCTATGCTATTTGTTTTGTGAGGAGCAGTTGAAGTTTATGGTAGAAGAAATGGAAGGTGTGGATGGATGTCTGAAGCTTCTTCGATCATGGAAGAAGACTTGTGCGGGTGTGGACTTATGAAGGGGAAGATGGGCCGGAAAATGTTTGGGTGAGCCCAATAGGGGATAAATCAATGATTTATTTAATTTAAATGTATTTTAACTTCGAAAAGTTATAACTTTGTCATACGTGGTCCGAATCCAGCAAAACATGATCCGTCGGGATCGTATGGACGAGTACTACGCATTGGAACTGACTGGGAGTGGGTTGGAGCTCGTTACAATTTATTTTGAAATAAATTGTCATAATCAAATCAACGACAATTATCGTTATTTAACGATGATCGTCCAGTGTGAGTAAAACTCACTAACTCTATCAGTTATATTTTTATAACATATTTTTAGAACTGATAAATGATGATAGATTGCTGTGTGCTGACTGTTTGGTTGAATTGCTTATGTATTGGTTGAAATTATAGATAACGATATATATATATATATATATATGTATATATATATATAAATCATTTATCAAATATTGATTCTGGTTAACAGAATATTTCATATTGAAATGAAATTCATATGAATTATATTGTGTAACATCTGTGGATGTAGGGAACAGGTCGGAGGAATCCAATTGAATTCCTCAACATTTATTTTACTGTTTTTCATATATTGTAATATATTATGTGATATATAATCTGTTGTTGATTATGTGTGTTTGAGTGATACCGATCATTGTGGATTGGTATTTTAAATACCGTAAGAAATACTGGGATATAGAAAAGGGGATTTTCAAAGTGTGTTTTGAAAATAAATTATTTATATAAAATCAATGGATTTTATATATAAAAGGAAAAGGATTTTATAAAAGGAAATAATTAAAAAAATCAAAGAGTTATAAAGGAAAATATTTGTAAAACAAATATAAAGGAAAATATTTGTAAAACAAATGTAAAAGAAATATTTATATAGAAAATAAATAGAATTATAAAGGAAATATTTATTTAGAAAATAAATAGATTATAAAAGGAAATACTTGAAAAATGAATAAAATTGTATAAAAAGGGAATTTTACACTAGGAAGGTTTAGACCCGTGCTTCGCACACGGGTATAACAGAATATGAATTTAAAGTGAATATTTAAAAGAAATTTGTTTTAATAGATAAAGTAAGAAGATTATTTATAAATAAGGTTTTATAAATTAAGTAAAATATTTATCATTGGATAAATAGAATATATAAGTCAGGACTTATATAGAGGAGTAAGAATCGATTTCAACATCGATAGTTGAAACTGAATACGGATGAAGAGTAAATTGGATAGGGTTAACCAGTTAGAGTTAATCAGTTAGAGTTAACCAGTTAGAGTTAATCAGTTAGAGTTAATCAGTTAGAGTTAACCAGTTAGAGTTAATCGAAATGAGTTAATCAAATATTGGTTATTCGAATAGAGAAATCAATTAGAGTTAGAGTTAATCGATTAGAATCAGAATTTATCGATTAGAGTTAGAATTAATCGATTAGGATTAGAGTTAATCGAATTAGAGAAATCAATTAGAGTTAGAGTTAGTTGATTAGAGTTACTCGAGTTTGGGTTAATCGAATAGAGTTAGTCGAGTACTGGTTAATTGTAGAAAGGAATTATCGAATATAATTTATTCAAAAGGAGTCGATCGAATTTAGTTTATTCTAAAAGGAGTCAATCGAATTTAGTTTATTCGAAAAGGAGTCAATCGAATTTAGTTATTCGAAAGGAGTTTTCGAATATTAGTTATTCGAAAGGGTTATCGAATATTAGTTATTCGAAAGGGTTATCGAATATTAGTTATTCGAAAGGGTTATCGAATATTATTTATTCGAAAGGAGTTATCGAATATTAGTTATTCGAAACGGTTATCGAATATTAGTTATTCGAAAGGGTTATCGAATATTAGTTATTCGAAAAGAGTCAATCGAATTTAGTTATTCGAAAGGAGTCAATCGAATTTTGTTTACTCGAAAAGGAGTCAATCGAATTTAGTTTATCCGAAAGGAGTCAATCGAATTTTGTTATTCGAAAGAGAGTTATTGAATATTGCTTATTCGAAAATGATAGTTAATCGAATATTAGTTACTCGAAAGAGGGTTAATCGAATATTAGTTATTCGAAAGAGGGTTAATCGAATATTAGTTATTCGAAAGAGAGTTAATCGAATATTAGTTATTCGAAGAGAGTTAATAGAATATTAGTTATTCGAATAAGAGTTAGTTGAATAGGAGTTAATTGAATATAGTTTATTCGAATAGAGTTAAAGGAGTTAATCAAATATAGTTTATTCGAATAGAGTTAAAGGAGTTATCAAATATAGTTTATTCGAAAGGAGTTAATCGAATATAGTTTATTCGAAAGGAGTTAAGTGATAAGAGTTAATGAATTAATGTTAATCGAGTTAAAGTTAATGGAGTTAGGGTTAATTGGTTTGAGTTAATTGAGTTATATTTTGGAGTTAGATATTTCAGAAGTAGGGATTATAACGCTATAGTTATAATCAATGTTTTTTTCAATAAAAGAAGTGGATTCATAAATAGAATCCGAGAGTTACGTAAGGAAGTTTGTTAAAGATTTAAAGGGTGGACTTTGTCTGTTTCGAAGTTAGAAATGTTGTTCAATTAAGGTCTGAGAGGTAGTTATACCCCAACTTGATTGACTTCGTTTTTAACTAAGGAATGGTTAAGGTTCGATAGTGAAGGAGTTAATTGAATTTAGTTAATAAGTGTTAATAGTTCGAGTTGGCACAGCGATGTTTTATTTAAACATCTGTTTAAATCCAATAAATGAGTTTTGGAAAACATTTTCCAAATATAATCAGAGATATTTTCTAATCCTAGAAAATGAAATGTTTGATGATAAAGAATACTGGAATGACAGTGATACGTGAAAAAGAGATGGAAATGTTTTCCAATGATTAATAACGTATATTTTCTAAATTTAGAAAATGAGAAATGTTGAATATATGGAAACAGGAGATAAAGTAACGAACTAAAGAGATAAATGTTAAATGATGTTTGATCGATATAATTTCCATCTAGAAATAATATTGTTGTTTGCACACGTGTTTTCTTTGATAGTTAACTCACCGACTATCAAATTTTTTGACCATTTTTCCGTTGTCAATACGGAGAGACTGGGATCAGATTCATTATCTGAAATCCACTCTGTATGGGCATTAGCGTTGTTATCAAATATGATGAAGATAATTGAAGACGTAGTTATGCAAGGGCTGTCCTGTTTACAGAATAGTGCCTTCGGTTTGTCCAGTCCCAGGACGACCTATATGGAAGAATGTCTGACAGAGTATATTTAATAGATCGTGTAAGTTGATCTCTTCAAAAGTATGTATGTTTGGTGGCAGAGGAATTCGTTTCTCTTAGCTGTATACCCGTTGTATTTTTGGGGAAATTAATTTGTGATTTGGCGGGTATGACGATGTGACATTCAAAGTGAATAATTGTGTGGTCTGTCAGAGATAAGCGTGGCCTCTAGCGTCACAACCGGGAAATGACAAAAATCGGGCAGGCAGCATGGCTAAGTGGTTGGCTGCCAATTAGGGTGTATTATCACCTATCTAGAGATATTCATTTCATTATATAATCTATTGTCGATGCTGTCCCATTTGGGAAACGGTTGCTGATCCAACAGTTGGTGGTATAAATTCGATACACACAAGCGAAATGAGTGGTCGGTCATGTGTGGTCGGGTTGCAAGATGTTCTTGTTGAACCCAGTGTATTCCTCTCTAGAGGTATAATATCGGAAGGTGGTTCCATACCTTGTCATAGTTGGTAATTCATTACCCAATAAGTGCTCGCGGTTTTGACTGTATACTATATATGTGGAACGTGAGATGAAAGCGTTCTGCAAGATGATTATTATATTGTGGTTGATAGACACTATTATAATATCAAAAGAGTTTTGATATAAAAGATCATTGTTTCTTTCAAAATGATATGAAAGTTAAATCAAATTGATTTGGATTCTCATAAGGGAAAAACTCATTCCGTTATACGGCGTGGTCTTATGAGATATCGTTATTTTCCCAAACTATTTTAAATTGTTTACTCATACCAGTCCCATGACTGACTCGGAGTTTATTTTGTTTTGTTTTCCCTAAACTCTTGGGTGCCCAATTTTGTACGGGCAGTCAAGTAGTCAGGATTTTACAAATATACTTGGAGAGCTTGGAGCAGGAAGCTTTAGGAATATATAGCTATAGTTATTTCCGCTGTGTTGTAAGTGTTGTACTCTGATAATGTTATTATATACATATACTAATTTTATTTCAAAGGTATCTATTATATTGTTCGTTCTGCTGTGAGATTCGTGTTTACTCTAATGTTGTATGTTCTTCTTCTTTTTCTTCTATTCTAAGTTTTTATGTTATCTATTCTAACCCTCCAATTTCTTTCATGGGCTATCCAGTGTTTCCGATGCTTGAATAGTCGACATAGTGTTGTATGTCGATATCCAGGATCGCAAATTCCCCGGTTCGTTACACAACTCTAGGAGGCCGAGCCCAGCCAACGGCCTCCCTTTCGACCATGCTTTTGCCAGATCCTCGCATTGAAGGTCTCCTAAATGTAGAGTTGAATTCATGGCAACGACTCCTCGGAGATGGAAGCCAGCTTGCAAGTATCATCCGACGTTTCACTTGGGGCACCTCCTCACAGTAGGACATAGATAATGTCAATCGCAGCCCCTTTACTAGGGAAATCAAAAACTCCTGAAACTCTCCGGACTTCAAGTTCCCAACTATCGAACCATAAAATGGTTGCACTGACCCGACCATCCAACTCATGCGATACATGCGACACATGGAAGTACTTGGTGCATTGACCAACGTCATGGAAAAGTGCTTCCCGCTCTTCCTCACATATATAGCCGGCATGTGGTTTCGGCAGCTAACAACGGAATCGATCAGCAGCTGGAACACGCTGGTCACCCGCTTCATCAAGCAATTCGGAGTACATATCTCTCGACCAAAGAGCATTATGTTTTTATCCACCATCAAGCAGCGATCAAGAGAGACGTCAGATCCTTCCTCGAAAGGTTCAACGTGGCAATAGCGTCAGTTGATCGGCCCAATCCATCGATGATACTTATGGCTGCCATTGCAAGAGTTCAGAATCGATCAGAATTCTCAATCTCTTTAACCAGAGATCCCCCAAGGATATAGATGACTTCTATTACGAGGCTAAGCAATTCCTCCGACAATAAGACGCCAGCATTGAGATGGAGAGCCTTGTGGCCTTAAAACCGCCAAACAACAAGGTCCATTCAATAGCAACGACCAGAATAAAGGAAGAGGAAAGGCTCCGAAAAAGAACGAGCATCACGTACGACCTCGAATCAAAAACAAGTACGATCAGTACACCGAGCTCAATTCCTTTCTCCTCGATATCTACCTTAACATACGAGGGTCCCTGCCTACACCGAGACCACCTCGACGAGAACCAACCCAGATGGAACTCGATTCCGGCAAACATTGCATATTCCATAACGTAGTTGGACATAGCACCGATGAATGGCAGCATCTGCGCGATCACATCGAGGATCGAGTCAGGCGAGGGGAGCTTCCTGAGTATGTTTAGAAGTGTGCCCCGGCAGTCCGCTGCGATCTTCTGCCCAAGCTCCTCGGGATGGTCCTCGAGCTCCTAGAAACGGAAGGGACCCTGAGACTAGCACTCACGGCATTATCATTAATTATATTTTTTTTCTTATTTTAATGTATTTCTTTCAATAAAAATGACCTTGATGTATACATGCATGGGGTTAGGATTTAGCTCCTAGGCATACTCTGGAATCAACCATTGTCCTCTTAAAATTTCTTTTCTTTTAATAATTCTTTAGCTGCTATGAATTTTCTTTTGCAAACATGGATCATGTTTGGAAACTTTAAACCGAGCATGGCTGATGCTCGTCCCCTTTCTTTAATGTGGTCCGTGCAAAAGCCCACCACTATTTCCAAAAACCTACTCCACCAGCCGAGTACGGTAAAAATCTTAAACCGAGTATGGATTATACTCACCCTTTTGTATGCACCACGAGTGTTTACTGCTCGCTTGATATACTAATTTATCATGAGTCAAGCATTAAAAAACACTTGCACCAAGCTGAGTATGGATAATGCTCGCCACCTCTCTAAGCTGAGTATGTATAATGCTCGCCACCTCTCGAGTATGGATAATGCTCGCCACATCTCTAAGCCGAGTATGGTTAATGCTCGCCACTAAGCTGAGTATGGATAATGCTCGCCACCTCTCTAAGCCAAGTATGGTTAATGCTCGCCACTAAGCCGAGTATGGATGATACTCACCACCCCTCAAAGCCAATGGAAATAAAATGCTCGACCCATCAACCTTCTCCGGATCGAGAGTGGCTTATTTTGTCTTTGCAGGAACTAATTCTCATACAGACAGTGATCATCATCTCGGCCTTAATACGGTTCTTGATAGTTGTCGGTTTTACAGCCTTAATACGACCTAGTTCGGTCGTCGTTTTTCTGGCCTTAATACAACATCGGGGCTATTAGATTTCTGGCCTTAATATGGTCCAACGCGACCATAGCTGCTCGAGCAATTTTGCTTCGATTCATATTTCAGAACACATCTCCCTCTACTGAAGAAGATGCATTCTGAGGGGCAAAGTGTTAACCCTCTTTTTGGCAAAAGCCGCGACTGAAACACCCCACGTCCGTTAATGTCACTCACTAAGGGAATGCATTAAGTTCGGTGAAGCATTGTAGGTAAACAAACACAGAATAATTACGAGACGGATATAAATAAAGATAGCAACGGAAGTTTCAAAAATTTAATTTTAGACATAAATCATAATCCCATGGTTTATAATACCATAATTTGTAAAACCATTACAACAAAATACTTTTGTCTTGCATAATCAGAGTACATAGGAATTAAAAGAAAACATTATTCCCCAATAAAAGAGTAAGCCATAGCAAAGACAAAGACTCGAGCCATACTTCAACAGTAACTCCTAGCAAGATGATATCCAAATCCTGGCTGAGCCTGGGTGTTTCCTCCCTGAGAACCTAGGGGGAAATGGAAGAGAGAAGGAAAAACCAAAAGGGGTCAGACATAAAGTCTGGCGAGTCTAGTGACTTTTAGCCAGTAAATAAATAAAGGTGAACATGACAGGCATAAAGTGGATAAGAGAGATCGCTATACAAATGGCAGGTGTGACAAGGCAGATAAGGCGAGGTATATACATGCTTCACTAATGACTACTCTGCACTATTACTAGTATAACTAAAATGAAATGATCCCTTCCACTCTAAGCTGGTAGGCTTAGGTCATACGTCCAAGTATACCCTAACCATTACCCTAATCGATCGGATCCCTACTCTGTAGATATCATGTGTTGGCCCCACCGTAGGGGGTATCACTTCCCTAAAGTGGCAACCCAAGATGTGCATAGGGATACCTACTGGTGTCACGGTCGTCTTGTCCCCCTCTGCCCGGCCCATGCACGCACATGTTTCCGGTCGATTTGCGTTGTCTACACCACCTGTCACGTTTTGGATCTCTTATAATCAATCAGTAAGCGTACCCCTTCTCCGCCTAGTACGGATTTCTCTACTCTAATACCAACTACGGGTTACTGACTGAAATGGGTCCCACACAATATGATATAAGCTCTCCACTTTGTCTTGTATCCCCACTATGTTTTCCACTGACTATGTATACCCTAAAAGGGTAATCTTTAATTACGTAGCCCTATACTAGTTATGTATACACTAAAGGGTAATCTTTAGTTACATAACTCCCACACAATATGATACAAGCTCTCCCCTTTGTCTTGTATCCCCACTAGGTTTTCCACTGAACATGTACCCTAAAAGGGTGATCTTTAATTACATAGCCTTTATTATTTTATCTACCCGTTATGTATACCACTTAGGTGTCTTTAATTACATAACATGTATTGGGTTAAGTATGTAGGGCTATATATATATATATATGTATGTATATATATATATATATGTGTATATATATGTATGTATATATATATATATATGTGTATATATATATATATATGTATGTATGTATGTATTACCCATCCCCTCTAACTTACTTAACCCCTCCTCACTACCCATCCAATTTTACTTAACCCTAACTTAAGTCCATATTCATATTAAATTAGGTTAAGTAATCCATTTCTTTACCATGTCCAATTATGGTAATAATGGGCCAGACCTCCCACATTAGGCCTACAACGTGTGGATGCTGGATATGCCAGTTGGGTCCGGGCAGTCTTATTCCACAGTTGGGCCTAACAGTGTGTCTTAGCCCGATTCGTATTTGCGTACTTAGACCTCCCACATTAGGTTCAACATTAGTGGCTGCTGGATATGTCGGTCGGGTCCGGGCAGATTTCCGCCACTATTGTAACCTAACCTCATGTCATAAGTATAATTAAAATTCTTTATTTTAATTACTAACATTACACTTTTAATTAATTTACCAATTAATTAATCCTTTCCTTTTATAGGTGTCAATACCTATTTTGCAACAATAATTTGAATTACATATCCAAAAATGGTCATATTCAAATTATGCCATTTTTACCCAACTTTTCCTATGTCATTATAGGTAATTAATTCAACGTTTCCCCATTTGAATTATATGCTCATTTCATATAAATATTATATAAACTATGCCAATTACAAATTCCCTTTATCCCCGTTCCTAAATAACATATTCAAACGTATTTTGGTGGCATCGAGGCTATAAAGTAGCCTCGTCATAACAATAAAAGGGAACATGATAAGGGTGACAGTTCAACATGTTTTGGCATAAATATTAACATAACTGGCATAGTAACTAAGTGAATGGACATGTGATAATCATCATAATAAAGTGGAAATCGAATTAGTAATTTGTGTTTAGGCAAGCATAATGAGATCTAGATTCAATATTAGTGTCCAATTACCTAAATCTAGCATGGACAGGGTGGCATAATAACATGTTTAGATTCACATGTCAAGTTTACCACATATACCAAGGTGTCATAAAATAGCAAGTGAAAGGTGATTAACACCAAAATCTAGATCTAAGTAATGTCAAATTAATGGATGTAGAATCATCCTAACATGGTTACAAATCAACGTTCATATAAACGTCACATCGAATCACCATAATCAGATCTAGAAAGTTAGATCTGTATTAACAAGTTCGCATGTACCGCAATATAATTGTAATTCAAGTTTCACATAGGAAACATAATAGAATGTCCATATATTATATCTTGGGAAAATGACATAGTATGCTTGCATAAGTTCATGATTTATAGCATATACCCAATTCATAGTCTACCACAATTCACATTTATCTATTTAAACCTAAAAGTGACTAGCACTCACAGAAAAAGAACAGATCTTGAATTCTGGAATCTGATTTCTAAATTTGATAAGCTTAACCCTTGATGTAGACTTTGATTTTTATCTTCTAACATCCAACATCCATCTACTCAACCATCAATCGCAGGCATCCATTGTCCTCAAAAAGATTTCTAATGCTTTCATGATTATATGCATAGTGTGTGCATGTCCTTATCTAATGCAAAATCAGGCGGTCTACTGATTCAGTTGACCTCCTTAATGCGAATTATGTCAGTGCCATGAGTCCATCATGTATGCAAATCAACCTATTATAACATATACGCTCTACATGAGTGCACACTCATTCGTCCAAATGCAACATCCATATGCTAGTTCATCCATTTCCATCCATAAAAGAAAAGAAAATGCACACACATCCATATGCAGTATGAGAGTGATTGAGCTGATCTTAGTGCCTAATGTATGTGTATATGCGTCCACAGGCAACCACTTGCAAACACTTGCATCCACTTGCATCCATCAAACATAACATGTCTCAAACACATGTTTACAATCATGGGATTTCCTACCTAAAGGTCGAAGATTTGATTGATAGAATATACTCAGATGATAGAAGCAAATGCAAATAAAAGCTTTTGGAAGAAAAGTTAAGAACATTCCCTTGAAAAGAAAAGGGTACAAAGCGTAAAAATCTTGTCTTCGTTCTCCCAAGTTGCATCTTCTTGATTGTCTCCCCACTGGACATTCACCAACTTGACTTCACGTTTGCGTAGCTTCTTAACCTCCGATCCAAGTATGCAAGTTGGAACTCATCCAATCATTGCTTCCTTATTTATTTTCACTTCCTTTCGCAAGTTTGGCCCCACTACCCCAAACTCTATATATTTTATCGCCACTTGGATGAATAGTCATCTTGGAATGATGGGCTTCCTCAAGGACTATCTTCAATAGGTTTCCCATCCTGATATGATTCACCTATCAAACCTCTTCTCAAGTAGCCCCGCCACTTGCTTATCAGGTTCCCTCTTTTCTTTTAGGAGCCATATGGCGCACAGGTAATGCAACTGGCTTTGCATAGTCCACCAGGTATATATGGAAATCAATCTCGCACCTCGGGGGTAATCCCCAAACCTCGTCTAAGACATAAGGATACTCATGAACTACTGGTGTTGATCGCAGATCATCGATAGATGCCTCAAGAGACTCTAGGAAACTAAGCATGACAAACCTTTGTGGGTCACAAGAAATTTCGAGGGTGCTTAACGACCCTCCTCTCACCACCCAGAATGGCACCATATGTGTTAAACCAAACTATCCCTAGAATCAACCCATAGCACATAAACCCGAGTACATATGTGTTGCATTCAAATTTTACGCCTAAAACAGATATTCTCAAACCCCATCAAGTCATAGATAAATGAGCCGAATCACCAATGGGGTTTGAGACAACTATGGGATCTACTACCATACTAGTAATTAAGTGCAGAGATTCAACTACAAAACTTGATATAAATGAGTGTAAAGCGCCAGAATCAAAAAGTGTTCCAACTGAAAAGTCCGAAAGAGGAACTAAGCTTTCTACGGAAATTTTTCTACCTCTATCAGGAGCACTGATCGCAAGAGCATTGACCTGCCCTCTAGAAATTCCGACTTCTTGACCTTGTCCCTGTGATCCTCCTTGTTTCTTTGGGCACCCTGTAGAATAGTGTCTGAGTTCTCCGCAATTAAAGCAACTAACCTTCCTCCTCTTACAATCTTTGATCAGGTGACCTTCCTTCCCGCAATTGTGACATTTTCTCTTATCCCTGCCTTTTTCATCTTTCTCTCCTTTCTTCTGCTATTGTTGTTGCTGCTGTTGCCCCTTCTTAGGACACACCTTCTTATTCTGCGATGACTCCTCATCTTTCACTTCCTTTTTTCTCCCTTGTCCTCCTCATGCATTAGGGCCATATCCACAAGCCTTTCAAACGTGCCCCCCATTGGGATGTGGGACATTGCCAGCCCATGCAGAGGCTCATTCAGCCCTTCGGAAAACTACAAAGTCTTTTTGTGCGGCGTATCCACCAACTCTAGACCGAACCTTGCCAGTTGGTTGAACTTGTTCACATATTCCTTCACCGTCAAATTTCCTTGTTTGAGAGCTAAGAACCTCTCCATCTGAATGCTTCTATCAGCTTGGGAAAGGAATTTCATTTCAAACCTGTGTCTAAAATCTCCCCTAGTTTCCACTGGACATCTAGCTTGGGTGACTTCCCATCAAAATGAGGCTTCGTCCATTAACAGCCAAGCAGCTAATTGGATTTTTCTTCGGTCCTCCATTTCAAAGATGATGAATAAGTCCTCAGTCTCTTTAAGCCAATTCCGGGCTTCTACAAATGTCTCTTTCCCATGGAATGGCTTCCCTCCCATAGCAAGGAAGTCTTTGCAGATCTTGGCGAAGTTATCTGCTCTTGGAGGGGGAGGAGGAATGATTGGTGCAATTGGGGGAGGAACGTATCTTTGTTCTTCGGCAGTTGTCGTGGCTTCCAAATACCTACGGAACTAGACGTTATAGTGATGCCCTCTGGGAGATTAGGGATGTTTTGTTCCCCAGACATGCTGAAAAAGGAGAACGGATGAAATTTAGATAAGGGACCGAAGGATACTACATATGGCTTCTTAGGAGAATATTTTCAAAACATACTTTTCTTTTTTAAAATAATTTCTTTTAAAACCTTTTTGAAAAATATTTTTCAAAACTTTTATCTAATCTGGTAACCTTCATCTCTGATACCAACTGAAACACCCCATGCCGGTTAATGTCACTCACTAAGGGAATGCATTAAGTTCTATGAAGCATTGTAGGTAAACAGACACAGAATAATTACAAGACAGGTATAAATAAAGATAGTAGCGGAAGTTTCAAAAATTTTATTTCAGACATAAATCATAATCCCGTGGTTTATAATACCATAATTCGTAAAACCATTACAACAAAAAACTTCTGTCTTGCATAATCAGAGTACATAGCAATTAAAAGAAAACATTATTTCCCAATAAAAGAGTAGGCCATAGCAGAGACAAAGACTCGAGCCATACTTCAATAATAACTCCTAGAAAGATGATATCCAAATCCTGGCTATGCCTGGGTGTTTCCTCCCTGAGAACCTAGGGGGAAACGGAAGAGAGACGGAAAAACCAAAAGGGGTCAGACATAAAGTCTGGCGAGTCTAGTGACTTTTATCCAGTAAATAAATAAAGGTGAACATGACAGGCATAAAGTGGATAAGAGAGATCGCTATACAAATGGCAGGTGTGACAAGGCAGATAAGGCGAGGTATATACATGCTTCACTAATGGCTACTCTGTACTATTACTAGTATAACTAAAATGAAATGATCCCTTCCACTCTAAGCTGGTAGGCTTAGGTCATACGTCCAAGTATACCCTAACCATTACCCTAATCGATCGGATCCCTACTCTGTAGATATCATGTGTTGGCCCCACAGTAGGGGGTATCACTACCCTAAAGTGGCAACCCAAGATGTGCACAGGGATACCTACTGGTGTCACGGTCGTCTTGTCCCCCCCTTGCACGACCCATGCATGCAAATGTCCCGGGTCGGTTTGCGCTGTCTATACCACCCGTCACGTTTTGGATCTCTTATAATCAATCAGTAAGCGTGCCCTTTCTTCGCCTAGTACAGAATTCTCTACTTTGAAAACCAACTACGGGTTACCGACTGAAATGGGTCCCACACAATATTATACAAGCTCTCCCCTTTGTCTTATATCCCCAATAGGTTTTCCACTGACCATGTATACCCTAAAAGGGTGATCTTTTATTACATATCCCTATACTAGTTATGTATACCCTAAAGGGTGATCTTTAATTACATAACTCCCATACAATATGATACAAGCTCTCCCCTTTGTCTTGTATCTCCACTAGGTTTTCCACTTACTATGTGTACCATAAAAGGGTGATCTTTGATTACATAGCCTTTATTATTTTATCTACCCGTTATGTATGCCACTTAGGTGTCTTTAATTACATAACATGTATTGGGTTAAGTATGTGGGCTTATATATATATGTATATATATATATATATTACCCATCCCCTCTAACTTACTTAACCCCTCCTCACTACCCATCCAATTTTACTTAACCCTAACTTAAGTCCATATTCATATTAAATTAGGTTAAGTAATCCATTTCTTTACAATGTCCAATTATGGTTATAATGGGCTAGACCTCCCACATTAGGCCTACAACGTGTGGATGCTGGATATGCCGGTCGTTTCCGGGCAGTCTTATTCCACAGTTGGGCCTAACCTTGTGTCTTAGCCTGATTCGTATTTGCGTACTTAGACCTCCCACATTAGGTTCAATATTAGTGGCTGTTGGATGTGCCAGTCGGGTCCGGGCAGATTTCCGCCACTAATGTCACCTAACCTCATGTCATAAGTACAATTAAAATTCTTAATTTTAATTACTAACATTCCATTTTTAATTAATTTACCAACTAATTAATCCTTTCCTTTTATAGGTGTCAATACCTATTTTGCAACAATAATTTGAATTACATATCCATAAATGGTCATATTCAAATTATGCCATTTTTACCCAACTTTTCCTATGTCATTATAGGTTATTAATTCTTCATTTCCCTATTTGAATTATACGCTCATTTCATATAAATATTATATAAACTATGCAAATTACGAATTCCCTTCATCCTCGTTCCTAACTAACGTATTCACACGTATTTTGGCAGCATCGAGGCTATAAAGTAGCCTCGCATAATAGTAAAAGGGAACATGATAAGGGTGAAAGTTCAACATGTTTTGGCATAAATATTAACATAACTGGAACAGTAACTAAGTGAATGGACCTGTGATAATTATCATAATAAAGTGGACATCAAATTAATAACTTGTGTTTAGGAAAGCATAATGAGATCTAAATTCAATATTAGGTGTCCAATTACCTAAATCTAGCATAAACAGGGTGGCATAATACCAAGTTTAGATTCACGTGCCAAGTTTACCACATATACCAAGGTGTCATAATATAGCAAGTGAAAGGTGATTAACAACAAAATCTAGATCCAAGTTATGTCAAATTAATTGATGTACAATCTTCCTAACACGCTTACAAATCAACGTTCATATAAACGTCATATCGAATCACTGTAATCAGATCTAGAAAGTTAGATCTGTATTAATAAGTTCACATGTACCACAATATAATTGTAATTCAAGATTCACATAGGAAACATAGTAGAATGTCCATATATTAGATCTAGTGAAAATGACATAGTAGCTTGCATAAGTTCATGATTTACAGCATATACCCAATTCATAGTCTACCACAATTCACATTTATCTATTTAAACCTAAAATTGACTAGCACTCACAGAAAAAGAACGGATCTTGAATTCTAGGATCTAATTTCTGAATTTGTTAAGCTTAACCCTTGATGTAGACTTTGATTTTTATCTTCTAACTTGAATTTGATTTGTTATGGTGGAGGCTTGGTTAGTTTAGGATGCAGCAACATATAGGCTCGTGAATGATTTTAGCTTAGATTAGGGTTTTGGTAAGATGTGATTATATGGATGTGTAGGATTAATTAGAGCCTTTAGATCAACATAGGATCCATACAAACCATCTAGTCCAAGAAAATGCATCACCAGGCCAATTAGAGAACGCCACGTATGCCCTAAAACACAAGAATTTGCACATGCCATTTTGAGCCGATGGGACTGATTCCAAACACCCTGAGTCGACCCCGGGTCGACCCAACAGGACTTGGGTCGACCCAAAAAATAGGTCGGTTCGGCGTTTTGCCTTTCCGCTTCTGTTGTTTTGAATTTTTTTCTTGAATTTTAGGCTTATTTTATTTTATTAATTTATATATATATAAATACTTTCCCCTTATTTGTATACAAACTTTCAAGGTCCATAACTTTCTCATAAATTATCCGTTTAACCCAAACTTCAGGTCCATCTTGACCAGAATTTTGAGATAAACGCAATGGTATAGTCTGTTTTACTCAATTCTTCTTCTAAAAATTAAGTATTCTTCATTTTGCCAAATTTAATATTCATAGAGAATACGGGGTGTTACAGCGACGGGCCAGATCGAAGCCCAAAGGCACAATCAGCCGAATCACATAAATCATGCTTCAGGAAGCCCAATGGAAGCTCGACCCGGAACAGTCGCATATTGGCCCAAGCCAATTCTCATCAACTGATAACTCACTCCATAAGAATCGTTCTCCTAGTCGACCGAGTATCTCGCTCCCATACAAAGCGCATCGGCCGAATATCTCGAAGCAGCATGGAAATATTCAGCTGAGTTATTCCGATGCTTAGCCCGATTTTCAAGGAAGTAAAGGTGGTCAACGCATCCGGACTAAGCTCTACTTTTGATACACCTCACTGTGGATGCCATGTAAGCCACATACTTCTAAAGATACTAATTATGAATAGTGCAATCAGTCTTCCAGCCGTTATTCTAACCAAGGAATGGACTCCACGCGTCCAAGCTTTCCCGAAAAGGCCGGGCCACGTCACAATAGCCCAAGTCGCCATCTCCACCTTTAAATACCTCAAAGCTCAAAGAAGAAGAGGGAGAACTTTTCTTTCTAACCTCTTCGACACTCCAATGGCTGAAGCACCCTAAGCTTTCTCCTCCCAAAACTTCTCATCTCTCACATTTCTTCAAACAGAGAAAAAGCATTGTACTTGTAATCAAAAAGTAAAAGTAATACATATAAAGTGGACGTAGGCACAGTCTTTGTCGAACCACTATAAAAATTCTGTGTGTGCTCCCCGTTTTCTTTACTATTTCTGTGTGTTATCATCATTATTTGTGTTCTCTCCGCACGATTGGGGGTTGATTGTCACTAGTGACCAACTTTTGACGTCAATAGAAACTGTTCCAACTATTTATTTTCTATATTCCAAATAATATTCCTTATTAATATCAGAAAACATTTCCACATATATTCACATGTCCTTATTTTCTATGTTTAGAAAATATATGTTATCATTGGAAAACATTTCCACTCATTTTTACATATTGGTATCCTTCCATATCCATTAGTCCCTAACCTTAAACTAGTAAGAGAATAATTCCCTAAGTATTAACCCCAAAGGCCAAAACCAACATCGGATCGATACTCAGAAAGCTATTCAACATAAATAATCTCCAGTCAGATTCTAATTTCCTTACTCCATTCTTAACTTCAAAATCATCTCATCTTCTATACTTAGAAAAAATCTTTGGTTATATTTAGAAAACATTTCAAAAATCCAATTTAAAATATAACTTGATTGTTTATCTTGAATAAATAATGATATTTGGATAATTAGATAAATAAACAAATCTGGATTAAAAACGAAAAGTAAATAATACTTTCCTAAATTCAATAAAATCGAATTTCAACATATAACTCTATTTCGAATAGTCTCTATTCGGTTAAAGTTCCGAATGTCGGAATAAATTCACCGTTTCAGGTTAACTCAATTTCTAAATTCACTTTTTGAATTTATCACTTCCCATTTACCAATTTTCTTTATAACTATTTAATTTTCAAAACATTTTCTTTTACACCATTATTCACTTTAAAACGTGAATATTATTCCTTTATAGAAATCTGGACTCGTTATATCAATCAAATCTTGGTTTTTATTTATAATTACCGTTACAGGTTCACCTTCTGTTTATCGAATTATTTTATAAATTCATATTTCATATTCTACTTCATAAATTCCGTTTACAAGCAAACTACTTATTGATTATACATTAATTTTATAACTTAATCTCGACTTCATATCCGATTATAATTTATAGGTTTCGAACCAAATATTTACTATCTTGTCAAATTCTGAATTATGTAACATATAATTTCTAAAATAAATTATTTTAATAACATTCGACATCATCGAGTTCTAATTATAAATCCTTATGAATTTATATCATTCCTATCTTCATTTCGAACATCCAAATACTTCCATTGCTTTCCTTTGAAAACAATTCCCAATTCCTTTTTTTGTTTTTCTTGAAATATATGAAAAACAATAATATAATTGTTGAGAAATCCAGTTGGATCCCTCCAGCCTATTTTCCTGCATCCACATACGTTAATCAGCATAAATAACACTAATTTCATATCAATATGAAATAATAAAATAATTAGAATTAGTGTTTAACCAACGATTTCATATATATAACTATATATAACATAGCAGCCAATTTAATTGCAATGCATTCAAACAACCATCATACATCATTCAATCATCATTTATCAATATTAAATAATGTTTATAATATTATAAAACTAGACAGAGTTAGTGAATTTACTCACCTTGGTCGTTAATTGTTGAATAACGATTAACGTCGGTTGATTTAACCAGACGTTTTACTTTGTGTAAATTTGTAATGATCTCCAAATCTTTCCAGGCCAGTTACAATATGTAGACTTGGACCATACGATCCTAACGTGTTAATTTATTCATAAAACTGACTATGTATGGGCGAGATATCATGCTTATAAGCTAAATATATTATTAAATTAAAACTTAACATATTTTAAACAAAATGGCCTCACTATTTATACCGATTCAATATTTACTTCCAATCGTGTCTCTCCAACTTCAATCCGATCTGCTAATTCACGTTTATGAATTTCCCTTTAGTTTGGACTTTTATTTATTTTCTTCCTTTTTCTTTAAAATTAGGCTCACCATATTTTCTTTCTTTTGCGGCCAGTCTCCGTTTATACCCCCACTACTACAGTATGCACCCTCTCCCTCATGTATAACCCGTCCAGCATTCATCACACAAGCTCCAGTATAAACATCCACCACTTCAAATCTTTGCGTGCCTCGTTTCTAACTTATAAAATTTACGTACATACATGGCCTTACCGCTTTTATCAGCTCATGTCTCCACGTACCTGGACCGACATGCACTGTCTGTTCTTCCACAAATGACAACCCGCCCACCTGTACAACATCATGTAACGACTCGGCTTTTCACCCGGTTTTTACCGGTAATTAAACCTACTTAAATTGTTCAAAAAGACAAATTGTTAGGGGTACTTACACAATTGCACAAAATAAAATGAACTTTTTCATTATCATTATAATAACATTACATTAGCATTACGGGAGATACATCAGAGTACATTGATTACACAGCGGAAGAGATATTAAACTCAGTGGAAGAATATGCATGCTCCAAGATATAATAGCTCCAGCTAAACCAGCATCCTACTCTAACCAACTCTAGGACTAAATCTGTGGACCAAACTACTAGGCTGCCCGTGTAAAAAATTTGGGCAACCAGAGTTTAGGAGTGGGAACAATAAACTCCAAGTCAGTCATGAAACTGGTGTGAGAACTCAAAATAGTTGTTTTTAGGGTTTATTTTAAAGTTGGGCAATTCACTGGACTACACCACTTATGTAGAATATGTTTGCTCCATGTGAATAACAGTGCATACAAATTCACAATGACTTTTTGAAAATGAAACTGACATAAGGTCTCGTCGCACACACACAATGTAAACGCACGCATGGGTAAGGTTTCTTGTTATGCAGTCAAAAATGCCTTTGAAACGTAAAATCCTCTTTTAATACTATAATGTAGTGTGAAAAACCTTTCAAAAATAAATGTATTAAAATAGCCAGCGTAGGTACCATATACTATACTGTCATATGTTATACAATCAAAATCGTACAGCTCGTAGCAAAGATTGTGTTTCCAACAATGACCAGGCAAAGGAACTTCCTTCCGAACCGAATTTTGAACACCTCTAGAGGGATGTCCGAGGATCAGCAGTGATGCTTCTCATGCCAACACAAGGTCGGGTTACCTCTGTAACTAGGTAACTTAGAATACGCCTGAGTATGTCATCTCTCGGTCGTTACCGACCTTTCCGAGTGCGCGCCAACAACAACCACAAAAGCATATGTTTTTACCACGTAGATTAATACTTGGGCTCCATACCATAGTACACCTTTTATCTAGAAGGAGACAACACCTCATAACCTTGCCGCATTTCTTCCTGTTTTGGCCATTTACTGGGGTGTGAGGCTTGCTGAGGTCATAATATACACAAATTGCTATGCTTAAGTAATCCATGCTTTGATCATCTATTGCTCATCACATAACTTAAGTATGTCACATTGTCCATTCATAATGCATCACTGATTTCTATCAATATATAACCTCTAAGCTTATACATTTTAGAGAAGGGTGTTAACAAGAGAATAAATTCTCCAGCACCAAGAAGATATATATTTAATAAAGATCAGCGCTACGTAGTCAATTACAATGTTAGACACACAATCCATACAAGTCCGTTCTGGTTCTGAACGAAACCACAATCCGGAATTCCTTCACATACGTTCGGGCTTCTTGCCAGTTAGCTAATATAAAATGCATCCGCATATGGGAGCTACCCATTTGAGACATTTAGCAAGTCATCCTTACAATATGAAGGGTCCCGGTCTTCAATATCATCTTCAACGTCTTCAATTGCTCCACAACGCCGTATTATTACTTGGAATGGTTTTTGGACATAAATCTGATCCTGGTCTTTACAAATAATAAGCGCAATTTAAAAAAACACAATTGCGGAACAAATAGGCTTTCAATTAATTCTCCTTCCATTTTTTATTTTTGTTAAATAAACTTCTTTGAACCCCATTCCAGAATTATCTTTAACAAAAATTCATATTTTCAACTTTACTCTTTTAAAATGCAACCTTTAAATCAAAGATAATTTAGCCTCAAAACCTTAATTAATTTTTTGTTTGATAACTCGTTATCGAAACCCAATTTCCTTTGAAAATCCTTTAATCCATATTTCAAGCATAAATTTCAATAAACGATTTCCCAACATTCAATTCTTTTAACTAAAAGATTATACTTCCTTTCCAATTTCTTACTTTTAATTTATTCAAATCAAAGATCTGATTAAATCCCCAAATTACGATAAGAATTTTCACAACTCAACCACATCGCGTTTCAAGAATGGTATTATTAAAGATAAAATCCAAATCAATTGATATTGAACAAAAGTTACGCAGAAATTGTATCTACTTATATTCGATATCATTCTCATAATCAACGAATATTATAAGTGGAATAACGATATATTAATAATATCTTCCAAATTCTTCAAATAGTATACATTTACACCAAAAAAATTTATGTCAAATATTCGAAGATTATTTTTATCCAACTTATCTCAATCAGATTGAGGAACCCGTATCTTAATTTAAAGATTTATCCAACTCTTTGACATTAGATCTAGACAGAAATAACATTAACTTATCCTTAATACTAATCTCCATATCCAATTCACACTATAAGTGGAATAATGGTGAACTACCATTTAAATTCCTCAAGTAGTAAGAGTCATCACCTAACGAATTAATATCAAACATTCGAAAATTTATCTCCAATTATTTAAAATTGAAAACCCATTTTAATATTAAATAAATGAAACGACCCGCAAATCCGTGCTATCTGAGTTGACTAAAAACACCACACGTCCAACTCGAATTGCACAGAAATACGACTCATTATTAGAAAGAAGTTAGAAGATGAGATATAGGAAGAAAGAAATATTAGAATAGAAGAACAATGAAGATCACAAACTCACAGCGGAACGAATAAAATATATTATATAACATAAGCTTCGAAATACAAATCTGTTTTGTACATATATACATACCATCATCAGAGTACACATAACATTCGATTCAGCGGAAGTAACTCTAAGTAACTAACATTGAAGCCTCCTGCTTCAAGCTCCTCCAAGTGTATCTGTAAAAGCCTGAACACTTGACTGCCCGTACAAATTTGGGCACCCAAGAGTTTAGGGAAAACAAAACAAAACAAACTCTGGGTCAGTCATGGGACTGGTGTGAGTAAACTCCAACCATTTGTTTAACTTTAAAAATCTTTTCAAAAGAAAAGATAATAGTAAGACCAGCCCACACATAAACATGGACGGTTTTTACCTTACTATAACCCAAAACACTTTGATATCAAATCCAATGATATTATAATAATGTCTACATCAAGTAAATAACCAAATAGCAGAACGCTTGCATCTCACGCTCCACATACATATTATAAAATCAAAAACCGCATGGCGCTTATTGGAGATTGGATTTCCAACATGACAAGGTATGGGACCACCTTCCGACAGTGCATCTCTAGAGGCAAATACACCTGGGTTCAACAAGAACATCTTGCAACCCGGCCCACACATGACCGACCACTCATTTCGCTTGAGTGTATCGAATGTATATCACCAACGGTTGGACTCAAACCACCGTTTCCCGAATGGGCAGAATCGATAGATTTAGAAACAAAAGGAATTTCTCTAGATAGGTGATTATACACCCTAATGGGTGCGACCCACATAGCCATGCTGCCTGCCCGATTTTTGTCCTCTCCCGGTTGTTGAGGCCTGAGGCTACGCATACTTACCATTTCTTGATAACACAATTCACTTTGAATGCCACATCGTCAGATCCGTTAATCACTAGTTGAGTTTGCACAAATATTCTGGATATTATGCCAAGGGATAAATCCGTTGCAACCATATATATTCATACAGACCAACCCATTTGATCATTGGAAATACTCTGTCAGACATTCGTCCATTTACGTTCGTTCTGGGACTGAACGAAACCGAAGGCACTATTTCTATAAATAGAAAAGCCCTTGCACTTCACTCCGTCTTCAATATATCCAGCATACTTGGTTCGCAACGCTAATGCCAATACGGAGTGGTTCTTCGGATAATAATCCAACCGGTCTCTCCATATTGACAACGATGGTCAAAAACTTCGATAGTCTGTGATTTAACTATCGAATAAAAACAAGTGTTCATCCAAACATATCAAACAAATCACTGGGCTCTTTAATTAATATTTCATTAATTAAATCTCTTCTATATTCTCTTATCAATATTTGTTAACCAAATATTTCAATAACCAGATTGACCCTTTACGCTATTTTTGATTTCGTTTCCTTATCGAATTCTATATATATATCGATATATATATTTTTAATTGTCAAATTTCTTAAAAATATTCTAACTCCTTAAATTCCCGGAAAAATTCGCCATAACCTCCCCTGTATCGGGAGCATCGGGAAATTTCAAATAGCATCCCGGTATCTTCTAATCTCAAAAGGAAAAAGAAAAAGCCAAGCGGCTTGCCGATATGGCGCATAAAATCTCATATATGAATTAAACATGTACCTTTTTGTCGAGCATTTCATTTATAACTTCATATATCTCATCCCATACCTGTCTAACACCTGTTCACCTGTTTTCAATTCAATTCAATACCATCTAATCGTTTGAATTCAGTTTCGCCCATTTATTCCTTAAATCGGCCATTTGGCCTATTTCACTTCTTGGTTGAACATAACATGTTTAAACAAAATGTTTAACTCGTTCATAACCAAAATTGAATTTCAATTCTAGTTTCCCTTTTTAATTTCGAATATACATTTTCAAATCGAATTCGCTTATTCAAAGCCCAATATTAATTTGAAATCTCATTAACTAATTACTATTCGAATTAGTTAACTCTATTCAATAAACCAAAAATCTGATTTCTGTTTCAGAAATCAACTCATTACTCTACTGGAGTTCACATATGTTTTATAACTCAAATCTGGATTTTTCTAAATAGAAATTCGGATTTTATTTGCTTAAAATCCTTTTAAAAGAATTAAATAAACCGTTATGGTTTTAAACGATTCTGGCGCTGCTTTTCTGAAAATTTGATTTTGACATAACTCAAAATCTATACGACGAAATCCAGATTTTTCTCCTTCATTAGAAAACTATTATCAAACTGGTCCTGACGTTTCTTGTTTCGAAGAATTCCGACTTCAATTGAGTCCGGTATACTCGATTGAAGTTCGAATCGCTATTTTACGAACTGCAGCGCTGCGGCGAGTTCGTTTTTAATTATATTTATAAATATAAACGTTAAACTTCTTTAAAATGAATTCAACTTCATTTAACTCCATTTGAATTCCTTGATTCAAATTCCCATCTCACTTTGAATTCCATATTCAAATTTCAATTCCTTTTCTATTTGATATTCAAATTCAATATTTGAATTTCTATTTGAATTCCCTATATTCAAATTCGATACTTGAATTCATTTGAATTCTCTTATTCAAACTCTATACTTAAATTCCATTTGAACTTCTATATCCCAATTTCTATATTTGAATTCTATTGGAATTCAAATATTCAAACTCCTTTTTAAACTCTATATTCAAAATTCCATAGTTTAAAACTCATTTGAATTTCATATTCAAATCCCATAGATCAAATCCTATTTGAATTCAATTTGAATCTCTTATATTCAAATTTCATTTTCCATTTCCATTTGAATTCTAATATTCAAATTCATCTCCAACCCCATTTGAATTTCATCATTTCAAATCCATTTAAATTCCCTTGAATTCAAATTCCATTTCAAAATCATTTGGATTTCCTATTTTGAAACCCTATTTGAAATTCTATTTCCAATACTACTTTGAAAATCCTATTTTCAAAGTTTATTTCAAATTCTATTTTGAAATCTCATATTCAAATTTCTACTTGAATTTCTATACTCAATTCCAAGTTCAAACTCAATACTTGTATTTCTATTTCAAATCTCTATTCAAATTTCATATTTGAATTCTTCTTTGAAATACTATATTTCAAATTCTATTTAAATTCTTCTTTGAAATTTTATATTTCAAACTTTATTTTGAAATTCTACATTCAAATCTCCATTTGAATTTCTTTATTCGAATTCCTTTGAATTCAAATCTTATTTAATTCCTTGAATTCAAATTCTATTTGAACTTCCATTTGAATTTCTAATATTCAATCTCCTTTTAAAATTCAAATATTTAAACTCCCTTTTAAAATTCAAATGTTATACTCAAATTTCATTTGAGTTATATATTTTAAAAATTTCATTTCAAAACCTATTTTGAAATTCCATTTCAAATTCCCATTTCACGCTTGTATTTCTATTTCTGAATTATCAAATGATAATTCATTTCACTTCATTTATAACTTTGTTATAAAAGAACTTTTTCTAAACTTCGTTTATAACGAGACTACTTGTTTTATTTTTCAAAACAAGTTTATATTTTTATTCCATTTAGAAACTCAAATTCTATTTAAAAATAGAATTTTTTCCTTTTTAAATCTCCAATATCCTTTTTACGATATTTTTAAATATCATTACTTAAGCCCAGTGATAAAACACACAAAGCAACCAATTATTTATTTTTCTAACACATCATATATAACAATATATATGCAAACAAATAAACAAACAGATAATATATTTTTGAGGAATCCTGTTGGATTCCTCCAACCTGTTTTTCCTGCATCCACAGATGTTAGCACATAAATAATACCCATTCTGCTTCGTGGCAGAATATCGCGGTATAGAAGGTCATCCACTAATCATAGCGTGGGGCGTATATAGGGTAATCATCCGCTATGAAACTGCGGGCATCCGCTAATGAGACTGCGGGAATCCAACCAATCAATCAACCCAATATATATATATAATAGCCTAAATAACTAATATATATAAAGCAAACTAGAAATCATTCACACAAGCAACAGACAATTATTTTTAATAAAATAAAAATAATTCTAAAGGTGAGTGAGATTTACTCACCGTGATTTTATTTTGCACTTGTACCAATTCCAATTTCATTTCATCGATTTTTGCGGCTCTGAACTCCTCACGAAAGATTTCATTCGATTTATCCTTGCCTAAGCAAAAATCCGAATTTTATAAATAAGCAAATGAATTTCCCTTAACAAGATCTTGTATAAGAAATTTTTTTTCTCTTCTACACTTCCTGGTTTTGAACAGCTAATGATTTTATGTTTAAATATTTCACTCTTCTAATTCAGAATTTATATAATAATACTCTAACTAATTTTTCCTTTCAGTTTCTAAATTCAGATTAGCTAATGATATTTCTTTCCAATGGGTACTAATATTTTTAAATGATATACTACTCAATTTTAAAACAAACATTACCTTAATACCTTATAATCTGACTCCTCCTTCACTGCAAATCCCAATCAACTGCCACAGTCCAAAGTCCGCAAGCAACAACGACCATTAACCTCAAATCGCCTAAATTGAACAATCATCCTACAGATCCTTAAATCGAGCTTGACTGGTCATCCCGCCTCCATCACGATCTTTCATATGCATCACTACGCCACTTCGCACCTCGTTCATCCATTTGATTACAGTGCCATCAGTATCATCGCGACCAACAGCACGCTCATGGGTTCGAAATCGAACTACCACCCATTATTCGTTTGAACAACAAAAACCATCAGATGCCCTAAACCCCATCATGTCGACCATAACGCCCCCCAAATCGATTACCGATGCCCTAACCCATAGTTCAAAAATTCGAGCTTCAAAAGATGAATCGTGACCCCCAATTTCGGTTGTTCTGAAGTCGATCTCAGTTTTGAATTCGAAGTTCGATCTTTTTTTTTTTTTTTTTTTTTTTAATTGGAGTCCGCTTTTGATTACCGAGGAAAAGGAATGGAGGAAAGGGAAATCCAATTGTCCGTGGTTTTTGAGATCGAAAGGAATACGAGTGCGAGCTTGAATATATACACGCGAATGAGGGAACAAATCGTACGAGGAAATTAAAGTCATGTTTCTTAGGTCTTTAAGGAGGGAGACATTACGGGAATGAGCATTAAAGGAGGAGACAGAACAGTTTGCTCGAGAAAACAAAGCAGTTGCGTGATTTGATAAATTAGGTCGGCCTGCCTACTTAAGGACAACATTATAAATAAAAAATAAATTTTTGATTTTAATTTAATAACTTAAATTATCTCATGGTCCCCGAACCATTATTTTCACTTGACGATTGACATCTCTAAGTTATACTGATATTCTGAAATCAACGGATCTGATTCTTAAATTAAATTTGACTATATAGAAAAGATAACGATTTAAATTAACGATTTAAACTAAATTATATTCAACATATAAATTGATTCCAAACAATTCAATTTATCGAAAATAAATTATTATTATCGTTCTAACTCAATACCGAATTTTATATTAGTCAACTGAATTGTTTCAGTTCAGTTTTAACTCTGAATTCACTTGTTACCATTCATATCAAATATATAAAATTCATTTACATTTATAATTCGGTATTTAAAACAAATGTTCGTTATAAATCGACGAAAAATCCGGGTCGTTACATTCTTCCCCCCTTAAAATAATTTCGTCCTCGAAATTGCTAAGGTAGGAATAATGATGCAAATCCATTACTTTTTAACAATTCACTTATGTTGAAACTCAACTCCTCATATTTCTATGACTTTATTTTCAACCAAAACTTTTGGTCTTCTTCCTTTCACATGCCTTCACATTCAATTCATATTTATTTCAATTTATTTCAATAAATCTATTTAAATTGATTCTAATCAATTCATTCACTTCGACCCATTTAACTTGTTTAAGTTAAATTTAAATTCCAGAATCCAAATCCTTGGGTTTCTTTTCAATTTCTTTTGAAATCCCATAAATATATACATATATTTATTTTCATTTCAAATTCAAAACATTTGAATTTTCAACCACATGTTTCTTTCAAAACAAATTTCCATCAAAACTTTTCTAAGGTAGCCATTCGTCACTTAGAAACTCGGAAATGAACACTGATCATGTTGCAATCACCATCAGAATAATTTCCCAGCCACTGAAGTGAGTTCAGTGCTTTATTTTAAAAATTAATTCAAAATGATTTTCATTCAAAAACCCCTTTCAAAATAAAACTATATTATTTTAATTACTTTGAAAAAATATTTCCAAACTTCCCAGGATTAAATTTTCAAATTCTGGTTTGAATTTCAATTCTAATTCATCTCATTTGTATATTTAATTTTCTATACAAATTCTATTTTGGTTATAAATAACCATTCCAATTTCTATAATCTTATTTGATTATAATCCTAACAATCAACACATCCATATATTATAATAATTTCAGAAAATTATCCTTTTTATATCAAAATAGAAATTTGGGTAAAATTATTTCATCTACCCACTTAAAAACAATATCATGTTCAATCTTCTGTTCAAGCGTTTAGAAATTCCTATCGACTTCGTGGCGTCCCACGATTCGACCAGAATTCATAAACTACTCAACAGACTAGCCAACACAATATAAAACAACTTTTATATCCACTAACAAATACGCTCTCTCATATATATACTCAACTCATTCTAGGGTACTACTGACCCTATCTCTAATGAGCACATGCCACACAAGCCTAGGTATTCGCTCAACCTAAGCTCTGATACCAACTGAAACGACCCGCAAATCCGTGCTATCTGAGTTGACTAAAAACACCACACGTCCAACTCGAATTGCACAGAAATACGACTCATTATTAGAAAGAAGTTAGAAGATGAGATATAGGAAGAAAGAAATATTAGAATAGAAGAACAATGAAGATCACAAACTCACAGCGGAACGAATAAAATATATTATATAACATAAGCTTCGAAATACAAATCTGTTTTGTACATATATACATACCATCATCAGAGTACACATAACATTCGATTCAGCGGAAGTAACTCTAAGTAACTAACATTGAAGCCTCCTGCTTCAAGCTCCTCCAAGTGTATCTGTAAAAGCCTGAACACTTGACTGCCCGTACAAATTTGGGCACCCAAGAGTTTAGGGAAAACAAAACAAAACAAACTCTGGGTCAGTCATGGGACTGGTGTGAGTAAACTCCAACCATTTGTTTAACTTTAAAAATCTTTTCAAAAGAAAAGATAATAGTAAGACCAGCCCACACATAAACATGGACGGTTTTTACCTTACTATAACCCAAAACACTTTGATATCAAATCCAATGATATTATAATAATGTCTACATCAAGTAAATAACCAAATAGCAGAACGCTTGCATCTCACGCTCCACATACATATTATAAAATCAAAAACCGCATGGCGCTTATTGGAGATTGGATTTCCAACATGACAAGGTATGGGACCACCTTCCGACAGTGCATCTCTAGAGGCAAATACACCTGGGTTCAACAAGAACATCTTGCAACCCGGCCCACACATGACCGACCACTCATTTCGCTTGAGTGTATCGAATGTATATCACCAACGGTTGGACTCAAACCACCGTTTCCCGAATGGGCAGAATCGATAGATTTAGAAACAAAAGGAATTTCTCTAGATAGGTGATTATACACCCTAATGGGTGCGACCCACATAGCCATGCTGCCTGCCCGATTTTTGTCCTCTCCCGGTTGTTGAGGCCTGAGGCTACGCATACTTACCATTTCTTGATAACACAATTCACTTTGAATGCCACATCGTCAGATCCGTTAATCACTAGTTGAGTTTGCACAAATATTCTGGATATTATGCCAAGGGATAAATCCGTTGCAACCATATATATTCATACAGACCAACCCATTTGATCATTGGAAATACTCTGTCAGACATTCGTCCATTTACGTTCGTTCTGGGACTGAACGAAACCGAAGGCACTATTTCTATAAATAGAAAAGCCCTTGCACTTCACTCCGTCTTCAATATATCCAGCATACTTGGTTCGCAACGCTAATGCCAATACGGAGTGGTTCTTCGGATAATAATCCAACCGGTCTCTCCATATTGACAACGATGGTCAAAAACTTCGATAGTCTGTGATTTAACTATCGAATAAAAACAAGTGTTCATCCAAACATATCAAACAAATCACTGGGCTCTTTAATTAATATTTCATTAATTAAATCTCTTCTATATTCTCTTATCAATATTTGTTAACCAAATATTTCAATAACCAGATTGACCCTTTACGCTATTTTTGATTTCGTTTCCTTATCGAATTCTATATATATATCGATATATATATTTTTAATTGTCAAATTTCTTAAAAATATTCTAACTCCTTAAATTCCCGGAAAAATTCGCCATAACCTCCCCTGTATCGGGAGCATCGGTGTAACAACCCGAAAATCTGGGCCAGTTTAAAATTTTTATTTTGGCAATTATAGCGAGTTTTGATTATTTAAAATGAATTATTTTAAATAATATCGACGTGAAATTTATTTTGAATAGAATTCGAACGTATATATTATATACGTCGTCGTTAGAATATAAATATTTATATATAATTATAAATAGAATTGAAAATGGCGCGGTAGTTCGATAATTCGATTTCAAACTTCAATTGAATGTACCGGGTGCAAAACAATCCGGATTTTAGTGAAACCAAAAATAATGGAATCTAATTGATAATATCTTTCCAACGAATGCGAAAAATCAAGATTTCATATCGGTAATCAAAAGATATGTCCAGTTGAAAATTCTGAATAGTCGCTATGGAATTCAGGCCCTTAAAAATGGACATTTTGCAAACGACCTCGGATTTCGACGAAACCAGTTTGGTTGGGTCCGGGATGTGAAGTTATTGCTAGATTCCAAATTTCATAATTTTTAGAATCAATATGTGAGCGTGGCAAAAGAAAACGCGTTTGACCAGTTTCAGTTGATTTTAATCGACTGGAAATTGGCCATTTTTCTAACGGTCTCAGAATTCGACGAAACTAGTTTTGTTAGGACCGTATCGTCAATACGAAGCTAGAAAATATTTTTATGGAATTTTTCTAGTTAGTATGTGACCCCGGTAATTTGAAATGTACGTTTAAAATTCAATATAGCAATTTAAATGTAAATTAAACGGAAACTGATTCAAACAGTCGAATCAGCTTGCGATACATATCCCATTGGTTTCGGAATGGGGGTAAAACGCTATGGACGACAGTCGGGGGGCTTGATTTCGAGTTAGAAATAAAAAGATGCTTTTTGAAAATTTAATAATTTAATAATATAAAATTCTATAAAAACCCCTACCCTCTTTTCTTTTTCTATTCTGTCTTGGATCGAAATAAAAAAAAAAAAAAAAAAAACCCGGGCCGCTTTCAAATCGAAGTCGCCACGACGCCTCCGCCCGCCCCATGACCGCCGCCCGCCGTCGGAGTCCCCTCTCCCCCTCTCCTCCTCCCCGTCGCTTCGCCCCCCCTCTCCATCGAAGGCCACGAATCCCTCAAAACTCCACAACCCTGGAATCTGCAACCACCGCCCACCATTGACCTGCCGCCACCACCCCGCTGCGCCACTCCTTGAAGCCAGCGCCGCCTTGCCGCCTTGCCGCCGACGAAGACGAGTCGCCCCCCCCCTCCTCTTCGCAGGTAAATTGTTTATGTTTTTTTTATTTAGTTTAAAACTGTTTTTTTTATTTAGTTTAAAACTGTTTTTTTTATTTAGTTTAAAACTGTTTTTTTTATTTAGTTTAAAACTGTTTTTTTTTTATTTAGTTTAAAACTGTTTTTTTTATTTAGTTTAAAACTGTTTTTTTTATTTAGTTTAAAACTGTTTTTTTTTATTTAGTTTAAAACTGTTTTTTTTATTTAGTTTAAAACTGAAATTTTATTTAGTTTAAAACTGAAATTTTAATTAGGTTAAAACTGAAATTTTAATTAAGTTAAAACTGATTTTATAAGACTTTAAAACTGATTTTAAAATAAAAGTAAAAACTGATTTTTAGAAAAAGGTTTGAACTTTAAAATTAAAAAGATCAGATTTGAAAGCAAAAGTAAAAATCATATTTTTATATGTTGAAAGCGAAAGTAAAAATTCGATTTTTATTTATTGAACTTCGAACTAAAAATTCGATTTTTATTTATTGAACTTCGAACTAAAAATTCGATTTTTATTTATTGAACTTCGAACTAAAAATTCGATTTTTATTTATTGAACTTCGAACTAAAAATTCGATTTTTATTTATTGAACTTCGAACTAAAAATTCGATTTTTATTTATTGAACTTCGAACTAAAAATTCGATTTTTATTTATTGAACTTCGAACTAAAAATTCGATTTTTATTTATTGAACTTCGAACTAAAAATTCGATTTTTATTTATTGAACTTCGAACTAAAAATTCGATTTTTATTTATTGAACTTCGAACTAAAAATTCGATTTTTATTTATTGAACTTCGAACTAAAAATTCGATTTTTATTTATTGAACTTCGAACTAAAAATTCGATTTTTATTTATTGAACTTCGAACTAAAAATTCGATTTTTATATATTGAACTTTGAAGTAAAAATTCGATTTTTATATATATAGTGACTACGGGCAACGAAGATGACGAAGAGGCGATAACGAGGAAGACTTCTGCAAATGAAGAGCCGTGGAGCTAGGATAGCTATAGGTGAGAATTTCTCACCTTTCAATTTATTTTTCTAGTTATATATATATATACTAGGATGCAGACGGTGCTTAGTAGCACCCGACACAATCGTCCACAGACCATGGACTTGTTTGTTTGATTGATTGGTGATTGATTGCGATATTGGTTTGAATGTGATTTGTGGTATGAAAAATCGAATCGATGAATTGGTTAGGATTAGACGTGCGCCGTTATAAGGCGAAGGAGTAAGGCTAGGTTAGACCCTTACTCCAAATTTTGTGGTATGCATAACGAAAGTGAATTTGATTGATGTGTGAATGGCGTGGGCCTTCACTAGACCGGGGATTAGGCTAGGCCTTGTCCCGTTTCTAGTATCGTGCCGTTATGCCGCCGAAATTTTCTAAAATATGTTAGAAAAATAAAATTATCATTTTATTTAAAGAATGAACTGAATAGAAATTCATATGTTGGAATAAAATGTTTTATCGTTAAAAATATAATTTTTAACGTGAAAGTGAATAAAATAGAATAGTCATTTACAAACCAGACGGTTTGTTTATGTACACCTATTTGAAGGACGTTGATTGGGTCGATAAATTTTACACATCGCCTAACTGCACAAATAAAATATGTGTTTGATTGTTTGAAACCCCACACGGGTGTTGGGATGAAATTTGAAGTTCACTCATCCTGATTGAGTAAATATGTCGATCGATTGATTGACAGGCTGTTATAAGCGTTGAATGTCTATATTTGATGCTTATACAGTGTAGTGCACTTTGGTTGATGGTTGATTATTTTTCAAGGCTATTATACATGTGTTGTATGAAAATCCATATAATTAACTTTATATGGTAATTGATTGGGCCTCATTCCAGTTTTAAAATAGAAATATTTGAAATAGAAATATTCGAAATGGAATATTTGAAAATATCAATATATGAAGCCGTGTTGATTAGATTGACGCCATTTTGACGTGAACGATATTTATATCGATTTTATTCATTTTAATATGAATATTAAAAAGTAATTTTGAAATGGAATATTTCGAAATGAATTGAATTGAAAGTGATTTCAAAGTGAATTGAATTGAAAGTGATTTCAAAGTGAATTGAATTGAAAACGATTTCGAAATGAATTGAATTGAAAACGATTTCGAAATGAATTGAATTGAAAACGATTTCGAAATGAATTGAATTGAAAACGATTTCGAAATGAATTGAATTGAAAACGATTTCGAAATGAATTGAATTGAATATGAATTCAAATTGAATTGAAATTTGAATTGAATAGAAATGAATTTTAAAACGAATTTATAAAGAAGAATTCAATTTTGCTTTGAATTGAAATGGAAGTTGAAATAGGTCTTGAAACGATTTTAAAACTATTTATATAATTCGTTTTGAATAGAAATCGACGAAATATATATTATATATATAATATAATGGCCTGAATAGAACGCGCCGCGCCGCGGTAGTTCGTGAATTTCGACCATTGATTTCAAACGGACATTACGGGAGATCCGACCGTCGGATTCTCCTAAAACCGGAACCGTTGGGCTCGTATCGAAAAGAGCTTTCTAACGAATATTAGAAATTTGAAATCTAACGGTTGGATTTGGAGATACGTCCAAATCAAATTTGAAAAAGGTCGCTGTAAGTGCAGTTCGATGGCCGTTGATGGAAATCGACTGTACGGGCCTTGATAAAATTATTAAAAATAGTAATAATTTGTGTAAAATCATAAGAAATGATTTAGAAAGAATTGGGATGAAAAACTCCATATTTGAAAAGATAAAAATAGATTTTTATCGAAATAAACTAGTTTTGAACTAGAATTATAATTCTATTTATTTTTAAATAAATAAATTGAATTCGAAAAGGGTTTTGAAATAACCAAAATTTCCAATGATTGCATTGGAGTGGATTTGAATCGAAATTGTCTCCGGAATATTTCGATGTTGGAATTCGTGATTATACAAGTGTTGTTATGGAAATTTGAAAGATATATATATTTATATCGTTATTTCCAATACGACATTTGTTAGTCGTAGAATTCGATATTGAATATAAGCCGATATATTTTCTATTCAGAGCCTTGTATTGAATATCGAATGTGATTTGGGTTTGTCGTGAAGGGTGTCTTTACTAACACTGTTCTTGAACCCAGTTGAGAAAAGATTAAATCTTTTTATTTAGATTTAATGAAGTGTACCAATTAAATAACATTTAATTGGAATAGAATTGATATTGATTTTTGGGTTTATCGTGAACAGTGTTTTAAATAACACTTGTTCTTTAACCCGATAATTGATGAATGTGATTTGGGTTTGTCGTGAATGGTGTCTTCACTAACACTGTTCTTGAACCCAGTTGAGAAAAGATTAAATCTTTTTATTTAGATTTAATGAAGTGTACCAATTAAATGATATTTAATTGGAATTGAATTAGTATTGATTTTTGGGTTTATCGTGAACAGTGTTTTAAATAACACTTGTTCTTTAACCCGATAATTAATGGAATGGGATTTTGGGTTTATCGTGAATCGTGTTTTAAATGACACTGATTCTTTAACCCAGATAATGATTAAAACTAAGTGGAGTTTTAATGAATCTTTAATTAGATTGAAAAGATCGAGAATGGAGTATCACCAGTTTTGCTCCAGGCGATAGTTAAATCTTTAATTAGATTTGAACGTGAAATTTAGAAACTAACTGTCGGTTAGCCAAGCAGAATGGTTTTCTGGATATTGATCTGATGTTGGTTTCGGCCTTCGGGGTTAATGTTTGGGGAATTATTCTCTTGATTAATTTACGGTTAGTGACTAATGAATTGGAATGAGGCGTATGTTGTGTTTGTGTAACACTTATTTAAAATATACGCGAGTTATTCGGAAAGACCGGGTTTATCCCATTCTGAGTAACTGATACGACGATAAGTCGAAGATGAAGACGATGGTCGAAGACCGGAGGTCTTCACGTCGTTTGGGTGATAACTGATGATCTTGATTGGGCTGTACACCCAAGAAGATGGAAATAGTTAGTGATCGTCCAGACGTACTTGGAGATCGATGGATATGCGGGGTACTAGGTGCCTCCGGTTTCGTTCAGACCCAGAACGGACTTGTAAATGGACTGTGTGTCTGACATCGGATTTCATTCTGTGTGACTGATATCGGTTGCATAGGATGGTTTGCCTGTGTGGCATGCTAAGATGCAAATGATCGAGGCTTTTGTTGAAAAGCAAAGTCTTGTGGTGATGATCAAAGCACGGCCTTTGTGGCGTAGCTTTGTGTAACGTTTACCTCGCGTGTTTCACACCAGGTATGAACCAAAAACGGGAGACGGACCTCAGGGAGGACTTGCGTTTCTTTCTAGCTAGAAGTGGCGTCAGTGGTTTTTCACGCCCTGACGAGTTTGACTTATGTGGTTGTTGCTGTTGTGAGGCGCCTCGGTTATATCGGTTTCGGCCGATGCATTCTGGTCGGCTGACGGACCAGACTTACACCCCATAGGGTGGGGAAACGTAGTGTTCAGGAATTTTAATCCACATCGGTGGACCGGCCCTGACGATCCAAGGGCCCACCTGAGTCTGGGTCCTGTGGCTCGGGCTAGAGAGTCACAAATCGGTTGAGGATCTTGCCCCTAGCCTCGGTTCATAGACGGAAATCCAATTTCCAAATACGTGACTTTGCGGTTTTATTTGTAAACCTATATATGGTGACATAGTGGCATGGGACGCTCATGTCGCCTATGATTGATACTTATGATTTGAAGTTGTCTTATACACTATGCACTTATAATAGTATCAAATGATTTGTTTTAAACGTATCAAACATTCTTTGGCTGTTATAAGGGAAAAACCCTATCCCCCGGCTTGCGTTGCATTGTGTGATAGGACCTGGGTCTTATAACAGCTTCATTTTTCCTTATTTAGCATTGCGCTGTTTGTTCTATGCACTGGTATTCTTGGGAGGAAACCCGTTCCGCGTTAGCGGCGTGGTCCCTTGATTTACCTAATGTTTTAAAATAAAGATTAACTGTTTTAGTTCTCACACCAGTCACATGACTGACCTGGAGTTTATTGTTTTAACCTAAACTCTGGGTGCCCCTATTTTTGACACGGGCAGCTAGTAGTTTTGGTTTTGCAGATTTATATTCACAGGATCCTGGTTTACAGCTGGAACGATATCCGGAAAGCTTTGTATCCGTATATCTCCTTCTAGTTGTGTATTTTATTATTTTCCGCTGCGATGTATTTAAATGTAATTTAAATCTCTGATATTTCTGTGTAATATTTATTTGTTCATACTCTGTATATTCTTGTAATCTGATGCATTGTTGTAATATACAGTGAAATGTTCTTTTAGATGCGTTCTGTTGTGGTTTGTTCTCTAACTATCCGACGCTTTCCTTTACGGGGAGGTTGCGGGTCTTCACATTTGGTATCAGAGCTTTGGTTTACAAAGCAGAGAACAAGGCACATTAGAACCATACGAAAGAATTCATCAGATATTGGATTAGTAATATCCAATGGAAATGACTCGTTAGAGATAGGATCAGTAGTATCCTAGAACGAGTGTGAAGAGTATATTTTTAAAGTGAAAACAATTTTGTTTTGAAAATTTAAATCAATTATTCGTAGTTGATTATCTATTTATATTGATGTGGACAATCCAGTATATATAGATTTTGCGTATACGTCTGATCCGCGTATATTCGAAGTTTTAATATATTAGATAGATATAGAGTCGCACTCTAGTCGCCCGGACATGGTCCTGATGATGAAGTATACCATCACCAGCATTTATTTTCGAGTAACGAAAGTGTGATATCTATATATTTCCATTAGGCTGGTGTGAGAACCAAATCTTATATAGCTAGAACACTTTGTTGTGAATTGGCATCAAAAACAAGATTTTCAGTATATATATCAAAATTATGAATTTGAAACGTTAAATTCACTAATTGATTGATGTTTGTGTTGTTTGTTCATTTGTTTGCTAATTTTAAACCATTTAGCCTAATTGAATCAAATATTGGATTATATTGAAAATTGGTCGCATTTGCTTGCATATACATATACTTATATTGAGCAGGTCATAGCAAGGAGGCTAGAGCCAGAGAATAAAATTTGTTTGCCCGACAAATAGGTACATGTTTACTACATAATTTACTGTTTTGTTTGGGTGATGATGATTTTGTGAGCCTATTGGCTAGCCGCTTGGCTTTTTCTTTTTCTTTTTGAGATCTGAAGGACCGGGGAAGCTATTTGAAATTCCCCGATGCTCCCATTGCAGGGGAGGTTATGGCGAAATTTTTCAAAAATTTAGGGTGTTAGCCAAATTTTTGAAATTTTGAAAATTCTCAGAAACTAAAGAGTTGGAGAATGGAAGCCGGATCGATCGTAGAGCTGAATAATCAAACCACTTTCGACTTTGTTCCTTTTCGGGGACGAAAAGTTTTAAGTGGGGGAGATTGTAACAACCCGAAAATCTGGGCCAGTTTAAAATTTTTATTTTGGCAATTATAGCGAGTTTTGATTATTTAAAATGAATTATTTTAAATAATATCGACGTGAAATTTATTTTGAATAGAATTCGAACGTATATATTATATACGTCGTCGTTAGAATATAAATATTTATATATAATTATAAATAGAATTGAAATTGGCGCGGTAGTTCGATAATTCGATTTCAAACTTCAATTGAATGTACCGGGTGCAAAACAATCCGGATTTTAGTGAAACCAAAAATAATGGAATCTAATTGATAATATCTTTCCAACGAATGCGAAAAATCAAGATTTCATATCGGTAATCAAAAGATATGTCCAGTTGAAAATTCTGAATAGTCGCTATGGAATTCAGGCCCTTAAAAATGGACATTTTGCAAACGACCTCGGATTTCGACGAAACCAGTTTGGTTGGGTCCGGGATGTGAAGTTATTGCTAGATTCCAAATTTCATAATTTTTAGAATCAATATGTGAGCGTGGCAAAAGAAAACGCGTTTGACCAGTTTCAGTTGATTTTAATCGACTGGAAATTGGCCATTTTTCTAACGGTCTCAGAATTCGACGAAACTAGTTTTGTTAGGACCGTATCGTCAATACGAAGCTAGAAAATATTTTTATGGAATTTTTCTAGTTAGTATGTGACCCCGGTAATTTGAAATGTACGTTTAAAATTCAATATAGCAATTTAAATGTAAATTAAACGGAAACTGATTCAAACAGTCGAATCAGCTTGCGATACATATCCCATTGGTTTCGGAATGGGGGTAAAACGCTATGGACGACAGTCGGGGGGCTTGATTTCGAGTTAGAAATAAAAAGATGCTTTTTGAAAATTTAATAATTTAATAATATAAAATTCTATAAAAACCCCTACCCTCTTTTCTTTTTCTATTCTGTCTTGGATCGAAATAAAAAAAAAAAAAAAAAAAACCCGGGCCGCTTTCAAATCGAAGCCGCCACGACGCCTCCGCCCGCCCCATGACCGCCGCCCGCCGTCGGAGTCCCCTCTCCCCCTCTCCTCCTCCCCGTCGCTTCGCCCCCCTCTCCATCGAAGGCCACGAATCCCTCAAAACTCCACAACCCTGGAATCTGCAACCACCGCCCACCATTGACCTGCCGCCACCACCCCGCTGCGCCACTCCTTGAAGCCAGCGCCGCCTTGCCGCCGACGAAGACGAGTCGCCCCCCCCTCCTCTTCGCAGGTAAATTGTTTATGTTTTTTTTATTTAGTTTAAAACTGTTTTTTTTATTTAGTTTAAAACTGTTTTTTTTATTTAGTTTAAAACTGTTTTTTTTATTTAGTTTAAAACTGTTTTTTTTTATTTAGTTTAAAACTGTTTTTTTTATTTAGTTTAAAACTGTTTTTTTTATTTAGTTTAAAACTGTTTTTTTTTATTTAGTTTAAAACTGTTTTTTTTATTTAGTTTAAAACTGAAATTTTATTTAGTTTAAAACTGAAATTTTAATTAGGTTAAAACTGAAATTTTAATTAAGTTAAAACTGATTTTATAAGACTTTAAAACTGATTTTAAAATAAAAGTAAAACCTGATTTTTAGAAAAAGGTTTGAACTTTAAAATTAAAAAGATCAGATTTGAAAGCAAAAGTAAAAATCATATTTTTATATGTTGAAAGCGAAAGTAAAAATTCGATTTTTATTTATTGAACTTCGAACTAAAAATTCGATTTTTATTTATTGAACTTCGAACTAAAAATTCGATTTTTATTTATTGAACTTCGAACTAAAAATTCGATTTTTATTTATTGAACTTCGAACTAAAAATTCGATTTTTATTTATTGAACTTCGAACTAAAAATTCGATTTTTATTTATTGAACTTCGAACTAAAAATTCGATTTTTATTTATTGAACTTCGAACTAAAAATTCGATTTTTATTTATTGAACTTCGAACTAAAAATTCGATTTTTATTTATTGAACTTCGAACTAAAAATTCGATTTTTATTTATTGAACTTCGAACTAAAAATTCGATTTTTATTTATTGAACTTCGAACTAAAAATTCGATTTTTATTTATTGAACTTCGAACTAAAAATTCGATTTTTATATATTGAACTTTGAAGTAAAAATTCGATTTTTATATATATAGTGACTACGGGCAACGAAGATGACGAAGAGGCGATAACGAGGAAGACTTCTGCAAATGAAGAGCCGTGGAGCTAGGATAGCTATAGGTGAGAATTTCTCACCTTTCAATTTATTTTTCTAGTTATATATATATATACTAGGATGCAGACGGTGCTTAGTAGCACCCGACACAATCGTCCACAGACCATGGACTTGTTTGTTTGATTGATTGGTGATTGATTGCGATATTGGTTTGAATGTGATTTGTGGTATGAAAAATCGAATCGATGAATTGGTTAGGATTAGACGTGCGCCGTTATAAGGCGAAGGAGTAAGGCTAGGTTAGACCCTTACTCCAAATTTTGTGGTATGCATAACGAAAGTGAATTTGATTGATGTGTGAATGGCGTGGGCCTTCACTAGACCGGGGATTAGGCTAGGCCTTGTCCCGTTTCTAGTATCGTGCCGTTATGCCGCCGAAATTTTCTAAAATATGTTAGAAAAATAAAATTATCATTTTATTTAAAGAATGAACTGAATAGAAATTCATATGTTGGAATAAAATGTTTTATCGTTAAAAATATAATTTTTAACGTGAAAGTGAATAAAATAGAATAGTCATTTACAAACCAGACGGTTTGTTTATGTACACCTATTTGAAGGACGTTGATTGGGTCGATAAATTTTACACATCGCCTAACTGCACAAATAAAATATGTGTTTGATTGTTTGAAACCCCACACGGGTGTTGGGATGAAATTTGAAGTTCACTCATCCTGATTGAGTAAATATGTCGATCGATTGATTGACAGGCTGTTATAAGCGTTGAATGTCTATATTTGATGCTTATACAGTGTAGTGCACTTTGGTTGATGGTTGATTATTTTTCAAGGCTATTATACATGTGTTGTATGAAAATCCATATAATTAACTTTATATGGTAATTGATTGGGCCTCATTCCAGTTTTAAAATAGAAATATTTGAAATAGAAATATTCGAAATGGAATATTTGAAAATATCAATATATGAAGCCGTGTTGATTAGATTGACGCCATTTTGACGTGAACGATATTTATATCGATTTTATTCATTTTAATATGAATATTAAAAAGTAATTTTGAAATGGAATATTTCGAAATGAATTGAATTGAAAGTGATTTCAAAGTGAATTGAATTGAAAGTGATTTCAAAGTGAATTGAATTGAAAACGATTTCGAAATGAATTGAATTGAAAACGATTTCGAAATGAATTGAATTGAAAACGATTTCGAAATGAATTGAATTGAAAACGATTTCGAAATGAATTGAATTGAAAACGATTTCGAAATGAATTGAATTGAATATGAATTCAAATTGAATTGAAATTTGAATTGAATAGAAATGAATTTTAAAACGAATTTATAAAGAAGAATTCAATTTTGCTTTGAATTGAAATGGAAGTTGAAATAGGTCTTGAAACGATTTTAAAACTATTTATATAATTCGTTTTGAATAGAAATCGACGAAATATATATTATATATATAATATAATGGCCTGAATAGAACGCGCCGCGCCGCGGTAGTTCGTGAATTTCGACCATTGATTTCAAACGGACATTACGGGAGATCCGACCGTCGGATTCTCCTAAAACCGGAACCGTTGGGCTCGTATCGAAAAGAGCTTTCTAACGAATATTAGAAATTTGAAATCTAACGGTTGGATTTGGAGATACGTCCAAATCAAATTTGAAAAAGGTCGCTGTAAGTGCAGTTCGATGGCCGTTGATGGAAATCGACTGTACGGGCCTTGATAAAATTATTAAAAATAGTAATAATTTGTGTAAAATCATAAGAAATGATTTAGAAAGAATTGGGATGAAAAACTCCATATTTGAAAAGATAAAAATAGATTTTTATCGAAATAAACTAGTTTTGAACTAGAATTATAATTCTATTTATTTTTAAATAAATAAATTGAATTCGAAAAGGGTTTTGAAATAACCAAAATTTCCAATGATTGCATTGGAGTGGATTTGAATCGAAATTGTCTCCGGAATATTTCGATGTTGGAATTCGTGATTATACAAGTGTTGTTATGGAAATTTGAAAGATATATATATTTATATCGTTATTTCCAATACGACATTTGTTAGTCGTAGAATTCGATATTGAATATAAGCCGATATATTTTCTATTCAGAGCCTTGTATTGAATATCGAATGTGATTTGGGTTTGTCGTGAAGGGTGTCTTTACTAACACTGTTCTTGAACCCAGTTGAGAAAAGATTAAATCTTTTTATTTAGATTTAATGAAGTGTACCAATTAAATAACATTTAATTGGAATAGAATTGATATTGATTTTTGGGTTTATCGTGAACAGTGTTTTAAATAACACTTGTTCTTTAACCCGATAATTGATGAATGTGATTTGGGTTTGTCGTGAATGGTGTCTTCACTAACACTGTTCTTGAACCCAGTTGAGAAAAGATTAAATCTTTTTATTTAGATTTAATGAAGTGTACCAATTAAATGATATTTAATTGGAATTGAATTAGTATTGATTTTTGGGTTTATCGTGAACAGTGTTTTAAATAACACTTGTTCTTTAACCCGATAATTAATGGAATGGGATTTTGGGTTTATCGTGAATCGTGTTTTAAATGACACTGATTCTTTAACCCAGATAATGATTAAAACTAAGTGGAGTTTTAATGAATCTTTAATTAGATTGAAAAGATCGAGAATGGAGTATCACCAGTTTTGCTCCAGGCGATAGTTAAATCTTTAATTAGATTTGAACGTGAAATTTAGAAACTAACTGTCGGTTAGCCAAGCAGAATGGTTTTCTGGATATTGATCTGATGTTGGTTTCGGCCTTCGGGGTTAATGTTTGGGGAATTATTCTCTTGATTAATTTACGGTTAGTGACTAATGAATTGGAATGAGGCGTATGTTGTGTTTGTGTAACACTTATTTAAAATATACGCGAGTTATTCGGAAAGACCGGGTTTATCCCATTCTGAGTAACTGATACGACGATAAGTCGAAGATGAAGACGATGGTCGAAGACCGGAGGTCTTCACGTCGTTTGGGTGATAACTGATGATCTTGATTGGGCTGTACACCCAAGAAGATGGAAATAGTTAGTGATCGTCCAGACGTACTTGGAGATCGATGGATATGCGGGGTACTAGGTGCCTCCGGTTTCGTTCAGACCCAGAACGGACTTGTAAATGGACTGTGTGTCTGACATCGGATTTCATTCTGTGTGACTGATATCGGTTGCATAGGATGGTTTGCCTGTGTGGCATGCTAAGATGCAAATGATCGAGGCTTTTGTTGAAAAGCAAAGTCTTGTGGTGATGATCAAAGCACGGCCTTTGTGGCGTAGCTTTGTGTAACGTTTACCTCGCGTGTTTCACACCAGGTATGAACCAAAAACGGGAGACGGACCTCAGGGAGGACTTGCGTTTCTTTCTAGCTAGAAGTGGCGTCAGTGGTTTTTCACGCCCTGACGAGTTTGACTTATGTGGTTGTTGCTGTTGCGAGGCGCCTCGGTTATATCGGTTTCGGCCGATGCATTCTGGTCGGCTGACGGACCAGACTTACACCCCATAGGGTGGGGAAACGTAGTGTTCAGGAATTTTAATCCACATCGGTGGACCGGCCCTGACGATCCAAGGGCCCACCTGAGTCTGGGTCCTGTGGCTCGGGCTAGAGAGTCACAAATCGGTTGAGGATCTTGCCCCTAGCCTCGGTTCATAGACGGAAATCCAATTTCCAAATACGTGACTTTGCGGTTTTATTTGTAAACCTATATATGGTGACATAGTGGCATGGGACGCTCATGTCGCCTATGATTGATACTTATGATTTGAAGTTGTCTTATACACTATGCACTTATAATAGTATCAAATGATTTGTTTTAAACGTATCAAACATTCTTTGGCTGTTATAAGGGAAAAACCCTATCCCCCGGCTTGCGTTGCATTGTGTGATAGGACCTGGGTCTTATAACAGCTTCATTTTTCCTTATTTAGCATTGCGCTGTTTGTTCTATGCACTGGTATTCTTGGGAGGAAACCCGTTCCGCGTTAGCGGCGTGGTCCCTTGATTTACCTAATGTTTTAAAATAAAGATTAACTGTTTTAGTTCTCACACCAGTCACATGACTGACCTGGAGTTTATTGTTTTAACCTAAACTCTGGGTGCCCCTATTTTTGACACGGGCAGCTAGTAGTTTTGGTTTTGCAGATTTATATTCACAGGATCCTGGTTTACAGCTGGAACGATATCCGGAAAGCTTTGTATCCGTATATCTCCTTCTAGTTGTGTATTTTATTATTTTCCGCTGCGATGTATTTAAATGTAATTTAAATCTCTGATATTTCTGTGTAATATTTATTTGTTCATACTCTGTATATTCTTGTAATCTGATGCATTGTTGTAATATACAGTGAAATGTTCTTTTAGATGCGTTCTGTTGTGGTTTGTTCTCTAACTATCCGACGCTTTCCTTTACGGGGAGGTTGCGGGTCTTCACATTCGGGAAATTTCAAATAGCATCCCGGTATCTTCTAATCTCAAAAGGAAAAAGAAAAAGCCAAGCGGCTTGCCGATACGGCGCATAAAATCTCATATATGAATTAAACATGTACCTTTTTGTCGAGCATTTCATTTATAACTTCATATATCTCATCCCATACCTGTCTAACACCTGTTCACCTGTTTTCAATTCAATTCAATACCATCTAATCGTTTGAATTCAGTTTCGCCCATTTATTCCTTAAATCGGCCATTTGGCCTATTTCACTTCTTGGTTGAACATAACATGTTTAAACAAAATGTTTAACTCGTTCATAACCAAAATTGAATTTCAATTCTAGTTTCCCTTTTTAATTTCGAATATACATTTTCAAATCGAATTCGCTTATTCAAAGCCCAATATTAATTTGAAATCTCATTAACTAATTACTATTCGAATTAGTTAACTCTATTCAATAAACCAAAAATCTGATTTCTGTTTCAGAAATCAACTCATTACTCTACTGGAGTTCACATATGTTTTATAACTCAAATCTGGATTTTTCTAAATAGAAATTCGGATTTTATTTGCTTAAAATCCTTTTAAAAGAATTAAATAAACCGTTATGGTTTTAAACGATTCTGGCGCTGCTTTTCTGAAAATTTGATTTTGACATAACTCAAAATCTATACGACGAAATCCAGATTTTTCTCCTTCATTAGAAAACTATTATCAAACTGGTCCTGACGTTTCTTGTTTCGAAGAATTCCGACTTCAATTGAGTCCGGTATACTCGATTGAAGTTCGAATCGCTATTTTACGAACTGCAGCGCTGCGGCGAGTTCGTTTTTAATTATATTTATAAATATAAACGTTAAACTTCTTTAAAATGAATTCAACTTCATTTAACTCCATTTGAATTCCTTGATTCAAATTCCCATCTCACTTTGAATTCCATATTCAAATTTCAATTCCTTTTCTATTTGATATTCAAATTCAATATTTGAATTTCTATTTGAATTCCCTATATTCAAATTCGATACTTGAATTCATTTGAATTCTCTTATTCAAACTCTATACTTAAATTCCATTTGAACTTCTATATCCCAATTTCTATATTTGAATTCTATTGGAATTCAAATATTCAAACTCCTTTTTAAACTCTATATTCAAAATTCCATAGTTTAAAACTCATTTGAATTTCATATTCAAATCCCATAGATCAAATCCTATTTGAATTCAATTTGAATCTCTTATATTCAAATTTCATTTTCCATTTCCATTTGAATTCTAATATTCAAATTCATCTCCAACCCCATTTGAATTTCATCATTTCAAATCCATTTAAATTCCCTTGAATTCAAATTCCATTTCAAAATCATTTGGATTTCCTATTTTGAAACCCTATTTGAAATTCTATTTCCAATACTACTTTGAAAATCCTATTTTCAAAGTTTATTTCAAATTCTATTTTGAAATCTCATATTCAAATTTCTACTTGAATTTCTATACTCAATTCCAAGTTCAAACTCAATACTTGTATTTCTATTTCAAATCTCTATTCAAATTTCATATTTGAATTCTTCTTTGAAATACTATATTTCAAATTCTATTTAAATTCTTCTTTGAAATTTTATATTTCAAACTTTATTTTGAAATTCTACATTCAAATCTCCATTTGAATTTCTTTATTCGAATTCCTTTGAATTCAAATCTTATTTAATTCCTTGAATTCAAATTCTATTTGAACTTCCATTTGAATTTCTAATATTCAATCTCCTTTTAAAATTCAAATATTTAAACTCCCTTTTAAAATTCAAATGTTATACTCAAATTTCATTTGAGTTATATATTTTAAAATTTTCATTTCAAAACCTATTTTGAAATTCCATTTCAAATTCCCATTTCACGCTTGTATTTCTATTTCTGAATTATCAAATGATAATTCATTTCACTTCATTTATAACTTTGTTATAAAAGAACTTTTTCTAAACTTCGTTTATAACGAGACTACTTGTTTTATTTTTCAAAACAAGTTTATATTTTTATTCCATTTAGAAACTCAAATTCTATTTAAAAATAGAATTTTTTCCTTTTTAAATCTCCAATATCCTTTTTACGATATTTTTAAATATCATTACTTAAGCCCAGTGATAAAACACACAAAGCAACCAATTATTTATTTTTCTAACACATCATATATAACAATATATATGCAAACAAATAAACAAACAGATAATATATTTTTGAGGAATCCTGTTGGATTCCTCCAACCTGTTTTTCCTGCATCCACAGATGTTAGCACATAAATAATACCCATTCTGCTTCGTGGCAGAATATCGCGGTATAGAAGGTCATCCACTAATCATAGCGTGGGGCGTATATAGGGTAATCATCCGCTATGAAACTGCGGGCATCCGCTAATGAGACTGCGGGAATCCAACCAATCAATCAACCCAATATATATATATAATAGCCTAAATAACTAATATATATAAAGCAAACTAGAAATCATTCACACAAGCAACAGACAATTATTTTTAATAAAATAAAAATAATTCTAAAGGTGAGTGAGATTTACTCACCGTGATTTTATTTTGCACTTGTACCAATTCCAATTTCATTTCATCGATTTTTGCGGCTCTGAACTCCTCACGAAAGATTTCATTCGATTTATCCTTGCCTAAGCAAAAATCCGAATTTTATAAATAAGCAAATGAATTTCCCTTAACAAGATCTTGTATAAGAAATTTTTTTTTCTCTTCTACACTTCCTGGTTTTGAACAGCTAATGATTTTATGTTTAAATATTTCACTCTTCTAATTCAGAATTTATATAATAATACTCTAACTAATTTTTCCTTTCAGTTTCTAAATTCAGATTAGCTAATGATATTTCTTTCCAATGGGTACTAATATTTTTAAATGATATACTACTCAATTTTAAAACAAACATTACCTTAATACCTTATAATCTGACTCCTCCTTCACTGCAAATCCCAATCAACTGCCACAGTCCAAAGTCCGCAAGCAACAACGACCATTAACCTCAAATCGCCTAAATTGAACAATCATCCTACAGATCCTTAAATCGAGCTTGACTGGTCATCCCGCCTCCATCACGATCTTTCATATGCATCACTACGCCACTTCGCACCTCGTTCATCCATTTGATTACAGTGCCATCAGTATCATCGCGACCAACAGCACGCTCATGGGTTCGAAATCGAACTACCACCCATTATTCGTTTGAACAACAAAAACCATCAGATGCCCTAAACCCCATCATGTCGACCATAACGCCCCCCAAATCGATTACCGATGCCCTAACCCATAGTTCAAAAATTCGAGCTTCAAAAGATGAATCGTGACCCCCAATTTCGGTTGTTCTGAAGTCGATCTCAGTTTTGAATTCGAAGTTCGATCTTTTTTTTTTTTTTTTTTTTTTAATTGGAGTCCGCTTTTGATTACCGAGGAAAAGGAATGGAGGAAAGGGAAATCCAATTGTCCGTGGTTTTTGAGATCGAAAGGAATACGAGTGCGAGCTTGAATATATACACGCGAATGAGGGAACAAATCGTACGAGGAAATTAAAGTCATGTTTCTTAGGTCTTTAAGGAGGGAGACATTACGGGAATGAGCATTAAAGGAGGAGACAGAACAGTTTGCTCGAGAAAACAAAGCAGTTGCGTGATTTGATAAATTAGGTCGGCCTGCCTACTTAAGGACAACATTATAAATAAAAAATAAATTTTTGATTTTAATTTAATAACTTAAATTATCTCATGGTCCCCGAACCATTATTTTCACTTGACGATTGACATCTCTAAGTTATACTGATATTCTGAAATCAACGGATCTGATTCTTAAATTAAATTTGACTATATAGAAAAGATAACGATTTAAATTAACGATTTAAACTAAATTATATTCAACATATAAATTGATTCCAAACAATTCAATTTATCGAAAATAAATTATTATTATCGTTCTAACTCAATACCGAATTTTATATTAGTCAACTGAATTGTTTCAGTTCAGTTTTAACTCTGAATTCACTTGTTACCATTCATATCAAATATATAAAATTCATTTACATTTATAATTCGGTATTTAAAACAAATGTTCGTTATAAATCGACGAAAAATCCGGGTCGTTACAATAAATCAATTTAAATTTCATTTAAAATATTTCCAATACTTTTAAACCTTTGAAACATTCCACAAATCATTTAGAAAAGATCATTTAAAGTTCGGGAAATGGTTTGCAGGTTAAAAACTTCAAAATAGATTGTTTCCAAAGAAAGTGTTACAATAGAGTTTTCAAAAGCATTACAAAAGCGTTACAAACAATTATCTTAACTACTTTGATCAAAATATCATTTATCTTAGCCAAAAATTAAACTTTAAGATTTAAAACACTTTTACATAATTTATAACCATTTTACAATTTTTTCCATATTTTCAAAACACTTAAAATAGCTATTTATAGTTATGGTCAACAACTGTTCTTACAACGACCTTTTCCAAAACGGTTTTAAACATAACTTGGAAATTATAACTGAAATTATAATCTTCTTTCACTCATTAGAAATCTCTTATTAAAAGAAATCAAATGTTTTTCGTTTCATGGAAATCCGATTTAGATTACAAAAGTTATAACCGTTTAAAGTTTGCATTTAAAATACACAAATTGCCATTGTGCGACAGGCTCTGTTTTAACCATAATAACCATTATTCTGCGATACTCCAAAATACCTTAGAAAACTACTATATCCTTATATAAACCATTTAAAATCATTTAAGGTAATTTACATTGACTTTCCAAATTATTTCGGGTTCAAAATTTAACTTTTATTTTTCACTTAATAAATCAAATTCCAATTCATTTCTGAATTCAAATAACTTCAAATTAACAATCTCATTTGTCGTATCAGTTAAGGATAGCCAAGGGGAGCAGGAAACTAGAATTTCCAAACCCAAGCCTAGACACTATCCTCTCTATCATCCTAGGACATTTCAGTATTTATCTAAAGGAACTTTATCAATATATATGAATTCATACATATGGTCTTTCCCAATTATTAACCTTCAATTTCAAAAACGATATTGCTTCTAATTACGAAGGAGATTTGTCAATCACCAATGTGATACCATAGTTGCTATGTCATAGTGTAACACCCCGCATTTTATGACAATAAAATAAAGTAATATAATTGCATGTAACAGGTTCATACATTGAAATGAAGAAAAGATCAATAAAATGAATTACATGCAATAAAAAGAAATGCAATGCAATTAAAATGCATATTTTAAAAAGAAAAGAAAATTTTGAAGAGCTTCTAGAATTTGGCCACGGGATTAGCGTCATTGCGTTCATTGCGATTTTCTGGTCAATTTAGACTTATTGATTGCAGAAAACTGATTTAAGCTGAAAGAGATACCTTTAAATGAAGTGTGGTAGCAAAACTTGAGAACAAGGTAAAAGAAGGAGAACAATAACTACCATTGTTTTTAAACTTATTAATAAAAGACATCATAGCTCAGTTGGTTAAGGCATTGGTTTTGTAACATAGAGGTCACGAGGTTCGTACCCGGCGGCGACATAATTTTTATCTTTGTTTTAGAGAGACTCAACTGAACATACAAATATATGTACGCATACAAATTCAAAATTTGAAAGGATAAGAATGTACATATATGGAAATAAAGAAAATATATGTATATATAAAAGGATACATATGTATATATATATGCAGAAATATATGTATATAAGAGATAAAATTCAAGATAAGGCTACAGTCAATGAAATATGGCAAGAATCAAATAACAGTGCAACACTATTTGAATTTTTAAAACAAAACGAAAGTTGTACGCATATATATACGCGTAAAAAGATCATTAGAAGAATTTTATATGTATAAGAAAATTTCATGTGAATACAACAGTTAAATAAATTCCAGAAAATTCAAACATTCAAAAATTCAAAAATCAAATTATGCGCCTAAACTGCTAGTGGGACCCGGGGGGTCGACACCCCTATAGGGGTGTCAACACCGGGGTCGACACCCATATAGGGTGTTGACACCCCTATAGGGGGTCGACATCATCGAGATCCAACACAAATTTGGGCAGATTCGTTGACGTGCCTGGACTATTTTCTTAACCAGTTTCAATGCTGACTTTGCGTTGCGTGTACGATAAGATCCTGAACACCTATAAATAGGCTAGCAGAGCCTACTCTAAATCTCATATTTCTGAGACAACGTAGAAGCTCTACCATTCTTCTTCCTCCTTAAATCTCTTTAGAAAATTAAGATTATTAATTTAGGAAAAATTCTAAATCAAGATCTGGAGGAAAAGAATTGGTGTTAATAAAAAGGTGTTCATAATCAAATGCGAAGTGAGGTAATTTTCTAGATCTGGTCTATTCAATTTTCTTCCCTTTTTCTTTTAGTAAAAATTACGAATCCATGGTTGTTAGGTTCTGAATCCAATTAGTGGAAAACCATGGAATGCTAGATTTGAACCAGATCCAGGACTTGGAAAGAAATTAAGGTTAGTGGATTTAAGTTATATCATCTTTTGATAAAGATATATTATCGTTTTACATTCCCCATTATTGTATAATGTGAATTTTCTAGAATAATTAAAAGTATTGAATTTTTGTTATGACATGTTTAAATATGATATGTTGAAATGTTTAAACATACGTTAAAAGGATTAAAGTGACGAATATGACATGTTGGAATATTAATATACTAAGATGTTAATATGTTGAAAATTTTGCCAAAATATGCGTAGCAATTACAGTTGTTTCAATTCTATGTTACCTTGTGACATTTGTGTACCTGGACCGTTAACGATAGAAATTGTGAAAATTACATGTTAATTTAGAAAAATTACATGATTTGGTGATCACGGGTTATTGTTGAAATTGAAAAATTATCTGATTAATTGATTACATGTTAGAATGGAATTGATTGTATGCTAGAAAGAACATATGACATAAAATAGGCATAATATGATGACATGTAAATTATAAATTACAGTGGAAATTTGAAAGAAGAAGACATGCCTAGATTATATGGAAGATTTACAGTAAATAAGAAACTGTAACCGCACTTAGACATGAGGTTAGCTTACACTTATTGTAGAAGTCTGCCCAGAACTGCCCGGCATATCCAGCATCCACAAGTGGTAAATCTAATGTGAGGGGTCTAAGTGCATAAATAAAACATGTAAAGGTGCTAAGACATGAGGTTTAGTCAACTTGTGGAAGATGTCTGCCCGGAACTGCCCGACAAATCCAGCATCCACAAGTGTAGGCTTAATTTGAGAGGTCTAGTGCATAAACATATATATATATATATATATATATATTAATGTATGTAAATAGCAGGATTGATAAATAACATTAATGGTAATTAATGGGAATGAATGGAATTGAACGAAAGATAATTACAACAGTAAAAAGGGAAAGGAATGAACGGGGAATGATAATAACCAATTATAGATAAATTACATTAATGAGAATGTTGTATAATAGGTAAACTTGTCCTAGGGATAAGTGAAGATTATAAATTTGGTTATAATAAACTAGTAAGGAAATGAGATAACTGGTTAAATGAGATAAGTGACACTTAATTATAAATTAAGTAATCTGTAAACTTGGAAGTCTGAAATCTGCTTATAAAAATAACATGTTTAGGCTTTTCCTAGGGACAAGATGTAACAACCCGAATTTTAATAACATGTTGAAACTAGAAATCAGGGTATAATTAATTTTTAAAATAATAATTAAGGGAAACGGGTTACTCCATTGCATTCTTCTCGAAATTTTACATGAAATAAAGTCCGAGTTTTCGAAAATCGGAGTCCGGGTGAAGAAGTTATGGCCTGTAGAAGATTCAGCAGATTTTAGGCAGCACAAGACCAGGTAGGTCGACCTGGGGGCCAGGTCGACCATGTGGTCGACCTTAAGGTCGACCTACCCCCCAAGTCGACCATGCGGTCGACCTCTCCCCTTACAGGTCGACCTGGTCGGCCTGTTTTGACCCAGAACTCATTTTTGAAGCCTGAGACGTGTTTTGATGGTCCGGATTGATTCTAGGGTTAATCTAAGGGCCTAAACTAGTTGCTGCACCTATAAAAACACCCTTAGACCTAACCTAATTTACAATAAATCATTCTTACATCAAAATGCTATTGAGGTCCCTCTTGATCATGGCCGTCGTCTCTAATCAATTTTCTAAGCTTTCATACACAATCCAATTCGAAGATTAAGGCTTCTACAATGATTCCAGACAATAAATCAACAACGTCACTGCAACATCTACAACAAATTCAGTTCTTAATTCATTAGCCATCCTTTGTAAGTTCTAGTTTTTTTTAGATTTAAACATTTAATTATAATATGGCCATGGAATAAAGTGGAATTGGATTTAAGTATGTTTAATGATTCAGATCTATTTCTGTCGCTTCTTGAATCTTGAGTATTGGGACTTTTCTATGTTCGTTCTCATGTCAAAACTTATGATCTATTCAGCCTGTTGTAAATCAGTTTATCTTGATTCATATTGATATTATTATCAAGATCTATCTTTTATGCCAGAGATGATGTTTTTATGCCAGTTTTCTCTTTATGCTGATTGTTATACAAATTCTACCTTCCCCTATTTATTTTCTTTCGATGAACCTAGGTCAATTTCGGACCTAGGCCTAAACCGCGATTTGCGTATGATTGAATACGGGGAAATATGGGAATGTTGTCTGTATTGGATATACATGTTTGGTGAAATTGATGGCATAACATGAAATTGGAAATATGGGGTATTGTCAATATAATTGAAATTGCAAGTTTGGCCATTGGCATAATTAAATTGGCATGATGTGGGCTTAATGAATTAGCATGTAAATCAAATCACGAGTTCGGGACTATGTAAATTAAATCAAAAGATTAAGTTTATGATTGGGCATAAGTAGAATTAGGTATTTGAACCTAAAAGCAATTGTAAACTTGATAATTGGCATAAATATGTATTATGAACATGGGTAGTTGGCGTGTGTTGTAATAAAAAGATTATAGTTTGGGATAACTACATCATGAATCATGATTTGGGTTTATTTGGACATGAAACTTGATACATGTAATCTTGGCTAGAACTTGATATGGGTAAAATGGCATAAATATTTATTTATTTATTTATATACATATAAATTGGCATGTAATTTTGGAACTTGGGCATATGTTTATTAATATGTAAAGTTGGGAATTTGAAACATGAAAATGACTATGAATTGGATAATTGACTTGAACACGAACATTTCTATATGTTAAACACATGAACTGATATTGGGGTTTTGGGGGAAATACGACCATTAATGAACCTTTGACATGAGGTTAGACTCGGTTTGTGGTGTAAATCTGCCCTGAACCGCCCGGCAAATCCAGTAGCCACAAAGTGTCAGTCTGATGTGAGAGGTCGAAGGTCGAATTATAGGCATAACGATTTATGACACGAGGTTAGACTCAGTTTGTGGTGTAAATCTTCCTGGAACCGCCCGGCAAATCCAGTGGCCACAAAATGCACGGTCTAATGTGAGAGGTCATGACTTGTTCGTCATAATGAATGAATTAATACTAACTATAATAAGACGTGGGTATGGTTAGAGGGTTAGGTGGGATGACATGGAAATTTGACATGTAAATGTGGACCTAACCGGTATGAGTTAAGAACATGTAAAACTTATAAATGTAGGCTTAACCAACATAACTGTTAATCAGACCAATAGGTGGGTTAAGTAATATGACTAGACTAATGACACTTAACCAATATAACATGACACGTGGCAGGGTTAAGTCATGAACCGCTTGAACATACTTAACCAACTTGACATGCTAGACTGATAGGGTTAATTCATGAACCGTTTGAATATACTTATCCAATTTGACGCAATGATTTGGTATGGTTAAGTCATGAAACGCTTGAACATACTTAACCAACTTGACACATGATTCATAGGGCTAAGTCATGAATTTGAACGACAACACTTAGCCAATTTGACATGACACGTAGACGGGTTAAGTCTCGAATTTAAATGACAACACTTAACCTGCTGGACGAAAACCTTAGTTACGCGGTCCTTTTCAGCAGTAACCAACTAGATGTATCATGGTACCCTGGAACTAGGCAGGGTGGGGCACGATTACTGTGCTGATTGTAAGTGACCAGAACGACGGCTGAGTTGGTGCGCCATTGTAGGTTCAGGCGGACTATGGTCGTGCACGTAGTCCGGAGTTGAAAAAGCAGGCATTGGGCACCAGTAGGTTTACACTGTGCGTGCTTGATTCGTGTCGGTGGTTGGCGCCCTAGGGCTTGATACACCCTATGGTGGACCTAGCACAGGTAACTACATTCGTGATAGGGCCGTATGACACAGACACATGACGAGCTAGAACTTGTAAGGAGCCGATCGATTAATAGATCGTTTCGTGGGACCAAGTAATGGGTCATTTCATGATATTGGGCAAGGGATCATTTCATAGTTAATACATGACACGGGTTGGGTTACTAGTACAGATGGTAAAGGCCCATTTCTGTTTCTGTTTCTGTTTAGAAATTAGGATAACACCTAATCTTGTTCGACTAGTATTGGTGTAGAGAATATAGGAAATCAAAGAAAATAGTGGAATGGTGAAGCTTAGAAATCTTGCGATGTTATACTTAATAAAAACCTTGCAATGTGATACTTGGTAGGAACCTTGTGATGGTACTCTTGATAGGAAGCATGGGATGCTATACTTGATTCATCGTGCCTGTAGCTTACCTTGTCATCATGCTTATGTTTACCTTCAGTTTATTCATGTCATATTATCTTCACCTGTTTTTATGCTGAAAGCCACTAGGACTTACTCAATCTTTATGACTGACCCAGTTTGTTTCTCCTCTTTTTCTTTCGTTCCCCCCAGGTTCGCAGGGTGGGAATACAGCTTAGTTCGGATCTTACCAAGCTCCAAGGCTCTTTCATGTACTGCTTGAATTTCTCTTGGCTATGGCTTGCTTTGCTTTATTGGGGAATACTACAATTTATTTTCATGCTTCTATCTTTTTGAGCAAGACAGATATTTTAGCTATGTAATTGGGTATTTGAAAGTTGATGGGATTTTATTGTAAACAATTATATTTAATAAATGATTTGAAGTACTTCTACTTTACCTTCCGCTGTTTTATATATGTCTATCTTGTAATATTTCTGTTACAGTACCCATAATGCTCCATTGAAGTTAAGGCATTCCCTTTGTGAGTGACCTTAACAGATGTGGGGTGTTACATTTGGTATCAGAGCAGAAGGTTACCAGACTGGGCAAAAGCTTTTAAAAACCTTCTGAAATTATTTGCAAAACATTTACAAAGAAGCATTTTTCTAAGATATGTTTTGTTTTACGAAAGGCATATTACCCAAAGCCATATGCACTATCTTTTGATTCTCTCGTTGAGTCTCTTCTCTCTTTCTTTTTCACCATAGTTTGTAGGCATACAACGCATGAAGGAGGGCAAAGAAGTGCCCAACCTCCATCAAGAGCCGCAGTAGTTCCATCTGCGACTTATCTTATTTCAAGCTTTGTAGGGTTGCCATCCGATGGAGGTAGCTTTCGAGAAACTTGTCAACAAGTTATACAAGGATAGTAAGAACGAGGATAAAAGAACACATGCCTAAGGATAAGAAACTTGTTGATAGGGCTTAATCCATGAAGGAGGAAAAGGTGAAAGGAAAGAGGCCAAAGTGAGAGAATAATAAAACCCATGACAAGTATCTTTAGTATGGTAAAAAAGGACATTAGTTGAGTATTATAGGACAAGGGAAAAGAACAAGATCGTCGAAAGGGCAATTGTATGCTCTCACTACTAGCATACCTAAGAGAGGTGGTAACGTTTCTGTCAAAGGTTTAGCTTTTCTTTTCCATCATACCGTTAGAACTTTGTTTTTGTACATCGCATCCTTTTAATTCTCCTTCGATAGTTGGAGTCTCTGCACCTTAGTACTAGCGTAGTAGAGGATCCCGTTTTTGTCTCAAATCCTGTGGGGAATCGGCTCATTTATTCGTGACTTTTTTGGATTTGAGAATGTCTATGATAAGTGTTAAGTTTAGAAGTAATGCTTATGTTTTTGGGCAATGGGTTGATTCTAGGGATGGAGTGGTTTTCCAAAAAGGATACCATTCTCGAGTATGAAAAGAGGGTAGTTAGACTCTTGACTTGCCACGGTAATGCCCTCGAAGTCTAGTGTAACCCTTAGGGTTCTGCCATGCTTAGTTACCTAGAATCCCTTGATATATTTATTGATCCGCTCGAGTAGTGTTCGCCACTAAGGCGGACGGTTCATCTTGCTTATGCATGAGTTATAGAAAATCACCTTAGTAAGTACACTTGGCAACATGGTTGGCATTTGTTTATTTTCAAGAGATAATTCATTTATGTGGAATACCTTTTAGTAAGTGAACGAGATCCGAGATTCACTAGTGAATTTTGGAGAGCTTGCATGAAACCATGAGTACGCAGTTATGTTTAAGCCAAGTATACTAGAAAAAGAATAAGTGAAAGTGGAACGAGAGGCGACAGTGAAATGAGTTCCAACTCATATTTTGGAAATAGGAATTAAGAAGCTACGAAATTGTGAAGCTAAAGACGGTCAAAGCACAATGGAGTTAAGCTCAAGGAAATGAGACTTAGGAGATTGAAGACTAGACACGCGCATCATATCTCTTTTTAAGAGTATATACTTGATTCCTCTTTTTCTGCAGAGCTTATTTTCAAGCTATCTTTTAAGTATAACCTCTCGGACCTATTCTCCATCCTATTTCTGTCGCAAACCCCATAGGGAGTATGACTCATCTGTTAGTAATACATGTTGGGGATTGAGGGTGTCCGTTGGGTTGACTAAACTTTTTGGGATTTATTGGATATAGGTTGGTCTTAGGAAGGGATTTCTTGTGACCAAAAAGGAGTCCATCATGCTTAGTTTCCTAGAAACATATATATTGGTTTGTTAATTCTTTAGGTATCGGTCTGATATTGATTTTGGTCTTCGGGGATGGTGCTTAGGGAGTTCTTCTCCTAACCAGTATATATGTGACATAGGTTTCCAGTTTTGACATTGCCTAATGGGCATAAACTTTTTACTTGCTTCTATCGTTCGACTATATCTTTAGGCAGGAACAATTGGGTGTAAACATGTATTTGAGACATGTTATGATTGATGGTTGCAAGTGGTTGCAAGCGGTTGCTAGTGGTTGCTCGTGGATGTATATACACGCACCTTAGACACTAGATTGGCTCTGTCACCTTTCATATTGCATATGCATGAGTGTTTATACTTGTTTATGGATGAAATTAAATGTGTTATCATGTGGATGTTGCAAATGGATGAATGTTTGTGCACACATATAGTGTTTATATGGCTAGGACTATTCGCATACATGTTGGACTCATGGCACTAAAGCATAGTTTGCATTAAGAAGATCAATCAGGCCTGATCATTTGCATTAGATAAGGAACATATACACACACTTTCTGCATATGTTCATACAACAATAGAAATCTCTTAAGGACAATGGATGCCTGTGATTGATGATTGAGTAGATGGATGATTGGATAGTAGGACACATTCTTCTTAACTTGACGATTTCGAGGACGAAATCCTTTAAGGAGGGGAGAATGTAACAACCCGAATTTTAATAACATGTTGAAACTAGAAATCAGGGTATAATTAATTTTTAAAATAAGAATTAAGGGAAACGGGTTATGCCATTGCGTTCATCTCGAAATTTTACATGAAATAGAGTCTGAGTTTTCGAAAATCGGAGTCCGGATGAAGAAGTTATGGCCTGTAGAAGATTCAGCAGATTTTAGGCAACATAGGACCAGGCAGGTCGACCTGGGGGCCAGGTCGACCTTAGGGTCGACCTACCCCCCAGTTCGACCATGTGGTCGACCTCCCTCCCTTACAGGTCGACCTGGTCGGCCTGTTTTGACCCAGAACTCATTTTTGAAGCCTAAGACGTGTTTTGAAGGTCCGGATTGATTTTAGGGTTAATCTAAGGGCCTAAACTAGTTGGTACACCTATAAAAACACCCTTAGACCTAACCTAATTTACAACAAATCATTCTTACACCAAAATGCTGTTGAGGTCCCTCATGATCATGGCCGCCGTCTCTAATCAATTTCCTAAGCTTTCATACACAATCCAATTCGAAGATTAAGGCTTCTACAATGATTAAAGACAATAAATCAACAACATCACTGCAACATTCTACAACAAATTCAGTTCTTAATTCATTAGCCACGCTCTGTAAGTTCTAGTTGTTTTAAGATTTAAACATTTAATTATAATATGGCCATGGAATAAAGTGGAATTGGATTTAAGTATGTTTATTGATTCAGATCTATTTCTGTTGCTTCTTGAATCTTGAGTTTTGGGAATTTTCTATGTTCGTTCTCATGTCAAGCTGATGATCTATTCAGCCTATTTTAAATCAGTTTTTCTTGATTCATATTGATATTATTATCAAGATCTATCTTTTATGCCAGAGATGATGTTTTTATGCCAGTTTTCTCTCTATGCTGATTGTTATACAAATTCTACCTTCCCCTATTTATTTTCTTTCGATGAACCTAAGTCAATTTCGGACCTAGGCCTAAACCGCAATTTGCGTACGATTGAATATGGGGAAATATGGGAATGTTGTCTATATTGGATATACATGTTTGGTAAAATTGATGGCATAACATGAAATTGGAAATTTGGGGTATTGTTAATATAATTGAAATTGCAAGTTCGGCTATTGGCATAATTAAATTGGCATGAAGTGGGCTTAATGAATTAGCATGTAAATCAAATCACAAGTTCGGGCCTATGTAAATTAAATCAAAAGGTTAGGTTTATGATTGGGCATAAGTAGAATTGGGACTTTGAACCTAAAAGCAATTGTAAACTTGATAATTGGCATAAATATGTATTATGAACTTGGGTAGTTGGCGTGTGTTGTAATAAAAAGATTATAGTTTGGGATAATTACATCATGAATCATGATTTGGGTTTATTTGGACATGAAACTTGATACATGCAATCTTGGCTAGAACTTGATATGAGTAAAATGGCATAAACCTAGCATACATGTAATAGGCAAGAATTGGGCGTATGTAAACTGACTAGAATTAGGTGTGTATATATATATATAAATTGGCATGTAATTTTGGAACTTGGGCATATGTTTATTAATATGTAAAGTCGGGAATGTGAAACATGAAAATGACTGTGTATTGGATAATTTACTTGAACACGAACATGAACATTTCTATATGTTAAACACATGAACTAATAATGGGGTTTTGAGGGAAATACGACCATTAGTGAACCTTTGACACGAGGTTAGACTCGGTTTGTGGTGTAAATCTGCCCGGAACCGCCCGACAAATCCAGTAGCCACAAAGTGTCAGTCTAATGTGAGAGGTTGAAGGTCGAATTGTAGGCGTAACGATTTATGACACGAGGTTAGACTCAGTTTATGGTGTAAATCTGCCTGGAACCGCCCGGCAAATCCAGTGGCCACAAAATGCACGGTCTAATGTGAGAGGTCATGATTCGTTCGTCATAGTGAATGAATTAATACTAACCATAATAAGACGTGGGGTATGGTTAGAGGGTTAGGTGGGATGACATGGAAATTTGACATGTAAATGTGGACCTAACCGGTATGAGTTAAGAACATGTAAAACTTATAAATGTAGGCTTAACCAACATAACTGTTAATCAGACCAATGGGTGGATTAAGTAATATGACTAGACTAATGACACTTAACAAATATAACATGACACGTGGCAGGGTTAATTCATGAACCGTTTGAACATACTTAACCAACTTGACATGCTAGACTGATAGGGTTAAGTCATGAACCGCTTGAATATACTTAACCAATTTGACACAATGATTTGGTAGGGTTAAGTCATGAACCGCTTGAACATACTTAACCAACTTGACACATGATTCGTAGGGCTAAGTTATGAACTTGAACGAAAACACTTAGCCAATTTGACATGACACGTAGATGGGTTAAGTCTCGAATTTAAATGACAACACTTAACCTGTTGGACGGAAACCCTAGTTACGCAGTCCTTTTCAGCAGTAACCCACTAGATGTATCATGGTACCCTGGAACTAGGCAGGGTGGGGCACAATTACTGGGCTGATTGTAAGCGACCAGAACGACGACTGAGTTGGTGTGCCATTGTAGGTTCAAGCGGACAATGGTCGTGCACGTAGTCCGGAGTTGAAAAAGCAGGCATTGGGCACCGGTAGGTTTACACTATGCGTGCTTGATTCGTGTCGGTGGTTGGCACCCTAGGGCTTGATACACCTTATGGTGGACCTAGCACAGGTAACTACATTCGTGATAGGGCTGTATGACACAGACACATGACGAACTAGAACTTATAGGGAGCCGATCGATTAATAGAACGTTTCGTGGGACCAAGTAATGCGTCATTTCATGATATTGGGCAAGGGATCATTTCATAGTTAATACATGACACGGGTTGGGTTACTAGTACAAATGGTAAAGGCCCATTTCTGTTTCTGTTTCCGTTTCTGTTTAGACATTAGGATAACACCTAATCTTGTTAGACTAGTATTGGTGCAGAGAATATAGGAAATCAAAGAAAATAATGGAATGGTGAAGCTTAGAAATCTTGCGATGTTATACTTAATCGAAACCTTGCAATGTGATATTTGGTAGGAACCCTGTGATGGTACTCTTGATAGGAAGCATGGGATGTTATACTTGATTCATCGTGCCTGTAGCTTACCTTGTCACCATGCTTATGTTAACTTTCAGTTTATTCATGTCATATTATCTTCACCTATTTTAATGCTGAAAGCCACTAGGACTTACTCAGTCTTTATGACTGACCCAGTTTGTTTCGCCTCTTTTTCTTTCGTCCCCCCCCCCCCAGGTTCGCAGGGTGGGAATACAGCTTAGTTCGGATCTTACCAAGATCCAAGGCTCTTTCATGTACTGCTTGGATTTCTCTTGGCTATGGCTTGTTTTGCTTTATTGGGGAATACTACAATTTATTTTCATGCTTCTTTGTTTTTGAGCTAGACAGATATTTTAGCTATGTAATTGGGTATTTGAAAGTTGATGGGATTTTATTATAAACAATTATATTTAATAAATGATTTGAAGTACTTCTACTTTACCTTCCGCTGTTTTATATATGTCTGTCTTGTAATATTTCTGTTCTAGTGCCCATAATGCTCCATTGAAGTTAAGGCATTCCCTTTGTGAGTGACCTTAACGGATGTGGGGTGTTACACAAGAGGAAATTATTACATAGGTTATAATAAATGGAAAGGAGACTTATCAGTGAACCTTAGTTAAGAGAACTAAGTTAACAAGTAAACAACGGTAAGTTGTAGTGACAATGTAAGATGGAATTATGATTAAATAGGAAAGAGCGAGGCAAACTTATGAAATGAAATAAGTTATATTTAATGATAAATGATAAATAACATGTTAAACAGAAAACATGTAAATTGAGATACACTTAATTACGTATTAAGTGAAACATGTTATTGTAACCTTGAAATCAAACAAGAATATAAAAGGATTGTGTTACAGATCTTGGATCATAATCTAGAGAATATAATATTATGGGCTTATTAATAAACTTAAATGGGTTAAGTTATATGACTGAAATTAATAAGCAAGAGGGGCCCATTCCTTAGAGATATAAGGAGCTGGAAAGAACTTGGTAACCTAAATAAAAAGATAAGATGATAACCAAGTTAAATGGAAACCGGATGAGGTAAAGCAAGCGCATAAAACAATGTTTAGACATAGGGTCTATAACATAATAAAGTGAGGCGCTTGGACCAGTCCACACGTTTGAGGGTGAGTAACCCAGCGGGGTAGATCATCGTGGTGTCATAAGGCACGAGGGGAGCGCACGTTCATCTGATTATTCTGTCGGCTCTGAAGGACTGGAAGGGGAAGCACGCGACTTCCTGAGGTACGTAAGGTGATCCTATTAGTCCTCTGTATAGTGGTAGATGTTTAGGCTGTGCTCTTAGAAGTTGGGTCTGCGCGTAACTAGGTGGGCCTTAACTGTAAAAGTGGCTTTGTAGTCTGAATGTTATGACGAGGTGACACTAGGGTGATTCGACGATTGCCTCAATGGGGTGGCAGAGGGTCACGACTAACAAGAATAGTAGATCGTCGGGTACCCGTCATCGGTAGCCAGTGGGATGCGAAAAGACTAGAGCTAAACCCAATAGACCATTCACCTTTCACAATCGTGGTACGGTGGTTGAGGGGATATGCCAATTGGATGTTTGGACTGTTTGTTGTTAGGGGAATGTCGCTTAGCTCTTATAGTCTATACCAGTTGAGGGAGGGGACGAGGTGGGGCCATAGACGCCATGAAAAACAGACCCTAGGAATATCTGTATTCTGAGGCTCTTAAGGAGGGCCTATATAGATATGGAAAAGCTCCCAACCGAGTTCCGTGTTTCTTGTATCGCCCTGCCACAGAACTTGGTGCACATTAGAGGACGTGCGATTAAGGCATCGAGCTACAATTGACGATATGTACATGGGAAAGCCTAGAAACATGCATGTCTACTCTGGGTGATGTATCGTATGTTGAGTCCGAACCAGTATAAAATCCTGGTGTCTTTACTTTATTTTACTTTACTGCATTTAAAGTTATCTGTGATATATATATATTGTTATCATATTCCGCATAGCCATATTATAGATCCTACACAAGTCGTGCACGCACGACCTTTTTCATCGTAGACTTGTGGGCATTACTCTAGTATGGAATTTGATTCAATCGAAGGTGGCAGTCCATATGCTTACATAGCATAGTAATAACAGATATATGCGGATTGTAACATTGTTATATAGAGATCCGTACGCCACTATGGTGTAGGATGAGGGACTGCGTATATTTCGGTGGTGTTACAGTGGACACCATGCGAGTGGGGTACCATGGGGTATAACTCAATATTAGGGGTAGCTACATGTATACTGTATCAGGTTAATGCACAGGAAAGTAAATGGGTACGATGTGTGTGTAAGCCTTGAATGTTGTTAACCCAAGTAACCTAATAAATAAGAAAATATGATTGAACGGTATATGTAGGATTATACAAAGTGTATAGTTTAAATCCAATCACCAGAAATTCTATTCAGACCCCCTCCACATTACATACTCGCAGGTTAGATTTGTGGCAGAGACATGATAGCTTTGGATGCTAGTTAGCCAGTATTATTAATACGGTAAGGCTATGTTTTGATTACATTATATTTTATCCAATCCACTGTGAGATATTGTCTGAGCTCTGACATATTTTATGTCTCTGTCTTTTCTATAGGATAGCAGAGCAAACCAACACGAGTTTCGATAGATTGGAATTTTGAAAAAAAAATCGGTCTTCTGGAATTCGGGTTGTTACACATAGTGTATGCAAAACAATATCAACAACCATTATAAACATCAATAACAACCATCATTAATATGATTAAATAAATCATAACTGTGCACAAGCGTTATAACACCAACGCTTTATATTGTGAGTGTTTCTGAACTATGCATCCATCATCCATCATCCATCATCAAACATCAACCATCATTAACCACTAATAATTCATCACTATATTTAAATTATTCAAACTACTATTTAAATATATAAATTATGGATAAAGAGTTCTCACCAAACAGTTTTCCAATCTTCACGGTAGGCAGCCTAGCTGAGTGAACCGTCGGACAGTATTTCGGCGAACCGTCTTCTTCACCAATACATATATATAGAGTACAATATATTGTAATCAGTCTATATATATTATAATAGGAGGAGGAGGATAACGATGAACTTCGGCAAGGTGGTGGTGGAAAAGAGGAAGACTTATGTCGTGGAAACCATGGCCATAAGCTTTTAGAAGAAGATGAAAAGGAGGAAATGGAATGGAACGATAAAAAGTGGAGAAAAAGCCTCCTTATATAGGAATGGAGGGTTAAGGAGGTGATGACACATACATGGGCAAGTGGAAGTCATGCATGAAAGATTACATGCAAAAATATAGGTGTCCTTACACTTGTCTTAAGGAGGGAAATTGTTCTTTTGGTAGCATTTCCCATTAAATGCTATGAAAACTAAGGGCAACACTTAGTTCTAATGCTACTAATTCATGATATAGTTTGATAAATCGTGATCGAATGATAAGTATTAATAAATCTAAACTTATTAATAATCATTCTCATTTATACTTCAAATAAATTCTACATTATAACTTATCAAAATTACTAAATATTCTTAACCATATATATTTATGTCAAATTCAAATTAAGTAATAAAAATTCCAATTTTAAATTGGTTAAAAATTATGGATCGTTACATTCACCCCCCTTCTAAAACTTTTTGTCCTAGAAAAGGTAAAGGAATCGTCACTACTCATTCGACATCTTATTGATTTTGAAACTCAAGATTAAAATTCTTTATACTAAAACTCCCATTTCTCATTATGGATATATCGGGTAGAATATTCTAACACATATTTATGGATGACCATATTTACCATGTCCTCCAACGGTAACTTCCAATTACCCGTTATATTCTATTCATCGTTTACTGGACCAATTACTTTTACTTAACTATTTATTTCTTTCCAGATAATTCACAGTTATAAATTATTCTCTTTGATCTTATCTTGTAAAGATAATGGTTATGAAACTTACTCCCTTTCGGTTCCCCAAAATTACTATTATTCTTTACACGAGAAACTCGATCATCTCAGAACTCAGCTTGTTTAAATATTTCAGTTTAGGTAATTTCTTTTTACTATTCCCGCTTGCCAAATATCCTTTAATCAAATTGTGAAACTTAATTCACATGATATTCAGGCTTACTTAAACGGTTCATTTTATTGCCATAATATACTTTAGAACTTATCGACTGTCCAAAATTGTCGATAATTTCTTATTTTAATTCCTTATATTGTTTAAGTTTGGCAATCCTCATTAATTATTCCAAATTCAAGGTTACGAAATTTACTTCCTTCAAACTTTAGAGAAATCATTTAGATATATTTTTATTGGCTACTTTAACCAATGTAGTTCTTAACGAAAATATTGTCAAATAACTTATAGTTTGTAACGACCCGTGTTTTTGGCCGTCGAATATTTAATTTAATTTATTTATTTTAAATATTATATTTGGTATATTAAAGGATTTTAATATTTATTTCGTTAATAAAACGAAGTTGAACGTAATAATTTATATATAATATAAAACGAGCTCGAAATGGCGCGGTAGTTCGTAATATTTGGTTTTGAACTTTAACTGAGAATACAGGATTCGATATAAGTCGGATTTCTGTGAAACAAGACACGTTGGAATCGTATTGACGATAATTTTCATATGAAAGAGAAAAATCCAGATTTTGTATTATAAATTGTAAGTTATGGCCAAAACAAAATTTGAAATAATCGTTGTGGAAATCGTTATTTAAATATCGGCCTTTAAAATGGCCATTTTACAAACGATCTCGGATTTCGACGAAATTAGTTTCGTTGGGACCGTAACGTTAAATTATTGCACGGTGTTAAATGGCATGGCAAACCGATGTCGTACGTGACCACGGCAGCCAAAAACGCTCATTCATTTTCTATAATGCGTAATTAAATTAATAAAGGGATATTTGAATGTAACTTGAACAGACGATCGAATTAAGCCGCGAAATCAGTTCCGTTGAGTTTGTATCGTCGTTTAGGGCCAGGATAGGTATATAGTTTGTTATTTTTGAAGACCGGGTAATTTGGCGTTAAAAATGGCATTGCGGTGCGCGTAAAAATAGCCTACCTGGAAAACAGTCTCAGAATATGACGAAACTAGTGTCGTTGAGTTCGTATCAACAAATTATTATAGGATTGCAAGGTTTCAAGTTGATTTGATTTATCTGGTGATCATGAAAAAATTAAACGTGTGTTTATTTCCGGTTTCATAAAGGAATTTTTTTCATACGACCTCGGATTTCGACGAAACTTGTCCCATTGGATCCGGAACATCTTTTTACACCAAGATTAGCCTTTTTATCAGTAAACAGAAGTCATTTATGGTGGTTTTTACGTGATACTTCGTCCCTAAGTTTCGTTAAGAATTAAATATTAATAAAAACCAATCCATCTCAACTATAAATACTCTTCATTTGGTCCAACCCTAGTTTTCGTTCCAGCCTTGGTTAAACAATGAACACAACCGCCACTTACAAATCAATGGCCCAAAACTCATAATCATTTCCCCCATATAACTCTCGATCCGTTCACCATTGGCAAGGGAGTCAATGGCGAATAGGTTCATGGTAGCGAGACCCTCATTTTGGACGGCTGTGATGAAATTTTGATGCTCGTAGCGGCGGGAATGGAAGCCGGAAGGTAGCGACTGTCGGGGAGAACTGTTGTCGAATGTTAGCATCGAGTTGCGATCTGCTCAGGGCAGAGGATAAAAGAGCTATGGCACATCGATTGACGCCGTCAGATCTTGTTCACGTAGCTAGAGTTTGGCGCGATGGTGAAGAGTTTGCAACGATGTTCCAGAAAGGAGATCCGGGAGAGGTTTTGGTCGAAGGGTGAATGCCTGGAAACGATTTCGTGGTAAACAAAAGGGACTGGTCAAATGTTTTAACGTAAACAAGGTTTACTTAATTAAGTAATTAGTTAGTTATATTAAGTATAACGGTTGAGTTTGGTACAGACTTGTTCTGGGAATTTGGCAAACAAAGAGCAAATGAAGGGATCAGTTGAAAAATGGGATCGAAACAAAAGGGTTGAACAAGGACAACGTAAAGGAAATCCTGGGCATCGAAACACAACAGAAAGGAGAGAAATGGTCTGGTTTTCTTAGCGTTGTATGTTATATTATTTAAGGGAATTAAACAACTATTTACAACATGGATTCAATGCAGCGGTTTACAAATGAAAATGGAGAGCTGAACGAAACAGCCTATTGGATCAATGTAAACAAGGGAATAAGGAATTCACTATGTCAAATGGATGCTGGACGGGTTTAAGTTTGCAACGAAGGATGAGGAAGAATCCACTATATGCTGTCAACGTGATTGGTGAAGAACTGAAGTCCTTTAACACGAACGACAGAACAGCAAAATCAAAACAGTTCGGTGGGACTAAATTAAACGTAATGCCTTGATTTTAAATTTTAATTAATGATTAGTTAGTGTGATTAGGAATTAATTGTTTAAATTTAGAAAATCAACTATTAGTTAAATTAAAGCTGTTTTGGCAGATGCAGATGGACAAGGCACCGAAAGAAAACTTAGACATCATGCTAGATCTTCCAATTCAGATGATCGGATAGAATGTTAATAACATAGTTAGTTAATGGTAATGATAATTAAGAAATTAATTATATGATTAGAATCGTATATCTTAAGTTATTGATAAGCAATCCGTATGTGATCAGAACTGAACAGAATGAGGAACATTGGAACAATCTTGACGAGCGCAACATTTTGGAATGGAACTGGGTAGGAATTTGAAATCAACCATCATTTTAATTGAATTAAACTACTGTTTAATTTAATTAACAACCAACCGTTCAAATGACGGTATCAACTCAAGGTGAGTTAAACTCACTCTGTTTTTCCCATTTATATTTTATATAAATTGGGTTTTTATTTTGTGTCCTCTGCTTGCTGATGGTTGCCTGTTTGCTAGTTATACATTGTTTGTTGATTTAACTGATGAAATTAAACCGTGTTTAATTTCAGTGAAATTTCCAAATCGTTATTTTTAACGATTGATTCCAATAAAGGTAACTTACCTTATTGGTCACGTTCATTTTATAAACGTGTTTAAATTGCTGAATTGTTTGCATTGCTTGTGGTTGATGTTGAATAGTCGTTATTTAGTTTTATCAGTTAAACTAAACTGAATGATCTGGTTGGTGATAACCATTTGAATACAGGGCAGAACAGGTTGGAGGAATCCAACCGGATTTCTCAAATATATTATTTATTTTCATATTATCATATATGAACTGTCATGATTGGTGATTGATTTGGTTTGTGATTATTTACTGGAAAGTCAACCTGTGTTTTAACCAATGAGCGGTATTGATTGGGTATTTGGCAGCGTATGGCCTATAAAATCAATCGTGTTATAAATATTGATTCACCGTCAAGTGAATCGATAAAGATGAAGTTAAAAAATTTATTTTATAACTGGAGTTGAATTTTGAATATATTATTTTGAATAAATGTTATTAAAAGAAATGAAATAAATATTTTATTTATTAAAGACTTTGATTTATTGTTAGTTGATTTTATAAAGTAAATTCTGATGTAAATCAGATTTATAAGTACAAGATAAGAAATAAAATCGCGTAGTTAAAAGTGAATAATTGGTTTGTTAAGTATTTATTTAATGGAATTTATTTAAATTAATTATTATTTTTTTATTAATTTAAAGTGAGAATTAATTTTAATCGATTAACGAGATAATCGACTTTGAGTTAATCAAATCGACCGTTTTAAAGTGGAATTGATTATCAAATCAGTGTGTTTTGATTAAAATAGTTAGATGAATATTGTTTAAATTTTAAATAAGGTTTTGAAAGGGATTTACTATTTATTTTAGTAAATAAAGAAATTAACTACTGAAGTAGTTAATGATTAAAGAAAATTATTGTTTTAATAAGAATTTAGAGAATTACTTTTCAAAAGTAATCCAGGTTGAAATGGTCTTACATTTAAAACCCAAATCTTTATAACGTAGTTAAAAAGGAAATTTCAAGCGAATACAGTAGATTAAAATAATTGTTACTTAATTAGTTGAATTAAGTCGAAGGAAAGTAAGATAAAGGGTTTAAGATAAACCAGAGTTATATAAATAGGGTTTAAAGTTTTAAAACGTTAATCTTGCATTAACGTTACTTAATAATGGGATTAAGTAAAAGTGAATGATTGAAATAAGATTTCCAAGTGGGTAATGGTTGAATATGTTTTGAAAGGAGATTGAAATAAGTGAATCTGGGTAAAGAAGTGGATAATAGGGTTGTATAACCAAATTCAAGTCACAATGGAATGTGTTCTGAAACTGGAATGGAATATTGGTTTGATTATAACTTATATTATTTGAAGATATGAACATTATTGATCAAGGTCTGAGAGGTAATTAAAATACCCCAACTTGAATGACATCAGGATTATCTGAAGATGGTATTAGTTAGTAATCGTAAAAAAGGATAGCGATAGTTCATTATTTCCATTAAAGGAATAATGCAATGTTGGCGAGAATTTAGAGATCATATAACGAGAAGTCCGAAGTAAAGGAAATTAATTAGAAGGAAATGTAAAGTTAGTTTTATTCTATACTAATAAATATTACTTATTGTTCGATAATGGGATAAAAGAGATTTAGTAATGTTGTTTTATGAATATTAAGTTAAATGGATTTGCCATGTTTAAATAATAAAGAACAAATGTTTGAAAGAGAATTAAGTGGGAAATTGAATATGGTTATAAGTTATTAAGTGATAAAATGAATTGGTTTGAGAAACACTAGTATATTAAATAAGGTTCAAATATCGTATTTGAAATATTAAAAGAGTTAGAGGTTTTAATTAAGCAGAAGTGAATAAAATTGTTTAATTAAAAGGCCAAGTGATGCTGAATACTGAACCAGTGAACTCATTAGAGTATCATGATTGAAACACTGTTTATTTTGATAGTTAAATCACCGACTATCAAACATGTCCAATACGATTGTTGGTATGGAAAGACTGGGATCAAATTTATATTCGAAAACCATTCCGACTAACAAATACGTGAAGATACCAGAAGATGATCGGGTTGGAGCATTATAGACCGTGGGTTTTTCATAAACGGAAGAACCACTAATATTCTCTGCCTGGCAAGCAGAGATAAGTTGTGATTCTGTCGTGGTTGGAATCTACGGGTTGCAAGGACTTCTCTCTACTAATCCATGGGGTGATTCCTATATGAGATGCAGTAGGAGAGTGCCTTCGGTTCATCCTGTTCCTGGATGACTTGTATGGACGGATGTCTAACAGAGTATTTCCAAAGGGTCACGTACGTTGATTTCTTCAAACGTGCTATAGTTGTTGGCGGGGAATTTCCGTTCTCTTAGCTTCCAGCTAGAGTATTTTTGTGGACGTCAATTAGTGATATCTGATGGATCTGACGATGTGGCATTCAAAGTGAATTGTGACCAGATGTTTTAAAGGTATTCTAGCCTCAAGCCTCACCAACCGGGCAATGACAAAAATCGGGCAGGCAGCATGGCTATGTGGGTCGCTCCCATTAGGGTGTATAATCACCTATCTAGAGAAAATCCTATTTGCTTCTTTAATCTATGTTTCGATGCTGTCCCTTTTCGGGAGACGGTTGCTGATCCCAACCGTCGGTGATATACATTCGATACACTCAAGCGAAATGAGTGGTCGGTCATGTGTGGGCCGGGTTGCAAGACGTTCTTGTTGAACCCAGTGTATTCGTCTCTAGAGATACACTATCGGTAGGTGGTCCCATACCTTGTCATAGTCGGAATCCAATCTCCAATAAGTTCCCGTGGTTTTGTTTGTATACTATATATGTGGAGCGTGAGATGCAAGCGTTCCACTAGATTGATATTTACTTGTATTTAGACATTATTATAATATCAGACAAGATATTGGTTTCAAACTGTTTTGGATTATCGTAAGGTACAAACCGTCCGTGTTTATGTGTGGATTTGGTCTTACAATTATCCTTTTCATTTGAAAGATTTTAAACTTTAAAATCATGATTGGATGATTTACCCTTAATACTGTGCGAGTTTATCTCACTTGGTTCACCAGACTGACCCGGTGTTTTGTAAATGCTCGGGTTAGCTCGGGGTGTATAGGTGCAGGTCATCAGATGCTGCGAAGTCCAGAGATGACCTGGAGATGTTCAGACGTATGATATTATATAGCTACAATTCCGCTGTGTGTTGTATATGGGAACAGGTTATTATAACTATCCCATTGTGTGATGTACTCTGATACTGTAAGTATTTTTAAAGCTCTCAATAAGAGATTTATTTCTGTATTATATTTTGTTCCGCTGCGATGTGAGATTCTGTGTTGTGGTGTTTCTTCTCCCTCTTCTATTCTAGTATTTCTTTCTTTCTTATCTCACCCTCTAATTTCTTTCTAATAACTATCCAGTGTTTTCGGTGCTTGGAGAATCGGCATGAGTGCGGTAAAGGTATTTATGTCGATTTTCGGGGTCAGAAATGCCTGGGTCGTTATATAGTTATATTGAATTCTCAAGATGTTTTCATTTTAAATTTAATTAGTTGGTGAGGACTAATTACAAGATATCCTGACTGATTAATTCCAATTTAGCCTTTAAATTGTTTCCCAAACTACTTTTTCTATACTTGGACTGCTTATGTAAATTACAACTTTACATAAATGTCTTTTAATCAACTAAAAAATTTCAATCACAAGATGTCCGGGCTAAAGTTTTAAATGCCCAAATGTCAAAGATCTTGTTGCTTTATATTCAAAATATATCCTTTCAAAATCAATTTCAAAGTAATTGCAATTCTTACTCAAAATTTTGATTTGAGTTTTTAAACTATATATCTTTCCAAAACCATTTTTTATTAATATCACAAATGCACTTTGTCATATATTCTTTACTAGCTTATTCTCATTAAAGGCTTACCTGATATAATTCTTATAAGTCTATCAAAATATCAAGATCTCGCTTATTTATTCGAATTCACATCAATTTACCAAACATTTTCAAACACTTATCTAAAATGGTTTAAGTACATACTGATGTTCTAATCAGAATCGTATTGTCATCCCACTTTCGAAACTCGAAAATACATACTGATGATGCTAGAGTCATCAACATAATTATCTTCAAGTGACTAGAGTGTGATTATGTATCTATCTAGTATACTTAAGACTTCGTATATACGTTAGCTAGGCATATATTCAAAATCTTCTTATACTCGATAGTCCAACCTCAACATCGAATAAAATACTCAAACACTTACAATTTATTTTGATTTCGAACCATATTGATTAATTTCTTTAAAGGAGAATTATCTTAACAAATTTGACCCAAGTTTATCCCTTAACAAGTGATGCATTATAATCTTATCAATATTTTGAAATGTTACCCAATAGTGAAATTAAATCCAAATGGCATTTGTACTCAGATTATTTTCCTGATCAGTGGAAGGGGCTTAATTACCATGCAATAAGAAGTATTTTATATGTAATTATAATCATGAAATGTAACTTAACTATAACGACCCGAAATCCCCCTTACGGGAAAGCCCGGATTGTTTTGAGAACACGACGCATCAAACACAAACAATAGAACATTTCATTGCTATTACAACAATTTACATCAGAGTACAAGAATATTCCAGAGTATGAATAAATATTCCACATTGGAAATACAATATCAGAGATTAAAATTACATAGCAGCGGAAAATAATACATAAGTACAATGCTAGCGGAAAATAACAACTAACACAACTGAAAGAGATATACGTATACAAAGCTTTCCAAATATAGCTCCAGCTGTGTTGATGGAAAAAAATGTCGTAAACACCAAAGATTCCTATTACTAGGAATATTTAATTTGGTCGCAAGACTAAGTAAGAGAAAGCGGTAAATGACACAAGTATTTATAGTGGTTCGGCCGCGGATTAGGCCTATGTCCATTTTGGAAGGATGTTGAACTTTTATTAATCACTCAAAAATTAGAAGGTAGAGCCATGCTCTTTACATTCACTTTCATAATTGAAATATGCTAGGTATTTGGGAAAAAGAATATTTAATTATCCTTCTTCCTCAAATAGGAGATGCCATTAATGAAGTCCATGAAGCTCTAGGGAGGTCTCAAGTGAAGAAAATCCAACCCTCTTGAACTGTGAGGCCATGGGCTATTTATAGGAGTGGGAGTAGGTAGGATTAGGTAGAAATAGGGACCACATGCAGAAAATTCGAGTCCGGCACCCGTGTTCCCCGAAATTTCGAACCCGCGCATGGGTTTGAAATTTCGAGTACCTGGGTTCGAAATTTCGAACCTGGGCGCGAGCGCGGAATCTCGCTCTTTTGGGTTTGGAATCTCGAACCCAGCTGTGGGCGCAAGATTTAGTGCCCACTGGGCTCGAGATCTCGAGCCCATTTGTGGGCGTGAAGTTTCGTGCCCGTTGGGCTCGGGATCTTGAGCGGTCATCAATCTTGATAGAAAACTCCAACATTTAAATCCAATGCAATAAGTTCTTCAGATTAGATGTCATGAATGCAGTAATAAGACTTGAAATAGAAGGGAAACAACTTTAATCTCAAAATTCTGGATATACAGCACCAGTAATATAAACAGAATCATCAAAGCATACTGAATTGAATACAGCAGAAACCAAACACCTTCTAACTCTTCAACGAGCAGTGTTCTATAAAATCCATGGCTATTTTGATCCAAACCAGTTGTGCTACTGAACATGAATCCCAGTATGTCACCAATGACAACATCCAAAATAGAACAGAAATGAAGCAATAAATCCCATGAGCACAATCAAATGAATTCCCAAAAATATATACAATTCCAGCACTAGGTCTGGTTGAGGATTCATAGAAATCTATGAATCACTCCCATTGCCAGAATCTACAAATTAAAATATGGATTTCATAACTGGAAAGCCTCATAACAAACTATCTTTGTCCATTGATAACTGGGAATCAAATCCGGTCGAAACCAAAAAAACATCAAATAAACCAAATCAGTTTTTAAGCACAGTCTTCCAATCTCATAACGGGTTCACACGAGGTTGATTATATGTGAATATATTGATTGAACTAAAGCTCGATGATAAGAGAAGATCATCAAAACAAATACAAAAGGAACCATATCTAAATATCCCCATGTTAATCTACTGCTCATCGCATAGAAGGTTATTGATGATTTCTTGGACAATATCAGGAAGAATATAAGATCGTTAAAACCAGATTTATTCAAGTCGAAGACCATCCAATCCCAAAAACCCAAACGTAAATGTTCAAAATAATAGATCTAAACACATGTCAGATCTTGAAAATTTTGAAATAACTGTAGAAATGGTTATGAAGAATCGGAAGTGATTTAACACTTTCGCTGACTATGTCAGATCCCAATTCTCCAGATGTCTTGTTCTCCAGCTTTTCAAATCCTATTGGTGGTTTGGCTCATTTATCTACGGTTTGTCGGTATTTGAGAGTGTCTATCTTGGGAGTTGGGGTTGAATGCAACGCCTTCGTTCTTGGTTTCATGGGTTATAGCTTGATTCTAGGGATGGATTGGCTAGTTAGGTATGGTTCCATCCTAGACTGCGAAAGGAGGGCAGTTAGATTGTTGACTCGCTGTGGGAGGACCCTTGATATTTCTTGTGACCCTACAGCTCCGGTGATGCTTAGCTACCTAGAATCACTTGACACATCCATCGATGATTTGGAATCTTTTCGTGTAGTCCATGAGTATGGTGACATCTTTGATGTGGTTCGGGGTTTACCTCCGAGGCGCGGGATAGACCTCCGTATATACTTAGTAGATAATGCAAAGCCAATTGCATTACCAGTGCGCCACATGGCTCCGAGAGGGAGGGGAACTCGGTAAGTAAGTAGGGGAGATACTTGAGAAAGGGTTCATAAGAAGAAGTATCCTAGAGTGGGGTGCTCCAGTTGTTTTTGCTACGAAGGTTGATGGTTCGCTTAGATTTTGTGTGGACTATAGTGAGCTAAATAAGCTTAGGAAGAAGAACAGACACCCATTGCTGAGGATAGACGATTTGTTCAATCAATTGGTTGGTGCTTCGATTTTCTCGTAGTTGGATTTAGCTACAGGATTTCATCAGCTAAGGGTGGCTGAGGATAACATAGATAAGACTGCATTTAGGACTCCCGACGGTTTTTCGAATGGCTCGTCATGCCATTTGGTTTGACGAATGCACCCGTATATTTCGTGTACTTAATGAGTAGGGTGTTTAGGGAGTTTCTAAACTAGTTCGTAGTAGTCTTTGTGGATGATATCTTGATTTTCTCTAGAAGCGAGGAAGAGCATGCCGTATATCTTAGGGAAGTCTTAGAGACCCTACGAGCACATCAACTCAAAGCTAAGTTCTCCAAATGTCATTTTTGGAGGAAAGAAGTGAGGTTCTTAGGACAGGTGGTCTCTAAGGAAGGGATAGTAGTGGATCCCGCGAAGGTGGTAGCAATCCAAGATTGGAAGATTCCTAATAATGCAACATAAGTAACAAGTTTTCTAGGGTTGGCGGGCTATTATAGGAAGTTCATTAAGGACGTCGCGAAGATATCGGCCCCACTTACTCGGTTGACGAAGAAGAACTTGACTTTCTTTAGGAATGTTGACTGTGACGGTGCTTTCCAACATTCGAAGAGGACTTTGACGACAGCTCCAGTTTTAGTTTTGCTAAATGGGAGCAAACTTCTCATAGTAATACCGGTGCTTGCGGGATAGGGCTTGGAGCAGTTTTCGATGCTAGAGGAAAAGGTGATGTGTAAAAGGTGGTAGGTACGCAGTTATGTTTCAGCATCGCTTATCGTCCACAGATGGATGGACGGACAGAAAGGGTGAATAGAATCCTTTAAGATCTTTTGAAGTTATGTATCCTAGATTGATTTTGGTGGGACATGAGAAGAGCACCTTCCATTTGTTGAGTTCACTTATAACAACAGTTTTTAAGCTAGTATTAGGGTTTTTATGGATGTCCGTGCCGATCACCAACTTGTTGGTCAGAGTCTACGGATAAGATTTTGCTTGGACCCGAGCTGATTAGAGAAACTCCGGAGAATATGGACTTGATTCGAAGATGAATGAAGACGACATAGGACTGGAAAAAGTCAAACGCTGACAAGAGACGAACCGATCTTGAGTTCGATGTTGGAGACATGGTTTTTATTAAATGGTCACCGTCGAGGAACGTAGCTTGCTTTGGGGAGTGTGGGGAAATTAGCACCAAGGTCCGTAGGACCCTTTTCCATTACAGAGACGATTGGACAGATGGCATATAGAGTGAAGTTGCCAGTGAAGCTTAGTGGTGTTCATGACGTGTCTCACGTGTCGCATTTGCGGTTACATGATACCGCGGAAGTAGTGGAGCCGAGCATGTTTAGAGAAGGGGAAGTGGAGCGAGATGCCAAGATTTGACGAGCTCCTACATGCATCCTTGGATCGGAGGTTAAGAAATTACGCAACCGAGAGGTCAAGTTGGTCAAAGTGCAATGGGGAGATGATCAAGGAAACGCGACTTGGGAGGCGGAAGACAAGATGCGTGTGTCGTACCCTTTCCTTTTTGAGGGTATGTTCTTAATTTCTCCTTTTTCTACAGCTTTGTTTGTACTTGTTCCACCTTTTAGTATGTCCTCTCGTTTACATCTTCGATCTTTTGGTAGGAAAATCCTATGGTTGTAAACATGTGTTTGAGACATGTTATGTTAGGTGGATGCAAGTGTTTGCTAGTGGTTGCTCGTGGATGCATTTACACACACATTAGGCACTAGATCAGCTCAATCACTTTCATATTGCATATGAATAAGTGTGCATATTTAAATTAATGGATGTATATTGATTGTGTTATCATATGATTATTGCATTTGAATGAAAGGATTGTGCACTCATGTAGAAATAATATGTATTATTAGGATTCTTTTGCATACATAATGGACGCATGGAACTATCATGATTTGCATTAAGGAGGTCAACTGAATCAGTAGACCGCCCAATTTTGCATTGGATAAGGAACATATACACACACTTTTTGCATATGTTCATATGACATTAGAATTTTTTTAAGGACAATGGATGCCTGTGATTGATGGTTGAGTAGATGGATGATTGGATGGTAGGATATACATTCTTCTTGACTTGAAGATTTCGAGGACGAAATCCTTTAAAGAGGGAAGAATGTAACACCCCACAATTTTAAGTTATTAAAATTAACAAATTTAAGGACACTTAATTTTTAGAAGAAGAATTAAGTGAAACGGGTTACACCATTGCATTTGTCTCGGAATTCTGCTTGAGATAGAGTCCGAGTTGGGAAATTTCCCCCTCAGGGGTGTAGACCCCACCAGGGGGGATCGACACAGGTGTCGACTCCCCTATAGGGGTGTCGACATAGGTGTCGACCCCCCTATAGGGGAGTCGACCCCTATCGGCCAAGTTGGGCTGGCATTTCGGGTGACGATTTTTCTGATTTTAGGGCTTATGTGACTTCATTTGGTTGGCTGAGTGATGTGTCCTTGTGAAATGGATGGTTTAGATTGATCCTAAACTAATCTAAGGGCTCTACTTAATCCTACACATCAATGTAAACACCCATAAACCTAAACCCTAATCTAAACTAAATTCATTCATAAGCCGCCATGCTGCAGCATCCTAAACTAAGCTAGTCTCTTCTCCAATGAATTAAAGCTTAGGAATTGTAAAAAGGGATTCTAAAACAACAACGAACGAATCTATTCTTTCTTTTATCACAGTGAGTAAAGTTGCTTTCACAAGATGATTAATTAAAATAATTATGATAATTTGTGATCTGGACTGTATGAATATGCCTGTTGAATCATATGTTATTAGCCAGTTCTGTTATCATCTATTTGTTAATATATGCCAGTTTGTTGTCATATGTAATTAGATTCATTTTATGATGTTAATTCCTATGTCTAATTACATATGCTTGATTAGATTCATCTATGCAAGTTATGTTTATCTATGTAAGTTTATATGCAAGTTATGTTCATCTATACAAGTTATGCAAGTTTATATGCAAGTTATGCTTATCTATGCAAATTATGCAAGTTATGCAAGTTTACATGCAAGTTATGTTCATCTATACAAGTTATGCAAGTTTATATGCAAGTTATGTTTATCTATGCAAGTTATGCAAGTTTATCTATGCAAGTTTATATGTAAGTTATGTTCATCTATACAAGTTACGCAAGTTTATATGCAAGTTATGTTTATCTATGCAAGTTATGCAAGTTTATCTATACAAGTTTATATGCAAGTTGTGTTCATCTATGCAAGTTTACACGCAAGTTATGTTCATCTATGCAAGTTATGCGAGTTTATATACATGTTATGATCATCTATGCAAGTTTATATGCAAGTTATGTTCATCTATGCAAGTTTATGCTTATATGTTTAGATCCATGCCAGTTCTTATGCTTAGATCTATGTCAGTTTACATTGCATATGTTAATTGGATCCATCTTATATGCTAGTTCATGTTTATATGCTTAATTAGAATTATGTTGTTCTATGCCAAGTTTGTGTTACACATGCTTAATTAGATCTATATTGTTTTATGCCAGTGTGGATGTCATGTGCCTCATTCTTTTCCTTTTCTTATGAGTTAGGCTAACAGCGAGCCTAGCGTATTATGTGAATTATACATACGAACGACGTGGGAACGTTGGGGAATAGTTTGAGAAATATTAAATATTGGATATTATGTAATTGGCATAAATTGGTTAGTGACCATGTAATTAACTTGAGACATAAATTGGTATAGTTTATATACATGGAAATTATGGACATAATTTGGAGGATGAACATAGCTTGAATTGGAAATTATGGACAATTTGACTTAGGAATTTTAATTCAAATTGGGGTTGAATAATAAAATGAGATAATGAACACGCCTAACCCGAGGTTAGATAGAGTTACGGTGTAAGGCAGCCCGGAACCACCCGGCACATCCAGCAACCACAACAACAGGTCTAATGTGAGAGGTTAGTGCATCAAACCCAAAACCTAAGGTTAGAATGAGTTTGCGGTAGAAGTCTGCCCGAAACCGCCCGACACATCCAGCAACCGCAAACAACAGTTCTAATGTGAGAGTGTGGTGCATTAATAAATCAATTAATGCCAATGAATAGACATGCTAAGAATGGTAAGGTTAAGTAACATGAATAGGCGACACTTAACCAATAAAACATGTTAATTAAACAAATGAGTGGGGTTAGGTTAAATTGACAACACTTAACCGTTATAACATGTTGATTAGGAAACCCTAGTAACTGGGATCCATTTCAGCAGTAACCCACATAGATGTATCATGGTACCTTGAACAGGGTGGGGCACGATTACTGGGCTGATTATAAGCGGTCAAAATAGCGGCGAGTGGTGCGTCAGTGTAGGTTCCGATGGAGTACGGGCGTGCACGTGCTCCGGAGTGGAAAAATCAAGCACTGGGCATCAATAGTTATACACTGTGGATCTTGAATTGTGTCGGGTTGCCATCATAAGGATTGATACTCCCTATGGTGGGTCCAGCACAGGTATCTACAAACAAGCAGGGCCGAATAACACAAGTAATAAATACGTATGAGTTAGGGAGCCGATCGAATGGGAAGGGTAGTCGGTACAACTAGTGGAGATAGGGGCAGGCGGCACCTATGACAGCATCTAAGGGTACATGAAACTACCATTATTATTATTATCATTATGATTAGTAAGAGGGATCAACTTTCAGAGTAAATAGGGTTGGTGCAGTGTAGTAATTATCCTATAGTGATTAGAAGCGCAATCAACGTTTATCTTATTCATCTTGCTTACCTTGTCATACATGCTTATGTTACAGTCATTTCTTACTTTCAAGTTAATGTTCTTTTCCAATTACTTTAATAAATATATTGTTAAAGTTACTGGACTCACCAGACTTTATGTCTGACCTCGTTTGTTTCGCCTCTTTTCTTTCCGTTCCCCCCTCCCAAGGTTCTCAGGGTGGGCCTAGTGGAGCTTGATTTGGATCTCTTTCCCTCTCTTTTGGAAGTGCTTGGATTGCTGAAAGTAAAAGTTCAGCTTATCTCCTTTTATGGCTATTTATGTTGGGGTTATGTTTTTGTTTTTTGTACTTACAAAATACTTTGTCAAGATGGGTATTAAGTGTACTTGGTTTTATTTTTGGTTTTGGTGTTGTAACCAAACTATTTTTCCGCTGCAATGAAGTTGTTTTAAAATTTTAAAGTACCAATATATGTATCTGTCTCATTATATTCTGTTCTATACACTTATAATACTCCATGAAAGTTAATGCATTCCCTTTTTGAGTGACATTAATGGACGTGGGGTGTTACAGTAGGTCTCAGACGTAATGTTTATAAATGGTAATTATTTGGCTACTTCAACTTTAGTGTGCTTGTTTCAGTGAATTTATCTGGTGCATGATCGGTTAATCCAATTTCTAGTAAAGCACTTACCTTACCTCTGCCATTGGATATTTCTATTAGTGCATAAGCCATTCTTAAATCTGGACGTGAAGCCTGAAAAGATTAAGAGGTACTTCTACCAAAGGGCATATAGATTAAAAAAAGCTAAAGTAACAGATTCCTTTGTTATTGTTGTCACTAGTGGGGAGGGATTTGCACTAGTCGCTAAAACTTTAACAACTTCTTCCAGTGGTACCCAACCACCTGTCGGGAATGAAACCCCGATGGAGGCTCACCTTAACAAAGATGTCCTTATTCGTATATTAACTGTTCTAATTCTGCAACCTCGTTGGACCAAGTTGAGAAGGAACTAAACTATAAGGACCTATATTCTATGAATAAGAGGATAATAGAATATTTATATTATTTGCGTATGAGGGTCGTATAATCATATAAGTTTGGTAAATGACTAGTAGGGTCATTTCTTACTTTCACTATTTTTGTCGAACTTTTATATTACTATTTTACCGTTGGTAAATTTTGTTTCTCCCACAACTTTTAATTAGTAAGGAATCTTGATCTAAAACCACTTCTATTGGATCTAGATGATGGTTACCCGTCTCGTAGAATGGTCGCATTAAGAAAATGGACTTACCTTTTTGGAGAAATGGCTGAAATAAGGTTTTAAGGAGTTTTGAATAGCTTAAGTGGGCTTGAGGGGTCACTAGGGAGTGGGAACATGGCCCATTTCGGGAATCAAGGGTTGTAGGGGATGATATGATGGTAGAATCTTTACCTGTTCATTTTGCAGCTCCCAAAACAGATTCCAAGCTCCACTATTGACCTTCACCCTCTTAATCAAGCATTAAACCTTAGTTTAATTTGCCAAATCTCGTCATTGGTAATGGATTAGCACAACACGACATCAAATCAAGGTTAGAGCTACTACAACACCTAAGAATCTTTGCCAAATATTATTCACTTTGGATCTAAGATGGCTTGGGTGATCAAGGTGAGTGATTAGTACCCTTACTCACCAATTAAAGTGTATTAGCTTATAATCACCTTCTGAAAACATGGAAAATGGTTATAAATCAAGATTAATCATATTATCACACATGTGTAAATTTGGGGTGATTTGGTTAATGTCAGTGAAACCTGGATTTAAGGGATGGCTTAGATACTACCATATGAGCATATTCTCTCTTCTTTGTTTGGTTCTTTACTTTGATTTGATTGAACTAAGTGTTTTGTGAGGATGCTTTGTATGTTAGAATCTTTCTTAGGAAAGCTAAAATGGATGCAAATGCTAAAGAATATCGGACTAGGAATAGGAAGTCATTTGTTGGTAGATAGCAGGTTCTGGTACGGCATAATCTGACCCAATGTAGCCTGGATCTACATGAGATTTCTTGGGGACGATAGGGAAGGTCCCAATAGGCCTTAGGAAAAGTTTAAAGTCGCTTAGAGTTCCAGAGATCGAATTAAGGCACCGAAAACTTTGGTTCTGCATAGGCAAAGGGACCAAGTTCCAGTTTGATATGGAAGTAGAGTCTACGGTTCGACATGAAGTGTGAGGGGCTTGGATCGTGCAAAGATGAGAAGGAGGCGGGTCCTCGGTTTGGTAGGCCTAATAGGATCCGGTTTGGCATGTCGATCCGAATTCGAAAAGGCATAATGAACCAATCCTTGATTCGGTAGACGAAACAAACACAGGCCAACAACAATCCTAATCCAGTTCGACCATGCCGATCCAAGCCCGGGGGAATTCATGGATGGGTTGGGTGACATATAAGGGGAAGAATCTCTTCATGGCATGGTGATTCTTCATGGTGATGATTTTACTCTCCGGTGGATGAACTCAAAATATGACTAGCTTGTGCTCGAGATGCGAAGGAAGTCTTAGGAGGAGAGTTACCATAATGGTTCCAAGTTGGGAACTATAGACCCTAAGATGAATTTACTGGAGAAACATGCACAAAGGAGTCGTTGGTACTTATGGATTTTGTATGCCTTTGAGGGAGGGGTACGAGGACGAATTAGAGCCAGAGCACTGTGGACTAATTGGCCTGAACTACAGAGCCAAGGCAGATTTTACTGAATAGGTTTTTCCGCTATAAACCATTGTAGTTGGATATAGCTTTAGTCTGGTAGAGACCAGGGAGGTTATTTACCAATCTTCTTAATTTACGATTACTTAATAATAGATTTATTTAAATATGTATCGTGCATTTAGTTTAGTACTCGGAATTTGTGACTTTTTTGTAAATAGATGAATTTGGACTCAAGACACCCTCTATTGAGTTCAAAATGTTGTTTACGATATTTAAAAGTATAAACATCGATATGTTTGGAGTTGGCGAAATATTGGGTGCTTCGGGTGTGGCTTGGGTTTGTAAACATAACCCATCATCCCACTTTTTTATATCCCACCCAACCAACTTCCTTTATCATTCCATTCACTCTTCATATTTCCTAACAACTCCCAACCCTTATGAGGAAAGGGAAATTAATATTCCAAAGTTTCAATCTTAGGAAATTTAAGTGATTTTCAAGGAGAAGCTTGGGTAAGTTCATCTCAATCTTCTTCAACTTGTTTTCTCTTCAATTCTTGTGTTTTCCTAGACCTAATTCTTTGGAAATTTTGTGTATTTATGTGTAGATTGAATAATAGAGAGTTATATTGTAAGAGGAGGTGAGTTAACTTGGTTGTGCATCTTCTATTTTCTTGTTGTGTGCAAAGGGGAGTTCTTAGGAACTCACATTTATGTAATCAAGCTATTAGGCTTGGCATGTGTGCCCTTAGCGCTTTTATGTTGTGCATGCATTTGGTTGATTGGTTGTTTTTGTGCGAACATTCCAATTTATGAGTTTCAATTTCATTTATATAAATTCTGGTGTAAATTATTGTGGAGCTTTTAATTCTTGGGTTATGAAGTGTTTTGGCGAGCCTTGAAAGCTTCATTCTCGCTTTGATAATGTTTTAAACCTTCACCATTCATGCATGCACGCCCGAAACCGTCAGATATCGATTTTTCCTTTAAAACTTTGAAATATAAATTTGTAAGCAAATTCAGTCATCTGAATGGTGCAGGGCAATCGCAAGAATTAATGTTTGCTCTAGGGATTGATTTAGTTTACAGTTCAGCCGACTGAAATTTCCATCCAGCCAACTAAATAATATTTCAATTGACTGAATGGAGCAGTTTAGCTGACTGAAACATGTACATGCACAGAGTTATAATATTTTCCCAATTTAACTGATTGAATCACTTCATTCTGACTAAATTTGTTCTCCACTATTAACCGGTGGAGACCACATTCAACAATTTATATTGATCCAGGCTTTTTCCCTACCGAGTTTTGGCTCATTTGCACTTTTCTTGTGTTTTCTCAGTTGTTCTAATTCGTGAATTTCAGCATCTCGATTATAAGGACTTTTGATTTATTTGTTGTGAACAAACTTGTGATCGATATTTATGAGATTTAATTTATGGTATTAAAATGTGTATTCTGGGATTGATTGTCTTGCAATCTTATTTATGAGTTTTTGCCACTTAAAACTATAAAGGGTTTCATACTATTAGTATATATCAAAATGGTTTCTAATGCTACTTTCGTCATTCAAAGTTGTTTTACAAATTGTCTTCAAATCTACTAGTATGTGTGTGTATATATAAACCTTTTCCTCACTCATATGAGAAATACAATTAAATGCCTTAGTAAAACAAGTTGTTTGAGATGTTTGCGTTTGCTTTATCGGTTAATTCTTGAACTCGTTTGATTGAAAACTGTGGCAATGGTCATATTGTGTTTCTAGTTGACTATACAACATGTTCATAAATATTCGAGTAGAGCGAGTGGATATGGGACTTGTAGCTAAACTCTTATATTTACTAACTGGGAGTAATTTACACTATTTTTGATCAATTTTGATCTTTTTGGAGATTTAGACTAGCTTTATGTGACATCTTTGGGTTGTGGAATTTATTCCACATTTTATAGGATCTTCATATCACTTTGAGGAACTTCAGTTCATTTTGTGGATTTGTGCTTTCTACAGTCCTCTGGTCGTCATGTAGGGAATTTCGGTTCATTTTGTGAATTTATGCTTTGTATGATCCTCGAACCATCTTGTGGAGAACTTTGGTTCAATTTAGGCATGGTAACAACCAACTATCTTCAGACCATCCTGGTGGAGCTTTGGCTCACTGTCTTTGGACTATCCTGGTGGATCTCCGGCTCAAAATTATACATTAGCTACCTAAAAACTGTGTCTCGTTTTGGGATACAAGTGTTGGTGAGTCTTCAGGCTCCCGTTTTGGTGATACGCCTTTTCCCCCTTTTTGGTGATTTTCTGGATTTCTAATTATTGATTTCAAAAAATTTGGGTTTGATAGGTGATACTAATTTGAGTTCTTTTGTTATTGTGTTACCAATTTTGGGTTGATTTGATACGTGATGTCATTTCTTGTTAGTAACTATATAATTTAGAATGAGATATTCTTTTGTAGCACTAAGATTTCTTTGAGATATTGTATGGACATTTTCGGGGCTTCACATTTTATGTGACCATTGTCGTCATTGCATATTGTTGGAGAATGGAAATTTGATGACAACAACCTCATTTCAATTATTAATATTATTTACTATAAAATATGTACTAACATCTTTATCCAAAATATATATAGATATATGCTGGAATTATATGCAGGTGATATAGAAGACTGTACAGTTAAAGAGATTCAAGATTTCAAAATGAGATACAAGATTCAAGACTCATGAGAATCAAGATTTCAAGATTTCAAGAGCTCAAGAATATCAAAGTAATAGAGTCTAGTTAATATGTAAAACTCTGGTTAGCACTTTCAAATTCTATTTTCAAATTATGTTTTCAAATCATCTTATTTTCAAACTCCTTTATAAATGATTTCAAATTACTTTTACTTATGTTTTCAAATATATATGTTTATTATATAGTTTATATATATTATAAAAGTTTTATATTTACATTATATATATGTTTATAATTATAATATAGTTATATATTATTATATATAGTTTTATATTACATGATTAATATTTTTTTCATACTTTAGAAAATTCGTTTTAAACAACTAGTTTTGATTCAAGAATTTCCAGTATACATATTTGTTGCTTTAAACACTTGAAAAATGATTTTAAAAATTCAAATACCATACATATGTCGACATACAATATTTGACATGTCAAAAAATAACAGTCACATTTTCAAATTTCAAAGGAAGTGTCTTTTCATTATTTGAAACGATTTGGAACTGTTGCAACCTTTGGTACTCTGTATAAAGGGGTCATTTTCGAATTTTTAACCAAGTTTTATTCACCTTCTTCATCCTTACTCTTACCACCATTATTCTAACTTAATTTCTTGATTTCTAAACTTATAATATGTCGTTTTCAATACAAATTATATCATTCTCTTTCTCTTCTTAATCTCTATCTAATACTCTCTGTTTGGAAGTTCTATTCAAGCATTCTAGGGATGTTTGTAATTGTAAAGGAAAAGGTGTGAACCTTGTAGCCGTGAAATCAAGGGTGAGGAATCCGTGTCATCCTTGTGGCCGTGAAATCAAGGGTGAGGAATCCGTGTCATCCTTGTAGCCGTGAAATCAAGGGCGTTGAATCGGTATGAACCTTGTAGCCGTGAAATCAAGGGTGTGGAATCGGTGTTAACCTTGTAGCCCTGAAACCAACGGTGTTGTAAGATTGATACTAGTATTAATAAAACTCTGCGCTATCCAGCGTTGTGTGGGACTGGACGAAGGAGCAATCCAAACCTGTGTAAAATCTGGTGTGTTCTTTCCTTTTCTGCATTTTATTTCTGTGTATATCTGCATCTGTCATTGTTTTTGTTGTGTTACTCATTTTGTGATTCATACAGTTGTTTGAATAATCGTTAATTGTTTAAGTTTTCTATAATCTCTTTAAAACATTATTCACCCCCCCCCCCCCACCCCCACTAATGTTAGTTTTGCCTTAAGATCTGTGATTCTCATCCCTAACAATTGGTATCGGAGCATAGGTTTTCAAAAGTTCATCATCCGGATTTTGGAAATATTAAATGACAAATTTTTAAATGATTTATAATACTAGTTTAAATTCAAGCATTGCATCAGTATTAAATGAGTCTACATTATATTTTGTTGAAAAATCAATTTATCTACTGAATTATTGTTCTACTAGGGAAAAGTTGTGTCACATGGCTATTGAAAATTCAAATCTTGATGGTCAAATGGTGGAAATCAAAAAGGGCGAATGGATATGGTATAGTGGTTGTTCAATACATATGACGGGAAATCCAGGATTACTGAATAATCTAGTCTACGAAGATGGAGGAATGGTTTACTTCGGTGATAATTCTAAAGGATATGTGGTTGGCATTGATAATGTTAGTAATTCTGAAACTCTTACTATTTTTGATGTTTTGTTAATTAGGAATTTAAAACATAACTTACTAGGTATAAGTCAACTATGCGATAATGGCCATAAATTTAATTTTGAAAAAGATAAATGCTTTACAAAAGATAAAAATTCAAAAATAATATTTGAAGGAGAAAGAAAGAAAAATATTTATATATTAAGTAGGAAAATTTCTAACGATAATTTATGTCTTATGGCAAATACAAGTGATCCTTGGATTTGGCATACGAGATTCGGTCATATAATTTCAAACATATTTCTAGGATTTCAAAATTTGATTCAATTAGATGTTTACCTAAAAAGAAATTTAAAGTAACTAATTTATGCGACGCATGTTAATTTGAAAATTTGAAAAGAACTTCGTTTAAATCAAAATAAGAAATTACATCCTCAAAACCATTGAGTTAATTCACATAGATCTGTTCGGTCCATCCCAAACTCGATCTATAAATCACAGTAGATATGTCTGCGTAATAGTTGATGGTTTTTCTATATTTATTTGAACTCTTTTTCTTAAAAACGAAAGTGATTCTTTAGATCAACTTAAAAACTTTGCTAAAAGAGTTCAAAACTTGTTATCGTTAAAAATTAAAACAATACTTAGTGATCACGGTGGAGAATTTGAAAACGAAAATTTTGAAAAAAATTGTAATAGAAATGGGATAACCCATAATTTTTGTTTCCCTGGTATCCCTCGACAAAATATAGTAGTTGAGCATAAAAATAGATCAATTAAAGAGTGTGTGAGAACCATGTTATCAGATTGTAACTTACCAAGAAATTTTTGGGCTGAAGCAGTTGTAACAGCTTGTTATATATTAAATAGAATTTTGATAAGACCCTTAAGTCATAAAACACCATACAAACTTTTATATAATAAGAAACCAAAGGTATCATATTTTTATAATATTTGGAAGTAAATGTTTTATTCTTAACGACAAAGAAAATTTAGAAAAATTTGACTCTAAATCCGATAAAGGAATATTTATTGGATATTCAGAAAGAAGTAAGGCATATAGAGTTTTTAATTTTGGAACTAATATTATAGAATAAACTTTAAATGTGTCTTTTAATGACAGTTATAAGAATTCAACACAAAATAATGAAGATGAATGCGAAAATGAGATTGATGAAGTAGATAATGGAGTTCATTAACCAAATAAGAGAATTAGACTTCTAATAGATCATCCAGTAGAAAATATCTTAGGAGATATTGAATCTGTTGTTAGAACTAGAAATCAACTAAATAATATGAGTAATTCAGCATTTATTTCAACTACAGAACCTAAAGATCCAAAGGAAGCATCATCCGATGTTTCATGCGCCCTTGCTATGCAAGAGGAATTGAATCAGTTTTCCAAGAAAGATGTATGGGAACTTGTTCCTATACCAAAGGATAAAACTCTAATTGGAACTAATGGGTTTATAAGAATAAAATGAATGAACTCGGTGAGGTCGTAAGAAATAAAGCCCGACTAGTTGCATAAGGATATAGTCAGGAAGAAGGAATAGATTGTGATGAAATCTTCGCTCCTGCAGCAAGACTAGAAGCGATTAGAAATTTACTAGCCTTTGCTAATCATAATAATTTCAAATTATTTCAAGTGAATGTTAAAAGTGACTTTTTAAATGGATATGTTAAAAAAGACCTATATATAGAGCAACCTCCTCTTTTTGAAGAAAAAAACTTCCAAGAAAGTGTTATATGGATTAAAACAAGCTCCTAGAGCAGGGTATGATTGATTAAGAACATATTTATTACAATCAAACTTTGATATTGGTAAAGTAGATAATACACTGTTTATTAAGAGAAATAAAAGCGATATTCAATTGGTACAAATATACGTTGATGATATAATACTTGGATCAATGAATAATCAAATGAATAAAGAATTCTCAAATACTATGACCCAGGAATTCGAGATGAGTCACATGGGTGAACTCACATTTTTCTTAGGCTTACAGATACGACAACTAAAGAATGAAATGTTTATTAATCAAGAAAAATATGCTCGAGATCTAATGAATAAATACAATTTAACTACAACAAATGGACGACCCACAACTATGGCAACTAATATTGCCCTATGTAAAGACGATACATCAAAAGAGGTCGATCAAAAATTGTACAAAGGAATGATAGGGTCATTATTATATATAACCACTAGTAGACCAGATATAATGCATAGTGTATGTCTTCATGCAAGATATCACTCTCAACCTGAAGAAACTCACTTAAAAGCCGTATAACATATTCTATGATATGTAAAACATACGTTAGATTTTGGATTATTTTATCCTAAAAATGATTCGTTTGATTTAATATCCTATTGTGACGTTGATTGCACAGGATGAAAATCAGACCGTAAAAGCACTAGTGGAACATGTCACTTCTTAGGACATTCTCTAGTTTCTTGGTTTAGTAAAAAAACAAAATATATTATCCTTGTCTACAACTGAAGTAGAATATATGTCTGCTGCTTCGGCGTGTTCACAAGTAATACATATGAAACAAACTCTAAAAGATTTTGGATTAAATATAAATAAGTCACCAATATATTTTGATAATACAAGCACTATAAATATATCTAAAAATCCAACTCATCATTGGAGAACCAAACATATAGATATAAGACATCATTTCCTGAGAGATAATGTAAGCAAAGAGAAAATTTCACTAAATTTCATAGAGATGGAAAAATAAATAGCGGATATATTAACCAAACATTTAAACGAAGCAACATTCACTAAATTTAGAAGAGAATTAGGCATTTGTTCCTTGAGTGAAATAGATTTAATAAATATATTAATATATATATATATAATAATACAATATAAAAAATCAGAAAAATAAAAATAAAAAATACACATACGTCGACATAGATGTTTTTACATGTTGACATATAACTGCTAGATTTTTAAATTTAATTCCTACCAAAAGTTAGTTACAACCTATATTTAAACTCATTATTTCGAAATTCCTTCTTCATCTCTTCATTTTCTCTTTGGAAAAATTCTCAAACAAATAAAACAACAGACTCCTCTAATAATATTAATCAAAACACTCCCATTTCGTTTACGGGGCCATCCGAAGGACTATTTCAACGAACTATACTTGTGAGAGTAATGAAATTAGAGGAATTAATGAGGGATGTACTGCAAATGGTGATTGAAATTCAAGTCTTACAAGTAAGAATGAATAAAGAGCAAGAGAAGCAAGGGGGATTGTGAGGAATCTGCAAAAGTTAATAATGGATAATCAAACCAATTCAATCATTATCGAAGATGATAATCAAATGGAAGAAGAGGAAGAAGAAGAAGAAGAAGAAGAGGAGGAGGAGGAAGCCAAGGAAGAAGTAGCAGTAAACGAAAATATGGACGAAAATGATAGCGTTATTTGCGTAGGCAAAGTGTTCTTCGACAAGTATGGAAATGTAGTTAAACAAAATGGGGAATTTTGTTCTCATTATCCTCATAATTCAATTCACAAATCCCCGACGATCAAGAAATACTAGACGTTTTAACGATTTCGTAGATTATTTGTGTTTGACGAAAAAGTGAATTAATATTGTGTGATTTGCTTGTACGTATGCTTGTTGTACTTGTATGAACAATGATCTCTTGTATATTGATTGGTTTGACATTTACTGAATTATTGTTTGAATTACTTAGTTATACTCTTGTTTATATAGAATTATGCTAGTCATTATAGTCTTAGGGAAGTTATGTATATCTAGAATGGGTCAATAGAATTGTTTACAACATAAATTTAGGTGAGAATAGTTTAGTATAGTATAGTATATTATAGTTTTTGTTGATGACAAAAGGGGATAAATTATAAAATAGGATATAATTTAAGATAGGCATTGTTTAAGGGGGAGTCAGGAGAAATTCATGGTGAAAAGGGAGTATTTGTAACACCCCGTATGTTGAATAACTTGCTATAATATAAAACAGGGCAGAATTAAATTTTAAAATCTGAATCAGGGGAAACGGGCTATGCCATTGCGTTCGTCTCGGAAAAATACACAAAATAGAGTCCAAGTTTTCGAAAATCGGAGTCTGTATGACCCAGTTAAGGCCCGAAGAAGTTTTCAGAAATTCAAAACAGGTTTAAAAATATAAATTCAAACATTTCAGAAGTGGCAGGAAAATTCCCGCCAGACCCAGGGGGTCGACCTGGGGGTCGACTGGGGAGTCGACCTGCCCACCAGGTCGAGTGGGGAGTCGACCCTAGGGTCGACCTGGGCGTCGACCTCCCTGGTCGAGCCCAGGTGACCTGGGTGCATCAGCTTGGCTTTTGGGCTGTGTTTTGGTGGCTAGGACGAGATCTGACGGCTCTAATCTAATTTAGGATTAATCTAATGGCCTAAAACACCTAACTACTCTATAAATACACCCTAAGACTACCCTAATTCATACTAAAAATAGCTACAACACCGTTATGCCGTCAAAATGCAACTTGAAGGAGCCTCGATCAAATTAAAGAGGAAGATAGCTTCTCAAATCAACTTCTAATCAACTCTAGCAACTTAATCTTCTTCTTAGGAGTGCTAATCAACAAGTTGTGAGTTTTCTATAGCCTTAATGACCAATTATTGAAATGATTATGATAGGATATAATGAGGTTATGGCTATGAATGTGGATCAATGCAAGTTATGCAAGTTATATGCTATGTGTTAATGATGTTATGCATGTTATGCAAGTTATATGCTATGTGTTAATGATGTTATGCATGTTATGCAAGTTATATGCTATGTGTTTGTGATGTTATGCAAGTTATGCAAGTCATATGCTACATGTTCATGATGTTATGCAAGTTATGCAAGTCATATGCTACATGTTCATGATGTTATGCAAGTTATGCAAGTCATATGCTACATGTTCATGATGTTATGCAAGTTATGCAAGTTATATGCTACATGAACATGACGTTATGCAAGTTATGCAAGTGTTAGGCTATGTGTTCATGATGCTAGTTATGCAAATTGCTATGATAAACATTGATCCATTATGACACCATGATTATGCAAGTTTGGTGTATGATTATATGCAAGTTCATATGTATGCAAGTTTGGTGTATGATTATATGCAAGTTCACATATGACATGTTATGCAAGTTTGGTGTTTGATTATATGCAAGTAACATGTGCAAGTTTACACCTTTGGATGATATGCATACATATGCAAGTTAACCCCTTTATATGTCATACATACATATGCAAGTTTACCCCTTTGTATGACATAAGAAACTTATGCAAGTTAACCTCTTTATGACATATGCGATTCATGCAAGTTTGGGTTGATTATTTATGCTAGTTGGGTTTGATGCTATATGCATGTTGACACCTTTAAACCCATGTTGATGCTAATGTGTTATGCAAGTTGAACCCATTGTATTTGTGATGAATCTTCCCTTTTATGTCATGTTAGCGAATTACGTGGGGAACGATGGGGTTAATAAACATGTTAATGAAATTGTGTGAAGTTGGTATGATTATGCATACCATAAAGTGGATGGACATAATTGAGTCAATTATGTACATCGTTAAAATTGGAATTAATTAGGGAAAATTATTTCGGGGGTGATTAATTAGGTGTAATTAATCGACTAAGACACGAGGTTGGACCCTTTTGTAGCGTAAGACTGCCCGGAACCGACCGGCAAATCCAGCGGCTACAAATGATTGGCCCAATGTGAGAGGTCTTAGGCACAAACCAAATACGTGACAAGTGTATAGACACGAGGTTAGACTCGGTTATGGCGTAAGGCTGCCCGGACCCAACCGGAAAATCCAGCTGCCATAAAAGATAGTCTAATGTGAGAGGTCTTTACAACGGTTACGTTTTTAATTAATTAAGAAACACTTAACCAGATAAGCATGTAGTGGGCATGAGGGGATAAGTGGGTGCCTTGGGTGGCATGTGGAAATCAAGTAAGTGCCTGGGGTGGCATGAGGAAATCTAGTGGGTTGCCTTGGGTGGCAATAGAAAATACGATTAGAATACATAACCAAGTGGAAACATGTAATTAAACATGATTAAAGGGTTAAGTGGGATGCACTAGATAAAATGACAAGCTTAGGTGGTAGCTTGTGGGGGGCCCATTTAACCAGTAACCCATATGTATCTTATTGGGCTCGACCCATGTCGAGGACGGGACACGCGTACTGGGCTTGATTATAAGAGGCCAAAACGGGTTAGCGGTGGCAACGCAAGTCCAACGGGTTTCATATGCGTGTGTGGACCCGGGCTGGTAGGTAAGACGTTGTTGCATCGTGTAGGTATAAGTCGTGCACCATTTGTTGTATCGGGTTGCCGCTTTGGGGAGTGATACACCCCATTGTGGGGCCAGCACGGGTATCTACGGTAGGGAGCCGATCGCTTGGGAGTAGTGGGTACACCTAGTGGAGATAGGGGCAAACGGCACCTATGTAGTCAGCTAGGGGTACACGAAACTACTGGGTAAATTTTCTAAGTCCTTGGGAGGGATCAACCTTTAAGTAGGAATGACTGGTGTGGTGCAGTTAGTAATTACCCTTGGGTGGGTAGATGCGTCTTTACCGTTATCTTAGTTCATCCTATGTCTAGTTGGCTACTTAGTGTAGTCATTTATCCCCAGTCATCCCGTACCAAGTTTATATCATACCTTAATTACTTTAATGATTGTGTTGTTAAAGTTATAGGGCTCACTCAGACTTATGTCTGACCCCGTTGTTTTTATCCTTTTCCCCCTCAGGTCCTCAGGTTGGGCCTAGCACTAGTGGGCTTTGATCAGACTTCTTTATCTATCTCTTGGAGCTTGGACCGTGATGTAAAGCCCAACTTATCTTTTCTTTTATGGCTATTGTTTATATAGTGGGATTATGTACTTATGTTTTTATCAGGATGGATATTTAGTACTTGACTCTTTATGGTGATGTAACTAAACATGTTTACCTTCTGCTGCAATGAAATGGTGTTTTAGATTTTCAAGTATTTATATCTGTCTTGTGTAATTTTTCTGTTCTATATTCACTTAAAATGCTCCACCGAAGTTAAGGCATTCCCTTAGTGAGTGACCTTAGCGGGTGTGGGGTGTTACACGTGGTATCAGAGCAAAGGTTACCAGAACAGATAAAATTTTTAGAAAACTATTTTTCTAAAAACATTTTTGGAAGAAGTATTTTCAAAAACATGTCTTTAAAGAGAAAAGTTTTTGAAAGAAAAGCATAATCCCCAATAGCCATATCTTTATCTTTCGAATTCTCCATTGTGAATCTTTCCTTTTTCGTTTCAGCATGGCTGAAGATCTTAACTTTCCGGAGGGTGTAGCGATACCAGTATGGTATAGGAGATTGATGGAGGCTAGGGCCGCCACTGCGGGTCCAGCAAATGTTCCTCCACCAATCGTAGCACCCGATCTTCCTCCTCCCCCTCCTCCTCCTCGCACAGATACTTTCGCTAAGACTTGCAAGGAATTTAAGGCTATGGGAGGGAAACCTTTTCAAGGATCATAAACTTTTGTGGAGGCTAGAGATTGGCTTAAGGAGGTGGAAGAGTTGATAGATATCTTTGAGATGGAAGAAGGAAAGAAAGTCAAGTTAGCTGCTTGGTTAATGAAGGGAGAGGCCTCATTTTGGTGGGAGGTCACTAATGGAGAACACCTCGTTGACTCTTGGGAGGATTTCAGGCAAAGATTTGTGGCAAAGTTTCTCTCAAGGGCGGAGGAAAACTTGTATATGGAAAGGTTCTTGAATCTAAAGCAAGGAAACCTCTCGGTGAAGGAATATGTCAACAAGTTTAATCAATTGGCAAGGTTTGGCATAGATATGGTGAATACACTGGAGAAGAAGGCTTTGAAGTTCGTTAAGGGTTTGAATGAACCAATGCATGGATTGGCTATGACTCACATCCCTATGGGGGCCACCTTTGAGAAGCTAGTAGACATGGCACTCATGCATGAGGAAGAGAAGGGTCCCAATGCTAATAAGGCACCCAAGAAGAAAGGAGATCAAAAGAGACCTCAGCAACAGCAAAACAAGGGTGGGAAAGGCAACGGTGGCAAGGGGAAGAAGAAGTGCTTCAATTGCGGGATACCAGGCCACCTAAGCAAAGATTGTCGGAAGAAGAAGAAGACTGGCTGCTACCACTGTGGTGAAGCAGGGCATCTAGTGAAGGATTGCCCTAAGAAGAGGCAAAGGACGGGATCTACCTCAGGAGGATAGGTGCAAGCTCTTGTGGCACCGGGTCAGGCAAGGGGGCAAGTTCAGGCTCTCGCGGTTCCACCGATTCAGGAAAGAGGCAGAACTATTTCCATTGAAAGTCTGGTTTTTCTATTTGATCATCCTGTCCGTACATTGTTTGATTCTGGCGCATCGCATTCGTTTATCTCATCATCATTAGTTGAGTCACTGCACTTAAACACCAGTTTAGTAGATGATCCCTTGGTTGTTTCAAACCCAATTGGGGGCTCCACTTATTTGTCCATGATATGTTTGGGTTTGAAGATTTCTATACTTAGCGTTGAGTTTAGATGTGATGCTTTTGTTTTGGGCTTCACGGGCTATGGGTTGATTTTGGGCATGGACTGGTTATCCAGTAATGGTGTCGTTCTTGATTGCGAAAGGAGAGTTGTTAGGCTCATGACCCGCTTGGGTAACACTCTCGAGATCTCTTGTAATCCCATGGATTCTGTTATGCTAAGTTATCTTGAATCGCTTGACGCTTCGGTCGAGAGTTTGCGATCTGTTAGAGTGGTCCGGGAATACTCGGATGTGTTTGAGGAGGTGAAGGGCTTACCTCCGAGGCGGGAGATAGACTTCCGAATATATCTGGTGGATAATGCTAAACCAGTATCTTTACCAGTGCGCCACATGGCTCCTCGTGAGAGGAGGGAACTCCATAAGCAAGTAGGGGAGTTGCTTGAGAAGGGGTTCATAAGACGAAGTATATCGGAGTGGGGTGCTCCAGTAGTTTTTGCCACGAAGGCGGATGGGTCCCTCAGACTTTGTGTAGACTATAGAGAACTCAACAAGCTCACAAAGACGAATAGACACCCATTGCCGAGGATTGATGATCTTTTTGATCAGTTGGTTGGTGCTTCAGTATTTTCTCAGCTGGACTTAGCCACGGGGTTTCATCAGTTGAGGGTGGCTGAGGATAGCATAGAAAAGACTGCCTTTAGGACTCCGGATGGTTTCTATGAGTGGCTGGTGATGCCATTTGGTTTGACGAATGCCCCTGCATATTTTGTTGATTTGATGAGTAGGGTGTTCAGGGAATTTCTTAATAAGTTCGTGGTGGTCTTTGTGGATGACATCTTAGTATTCTCTAAGAGTGAAGAAGAGCATGCCCTACATCTTAGGGAAGTGTTGGAGACTCTTCGAGCGCATAGCCTTAAGGCTAAATTCTCTAAATGTCACTTCTGGAGGAAGGAAGTGCGGTTCTTGGGGCACGTGGTCTCCAAGGAGGGGATAGCTGTGGATCCCGCGAAGGTAGTATCCATTCAAGATTGGAAGGTTCCGAAGAATGCTACCGAGGTGAGGAGTTTCTTGGGGTTGGCTGGCTACTATAGGAAGTTTATCAAGGACTTCGTGAAGATATCATCCCCATTAACTCGCTTGACGAAGAAGAATCTAGTCTTCGCATGGGACGTAGATTGTGATGATGCGTTCCGACGGTTAAAGAGGGCTTTAACCACAGCTCCAGTCTTAGTGTTGCCAGATGGGAGTAAGCCTTTTGTTGTTTATACCGATGCTTGTGGGACTGGACTGGGCGCAGTCTTAATGCAAGAGGGAAGGGTAATAGCCTACGGTGAAAGGCAGTTGAGAAAGCATGAGAAAAATTACCCTACCCATGATTTAGAGTTGGCCGCTATTGTTTTTGCGCTTAAGATTTGGCGCCATTATCTTCTGGGAGAGAGATTCGAATTGTTCACTGACCACAAATCATTGAAGTACTTGTTTTCTCAGAAAGATTTGAACTTGAGACAGCAAAGGTGGATGGACTTCTTAGCATCCTATGATTTCGAGATAGCGTATACCCCTGGCAAGGGTAACGTGGTGGCGGACGCCTTAAGTAGAAAAAGGTTGTCCTTGAGTCCATTGTTCGTGGAACGACGAAGCTTGGAATTTATCTCGATGTTTGATTTCAGACCTTCCGTTGACTATATACCTGGTTTGCTAGCATCCTTGGAGGTTAGACCTACTCTTTTGGGACGGATTGGCGAGGCACAGCTGGACGACCCACAGTTGGTTGAGTTGGTAGAGAGGCTCATAAGGGGGGAGTCGTCCAGCCATTTGAGTAGGTACACCCTAGACGATAGGGGGTGCTTGCGTAGAGACGGTAGACTTTGTGTACCGCAAGACGAGGGTTTGAGGAAGGCTATTCTTGATGATGCACACCGTTCTAGGATGACCATTCATCCCGGTGGGGACAAGATGTACCAAGACATGAAGCAAGTTTTCTTTTGGGCCGGTATGAAGAAAGATGTGGCCGAGTATGTTGCTAGATGCTTGGTGTGCCAACAAGTGAAAGCGGAGCAAAAGAAACCAGGTGGGTTGCTTCACCCATTGGAAGTTCCGCAATGGAAGTGGGATAGTGTCTCGATGGATTTTATTGATGGGTTACCGAGATCGAGGAAGGGTAATACGGGAATTTGGGTTGTGGTAGACAGACTTACTAAGAGTGCCCATTTCATACCTGTGAAGATCAAGAGGATTGCTCCATGGCTAGCTTCGGTTTATCTTCGAGAGATAGTTCGATTACATGGGGTACCCTCTAGCATAGTGAGTGATCGAGATCCTATCTTCACTAGCGAGTTTTGGAGGAGTTTGCAAGAGGCGGTAGGGACTCAGTTGTGTTTGAGCACCGCGTATCATCCTCAGACGGACGGCCAGGCCGAGAGGGTGAATCGTGTTCTGGAAGACCTTTTGAGGCTTTGTATTTTGGATTTTGGAGGTACTTGGGAAGAGCATCTTCCATTGGTGGAGTTCGCATATAACAACAGCTTTCAGTCCAGTATTGGTATGGCTCCTTTCGAGGCTCTTTATGGAAGGCCTTGTCGATCACCTACATGTTGGTGGGAATCTACGGATAAGATCTCGCTTGGGCCTAATATGGTTAGAGAGACTTCGAAAAAGATTGACTTGATTCGAAGGAGGATGAAAGCGGCGCAAGACAGGCAGAAATCTTACGCGGATAAGAGGAGGACGGATCTAGAGTTCGATGTTGGGGACATGGTCTTTGTCAAAGTATCTCCATTACGGAATGTAGTTCGCTTTGGGTCCGTGGGGAAGTTAGCTCCAAGATTTGTAGGACCGTTTCCTATTAAGGAAAGGATTGGACGGATGGCATATAGAGTGGATTTACCCGAGAGACTTAATGGAGTACATGACGTATTCCATGTGTCACATTTGAGGAAGTGCCTACATGAGACTGCAGAGGTGGTGGAGCCGAGCTTGCTAAGAGAAGTGGAGGTAGAGCGTGATGCGACTATTCGACGAGCTCCTACCTGCATCCTTGGGTCAGAGATTAGGAAGTTGAGGAACAAAGAGGTGCGGCTAGTCAAAGTGCAATGGGGAGAAGATGAGAGCAATGCTACTTGGGAGACAGAAGCGAAGATGCGTTCATTGTACCCATTCCTTTTTAAGGGTATGTCTTTTAACTTCTCCTTTATCGTTTGTCTAGTACTTATCTTATCTTTAGTATGTCCTCTCATTAGTATCTTTGACCTTTAGATAGGGTAAACCTATGGTTGAAACATGTGTGTTTGAGACATGTTATGATTGATGGATGCGTGTGGATGCAAGTGGTTGCTAGTGGTTGCTCGTGGATGCATATACACACACTCTAGGCACTAGATCGGCTCAATCACTTCATATTGCATATTGCATATAATGTGTGTAGGTAGCTATATTAATGGATGTATAATGGTTGCGTTATCATATGGATGATGCATTTTGGTGTATGGTTGTGCACTCATGTAGAAATAGTATGTGTCGATAAGGTTCTTTCGCATACATATTGGATGCATGGCACTATCATGGTTTGCATTAAGGAGGTCAACTGAATCAGTAGACCGCCTGATTTTGCAGTAGACAGGGAACATATACACACACTATTTGCATATGTTCATACAGCATTAGAAACTCTAAGGATAATGGATGCCAGTGTTTGATGGTTTGAGTAGATGGTAGTTTGGTTGGTAGGATACGTTCTTCTTGACTTAGAGATTTCGGGGACGAAATCCTTTAAGTAGGGGAGAATGTAACACCTCGTATGTTGAATAACTTGCTATAATATAAAACAGGGAAGAATTAAATTTTAAAATCTGAATCAGGGGAAACGGGCTATGCCATTGCGTTCGTCTCGGAAAAATACGCGAAATAGAGTCCGAGTTTTCGAAAATCGGAGTCTGTATGACCCAGTTAAGGCCCGAAGAAGTTTTCAGAAATTCAAAACAGGTTTAAAAATAAAAATTCAAACATTTCAGAAGTGGCGGGAAAATTCCCGCCAGACCCAGGGGGTCGACCTGGGGGTCGACTGGGGAGTCGACCTGCCCACCAGGTCGACTGGGGAGTCGACCCTAGGGTCGACCTGGGCGTCGCCCTCCCTGGTCGAGCCCAGGTGACCTGGGTGCATCAGCTTGGCTTTTGGGCTGTGTTTTGGTGGCTAGGACGAGATCTGATGGCTCTAATCTAATTTAGGGTTAATCTAATGGCCTAAAACACCTAACTACTCTATAAATACACCCTAAGACTACCCTAATTTATACTAAAAATAGCTACAACACCGTTATGCCGTCAAAATGCAACTTGAAGGAGCCTCCATCAAATTAAAGAGGAAGATAGCTTCTCAAATCAACTTCTAATCAACTCTAGCAACTTAATCTTCTTCTTAGGAGTGCTAATCAACAAGTTGTGAGTTTTCTATCGCCTTAATGACCAATTATTGAAATGATTATGATAGGATATAATGAGGTTATGGCTATGAACGTGGATCAATGCAAGTTATGCAAGTTATATGCTATGTGTTAATGATGTTATGCAAGTTATATGCTATGTGTTAATGATGTTATGCATGTTATGCAAGTTATATGCTATGTGTTTGTGATGTTATGCAAGTTATGCAAGTCATATGCTACATGTTCATGATGTTATGCAAGTTATGCAAGTCATATGCTACATGTTCATGATGTTATGCAAGTTATGCAAGTCATATGCTACATGTTCATGATGTTATGCAAGTTGTGCAAGTTATATGCTACATGAACATGACGTTATGCAAGTTATGCAAGTGTTAGGCTATGTGTTCATGATGCTAGTTATGCAAATTGCTATGATAAACATTGATCCATTATGACACCATGATTATGCAAGTTTGGTGTATGATTATATGCAAGTTCATATGTATGCAATTTTGGTGTATGATTATATGCAAGTTCACATATGACATGTTATGCAAGTTTGGTGTTTGATTATATGCAAGTAACATGTGCAAGTTTACACCTTTGGATGATATGCATACATATGCAAGTTAACCCCTTTATATGTCATACATACATATGCAAGTTTACCCCTTTGTATGACATAAGAAACTTATGCAAGTTAACCTCTTTATGACATATGCGATTCATGCAAGTTTGGGTTGATTATTTATGCTAGTTGGGTTTGATGCTATATGCATGTTGACACCTTTAAACCCATGTTGATGCTAATGTGTTATGCAAGTTGAACCCATTGTATTTGTGATGAATCTTCCCTTTTATGTCATGTTAGCGAATTATGTGGGGAACGATGGGGTTAATAAACATGTTAATGAAATTGTGTGAAGTTGGTATGATTATGCATACCATAAAGTGGATGGACATAATTGAGTCAATTATGTACATCGTTAAAATTGGAATTAATTAGGGAAAATTAATTCGGGGGTGATTAATTAGGTGTAATTAATCGACTAAGACACGAGGTTGGACCCTTTTGTAGCGTAAGACTGCCCGGAACCGACCGGCAAATCCAGCGGCTACAAATGATTGGCCCAATGTGAGAGGTCTTAGGCACAAACCAAATACGTGACAAGTGTATAGACACGAGGTTAGACTCGGTTATGGCGTAAGGCTGCCCGGACCCAACCGGCAAATCCAGCTTCCATAAAAGATAGTCTAATGTGAGAGGTCTTTACAACGGTTACGTTTTTAATTAATTAAGAAACACTTAACCAGATAAGCATGTAGTGGGCATGAGGGGTTAAGTGGGTGCCTTGGGTGTCATGTGGAAATCAAGTAAGTGCCTTGGGTGGCATGAGGAAATCTAGTGGGTTGCCTTGGGTGGCAATAGAAAATACGATTAGAATACTTAACCAAGTGGAAACATGTAATTAAACATGATTAAAGGGTTAAGTGGGATGCACTAGATAAAATGACAAGCTTAGGTGGTAGCTTGTGGGGGGCCCATTTCAACCAGTAACCCATATGTATCTTATTGGGCTCGACCCATGTCGAGGACGGGACACGCGTACTGGGCTTGATTATAAGAGGCCAAAACGAGTTAGCGGTGGCAACGCAAGTCCAACGGGTTTCATATGCGTGTGTGGACCCGGGCTGGTAGGTAAGACGTTGTTGCATCGTGTAGGTATAAGCCGTGCACCATTTGTTGTATCGGGTTGCCACTTTGGGGAGTGATACACCCCATTGTGGGGCCAGCACTGGTATCTACGGTAGGGAGCCGATCGCTTGGGAGTAGTGGGTACACCTAGTGGAGATAGGGGCAAACGGCACCTATGTAGTCAGCTAGGGGTACACGAAACTACTGGGTAAATTTTCTAAGTCCTTGGGAGGGATCAACCTTTAAGTAGGAATGACTAGTGTGGTGCAGTTAGTAATTACCCTTAGGTGGGTAGATGCGTCTTTACTGTTATCTTAGTTTATCCTATGTCTAGTTGGCTACTTAGTGTAGTCATTTATCCCCAGTCATCCCGTACCAAGTTTATATCATACCCTAATTACTTTAATGATTGTGTTGTTAAAGTTATAGGGCTCACTCAGACTTATGTCTGACCCCGTTGTTTTTATCTTTTTCCCCCTCAGGTCCTCAGGTTGGGCCTAGCACTAGTGGGCTTTGATCAGACTTCTTTATCTATCTCTTGGAGCTTGGACCGTGATGTAAAGCCCAGCTTATCTTTTCTTTTATGGCTATTATTTATGTAGTGGGATTATGTACTTATGTTTTTATCAGGATGGATATTTAGTACTTGACTCTTTATGGTGATGTAACTAAACATGTTTACCTTCTGTTGCAATGAAATGGTGTTTTAGATTTTCAAGTATTTATATCTGTCTTGTGTAATTTTTCTGTTCTATATTCACTTAAAATGCTCCACCGAAGTTAAGGCATTCCCTTAGTGAGTGACCTTAGCGGGTGTGGGGTGTTACAGTATTCAAGGAATCAAATCAATGGGTATATCAGGTATGAATATTTTATAAACCCAGGTTGTCATCATCAAAATGGGAGAGATTGTTGGAGAATGGACTTTTGATGACAACATCCTTGTTTCAATTATTAACATTATTGATTATAAAATATATACTAACATTTTTATCTAGAATATGTATACAGATGTACGTAGGAATTATATATAGGTGATATGGAAGACTGTATAGTTTGATATATTCAAGATTTCAAAAGGAGATACAAGATTCAAGACTCGTGAATATCAAGATTTCAAGATTCAAAGAGCTCGAGAATATCAAAGTAATAGAGACTAGTTTATATGTAAAAATCCGGTTAGCACTATCAAATTCTATTTTCGAATTCTGTTTTCAAATCATCTTATTTTCAAACTCCCTTCTAAATGATTTCAAATTATTTTTACTTATGTTTTCAAATATATATATGTTTATTATATAGTTTATATATATTATAAAAGTTTTATGTTCGCATTATATATGTTTATAATTATAATATAGTTATATATATCTTTTATATATATATATAGTTTTATATCATATGTTTAGTATGTTTTCGTACTTCAGAAAATTCATTTTAAACAACTAGATTTGATTCAATAATTTCCAGAATATATATTGCTTTAGACACTTGAAAAATGATTTTAAAAATTCAAATATTATACATATATCGACATACAATATTTGACATGTCGACATATAACCGTCACATTTTAAAATTTCAAAGGAAGTATCTTTTCATTATTTGAAATGATTCAGAACTGTTGCAACCAATGGGACTCTATATAAAGGGGTCATTTTCGAATTTTTAACCGACATTTCTTCTCCTTCTTCATCCTTACTCTTACCACCATTATTCTAAGTTAATTTCTTGATTTCTACACTTATACTCTGTTGTTCTCAATACAAATTATATCATTCTCTTTTTCTTTTCAATCTCTATCAAATACTCTCGGTTTAGAAGTGCTATTCATGGGTTCTAGGGTTGTTTGTAATTGTTAAGGAAAAGGTGTGAGCCTTGTTGTAACGACCCGATAGGAATTCGACGCCGAATTCCAATAATAATACATAAACCCATATTACTTGCCAAAACTCAAATATTGAAAACACTAGATAGTTATTAGAAAGAAATTAGAGGGTGAGAAAAGAAAGAAAGAAATATTAGAATAGAATAAGAAGAAGAACCAACACAGAGTCTTACATCATAGCAGAACAAAATATAATATAGAAATAAATCTTTACTGAGAGCTTGAAATATATTTACAATCATCAAAGTACATCAACACATCTGGACACTTATAACAACATGTCCTCAAATACAATTATACAGCAGAATAATAACTATATAATATCGTACGTCTGAACTCTTCCAGCTCGTCACTTCATAGCATATGATAACCTGAACTTGTAAAATTCGGTCTGACCCGAGCATTGCAAACGCCAGGATCAATCTGGTGAACCAGCGTGAGAAAACTCACTAAGTTTAAAGGGCTCATCCAACTTGATTTTAAAGTCAAATTTTTTTTCAAAAGAAAAGGATAATCGTAAGACCAATACAAACATAAATATGGACGGTTTTTACCTTACGATAACCCAAACTATTTTGAAATCATATCATTTCTGATATTATAATAATGTATAATACAAATAAATAACAATCCAGCAGAACACTTGCATCCCACTGTGACACCCCACGTCCGTTAATGTCACTCACAATGGGAATGCATTAAGTTTCGTGAAGCGTTATAGGTAAACAAAAACAGAAATATTACAAGATAGACATCAAAATAGCAGCGGAAATAAAAACTTTATTTATCGTAAAGTAGCATAGTCAAAACATCCCTTGTCTGCAATACATGAAAACCATTTCATTAAAAAAACTTCTGTCTTATTCTTAAACATCAGAGTACAAAATAGAAGAAGCATAATCCCCAAGTGAAAACATAGCCATAGTAGCAAAGATAGAAGTTTGAGCAGTACATCTAGCAGCTCCAAGCAAGAAAGCTTAGAAGATTTCAAGTTTAATCAGAAATTAAATTAAAATAATAATTAATAATCTAAAACCTGTTCGAATTTCAAAACAGCAGAATTGGGTTGAGCCGGAAATTTCCCCCTCAGGGGTGTTGACCCCCCTAGGGGGAGTCGACATAGGTGTCGACTCCCCTATAGGGGTGTCGACATAGGTGTTGACCCCCCTATAGGGGAGTCGACCCCTGTCGGCCAAGTTGGGCTGACTGTTCGGGTGACGATTTTTCTAATTTTAGGGTTTATGTGACTTCATTTGGTTGTCTGAGTGATGTGTCATTGTGAAATGGATGGTTTAGATTGATCCTAAACTAATCTAAGGGCTCTACTTAATCCTACACATCTATATAAACACCCATAAACCTAAACCCTAATCTAAACTAAATTCATTCGTAAGCCGCCATGCTGCTGCATCCTAAACTAAGCTGGTCTCTTCTCCAACGAATTAAAGCTTAGGAATTGTAAAAAGGGATTCTAAAACAACAACGAACGAATCTATTCTTTCTTTTATCACAGTGAGTACAGTTGCTTTCACAAGATGATTAATTAAAATAATTATGATAAGTTGTGATCTGGACTGTATGAATATGCGTGTTGAATCATATGTTATTAGCCAGTTCTGTTATCATCTATTTTGTTAATATATGCCAGTTTGTTATCATATGTAATTAGATTCATTTTATGATGTTAATTCCTATGTCTAATTACATATGCTTGATTAGATTCATCTATGCAAGTTATGTTTATCTATGCAAGTTACGCAAGTTTATATGCAAGTTATATTCATCTATACAAGTTATGCAAGTTTATATGCAAGTTATGCTTATCTATGCAAGTTATGCAAGTTTACATGCAAGTTATGTTCATCTATACAAGTTATGCAAGTTTATACACAAGTTATGTTTATCTATGCAAGTTATGCAAGTTTATCTATGCAAGTTTATATGCAAGTTATGTTCATCTATACAAGTTACGCAAGTTTATATGCAAGTTATGTTTATCTATGCCAGTTTATATGCAAGTTGTGTTCATCTATGCAAGTTATGAAAGTTTACACGCAAGTTATGTTCATCTATGCAAGTTATGCGAGATTATATGCATGTTATGATCATCTATGCAAGTTTATATGCAAGTTATGTTCATCTATGCAAGTATATGCTTATATGTTTAAATCCATGCCAGTTCTTATGTTTAGATCTATGTTAGTTTACATTGCATATGTTAATTGGATCCATCTTATATGCTAGTTCACGTTTATATGTTTAATTAGATTTATGTTGTTCTATGCCAAGTTTGTGTTACACATGCTTAATTAGATCTATATTGTTTTATGCCAGTGTGGATGTCATATGCCTCTTTCTTTTCCTTTTCTTATGAGTTAGGCTAACAGCGAGCTTAGCGTATTATGTGAATTATACGTACGAACGACGTGGGAACATTGGGGAATAGTTTGGGAAATATTAAATATTGGATATTATGTAATTGGCATAAATTGGTTAGTAACTATATAATTAACTTGAGACATAAATTGGTATAGTTTATATACATGGAAATTATGGACATAATTTGGAGGATGAACATAGCTTGAATTGGAAATTATGGACAATTTGACTTAGAGATATTAATTAAAATTGGGATTGAATAATAAAATGAGATAATGAACATGCCTAACCCGAGGTTAGATAGAGTTGCGGTGTAAGACCGCCCGGAACCACCCGGCACATCCAGCAACCGCAACAACAGGTCTAATGTGAGAGGTTAGTGCATCAAACCCAAAACCCGAGGTTAGAATGAGTTTGCGGTAGAAGTCTGCCCGAAACCGCCACATCCAGCAACCGCAAACAACAGTTCTAATGTGAGAGTGTGGTGCATTAATAAATCAATTAATGCCAATGAACAGACATGCTAAGAATGGTAAGGTTAAGTAACATGAATAGGCGACACTTAACCAATAAAACATGTTAATTAAACAAATGGGTGGGGTCAGGTAAAATTGACAAAACTTAACCGTTATAACATGTTGATTAGGAAACCCTAGTAACTGGGATCCATTTCAGCAGTAACCCACATAGATGTATCATGGTACCTTGAACTAGGCAGGGTGGGGCACGATTACTGGGCTGATTATAAGCGATCAAAATAGCGGCGAGTGGTGCGTCGGTGTAGGTTCCGATGGAGTACGGGCGTGCATATGCTCCGGAGTGGAAAAATCAAGCACTGGGCATCAATAGTTATACATTGTGGATCTTGAATTGTGTCGGGTTGCCATCATAAGGATTGATACTCCCCATGGTGGGACCAGCACAGGTATCTACAAACAAGCAGGGCCAAATAACACAAGTAATAAATACACATGAGTTAGGGAGCCGATCGAATGGGAAGGGTAGTCGGTACAACTAGTGGAGATAGGGGCAGGCGGCACCTATGACAGCAGCTCGGGGTACACGAAACTACCATTATTATTATTATCATTATGATTAGTAAGAGGGATCAACTTTCAGAGTAAATAGGGTTGGTGCAGTGTAGTAATTATCCTATAGTGATTAGAAGCGCAATCAACGTTTATCTTATTCATCTTGCTTACCTTGTCATACATGCTTATGTTACAGTCATTTCTTACTTTCAAGTTAATGTTCTTTTCCTATTACTTTAATAATTATATTGTTAAAGTTACTGGACTCACCAGACTTTATGTCTGACCTCGTTTGTTTCGCCTCTTTTCTTTCCGTTCCCCCCTCCCAAGGTTATCAGGGTGGGCCTAGTGGAGCTTGATTTGGATATATTTCCCTCTCTTTTGGAAGTGCTTGGATTGCTGAAAGTAAAAGTTCAGCTTATCTCCTTTTATGGCTATTTATGTTGGGGTTATGCTTTTTGTTTTATGTACTTAGAAAATACTTTGTCAAGATGGGTATTAAGTGTACTTGGTTTTATTTTTGGTTTTGGTGTTGTAACCAAACTATTTTTCCGCTGCAATGAAGTTGTTTTAAAATTTTAAAGTACCAGTATATGTATCCGTCTCGTTATATTCTATTCTATACACTTATTATACTCCATGAAAGATAATGCATTCCCTTTTTGGGTGACATTAATGGACGTGGGGTGTTACAGCAGGTCTCAGACGTAATGTTTATAAATGATAATTATTTGGCTACTTCAACTTTAGTTGGCTTGTTTCAGTGACTTTATCTGGTGCATGATCGGTTTATCCAATTTCTAGTAAAGCCCTTACCTTACCTCTGCCGTTGGATATTTCTATTAGTGCATAAGCCATTCTTAAATCTGGACGTGAAGCCTGAATAGATTAAGAGGTACTTCTACCAAAGGGCATATAGATTAAAAAAACTAAAGTAACAGATTCCTTTGTTATTGTTGTCACTAGTGGGGAGGGATTTGCACTAGTCGCTAAAACTTCAACAACTTCTTCCAGTGGTACCCAACCACCTGTCGAGAATGAAACCCCGGTAGAGGCTCCCCTTAACAAAGATGTCCCTATTCGTATATTAACTGTTCTAATTCTGCAACCTCGTTGGACCAAGTTGAGAAGGAACTAAACTATAAGGACCTATATTCTATGAATAAGAGGATAATAGAATATTTATATTATTTGCGTATGAGGGTCGTATAATCATATAAGTTTGGTAAATGACTAGTAGGGTCATTTCTTACTTTCACTATTTTTGTCGAATTTTTATGTTACTATTTTATCGTTGGTAAATTTTGTTTCTCCCACAACTTTTAATTAGTAAGGAATCTTGACATAAAACAACTTCTATTGGATCTAGATGATGGTTACCCGTCTCGTAGAATGGTCGCATTAAGAAAATGGACTTACCGTTTTGGAGAAATGGCTGAAATAAGGTTTTAAGGAGTTTTGAATAGCTTAAGTGGGCTTGAGGGAACACTAGGGAGTGGGAACATGGCCCATTTCGGGAATCAAGGGTTATAGGGGATGACATGATGGTATAATCTTCTCCTGTTCATTTTGCAGCTACCAAAATAGATTCCAAGCTCCATTAATGACCTTCACCCTCTTAATCAACCATTAAACCTTAGTTTAGTTAGCCAAATCTCATCGTTGGTGAAGGATTAGCACAACACGACATCAAATCAAAGTTAGAGCTACTGCAACACCAAAGAATCTATGCCAAATATTATTCACTTTGGATCTAAGATGGCTTGGGTGATCAAGGTGAGTGATTAGTACCCTTACTCACTAATTAAAGTGTATTAGCTTATAATCACCTTCTGAAAACATGGAAAATGGTTATAAATCATGATTAATCATATTATCATACGTGTGTAAATTTGGGGTGATTTGGTTAATGTAAGTGAAACCCGAATTTAAGGGATGGGTTAGATACTACCATATGAGCATATTCTCTCTTCTTTATTTGGTTCTTTACTTTGATTTGATTGAACTAAGTGTTTTGTGAGGATGCTTTGTATGTTAGAACCTTTCTTAGGAATGCTAAAATGGATGCAAATGCTAACGAATATCGGACTAGGAATAGGAAGTCATTTGTTGGTAGATAGCAGGTTCTGATACGACATAATTTGACCCAATGTAGCCTGGATCGACATGAGATTTCATGGGGATGATAGGGAAGGTCCCAATAGGCCTTAGGAAAAGTTTAAAGTCGCTTAGAGTTCCATATATCGAATTAAGGCATCGAAAACTTTGGTTCTGCATAGGCAAAGGGACCAAGTTCCAGTTTGATATGGAAGTAGAGTCTACGGTTCGACATAAAGTGTGAGGGGCTTGGTTTGTGCAAAGACGAGACGGAGGCGGGTCCTCGGTTTGGTAGGCCTAATAGGATCTGGTTTGGCATGTCGATCCGAATTCGAAAAGGAATAACGAACCAATCCTTGATCCGGTAGCCGAAACAAACTCAGGTCAACAACAATCCTAATCCAGTTCGACCATGCCGATCCAAGCCCGGGGGAATTCATGGATGGGTTGGATGACATATAAGGGGAAGAATCTCTTCATGGCATGGTGATTCTTCATGGTGATGATTTTACTCTCCGGTGGATGAACTCAAAATATGACTAGCTTGAGCTCGAGATGCGAAGGAAGTCTTAGGAGGAGAGTTACCATAATGGTTCCAAGCTGGGAACTATAGGGGAGACCCTAAGATGAATTTACTGGAGAAACGTGCACAAAGGATTCGTTGGTAATTATGGATTTTGTATGCCTTTGAGGGAGGGGTACGAGGACGAATCAGAGCCAGAGCAATTTGGACAGATTGGCCTGAACTCTAGAGCCAAGGCAGATTTTACTGAATAGGTTTGTCCGCTATAAACCATTGTAGTTGGATATAGCTTTAGTCTGGTAGAGACCAGGGAGGTCATTTAACAATCTTCTTAATTTACGATTATTTAATAATAGATTTATTTAAATATGTATCGTGCATTTGGTTTGGTAATTGGAATTTGTGACTTTTTTGTAAATAGATGAATTTGGACTCGAGACACCCTCTATTGAGTTCAAAATGTTGTTTACGATATTTAAAAGTATAAACATCGATATGTTTGGAGTTGGCGAAATATTGGGTGCTTCGGGTGTGGCTTGGGTTTGTAAACATAACCCATCATCTCACTTTTTTATATCCCACTCAACCAACTTCCTTTATCATTCCATTCACTCTTCATATTTCCTAACAACTCCCAACCGTTATAAGGAAAGGGAAATTAATATTCCAAAGTTTCTGTTAGCCTACTTTGTGAACTAGGAAACACTAAGTCGATATGTCAAGCGTTGAAGAACACTTCTTCTTAAAAAGCATCGGGTCGAATCGGAGGGCTACTACCAGTCGGATCGGAAGGCTACTACGCAATCGGATCGGAGGGCTACTGTAACACCCCGTGATTCTATAACAATAAGATTCACAAATCAAGGCAGAATTAAAAGTTAAAATCAAAATCAAGGGAAACGGGCTGTTCCATTGCGTTCGCCTCGGAATTCTGCATGAAAACGAGTCCGAGTTTGCGTAAATTGGAGTCCGTATGAGGAAGATATGGCCTCTGGAAGATTTAGCGAAGTTTAAATTTCAAAACAGGTCAGAAAAGCGAATTCGAAATTCAAAACATACCCAGATTTGGCTGGGTGGGAAAATTCCCGCCCAAGGCACCCAGGTCGACTGGGTAGTCAACCTAGGGCACCCAGGCCCCAGGTCGACTGGGTAGTCGACCTGGGTCACCCAGGTCGACTGGGTAGTCGACCTGGGGGTCGACCCCCCTGCTTGTTCTAGCTTTCTGAACCTGATTCGTTTCTCTGTATCCGGACGCCATTCTGACCAGGTTCGTTGACTTCTACACTATATAAACAGCCCTGGTCTTCTTCTCCATTCACAATTCTTTTCTATCCTTATGCTGCCTTTGAGAAAATATATAAATAAATAATATATATAAAATAAACCAAGACGAGGAAATGCTGCTAAAAGATTTTCAAGAAGAGGTTCAAGTCAAGCTAGGAATCAAGAGGAGGTTCAAACGACTTCAATGACTGTTTTTCTACGAATCTTAGCAACGCCATCTTTCTGTTCTGATCTAATCTCTGTAAGTCAGTTTACTTTTTAGATTTGAACGTTTTTCTCTGTTCGTGACATGAAATTAAAGGAATAAAAGAATATGCCAAATCTCTCTCTCTCTATTCGAATCAGTGCCTATACTCTTGAACCTAATTAAGAACTGTTATGATTCGAGGACAAATAAGACCGTGACTATGAAACTATGGACCTTAAAACCATATGCCTATGACTATGAACATTTGCCTATGACTATGAACATTGCCTATGACTATGAACATTGCCTATGACTGTGACTGCGACTATGAGGATTATTTCCTTGACTAAGCCTATGCCTTTGATTAGGAAATATAAACTATTGCCTATGACATAACAAAGACATCTGTGATTAAACACCTGTGATTCATGACTAGGAAAGTGTTGCTTAAGTTTTGTGACTATGAAATTGGGTCTAAACCCGATTATCTATTCTGTCTATTCTTGGTTATCTTTGGTTTAGACTTGGGAATTTACCTATTAAGTTAGGTCTACCCATGTTCTTGAACCTACGTCTCTATTCTGTCTATTCTTGGTTTTCTTTGGTTTTAGACCTTGGGAATTTACCTATTAAGTTAAGGTCTACCCAAGTTCTTAAACCGACGTCGTTATTCAACCCTTTTTATGCCAGTTAGTATGTCTATCTTTTGCATAGCATCTTTGGTTCATTCCCCATTTTCTACGAACCTAGCTTTATTTATAATCTATACTGAATCATGATTATACGAACGGTGGGAATGCGGTTTAGGCAAAATATGAAATTTACTAAAAACGTAGTTTAACTTGGAATTGGCATAAATTGGGAACATGTATTATGGCATGTTCATAGAAGTGCAAATTGGATAAATTTGACATGAATTATAAGATGTGTAATTTGAATCTAGTATTGACGTGTAAACCTAGCATTTACATGAATAGTGAACTAGAGTAATAAGTCAAGTTTGACGTGAATTAGAATGTTGAATCGGAATTGGATTAGCTAATTTGGCACGGTAAGTATATTGGCATAAATGTGAAATTGGCCATAATTGGGAATAACTGTCAGGTTTAGCAAAATCATGGTTAGTGACACCTAATTTGGTATAGTTTACATACCAAAAGGGCATAAATATGATATAGAGGGGAGAATGGGCCATAAGAATAAATGTTGACAATTCACATTAAAAGAGTAATTAGGAAATAAGTAAATTAGAATTTACTTATAGAATTTAGCCTGAATGAGGAAATGTAAATTTAGACAAATTAAAGGTTTATTAACGACATCTCTTTTAATGACACACCAGAAAGTTCTAGGGTGACAGAGATAATAGTATTTAGGCTTGGGTTTGGAAAATACAAGTTTCCTGCTCTCCCTGGCTATCCCTAACTGATCCGACGAACGGGATGGTTACTTTCAAAACTTGATTTGAAAATTAATTGAAACCCTTTGAACTTAGAAAACACGAATATGCCTAACCCGAGGTTAGACTGAGTTGCGATGTAAACCTTCCCGGAACCAACCGGCACATCCAGTATTCGCAACAATATCTGTCTAATGTGAGTGGTCCCAGCTTTAATTTATTTAGTTAAAGCTAGAACAAGAAAGGTAGGGTTAAGTTAACTAAGACACTTAACCGGTTCAACATGATAACTAAACTGATGGGTGGGGTTAGGTTCAGACTGACACTTAACACAGTTAAGCTAGAATGGGGGGGAGGGGTTAAGTCCATAGGAACACTTAACCAACTTAACACAGTTAAGCTAGAATAGGAGGGCTAAGTCCATAGAAACACTTAACCAAACTCAAGGTAGCAAGACAAGATTTGTAGGGGTTAAGTAAAATCTAATACACTTAGCAAAATTAACATGTTAGCTAGACTAGAAGGTTGTGTTAAGTAAAGTTAATACACTTAGCCAAATTAACATGTTAACTAGACTAGAGGTTGGGGTTAAGTAAATATACTTAGCCAATTTGATACGTTAGATGGGCTAGACCGTAGGGTTAAGTAAACTTGAACACTTAACCATCAGATTGTGATAAAGGAATAGGGTTAAGTCTAAAACATGAAGGGATAATACTTAACCATTAATAATAACATGACAGTTAAAACAAACGGGCAAGGAACACTTAACCAATATAGGATGAATGGGTAGGGTTAAGTAATAAGAAATACTTAACCAATATAACTTGGTTTGTGGTAGGGTTAAGTCATCATGAATTACTGATAACACTTAACCAGTTTAACAGGATGAATGAAGAGGGTTAAGTTAGCTTGAATTGACTAATGACACTTAACCAATCCAAATTGACGGGAAAGGGAACTAAGTAGTAAACCTTAGTTAAGAAAACAACAATTCTGGAAACTAAGTGGTAAATCTTAGTTAGTAAAACTAAGTAGTAATTCTTAGTATAACACGGGAAGGAGCGAATGTCCGTCTGAGAAAAAGGGAGGCTCTAACGAATTGGGTTACGAAGCCCGAGGCTTCGAAGGGACGTGAGGGTACTCTTGGTATCCCTCTGTGAGGCTGCAGATCCTCCTCCTGGGCTCACAGGGGTTAAGGTCTGCGTAGAAGAACCAGGGGTATGCCTTGGTTGCAATATATGGCAACCTAAATACTAGGATGGACCGGCGTGATTCGGCGAGAAAACGGTAGCCTTGTGATAGCAACTCGTCGTCTACCATCCATCTTCAGTCAATCGAGATACGTGAAGCGAAAAGGCGGAGAACTCCAAAAGACCATATACTTGCTATCTAGTTATGGGTGAGGATGGCCATAGGATAGTGGGGCACTGGGGGCCGGCGTATAGTTCTCATTTTCTAGGTGTGCCTTTCATTAGTTGAGGGAGGGGTCAAGTGGGACCATAGCCACTGAAATAAAAACAGACCTTAGCATCTGCATCAGCAGATATCTGAAAGCTCCCGACCGAGTTTTGTATTCCTTGATTTGCCCTGACACAGGATTCAGGTTGCACATTACAGGACATGTGCATCTAGACAAGCAACAACGATTCGCTATACATGCGTGGGGAAGTATAGGAACATATACCACTCTAGGTAGTGTGTCCTAGACTTGGGGGCATCGTTCGACAGGTAGCATAATTCCTAGTTGAACTAGGTGGCATAAATCCTGAATCCAAGAAGCGTTCAGCAGACAGCGTAAACTCTAGTTGAATCTAGAAGGCACTTGGTAGAAAACCCTAGATTAAATCTAGGTAACAAATAAATAAATGGGTGCCTGAAGGCGATGGAAAATACGGGGATTGGGATCACGTTAGCGTTACTAGTTGGGACATTAGTTAGCTGGTGCAGAGATAATAGTAATCCGTATAACAAGGAAATGGCGAAGCGGCGGAAGTATTAGAGAACATCCAGTTTATCTTATCTTAGCATATCTTGTGTTGATCTTGTCTAATCTTGTCGACCCTATCATCATGGTGTTATCTTGTATTCAGTTAATTCATGTTGTTTTGTTTTCCATGTTCACATGCTAGAAGTTACTGAACTTACTCAGGCTTTATGTCTGACTCTGTTTTTCTTTCGTCTTCTTTTCTTCCGTTCCCCACCCCCCCACCCCCCAGGTAGTAAAGGAGAGAATAGTTTAGCTCAGGTTAAGTTGGACTGCCACTCTTTCCAGCTTGAAGATTTGTCGAAGTTTGCTTGGATTCTCTTTTCAGATGCTATGTCTGGCTCTTGCTAAATAATTGGGGAATATAAATGTTGTTTTAAGCTTCTTCATTTTGTAAGACAGATGATACTCTGATATTGTAAAGAAATCATTGTACAAACTATTTTATCAATAAAGCAAAGTTTTATTTTCCGCTGTTTAATTTATGTCTGTCTTGTAATTTATCTGCATCTTTTACCCTAAATGCTCCACAGAACTTAGTGCATTCCCTTTGTGAGTGACACTAACGGATGTGGGGTGTTACAGCTACTACCAATTCGGGACGGAACAGAGCAAAATGGACAAGAACTCAGTTTCAGCTCAGGTCGGGTCGGATCGTATGCCCCGATCCGAACCCTTTTTGCTCGCTCTTCCGAACCGAACCCAGCATACCATATCGCTTCACCCCATGATCTCTTGGATGTTCGGGGTAGTTACAACCATTTTCTACCCATGATGACCACTAATCTGGTGCGCTGCCAACACTGGAATCCATCTGAGCCCGAGAACGATGGGATGAGAGCCACATAGCTCCGACCCGAACCGGATTTCTGAGTGAATTTCCACCTATAAATACCCCGTCAAGAGACATTTGAAAGGATCTTTTTGGCACTCTGAGAGTTCAAACACTTTTGAGAACCGAATTCCAGCATTCCCAAACAATTCAAATTGTCATTCAAAGTATATTTTGAGATAATTGAGTAAATGTACATGAAAAGTGAGTGAAATTGAGTGAATATCTCATTGTATTTACATCTACATCATCAATGAAAGTGATTAAAAAGTGGACGTAGGCTTTTCGATGCCGAACCACTATAAATCCTGTGTTTCCATTTTATTTTTGATCTTATTTTATTTCGATTTTTGTCAATTTGGGTGTTAGAACCACTTTTTGGTCTAACATTTTGGTGCTTTCACTGAGAACCATTTGAATTCTCTGTTTTTCTGGATTATCGTTCTACTTTTTGGACCGTTGAGTTCAAAGAAGTTAATCCTCAAGTTTCGATGCTTTTGAATATTTTTTGGTTGATTGTTGAAGAACTATGGCTAAAGGAAAAGGCAAGGAAGTTCAAACCAGTCGAGGGAACGGAGTTGGTGAATATCAGCAAAACCCGGTTGTGACAAGGTCTCGTGGGCAGAGCTCGGGAGCGGATCGGACAGGTTTAGGAAATCCGAACCGAACTCAAGGAGAGAGCTCCGATCCGAATCGAGTAGGAGAATTTGAAGAAGTGCACTCCCCTAACCCGAACCGATCCGAACAGGTTGCTCTGCTCCGATCCGAATAAGTTTCCCAGCTCCGACCCGAACAGGTTGCTCAGCTCCGATCCGACCCGTCACTAGGTGATGCTGGAACCTCTACTCAAGCTCCTCCAAATACTCCGACTCCAGCCACCAGGATCAACGATGAGATCAATCCATCTACGCCTATTACCCAAGGAGATTTTTCGCGCCTTCTTGATATGCTTGAGAGCACTAGTGAGGCTATGAAAATCCACGAGCGCACCAATCTTATGATGCAAGAGAATATGAGAATCATGAGCCGGGAAATTAGAGAACTCCGCAGACAAAGAACTCTATCCCCGGTTCGTCACACTGCATTGGATCAGTCTTCTTCTTTTGAGGAAGAACGGCCCCGTGAAAGATGGCCGCTCGAACGACCTCAGAATTTGGAGCAAATGACGTTCGGATCTTTGGGGTCCCGCGAGGATGCTGCACGGGTACTAGGACCCAATGATCCGAGCTTGAGAGAGCCTATGCTATTACCAATGCGGGGATCCCATGTATTTCCTAGAGACACTAACCTTACCAATCCCACTCAGGGACAAATGCTCCAGCCCCTTCCTCCCGAGATCGACCGGGAACGTAGGGAACAAAGCAGAGCAGAAGCGGCTAGAAGAAGGAGGGCGTCCCCTGATCAGGAGCCCAGAGGAAACCCGAACATCAGAAGGAGGGCGTCCCCTGATCAGGAGCCCAGAGGAAACCCGAACATCGGAGCCAGGGAGCCTGAACGGCCCTTGACTAATGCTGACGTATGGACTATGGTACGCTAGATCATGTCTGAGAGTCGAAACTACACTAATGAAGATTATGGCATTGGGCGAAGCCATAATCCCTTTACTGATGACATCCTTAACTTTCAGTTCCCCCAACGTTTTAACCTGCTCAGATGGACAGGTACAACGGGAGAACCGACCCGGGACAACATTTGATGCGATATGCATGGCTTATGAATGCTGCCGCCGCCCCTGACGCAGTGAAGTGTTAAGCTTTCCCGATCTACTTAGAAGACGTGGCATTACTATGGTTTACCCGACTTCCTCCTCGATCGATATCGAATTTTAGGGAATTAAGTGAACGTTTTATGAATCAATTCCGACTTCACGCCCGAAAGTCTAGGAATGTTATTGAATTATCAAGAATTAAGCAAGCGCCGGGTGAGCCTTTGAAGTCATATCTTGATCGTTTCAACTTAGCTGTAACAGAAGTCAGTGACCCGCACGAGCCACCATCTTGATGGCTTTAATGGAAGGAGTTGATCCTGATTCCGAGTTTGGAGATTATCTTTTAGGGAAGCCACCTCCCACAAGAGAGTTGTTTTATGAAAAGGCCAATATTCATTTAAGACGCGAGGAAGCAAGGGAAAATAGAAAGAGAAAGTCCGGAGTGGCTTCAAAGGAAACTGTTCAGAGTAATGTCGCCGTGAAGCAGTCTGGAGAAAGTTCTGGGAAAGTCGAAGTGAATGTGGGAAACAAGAATGGAAACGATAATAACGAAAACAGGGGCAACAACAACCGTAACGCGAATGGTAACAGGAGAAATAGGAACCGAGGAAGTAATTCTGACAAAAGACCCCGGTTCCAGACCTATGAGAATTATTCACCGCTGAATGACACTCTGGAGAACATTTATTTGGATACATACAATGTTTTGCAATACAAAAGACCGCCGCCTCGAGACTCAACGGAGAAAGAAATCGCAACTCGAAAATTTTGTTTATTTCATGGAACTCATGGGCATTCAACGAATGAATGTCGACACTTGAGAGATGTGGTTGAGAAGATGCTGCGCGAAGGAAAATTGGATGAATATAAGGCTGCCCCAAGAGACAGGGGGCAAGGAGAACATGCCCCAAACCAGAATCAGTCTGCTCCCAAGCCTACAGCGCAGCCGAAAGGCAAGGGAATTGTTATTAACACCATAGTAGGTGGACTCCACCCAGCTATCCACAGTTTTAGAGCAATGGACCAATACGTTAATGCAGCCAAGCACGTAGATGTGGATGAATGTGATGATTTGGAAGATATCGCCCCTATGAAACAGCAGAGGACAATGTTTGATGACGTGGTGTTCCGTAGCAGAGACGATACCGGAATCCAGTCACCTACTGAAGATCTGTTGGTCATTACCACTACCATTGGACCGGCATTGGTTCATAAGGTGGTAGTGGAAAATGGAAGCTCTGTTAATATTTTGTTTAAAAAGTCATTTTATCAGATGAAACTTGAGTCTGGAGATTTGAAGCCATGTGAAGGTTGGATCCGAGGCTTCAGTGGGGCGTTGACAGCTCCAATGGGGTATATAGAATTGCCCGTAACATTGGGGCAAGGGGAACGTCGAAGAGTACGAATGCTTCAGTTCGTAGTGTTGGACGTAGATTCGCCCTACAACGCATTTTTGGGAAGACCTGCCCTTGCAGAGTTCAAGGCTTGTATCGCCCCGTGGTGTTTATTGCTTAAGTTCACAACTGAAGCCGGAACAGGAGTAATGAGAGGAGATCAAGTCTCCGGACGGGCCAGCTATGTTGCCGAATTAAAAATGCTGATGAAGGGACTCAACGTCGAGAGTAAAGGTGCCTCGCCTCCTCCAAAGGAGGGTTCGGCGTAGCAATTAGAAGGATCAGCCCCGAAGGAGTTGCCCAAGGGAGCGCCTGAAGACTTGGATCCCAGAGAAGATGAGGAACCAGAGGCTAGAAATGCAACTCCTAACGAAGCGACAGTGGGTATAACCATTGACGAAGCTGATCCAGCAAGAGTTTTGAAGATTGGATCCTAGTTGGATCCACATCGAGCCAAAGAACTAACTGACTTCCTGAAGGCAAACCTGGATGTGTTTGCTTGGACACACGCCGACATGTGTGGGATATCGCCATCCATCATGAGTCATTCACTGAGTATAAACCCAAAACACCAGCCTGTAAAGCAAAAGAGACGTATACTGGGCCCAGAGAGGTCGGCAACTCTGAAAGAGGAAGTGGAGAAGCTGAAAGAGAACGGATTTATTAGAGATTCGACATATCCCGACTGGATATCGAGTCCTGTTTTAGTAAAGAAGTCAAACGAAAAGTGGCGGACATGCATTGATTTTTCAGACTTGAACAAAGCTTGCCCGAAAGATAGCTTCCCACTCCCCAGAATTGACCAGCTTGTAGATTCGACAGCGGGACATGAACTTCTTTCTTTCATGGACGCATATTCCGGGTACAACCAGATTCCTATGCACGTGCCAGATCAAGAGCACACGAGCTTCATTACAAATTTGGGGTTGTATTGCTATGTGGTCATGCCGTTCGGATTGAAAAACGCTGTAGCTACCTACCAACGCTTGGTGAACAGGATGTTTTATAACCAAATAGGGAAGACTATGGAAGTTTATGTGGATGATATGCTTGTCAAATCGAAACAGTCCTCCAGCCATACGCAAGACTTGGCATAGATGTTTGGTATCCTGCGAAAGTATCGAATGAAGTTAAATCCTTTGAAATGCTCATTTGGAGTGGCATCGGGAAAGTTTCTAGGTTTCATCGTGAGCTCTCGAGGGATTGAAATCAATCCCAGCCAAATAGCAGCGATAAGAAACATTGAAGAACCGAGGAGAATCAAAGATGTCCAAAGTCTTGCAGGGAAAGTAGCCGCGTTGAGTAGATTTATCTCCAAAGCAACGGACAAATGCATCCCATTTTTTGACTTGATAAAAAGGGGAAAGAAGAATTTTGAATGGACTCTGGACTGTGTTGAGGCCTTTCGAAATTTATTGGAATTACTAGAGAAACCACCGATTTTGTCAAAGCCAGTGGATCATGAAGAGTTATTTGTTTACCTAGCGGTTTCGGCTCACGCTGTTAGCACAGCTGTAACGACCCAGATTTTTGACCGTTTAAATCGACAATAAACCACACATGTCGACCCAAACAAATCACTAATCCGGATAGTTATTGGGAAAAAGAAGAAAAAGAGACAGAAAAGAAAAACAATCACGGAATCTCACAGCAGAAGGATAACATATAATAGACCAATAAATATTCAAAAGCATTTAAACATATACATTCGAGTTACAACATTTAAATCATCAGAGTTATACACTTACATACAGTAATGCAGCGGAAACAAAATGTAGTGCATACATATACCAAACTCCGTCTTCGATCTCCAAGGCCAAATAATCTTCATTAACTGCAACGACTGCTGACCCGAGCATATTGCATAAAAGAAAACACAACAAACACTCGGATCAGCACTAAATCATCTCATATTAGTCAAATTAAAATACGAAATAATGTCAGTGTCATGGTGCAGTAACTCAAGAGATGTTACGGGATTTTTCCATCTCTCAAGGATCCGTTAAACTAATACATACATAGTATAATACGCTATTACAATAGTGTTTATTCAGTAAAGTATAATATCGAAAATAGCGTAAGCGGGATTACCATGTTACCCTTACGCCGTTTATACCATTGCCGTGCAGTTTGCATATAACACACCAGTACGTCGGTGGATAGGGATGCGCCGTGATACGAAAACGTTAAATCAAAATCGAAGGGGCTCGATCAGGATATTATGACAAGGCACTGAGGAAATACCCCGGTAGGATTCTACCGAATTCGCGGCCCCCAGGCCGGTTGTAACGCATAGCCGCAACTACCGCCCACCTCGAACGACATTCCCATGTTCAAAAGGTGCACCCAAATCAATCACAACAGTAACAGAGATGGTATCGAAGGAGCGCGTTCGATCAGAGATGCGATCTCATTAACCCGGGTATGGCTCCTGTTTTAGTCATTTCAATTATGACCCGAAGGTCAAGGCTAATCCATCATCGTTCTCTTTCTTCAAATCCAGTAATTGCCTCCATACCATCCTACTCTGGTTCTGGAACTTCCACCGCGTACACAGTTGTCAAAGTGGTATCGACACTGACAGAGAGTATGCCTTATGTCGACTCCGGTCTCCTTAACAACCAAACGTTTACATTTTTCGCATCGGTCGGTTCTTTTACATTTCACAAAAGCTCGCTTTCATATCAACATCGTATTTTGTTTCGAGCCCAGTTTATATTCAAATAGAATAAAATTTTCATATCAAAATATTTCGATCACTCCCAAACCGATTATATTCCAAACCAGGATTTATTTCCATACCATTATATTATATTCATATATAATATTTCAAATCGACATATATATTCATACAGAGTATACTTCATTCCAATCGATTTCAGTTATTCCAAATCAAATTACATTTGAACCCATTCATATTCAAATAGGGTATATATATATTTCCATATCTATTCATTTCAATTCTTGAAATCACCTTTCATATTCACATAGAATAAAATCTACCTTTTCCGTATAAAATCGATTTAAATCAATTCATATTCAAAAAGAATATAACATTCTCTCGACTCCATTTGAACCAACGATTTAAAAAAAAACAAACACTTTCCATTCGGAAGGAGAATAAAATTTATATAAAATTTATAAAATATATATACTTAAGAATAAACCATATATAAAAACTTACTGATATAAATTATTAGAGTATACCGAGGAAATTCAAATTGCTATATATATATAAAACACGGTTTTACTAAAAGTTTCAAAATAATAATGTATAAAAACTTACTTGAAATAAGGTAGATATATATAGTTTAAAATAAAATAAAATAAAATAAAATAAAATAAAATAAAATAAAATAAAATAAAAATAGAATTTAAATTATTTCTCCTTCCTAATTTCAGCACTCGAATCAAAATCCCAACCTCAAGTGGAGTTACCCCATTTCAAAGTTTTGTTTCAAACTCCCTTCAACCATTTTTACATTTCGAGAATTCAAACCATACTCGTATATAGTTTTTAAACCATTCAAATATCCAAGATTTCCTTTATTCAAAAATTTTAATTCAAAAGAATTATTTACACTTGAGTTCAACTATTGGAATAGATCCCAAATTTTATTTAAATCCGAATTTCAAATTCCAAATTAACTTGGAGATTTTCCTTAATCATTTCAAATGTCATCGAGAATCCATAATTTAAAAGAAAATAATAATTTATCGAAAATCGATACATTTCCTTTAAATGAGATTTCACATCGAATATATTTTCAAATAATTTTAAAAATTATTTAACCAACCGATGTTCGTATATAATTTGCTATCCTATGGCCAAGTGATTTAATTTTTATTTCTCGATATTCAGGGATGGATCTATCATTCCAATCCAAATCAGGGTCACAGAGATGTATCATTTCACTCTGTGTTCTTAATTCATTTTATCGATAAATCCCGGGTTTATTCGATGCCCGTAACATCAAGGGGTTCATAGGATTTATCGTCACATGGGCACACAACATCATGTACTGAATGACAGAATAATTCAAGCGGTATAAATTCAGAAATCAAGTAAACCGAGGCATCCACCACAAACATTCATTCGAACAGTAAATCGAATCATATACGGATTTTGACAGGTGTCGGTATTTCCTAATTGGAAATTTAAATTAAATTTAAATAACCAATTATCGATTATTATTGCATGTAACACACTGGCATATCGAATTCAAGCAATCATTCACCAAATCAAACACAACCATGCAACCAATTTATTTCATACTTTAATTCGATAAATATGGGATTAATTCAGTATTTCTTGAGCGAAGAAACACTCACCTTCGGTTTCAAATTGAATCGAACACCCAGAAAAGGCCCAAAATTTGACAGTCTTCAAACGCAGCCAGGTTAGTGTCAAAACGTCCGCAACTCCGCCACGATCCCAACGCAACAAACCGTGCGTCAATCCGAGTCCGTATGAAGAAGTTATCAGTGTTTTTCTATACGGATTTAAAATATATAAAATTTATTTAAATAATATCTCACCCAATCTCACCTTGACACGTCAGCATCCCCCAAGTTTCTCCCGCTCCATCCCAGGTGTGAACAGTAACACGCGAACTAACCCATTTTACACCGCCTCTTTGACCAAGAAATCCCACCGCCTCCGACCTCGATAGCTTCTCCGGTCACCGCCCTTAAGCCCTGCTCCTCCCGGCGTACCCTCCAGGTCCGAAGCCACCGCCTCCGGAGGTACCTTCCGCCTCCGACGGACCAACCAGCGGATGGGTTTTAAAACCCTAAAACGCAAATCGTGGCCAACTCCGACCATTCTGGACCTCGAGACCACCGTCGATGAACTCCCCAAGCCACACACCTCAAAACCCATAAGTTACATTCTTCGATTACTGCCTAGATTTGAAAACCCCAAAAATCGCCTTAGGGTGACCAAAACTGCAAATTTGACCGACGATTTCTGACAAAATCCTTCGCTGCATGTCGAAACGAATGGTATCAGCAGCCTCGTATCGTCGAGAGCTTCGAATCGACATATAATACTCTAGGGTTTGGAGAGATTTGAATTTCAAGTTTGAAATTTTATTTCTAGGGTTTGGAAAATATGAGTTCAGCCATTAGAAAGGGATGAGAAGGAATTGTACGTACTTGAATGAGAAAATGAGTTGGTGAGGTAAGAGTGAATTTTATTTATACACATATATAAGGCCCAATATGTGAGAAACACCCAATTATCATTTACATTGATCTCGTTCACAATCTCTCTTGTACGACCAAACGGTAAGTCAGAAAATTCTAAAAATTGGAATCCTATAATATATCACCGTTCCGGTTCCAATGGCGCCGGTTTCGTCGAATTCCGAGACAGTCGCCAAAACCGTTAAATTTCACAGTTAAATAAATTAATAAAATATTCAAATTCAATTAACTGTTTAAGTTCAAATTTAAATATTTATAAATTCATATTTAAACCAAATTACAATTTAGATAAATTTACAAATTTATTTCACATATATTTTAAATTCCACATTTTATTATTTTCAAATTTCAAACTTAAATATCAAATTAAATATAAACAAATAAAATTCCAACTTTAACTTAACTTTCAAATTAAATATCCTTAAAATTCAATTTAAATCAATTTACAACTTAAATAAAATTTTATAAATCAAATTCACATATTTTATATTCCCATATATAATTATTTAAAATGTAACAAATCCGGAATTCAAATTTTAATCGCAAACGCTTATAATTTCTTTATATAAATTCCATAGCGACCTTTCGAAATTTTGATTTAGTCATAACTTGCAATTTATCCGGCAAAATTTCAATTTCTTACATTCTCTAGAAAGATATGATAAATTCGATTCTAACGTTTCCAGTTTTACCCAATTCTGATTTAAAATGAATTTTATATATTTTTCCAAAGTTTAAAATCGAATTTTCAAACTACCACGCCATTTCAGGCTCGTAATATAAATAAATATAAATTTAACCAATAGTATACGATTATTTAATTAAAATTTAAATTTTAAATATACAGAAATTATGGTTCGTTACATTCTCCCCCACTTAAAATCTTTTCGTCCTCGAAAAGAGAACGAAACGATATCAAGCGCATATCTTTTTCAAATCCATACTTAAAATAATATTTCCAAAACAAGTATAGTTGTAAAATCCGTAAATTTTTCTAACTCCCGAAATCACGAAAAATTTCGGCAGCATCTCCCTTGTACGGAGAGGTCCGGGAAAATCCCAATACATATACGACTCAATATACATCTCATCCAACGATGAGGCATCCCAAAAGTGGGGAAAAACAAAATATAAAACCCTCAAAACCATATACCACAAGTATGTACCTCTTTTAGCGTTATATTGCATTTTTATTTACCTTGGCATTTTGCATTTTAGCGCAAGCGAGCTTCAAAGTCGTAGCGCACACTCCGTACACCTGCCAAATACTTACACATATATGAAAATCAAACATATATACAATATATAGCAAATGCATTCAACATACATATCAAAATTTCATCGTTTCAACTAAGAAACCACCATATCCGTAACAGGCCAGCGAACAAATCGTTGATTATCATGCATTAAAAGTTGGAATTTGACCAAAGCATACTAGGAAAAAGTTGTTGCTCTCGTTTCAGGCTTTCTGAAATGTCCGGACTCATCGAATTCGGATAATCGGTTTAAAAGTTATGGCAGTTTTACTGGAGGTGAACGCCTCAGCCCGAGCACTGAAAATGCAGGCCTGAATTGTTCATGTCAGTTTTCAGCCCTCTAAATCTCAAAATTTTACTTAGCATATTAAGGAAAAGTTTTAGCTTACACTCTGACCTTTCCGAATTGTACTCGCACAATAAAATCCGACGTTTCGTTTGGGAGTTATGATCAAAACAATATCGATGTACACCTCTGTTTTTAATTTCCTGTACATACAACTATGTCTAAAACTTGAATTTCAGCATAGTAAACATGAGAATTTCAATGGGTGCTATTAACGAAAGTTTTAACTCAATTTCTAAGGTTTCCATAAAGTCCGGAGTTGTCAGATTCCGATCAGCCCATCAAAGTTATAGTCATTTTAATTTCAGCTTATCGACTATTTTGGATTTTCTCATAACGTTGGTTTATTTCTATTTGAAATTTCAACCTTTCGATTCCAATACTTTGTAAATCCTTAACGCTTAACGTTGTTATCACCTCATTTTCAATAATTGGATCTACATTCAATTGCTTACTTTATATTCGATATTCTTTCTATTCAATTTCCAGTTTTGTTTCAAGTGTTATATTTCGATTAAACTTGAATTCACTTTAAATTTTTCGACGAATTGGATTCACTTGACCCTTATTCCGTTAACCAAATTTATTTATTCGACGTACAAGTCATGATTTGAATTAACGACTGTTCACGACTCAAATTCATACTTAATTCTCAAACTATCATTATTCGATTCCCTCTACTTAAATAAAGCTATACTTTATCTGATAAAATATTTTTACAATCCAAATTCAAGAGTTCTGTGACGACCCCTCATTTCTTAAGTCCATTCCGACATTTCAAAGTCTAAAATTTCAAGGAACCGAGAGTATTAACCTTGAATCGATGTCGCAAATTAGGACGAACTTAAATTGCTTGATTCTGGGTTTTGTAACCTAAGTTCAAAATACATACGTATTTATAAATCCGTAGGAACATACCCTAAATTAAAATTCAACTTTAATTAATAAACATAGAAATTTCAATCCTGTATAAATTTGAAAATACACTTTACATACCCATAGAAATTTAGATCCAAAATTCTTTTCAAACAGGTTATGAAAGTACGGAGTAGTCTCCCCACTTAGACACTTCATAATAAACGTCGATAATGCGTGCACTCATTATCGAAGTCAATTTTCTGATGTCCGAGAAGGGATTACACACTTAGTTCTTTTAAAATCCTTTAAACCATTTCTTTCGTAAAGACTTATAATACTATATAATTTCGAAATTTGACAAAACTATCTCAAAAGCACCAGAATCAAACCCTCCAGTCCATTTCATTTAAATCGCAATTGTTTTGCCCCCCAATTATATTCAACAGATTTTATTTCCAAATATTTTCCAAATTCATTAAATTTTCGTATTAGATTTATAATTTAATCAACCATAATGGGTAATAACTTTATATTATCACCCACTAAGACAAATACATACATAATTGAACCATAATATATATATTTGATATATTTTAAAATATAATCGAAAACCATATTATGTCAAGTCATTCTGTCCGATCATTTAGAAATTCTTATCGATTCTATGGCGTCCCATATATCTTCCAGAATCTATAAATATTCAATAGAACAATTAACACAATCTAAAATCATTTTATATCCAAAATACAAATACGCTCTCTCATATATTCACTCGAACTCATTCTAGGGCGTTACTAACCCCATCTCTAATGAGTTAATTCCCAAACAGAGCCAAGGTTATCGCTAACCATCGCTCTGATACCAACTGTAACGACCCAGATTTTTGACCGTTTAAATCGACAATAAACCACACATGTCGACCCAAACAAATCACTAATCCGGATAGTTATTGGGAAAAAGAAGAAAAAGAGACAGAAAAGAAAAACAATCACGGAATCTCACAGCGGAAGGATAACATATAATAGACCAATAAATATTCAAAAGCATTTAAACATATACATTCAAGTTACAACATTTAAATCATCAGAGTTATACACTTACATACAGTAATGCAGCGGAAACAAAATGTAGTGGATACATATACCAAACTCCGTCTTCGATCTCCAAGGCCAAATAATCTTCATTAACTGCAACGACTGCTGACCCGAGCATATTGCATAAAAGAAAACACAACAAACACTCGGGTCAGCACTAAATCATCTCATATTAGTCAAATTAAAATACGAAATAATGTCAGTGTCATGGTGCAGTAACTCAAGAGATGTTACGGGATTTTTCCATCTCTCAAGGATCCGTTAAACTAATACATACATAGTATAATACGCTATTACAATAGTGTTTATTCAGTAAAGTATAATATCGAAAATAGCGTAAGCGGGATTACCATGTTACCCTTACGCCGTTTATACCATTGCCGTGCAATTTGCATATAACACACCAGTACGTCGGTGGATAGGGATGCGCCGTGATACGACAACGTTAAATCAAAATCGTAGGGGCTCGATCAGGATATTATGACAAGGCACTGAGGAAATACCCCGGTAAGATTCTGCCGAATTCGCGGCCCCCAGGCCGGTGGTAACGCATAGCCGCAACTACCGCCCACCTCGAACGACATTCCCATGTTCAAAAGGTGCACCCAAATCAATCACAACAGTAACAGAGATGGTATCGAAGGAGCGCGTTCGATCAGAGATGCGATCTCATTAACCCGGGTATGGCTCCTGTTTTAGTCATTTCAATTATGACCCGAAGGTCAAGGCTAATCCATCATCGTTCTCTTTCTTCAAATCCAGTAATCGCCTCCATACCATCCTACTCCGGTTCTGGAACTTCCACCGCGTACACAGTTGTCAAAGTGGTATCGACACTGACAGAGAGTATGCCTTATGTCGACTCCGGTCTCCTTAACAACCAAACGTTTACATTTTTCGCATCGGTCGGTTCTTTTACATTTCACAAAAGCTCGCTTTCATATCAACATCATATTTTGTTTCGAGCCCAGTTTATATTCAAATAGAATAAAATTTTCATATCAAAATATTTCGATCACTCCCAAACCGATTATATTCCAAACCAGGATTTATTTCCATACCATTATATTATATTCATATATAATATTTCAAATCGACATATATATTCATACAGAGTATACTTCATTCCAATCGATTTCAGTTATTCCAAATCAAATTACATTTGAACCCATTCATACTGTAACGACCCAGATTTTTGATCGTTTAAATCGACAATAAACCACACATGTCGACCCAAACAAATCACTAATCCGGATAGTTATTGGGAAAAAGAAGAAAAAGAGACAGAAAAGAAAAACAATCACGGAATCTCACAGTGGAAGGATAACATATAATAGACCAATAAATATTCAAAAGCATTTAAACATATACATTCGAGTTACAACATTTAAATCATCAGAGTTATACACTTACATACAGTAATGCAGCGGAAACAAAATGTAGTGGATACATATACCAAACTCCGTCTTCGATCTCCAAGGCCAAATAATCTTCATTAACTGCAATGACTGCTGACCCGAGCATATTGCATAAAAGAAAACACAACAAACACTCGGATCAGCACTAAATCATCTCATATTAGTCAAATTAAAATACGAAATAATGTCAGTGTCATGGTGCAGTAACTCAAGAGATGTTATGGGATTTTTCCATCTCTCAAGGATCCGTTAAACTAATACATACATAGTATAATACGCTATTACAATAGTGTTTATTCAGTAAAGTATAATATCGAAAATAGCGTAAGCGGGATTACCATGTTACCCTTACGCCGTTTATACCATTGCCGTGCAGTTTGCATATAACACACCAGTACGTCGGTGGATAGGGATGCGCCGTGATACGACAACGTTAAATCAAAATCGTAGGGGCTCGATCAGGATATTATGACAAGGCACTAAGGAAATACCCCGGTAGGATTCTGCCGAATTCGCGGCCCCCAGGCCGGTGGTAACGCATAGCCGCAACTACCGCCCACCTCGAACGACATTCCCATGTTCAAAAGGTGCACCCAAATCAATCACAACAGTAACAGAGATGGTATCGAAGGAGCGCGTTCGATCAGAGATGCGATCTCATTAACCCGGGTATGGCTCCTGTTTTAGTCATTTCAATTATGACCCGAAGGTCAAGGCTAATCCATCATCGTTCTCTTTCTTCAAATCCAGTAATCGCCTCCATACCATCCTACTCCGGTTCTGGAACATCCATCGCGTACACAGTTGTCAAAGTGGTATCGACACTGACAGAGAGTATGCCTTATGTCGACTCCGGTCTCCTTAACAACCAAACGTTTACATTTTTCGCATCGGTCGGTTCTTTTACATTTCACAAAAGCTCGCTTTCATATCAACATCATATTTTGTTTCGAGCCCGGTTTATATTCAAATAGAATAAAATTTTCATATCAAAATATTTCGATCACTCCCAAACCGATTATATTCCAAACCAGGATTTATTTCCATACCATTATATTATATTCATATATAATATTTCAAATCGACATATATATTCATACAGAGTATACTTCATTCCAATCGATTTCAGTTATTCCAAATCAAATTACATTTGAACCCATTCATACTGTAACGACCCAGATTTTTGACCGTTTAAATCGACAATAAACCACACATGTCGACCCAAACAAATCACTAATCCGGATAGTTATTGGGAAAAAGAAGAAAAAGAGACAGAAAAGAAAAACAATCACGGAATCTCACAGTGGAAGGATAACATATAATAGACCAATAAATATTCAAAAGCATTTAAACATATACATTCGAGTTACAACATTTAAATCATCAGAGTTATACACTTACATACAGTAATGCAGCGGAAACAAAATGTAGTGGATACATATACCAAACTCCGTCTTCGATCTCCAAGGCCAAATAATCTTCATTAACTGCAATGACTGCTGACCCGAGCATATTGCATAAAAGAAAACACAACAAACACTCGGATCAACACTATATCATCTCATATTAGTCAAATTAAAATACGAAATAATTTCAGTGTCATGGTGTAGTAACTCAAGAGATGTTACGGGATTTTTCCATCTCTCAAGGATCCGTTAAACTAATACATACATAGTATAATACGCTATTACAATAGTGTTTATTCAGTAAAGTATAATATCGAAAATAGCGTAAGCGGGATTACCATGTTACCCTTACGCCGTTTATACCATTGCCGTGCAGTTTGCATATAACACACCAGTACGTCGGTGGATAGGGATGCGCCGTGATACGACAACGTTAAATCAAAATCGTAGGAGCTCGATCAGGATATTATGACAAGGCACTGAGGAAATACCCCGGTAGGATTCTGCCGAATTCGCGGCCCCCAGGCCGGTGGTAACGCATAGCCGCAACTACCGCCCACCTCGAACGACATTCCCATGTTCAAAAGGTGCACCCAAATCAATCACAACAGTAACAGAGATGGTATCGAAGGAGCGCGTTCGATCAGAGATGCGATCTAATTAACCCGGGTATGGCTCCTGTTATAGTCATTTCAATTATGACCCGAAGGTCAAGGCTAATCCATCATCGTTCTCTTTCTTCAAATCCAGTAATCGCCTCCATACCATCCTACTCCGGTTCTGGAACTTCCACCGCGTACACAGTTGTCAAAGTGGTATCGACACTGACAGAGAGTATGCCTTATGTCGACTCCGGTCTCCTTAACAACCAAACGTTTACATTTTTCGCATCGGTCGGTTCTTTTACATTTCACAAAAGCTCGCTTTCATATCAACATCATATTTTGTTTCGAGCCCAGTTTATATTCAAATAGAATAAAATTTTCATATCAAAATATTTCGATCACTCCCAAACCGATTATATTCCAAACCAGGATTTATTTCCATACCATTATATTATATTCATATATAATATTTCAAATCGACATATATATTCATACAGAGTATACTTCATTCCAATCGATTTCAGTTATTCCAAATCAAATTACATTTGAATCCATTCATACTGTAACGACCCAGATTTTTGACCGTTTAAATCGACAATAAACCACACATGTCGACCCAAACAAATCACTAATCCGGATAGTTATTGGGAAAAAGAAGAAAAAGAGACAGAAAAGAAAAACAATCACGGAATCTCATAGCGGAAGGATAACATATAATAGACCAATAAATATTCAAAAGCATTTAAACATATACATTCGAGTTACAACATTTAAATCATCAGAGTTATACACTTACATACAGTAATGCAGCGGAAACAAAATGTAGTGGATACATATACCAAACTCCGTCTTCGATCTCCAAGGCCAAATAATCTTCATTAACTGCAATGACTGCTGACCCGAGCATATTGCATAAAAGAAAACACAACAAACACTCGGATCAGCACTAAATCATCTCATATTAGTCAAATTAAAATACGAAATAATGTCAGTGTCATGGTGCAGTAACTCAAGAGATGTTACGGGATTTTTCCATCTCTCAAGGATCCGTTAAACTAATACATACATAGTATAATACGCTATTACAATAGTGTTTATTCAGTAAAGTATAATATCGAAAATAGCGTAAGCGGGATTACCATGTTACCCTTACGCCGTTTATACCATTGTCGTGCAGTTTGCATATAACACACCAGTACGTCGGTGGATAGGGATGCGCCGTGATACGACAACGTTAAATCAAAATTGTAGGGGCTCGATCAGGATATTATGACAAGGCACTGAGGAAATACCCCGGTAGGATTCTACCGAATTCGCGGCCCCCAGGCCGGTGGTAACGCATAGCCGCAACTACCGCCCACCTCGAACGACATTCCCATGTTCAAAAGGTGCACCCAAATCAATCACAACAGTAACAGAGATGGTATCGAAGGAGCGCGTTCGATCAGAGATGCGATCTCATTAACCCGGGTATGGCTCCTGTTTTAGTCATTTCAATTATGACCCGAAGGTCAAGGCTAATCCATCATCGTTCTCTTTCTTCAAATCCAGTAATCGCCTCCATACCATCCTACTCCGGTTCTGGAACTTCCACCGCGTACACAGTTGTCAAAGTGGTATCGACACTGACAGAGAGTATGCCTTATGTCGACTCCGGTCTCCTTAACAACCAAACATTTACATTTTTCGCATCGGTCGGTTCTTTTACATTTCACAAAAGCTCGCTTTCATATCAACATCGTATTTTGTTTCGAGCCCAGTTTATATTCAAATAGAATAAAATTTTCATATCAAAATATTTCGATCACTCCCAAACCGATTATATTCCAAACCAGGATTTATTTCCATACCATTATATTATATTCATATATAATATTTCAAATCGACATATATATTCATACAGAGTATACTTCATTCCAATCGATTTCAGTTATTCCAAATCAAATTACATTTGAACCCATTCATATTCAAATAGGGTATATATATATTTCCATATCTATTCATTTCAATTCTTGAAATCACCTTTCATATTCACATAGAATAAAATCTACCTTTTCCGTATAAAATCGATTTAAATCAATTCATATTCAAAAAGAATATAACATTCTCTCGACTCCATTTGAACCAACGATTTAAAAAAAAACAAACACTTTCCATTCGGAAGGAGAATAAAATTTATATAAAATTTATAAAATATATATACTTAAGAATAAACCATATATAAAAACTTACTGATATAAATTATTAGAGTATACTAAGGAAATTCAAATTGCTATATATATATAAAACACGGTTTTACTAAAAGTTTCAAAATAATAATGTATAAAAACTTACTTGAAATAAGGTAGATATATATAGTTTAAAATAAAATAAAATAAAATAAAATAAAACAAAATAAAAATAGAATTTAAATTTAAATTATTTCTCCTTCCTAATTTCAGCACTCGAATCAAAATCCCAACCTCAAGTGGAGTTACCCCATTTCAAAGTTTTGTTTCAAACTCCCTTCAACCATTTTTACATTTCGAGAATTCAAACCATACTCGTATATAGTTTTTAAACCATTCAAATATCCACGATTTCCTTTATTCAAAAATTTTAATTCAAAAGAATTATTTACACTTGAGTTCAACTATTGGAATAGATCCCAAATTTTATTTAAATCCGAATTTCAAATTCCAAATTAACTTGGAGATTTTCCTTAATCATTTCAAATGTCATCGAGAATCCATAATTTAAAAGAAAATAATAATTTATCGAAAATCGATACATTTCCTTTAAATGAGATTTCACATCGAATATATTTTCAAATAATTTTAAAAATTATTTAACCAACCGATGTTCGTATATAATTTGCTATCCTATGGCCAAGTGATTTAATTTTTATTTCTCGATATTCAGGGATGGATCTATCATTCCAATCCAAATCAGGGTCACAGAGATGTATCATTTCACTCTGTGTTCTTAATTCATTTTATCGATAAATCCCGGGTTTATTCGATGCCCGTAACATCAAGGGGTTCATAGGATTTATCGTCACATGGGCACACAACATCATGTACTGAAGGACATAATAATTCAAGCGGTATAAATTCAGAAATCAAGTAAACCGAGGCATCCACCACAAACATTCATTCGAACAGTAAATCGAATCATATACGGATTTTGACAGGTGTCGGTATTTCCTAATTGGAAATTTAGATTAAATTTAAATAACCAATTATCGATTATTATTGCATGTAACACACTGGCATATCGAATTCAAGCAATCATTCACCAAATCAAACACAACCATGCAACCAATTTATTTCATACTTTAATTCGATAAATATGGGATTAATTCAGTATTTCGTGAGCGAAGAAACACTCACCTTCGGTTTCAAATTGAATCGAACACCCAGAAAAGGCCCAAAATTTGACAGTCTTCAAACGCAGCCAGGTTAGTGTCAAAACGTCTGCAACTCCGCCACGATCCCAACGCAACAAACCGTGCGTCAATCCGAGTCCGTATGAAGAAGTTATCAGTGTTTTTCTATACGGATTTAAAATATATAAAATTTATTTAAATAATATCTCACCCAATCTCACCTTGACACGTCAGCATCCCCCAAGTTTCTCCCGCTCCATCCCAGGTGTGAACAGTAACACGCGAACTAACCCATTTTACACCGCCTCTTTGACCAAGAAATCCCACCGCCTCCGACCTCGATAGCTTCTCCGGTCACCGCCCTTAAGCCCTGCTCCTCCCGGCGTACCCTCCAGGTCCGAAGCCACCGCCTCCGGAGGTACCTTCCGCCTCCGACGGACCAACCAGCGGACGGGTTTTAAAACCCTAAAACGCAAATCGTGGCCAACTCCGACCATTCTGGACCTCGAGACCACCGTCGATGAACTCCCCAGGCCACACACCTCAAAACCCATAAGTTACATTCTTCGATTACTGCCTAGATTTGAAAACCCCAAAAATCGCCTTAGGGTGACCAAAACTGCAAATTTGACCGACGATTTCTGACAAAATCCTTCGCTGCATGTCGAAACGAATGGTATCAGCAGCCTCGTATCGTCGAGAGCTTCGAATCGACATATAATACTCTAGGGTTTGGAGAGATTTGAATTTCAAGTTTGAAATTTTATTTCTAGGGTTTGGAAAATATGAGTTCAGCCATTAGAAAGGGATGAGAAGGAATTGTACGTACTTGAATGAGAAAATGAGTTGGTGAGGTAAGAGTGAATTTTATTTATACACATATATAAGGCCCAATATACGAGAAACACCCAATTATCATTTACATTGATCTCGTTCACAATCTCTCTTGTACGACCAAACGGTAAGTCGGAAAATTCTAAAAATTGGAATCCTATAATATATCACCGTTCCGGTTCCAATGGCGCCGGTTTTGTCGAATTCCGAGACAGTCGCCAAAACCGTTAAATTTCACAGTTAAATAAATTAATAAAATATTCAAATTCAATTAACTGTTTAAGTTCAAATTTAAATATTTATAAATTCATATTTAAACCAAATTACAATTTAGATAAATTTACAAATTTATTTCACATATATTTTAAATTCCACATTTAATTATTTTCAAATTTCAAACTTAAATATCAAATTAAATATAAACAAATAAAATTCCAACTTTAACTTAACTTTCAAATTAAATATCCTTAAAATTCAATTTAAATCAATTTATAACTTAAATAAAATTTTATAAATCAAATTCACATATTTTATATTCCCATATATAATTATTTAAAATTTAACAAATCCGGAAATCAAATTTTAATCGCAAACGCTTATAATTTCTTTATATAAATTCCATAGCGACCTTTCGAAATTTTGATTTAGTCATAACTTGCAATTTATCCGGCAAAATTTCAATTTCTTACATTCTCTAGAAAGATATGATAAATTCGATTCTAACGTTTCCAGTTTTACCCAATTCTGATTTAAAATGAATTTTATATATTTTTCCAAAGTTTAAAATCGAATTTTCAAACTACCGCGCCATTTCAGGCTCGTAATATAAATAAATATAAATTTAACCAATAGTATACGATTATTTAATTAAAATTTAAATTTTAAATATACAGAAATTATGGTTCGTTACAACAGCCTTGGTCCGAGAAGAAGACAAAGTGCAAAGGCCGGTATATTATGTAAGCAAGAAATTGGCAGCTGCAGAACGCAACTACCCAAGGATTGAGAAGCTTGCTTACAGCCTCCTGATCGCCTCCCGAAAACTTCGCTACTATTTCCACGCTCACCCAATAACCGTATACACTGACCAGCCACTGAGGCAGGTGTTGTAGAGACCCGAAGCATCGGGGCGTTTGATCAAATGGAATATTGAATTAAGTCAGTTTGATTTAAATTTTCAGCCGCGGAGATCGATCAAGGGGCAAGCTCTGGCTGACTTTATAGTAGAGTTCACAATTCCAGAAGAGGAAACGATCAATGACAAGGTGGTCAAGTCAGAAGAGGAGTTAAAATTAGATCCATGGAAGCTGTATACAGACGGAGCCAAGAACGACCGAAGGTACGGAGCTGGAGTCGTCTTAGTTACTCCTGAGGGACGATCGCTATATTATGCTCTACGGTTAGAATTTTTAGCGACTAATAACGACTCTGAATATGAAGCCCTGATTGCCGGGCTGAAACTTGCTAAGGAACTCGGAATAAAGGCGTTGGATATATTCTGCGACTCCAAAATAGTCGTATGCCAAGTGCGGAAGGAGTTTGTGGCTCGGGGACCTCGACTGATCGCTTATCTCGGGAAAGTGGAGGAGTTGTTAAGCAGTTTGGAACGGTATAACATAACGCATATCCCAAGAGCCGAAAACCAGAAGGCAGATAGGCTAGCAAAGCTAGCTAGTTCCGACAACCCAGAAGAAACCGAAATGATTCCAATTGAAATGTTGGGATCGCCAAGCTTTGAGTCGATGGAAATTGAATTTGCTTTCGAAGCAGAACCGGAGAAGGAGTCGTGGACGACCCCAATTAAGAATTTCCTTAGAAATGGGATACTCCCGTCAAAGAAGAGTGAGAGGCGGGCCATAGTTCGTAAGGCCACTAGATACATCCTTCAGGATAATACTCTTTATAGACAAGGATTTTCCATGCCCCTGTTACGATGTATAGCACACAACGACATCAAGCGTGTACTAAGAGAAGTACACGAAGGTGAGTGTGGAGATCATACGGGAGGTCAGACCTTAGCAAAGAAGGTATTGCGGTATGGATACTTCTGGCCCACAATTAATAAAGATGCAGCTGATTATTCACGACGCTGCGACAAGTGCCATAGATTCGCCAAAATCCCCAGAGCACCACCGACCCAACTCAAATCGATGGTGAGTCCTTGGCCGTTTGCCATGTGGGGAATTGACATCATCGGAGTTCTACCAATTGCTAAAGGAGGAGCGAAATATGCAATAGTCATTGTGGACTATTTTACGAAGTGGGTGGAAGCTGAGCCCTTAACCAAAATCACACCGAGAAAGGTGATAAGTTTCGTGGTTAGAAATATTATATGCCGATTTGGGATCCCAAGGACCATTATAACTGATAACGGAACCCAGTTCGATGGTGCCGAATTTAGAAATTTCTGCCAGAAATATAAGATCGACAAACGGTATATTGCAGTTGGCAAGTAGAAGCAATAAACAAAGTCATAAAATCCATCCTCAAGAAGCGATTAGAACGTGCAAAGGCAAAATGGGTGGATGAATTGCCCTTAGCATTGTGGGCATATCGGACAACGTTTAAGACAGCTACCAGTCAAACTCCTTTCTCTCTCTCATTTGGTTCAGAAGCGGTAATTCCATTAGAGCTTGAAGTTCCCTCTCACAGGGTAACATATTATGACCCGGTGACGAATCGGGCACTCCTACTCGAGTCTCTTGATGAAATCAAAGAAAAAAGGGATGAGGCAGACTTGCGTGCGTTAAGACATCGACGTCAGATGGCACGCTATTATGACAAAAAAGTTCGTTTTAGGACTTTCGAACCGGGGGATTTGGTGCTAAAGCGAGTTTTTCCATCCCTTCCTCACCTCGGTCCAAAGTGGGAAGGACCCTTCGTCATCCAATGGAAACTTGAAACAGGAGCCTTCAAGTTAACGACCGTAGATGGCGAAGAGGTACCTAGGGCTTGGAATGCCCAACACTTGATGCGATATTTGAATTAGGGATGTTGTACTCTTTGTTGTTTTCCTTATGAACTCTGTAAAAAGGCACGACTTGGCTTAGAAAAGTCTGTTGATATGAACAAAGAAATATAAAGTGGATGTAGGCTACGACTTAGCCGAACCACTATAAAAATATCGTGTGTCATTTACTTTCCTGCATTATTTATACCTTCAACTACTATTCCGTTATGATTATGGAATATAAGATGATTTAAACCTCGAAAAGTTGAAAATAGCTTATATGCAGGAACAAACACAACGACTGTTTGTGCGATAAGACATGAAAGAATGGGAAGACGACATTCTTAACTCTAACTCTCAAGAATTGAGAGAGAGTATAAAGGACGGGAAGACGACGTCCTCTGAGGCGTGAAGGTGCACCCAGACAAGAGACCGCCTCAGTGAGAACTCTAACCTGAATACAAGACCGGAGAGTATAAAAAATGCCAGAAAAAAGGATAGGCATCAATGACACAAAGAATGTGACCCCGTCGGAGAATCGGGGACATTCAGACTGTTTGACTAAATCTTGAATAGTTTTTTAAGATTGACTGAGGGCATATATGTACACACATATTTCCCCCCACCATGACTTCATTACACAACTATAGTAGGACATGCATTTTTACATAAGTACAGAACTGATAACTAACAGACATTGTAGGAAACGAATTATTTTTATTTACAAATGAACGAATTTGTACAGGAAAACAGGTAAAAAGAAGGTGCGAGGGCCACACTTGCAGCAACAATTATGGGCCAATCAAATGCTAAAATAAAGCAAGACACTCCATCATTTGGACTTCGAAGCAGGCTTGGACTTCTTAGCAGCCTTCCCCGCATCCCTCGCCTCTTTTTCAGCCTCCGTCAAGATGCGCTTTGACTTTTCCTTCCCTGAAGCTGAAGCGCTAGAATCAGTTGACTTTTTCCCGAAAGGCAGAACGCTGGAATCAAGAGAAGACTTTTTAGCAAGTTCTTCTGTAATAGATCTAGTCAAAATCTTAACAACTAAGTCTTTTGGGGTCTAAGTCTTCAACTTTAAGCTGCATGCATTTATCTTGTTCGGATTTCAGTGCAGTTAAAGTAACATCATCGGCGCTTTTCGACTCCCCGACTATAGCCACCTCAGGGTCTTCCTCATGTCCTCCGTTGCCGCCATCATCTTTTAAGGCATCTATCATTTCGTCATCATGAGGAGTATCATCCTTAGACGGTTCAGTTCCTTCTCCCGAATCTATGGGGGCAGCCTTGTCTTTTCCCCCTTTAGCCTTCTCCGTAGGTTCTGCTCCAGAGGCAGTTCCCTGGGACACGTCTGTCTTTTCGGACGGTTCAATACATATAGAATGAGAAGCAACAGTTATCAACTCAGGAGAAAATAACGGGTTCTTCATCGATTGCCCAATTACGTGATGAAAGGTAGAGATAGCTTTGACGAATTGAGGTGAAAAGGTAGAGATACCTTCCGACGACTTCTCAGCTGGAGTGACCGCTGTCTCCGACGCTGTTTTGGGTATGGGGGACAAAAGAGATGCCCGAGGGATCCCCGGGTTTTCAGGATCATAACCCTCTACTTCAGAAGTTTCAGAGGCAGTAGAGGAAGAACCAGCCTCAGGAATGTTCTTTTGCTTAGCCTTCCGCCTCTCTTCGTCCATAACAGCAGCAATAAGGTGGCGTCCTTCAGCTAGGCGTTCTGGTTCATCATCTCTTAGATATTTCTCCATAAGCTTGTCCTCGTCAATGGAATCAACCTTGAGCTCCTCTTTCTCCCATTCAACGATTTGACTCCATACTTGGACTAGGGTAGATGGATAATCTTCAATCAAAGAGATGTTCCGGCGGCGAATGATATGCACAAAGAATTCAATCATTAATTCGCCGAAACCATGCACCTCTTCCTCAGCCTTTGACAGTTGCTTGCGGGCTTCTTCAGCAGACTTGATAGCACATTCGACGTTACCCTCCGCTAGGGCAGCCCTGTTCTCTGCCTCCACCAGCTTAGAAGCCAAGTCAGCGTTTTTCTTCTCCAATTCAGCATTCTTCCTCGCTAACTCGGCCTTCTTTCGCTCAAGGTCAGCGTAAGCAAGTCACATTTTGGCAGCATCTGACTTGGCATCTTCAGCTTGCTTTTTCAATTCCGAACTCTCTTGGGTATGGGACTCAAGCAAATCATGGTAGCGCTTTTGTAGATCCTCAAATTGTTGCTTGAAGTTGGCAGCATCCCGTTGAGCAACAGCAAGTTGAACCTGTGTATCCTCCAAGTATTTTCCTAAATTTTTTAAGGCCCTTGCATCGTCTTCTGCTGTTTTTTGCATCGAGTCAGCATTCGTGATTAAAGTTCGGATGATTCTGGAAAGGCTGCGCGAATACTTGAACATCTCTGAATATTGTTTCTCGACCGCGTCTATTTTTGCTTTGGCCTCATCTGCCCACCTCGAAGAAATAGGCTCGAGAGAAGGTAAAATAGTCAAGTTTTCAAAGTAATGTTCAGGAAATTGCTCCTCCAGATACGCCCGCTTAACTGCAGTTTCAGCATCTAGCGGTGGAGGTGCGGGGAATGTCAGCTCGGTATCCCTGTGCGTGGAGGGCTCAATAGCCTCTTCATCCTTTCTAGACCGTTTAGCGGGAACCTTACGCTTGCTTCGTGATTCGGTATCTCTTGGCGGGCTCCTCTCCCTACTGCGCTTTTCTTGAGAAGAGGTTGAGTCTTTTGATTGCGGCCTGTCCTCTTCCCGACGACCTTGGTAACCTTTATGTCGCTCTGGATCTGTTCGGACAGGAGAGCGAGAGCGCGAGGACCATGAACGATAAGAATCATAGGGCCTTCTATCTTCCCTACTGCGATCTTCGCGACGATCATACTCAGTATCGTGGGGCGGATTAGACATGCTGCAACAGAGTTTCCTGATATCATAATAGGATTGGGACATCGTACCTGCACAACAAGACAAATGAAATTCAGGATCAGTATTTTCACAAAAAGAAAAATGCTGTGAATTGTGGTGCTATTGTTTTAAGTGCATCCTAAGTGGTGTTTTCCCCCCAACAAACCCGAGCCCGAAGCCAGACTAGTACGAGCGGGCTCTTTGGCCTTAGCAGGAGTGGTCTCTTCGGAAGAAGTGAAAACTAAAGGATTCTTCCCAAAATCCTCTGAAGTGTAAATAGTTTCAGGTAAGGGGAGATCCCCCAAACCCTGAAATATTGGGTCATCGGTACTAGGGACATCTCCCTCAGAAGCATCAATCGGCAGCTCTTTGGAAGACGTTGACCTTTCCAGAGAAATGGCATCCTCGGGAACAATATACCCCTCGCGGTGCTTTTCGGCCATGTAAGCCAATTCATCATCTTGAGTCGAAGACAGAGAAGGTGAAGTCTGAAGAGGTACTGTAGGAGCTCTCGAACCTTTGCCCGTTTCTGGGATTACGTCCACTGGGGGAATATATACATATGGACCAGTTCCGTGACCAATGCTACGGGTAACGGACAACAACCCATGAAGATGAAGATATTCGTCCTTAAGGACGTCATCATTAGTTAAAAACTTTTGATCACCATTAAGGAGCCGGTGGATCCGATCAAAGAACGCTTGATCCGATATTTGTTTTGGGTTATCAACTACAAACAAAAAGAAAAACGGATTAATGCGGTGGTTTGGATGTACAGAGTCGAGATTTAGAAAACCAGTGCTTTACTTGATTTTGTCCATCTCCTAGCACACCCTGGCTGTTGCTTAACATAAAACCATTCCAGCCTGGAGTCACCCGCTTTACTACTGAACGGTGCTGGAATTATTTTCCTCTTAGGGACAGACTCGAAGTAACAGAAAGAAGGAGTTTCTCGAGTCCGGTGCTTGAAGTTATAAAAGAAATGAACGTCATCAAAAGTGAGCTCTATGCCTAAGATCTCACGGTACGCTACATATAGGGTGTACAAGTAAGCATAGGAATTGGGATGCAACTGCATGGGGGCAATCCGCATTTGTCTTAGAATATCGACGACGAAAGGGGAAAATGGAGGGATAGCCCCGACCATGCACATCAATCGAGTGATTTCCATAAATCCCTCCGGAGGGTTGTGAGGACGATCAGCTTTTGACGGCAACAAGGTATCCCCCTGGGGTATCCCGTACTTCAGGTGTATTCGAATAAGTCTGTCATTGTCGATCGTCGATTCAACAGAATCTTGAGGTGACTCCAGTATGATGGCAGACTCAAATTCGTCAGGAGCTCGATTATCTCCAATCCCTCCTTCCTCTTCACAACCCAGGGAAACTCCACCCTCAGAAGACACATTATCGATTTCGTGAGTTTCTACCTCGTAGTCTGAGCCCTTATTATCCCATTCTGGATCTGAGGAAGAAGATATGTCTTCAAAAGTAATTTTGTTGGATGTCTCTGGGATCTCTTTCTTTTCTGCTAATCTAGATGAACGTCTGGATGTCATGGTCACTAAACTATTGAAGAAGCAATAGCACAAGTTAGAGTAAATTAGCCTGTATCCCCCCGTGCATGCGTATAAACTAAAGTGTGAACAGTGAATGCAGAAAATGTAAAGTTAACGCTCGAAAGTGCGACGCAAAATCTTGGCAAAGTAATAATGTTCAAGGCAGTTCTTGATGTTCATTTATGTTCGCAGGGCACTATCCTAACTGTTCATGAAGTTGGAAGTTATGTCAAGTATTTATTTGGCCAATTAGACAAACTCTTGTGTATTAAGCTGGGGCTGCTTCGGATCGGTTCAGGTATAAATGATTGGAGTGGATCGGAGGTAAGGCTTTGTTTTGGTCAGAAGTGGGTATCTAATTGGACCGGTTCGGGATTGTGTGTTCGGAGCGGATCGAATGGACTTGAGTCCCAACACCCCTTCTTCCTTGATCCACATTCCGACCCGATCCGGCTAGGTAGACTTCGCCTTGCCTCTTTCAAATTTAACTCTGACCCGATCCGGTACTGAAAACCTCGTATCCTTTTCTTCTCCTACATCCCCCATACTTCTCCGCCCGAACCGATCCTCCACGTTCTGTATCTTCTTCTTCATCCTCAACCACAGTTGGACCCAATTCGATTTCCAAAACTTCATGTAGGGATGAGCATATATCCTCTCCAACCTCCCAGCGCCTCGAGGTGGTGACGGAGCCACCAGCGACGACGGCGAGGAAAGAGGTAACCACGACGTCGAAGCCATGCCATGAATATGCCCAATTTGTTCAAATTAACCGCAAAATCTTAATTAAAGGTAGTTACAACGATAAGATTCAGGGTTTCGAGACTACCTATATGTTTATTTCAAGAATCGAAGCGAGAATTTTGGGATTTTTTGAGGATTAGGGTTTCGGTATGTGAATTAGGAAACGAGAATAATAGAAAAGAAAGAAAGAAGAAGGGTGATGGATTTATATATATAATAGCACTGACCCCTTGTATTACCGCCCTATTTTCCCGCTCGGACCGGAACAAGAGCCCAACAGCGCAGTTTGGCCTGCTAGCCCAATACGAAACAGAGAAAGAGAGGAGCCATTCGGGTCGAAGCCCGAACCGAACAGAATTTCATATGTCAACTTGGCATTTAAACTGAATTAAAATTCGAAGAGGAAATAAAAGCCCAAGAAAAATCAAAAGGAAAATTACCTGGAAGGATAATCGAATGTTAACAAGAGTTCTCCAAGCTGTTTGAAAATAAAGAAAGGGATTTACATACTATGCGAAGTACATATATAAACACCAAAAGATGCAACTGCCTGAAGCAACGTGTCTCTATATGTCAATAGGAACGACTTTTCAACGATTCAACTTCAGGAAGGCACTATGCAATGACAATCAAAGCATGCTCCGTATCCAACAGAAGCATCCTTTGATGGGACAAAATGTTAGCCTACTTTGTGAACTCGGCAACACAAAGTCGAGATGTCAAGCGTTGAAGAACACTTCTTCTTAAAAAGCATTGGGTCGGATCGGAGGGCTACTAACCAGTCGGATCGGAGGGCTACTACGCAATCGGATCGGAGGGCTACTACCAGTTCGGGACGGAACAGAGCAAAATGGACAAAAACTCAGTTTCAGCTCAGGTCGGGTCGGATCGGATGCCCCGATCCGAACCCTTTTTGCTCGCTCTTCCAAACCGAACCCATCATACCATATCGCTTCACCCCATGATCTCCTGGATGTTCGGGGTAGTTACAACCATTTCCTACCCATGATGACCACTAATCTGGTGCGCTGTCAACACTGGAATCCATCTGAGCCCGAGAACGATGGGATGAGAGCCACGTAGCTCCGACACGAACCGGATTTCTGAGTGAATTTCCACCTATAAATACCCCGTCAAGAGACATTTGAAAGGATCTTTTTGGCACTCTGAGAGTTCAAACACTTTTGAGAACCGAATTCCAGCATTCCCAAACACAAATTGTTATTCAAAGTATATTTTGAGATAATTGAGTAAATGTACATGAAAAGTGAGTGAAATTGAGTGAATATCTCATTGTATTTACATCTACATCATCAAAGAAAGTGATTAAAAAGTGGACGTAGCCTTTTTGACGCCGAACCACTATAAATCCTGTGTTTCCATTTTATTTTTGATCTTATTTTATTTCGATTTTTGTCAGTTTGGGTGTTAGAACCACTTTTTGGTCTAACAGTTTCAATCTTAGGAAATTCAAGTGATTTTCAAGGAGAAGCTAGGGTAAGTTCGTCTCAATCTTCTTCAACTTGTTTTCTCTTCAATTCTTGTGTTTTCCTAGACTTAATTCTTAGGAAATTTTGTGTATTTATGTGTAGATTGAATAATATAGAGTTACATTGTAAGAGGAGGTGAGTTAACTTGGTTGTGCATCTTCTATTTTCTTGTTGTGTGCAAAGGTGAGTTCTTAGGAACTCACATTTATGTAATCAAGCTATTATGCTTGGCATGTGTGCCCTTAGCGCTTTTATGTTGTGCATGCATTTGGTTGATTGGTTGTTTTTGTGCGAACATTACAATTTATGAGTTTCGATTTCATTTATATAAATTCTGGTGTAAATTATTGTGGAGCTTTTAATTCTTGGGTTATGAAGTGTTTCGGCGAGCCTTGAAAGCTTCATTCTCGCTTTGATAATGTTTTAAACCTTCACCATTCATGCGTGCATGCCCGAAACCGTCAGATATCGACTTTTCCTTCAAAACTTTGAAATATAAATTTGTAAGCAAATTCAGTCGTCTGAATGGTGCAGGTCAATCGCAAGAATTAATGTTTGCTCTAGGGAATGATTTAGTGTATAGTTCAGCCGACTGAAATTTCCATCCAGCCAACTAAATAATATTTCAATTGACTGAATGGAGCAGTTTAGCTGACTGAATCATGTACATGCATAGAGTTATAATATTTTCCCAATTTAACTGATGGAATCACTTCATTCTGACTAAATTTGTTCTCCGCTATTAACCGATGGAGAGCACATTCAACAATGTATATTGATCCAGGCTTTTTCCCTGCTGAGTTTTGGCTCATTTGCACTTTTCTTGTGTTTTCTCAGTTGTTCTAATTCGTGAATTTCGGCAGCTCGATTATAAGGACTTTTGATTTATTTGTTGTGAACAAACTTGTGATCGATATTTATGAGATTTAATTTATGGTATTAAAATGTGTATTCTGGGATCGATTGTCTTGCAATCTTATTTATGAGTTTTTGCCATTTCAAACTATAAAGGGTTTCATACTATTAGTATATATCAAAATGATTTCTAGCGCTACTTTCATCATGCAAAGTTGTTTTACAAATTGTCTTCAAATCTACTAGTATGTGTGTGTATATATAAACCTTTTCCTCACTCATATGAGAAATACAATTAAATGCCTTAGTAAAACAAGTTGTATGAGACGTTTGCGTTTGCTTTAACGGTTAATTCTTGAACTCGTTTGATTGAAAACTGTGGCAATGGTCATATTGTGTTTCTAGTTGACTGTACAACATGTTCATAAATATTCGAGTAGAGAGAGTGGATATGGGACTTGTAGCTAAACTCTTATATTTAATAACTTGGAGTAATTTACACTATTTTTGATCAATTTTGATCTTTTTGGAGATTTAGACTAGCTTTATGTGACATCTTTGGGTTGTGGAATTTATTCCACATTTTATAGGATCTTCATATCACTTGAGGAACTTCAGTTCGTTTTGTGGATTTGTGCTTTCTACAGTCCTCGGGTCGTCATGTAAGGAATTTCGGTTCATTTTGTAAATTTATGCTTTGTATGGTCCTCGGATCATCTTGTGGAGAACTTTGGTTCAATTTAGGCATGGTAACAACCAACCATCTTCAGACCATCCTGGTGGAGCTTTGGCTCATTGTCTTTGGACTATTCTGGTGGATCTCCAGCTCAAAATTATACGTTAGCTACCTAAAGACTGTGTCTCGTTTTGGGATACAAGTGTTGGTGAGTCTTCAGGCTCCCGTTTTGGTGATACGCCTTTTTCCCCTTTTTGGTGATTTTTTGGATTTCTAATTATTGATTTCAAAAATTTTGGGTTTGATAGGTGAAAATAATTTGAGTTCTTTTGTTATTATGTTACCAATTTTGGGTTGATTTGATACGTGATGTCATTTCTTGTTAGTGACTATATAATTTAGAATGATATATTCTATTGTAGCGTTAAGATTTCTTTGACATATTGTATGGACATTTTCGGGGCTTCACATTTTATGTGACCATTGTCGTCATTGCATATTGTTGGAGAATGGAAATTTGATGACAACAACCTTATTTCAATTATTTACATTATTTATTATAAAATATGTACTAACATCTTTATCCAAAATATATATAGATATATGCAGGAATTATATGCAGGTGATATAGAAGACTGTACAGTTAAAGAGATTCAAGATTTCAAAATGAGATACAAGATTCAAGACTCATGAGAATCAAGATTTCAAGAGCTTAAGAATATCAAAGTAATTGAGTCTAGTTAATATGTAAAACTCTGGTTAGCAATTTCAAATTCTATTTTCAAATTTTGTTTTCAAATCATCTTATTTTCAAACTCCTTTATAAATGATTTCAAATTACTTTTACTTATGTTTTCAAATATATATGTTTATTATATAGTTTATATATATTATAAAAGTTTTATATTTACATTATATATATGTTTATAATTATAATATAGTTATATATCATTATATATAGTTTTATATTACATGATTAATATTTTTTATACTTTAGAAAATTCATTTTAAACAACTAGTTTTGATTCAAGAATTTCCAGTATACATATTTGTTGCTTTAAACACTTGAAAAATGATTTTAAAAATTCAAATACCATACATACGTCGGCATACAATATTTGACATGTCAAAAAATAACAGTCACATTTTCAAATTTCGAAGGAAGTGTCTTTTCATTATTTGAAACGATTTGGAGCTGTTGCAACCTTTGGTACTCTATATAAAGGGGTCATTTCGAATTTTTAACCAACTTTTCTTCACCTTCTTCATCCTTACTCTTACCACCATTATTCTAACTTAATTTCTAGATTTCTAAACTTATACTATGTCGTTTTCAATATGAATTATATCATTCTCGTTCTCTTCTTAATCTCTATCAAATACTCTCTGTTTGGAAGTTCTATTCAAGCATTCTAGGGATGTTTGTAATTGTAAAGGAAAAGGTGTGAACCTTGTAGCCGTGAAATCAAGGGAGTGGAATCGGTGTCATCCTTGTAGCCGTGAAATCAAGGGCGTTGAATCGGTATGAACCTTGTAGCCATGAAATCAAGGGTGTGCAATCAGTGTTAACCTTGTAGCCATGAAACCAAGAGTGTTGTAAGATTGATACTAGTATTAATAAAACTCTGCGCTATCCAGCGTTGTGTGGGACTGGACGTAGGAGTAATCCAAACCTGTGTAAAATCTGGTGTGTTATTTCCTTTTCTGCATTTTATTTCTGTGTATATCTGCATCTGTCATTGTTTTTGTTGTGTTACTCATTTTGTGATTCATACAGTTGTTTGAATAATCGTTAATTGTTTAAGTTTTCCATAATCTCTTTAAAACATTATTCAACCCCCCACTAGTGTTAGTTTTTCCTTAAAATCTGTGATTCTCATCCCTAACAATTGGTATCGAAGCATAGGTTTTCAAAAGTTCATCATCTGGATTTTGGAAATATTAAATGAAAATTTTTTAAATGATTTATAATACTAGTTTAAATTCATGCATTGCATCAGTATTAAATGAGTCTATATTATATTTTATTGAAAAATCAATTTATCTACTGAATTATTGTTCTACTGGGGAAAAGTTGTGTCACATGGCTATTGAAAATTCAAATCTTGATGGTCAAATGGTTGAAATCAAAAAGGGCAAATGGATATGGTATAGTGGTTGTTCAATACATATGACGGGAAATCCAGGATTACTGAATAATCTAGTCTACGAAGATGGAGGAATGGTTTACTTCGGTGATAATTCTAAAGGATATGTGGTTGGTATCGATAATGTCAGTAATTCTGAAACTCTTACTATTTTTGATGTTTTGTTAATTAGGAATTTAAAACATAACTTACTAGGTATAAGTCAACTATGCGATAATGGCCATAAATTTAATTTTGAAAAAGATAAATGCTTTACAGAAGATAAAAATTCAAAAATAATATTTGAAGGAGATAGAAAGAAAAATATTTATATATTAAGCAGGAAAATTTCTAACGATAATTTATGTCTTATGGCAAATACAAGTGATCCTTGGATTTGGCATACGAGATTCGGTCATATAATTTCAAACATATTTCTAGGATTTCAAAATTTGATTCAATTAGATGTTTACCTAAAGATAAATTTAAAGTAACTAATTTATGCGACGCATGTTAATTTGAAAATTTGAAAAGAACTTCGTTTAAATCAAAAAAAGAAATTACATCCTCAAAACCATTGGAGTTAATTCACATAGATCTGTTCGGTCCATCCCAAACTCAATCTATAAATCACAATAGATATGTTTGCGTAATAGTTGATGGTTTTTCTATATTTATTTGAACTCTTTTTCTTAAAAATGAAAGTGATTCTTTAGATCAACTTAAAACCTTTGCTAAAAGAGTTAAAAACTTGTTATCGTTAAAAATTAAAACAATACTTAGTGATCACGGTGGAGAATTTGAAAACGAAAATTTTGAAAAAAATTGTAATAGAAATGGGATAACCCATAATTTTTATTTCCCTGGTATCCCTCGACAAAATAGAGTAGTTGAGCGTAAAAATAGATCAATTGAAGAGTGTGTGAGAACCATGTTATCATATTGTAACTTACCAAGAAATTTTTGGGCTGAAGCAGTTGCAACAGCTTGTTATATATTAAATAGAATTTTGATAAGACCCTTAAGTCATAAAACACCATACAAACTTTTATATAATAAGAAACCAAAGGTATCATATTTTTAAAATATTTGGAAGTAAATGTTTTATTCTTAACAACAAAGAAAATTTAGAAAAATTTGACTATAAATCCGATAAAGGAATATTTATTGGATATTCAGAAAGAAGTAAGGCATATAGAGTTTTTAATTTAGGAACTAATATTATAGAATAAACTTTAAATGTGTCTTTTAATGAGAATTATAAGAATTCAACACAAAATAATGAAGTTGAATGCGAAAATGAGATTGATGAAGTAGATAATGGAGTTCATTAACCAAATAAGAGAATTAGACTTCTAAGAGATCATCCAGTAGAAAATATCTTAGGAGATATTGAATCTGTTGTTAGAACTAGAAATCAAATAAATAATATGAGTAATTCAGCATTTATTTCAACTATTGAACTTAAAGATCCAAAGGAAGCATCATCCTATGATTCATGTGTCCTTGCTATGCAAGAGGAATTGAATCAGTTTTCCAAGAATGATGTATGGGAACTTGTTCCTATACCAAAGGATAAAACTGTAATTGGAACTAAATGGGTTTATAAGAATAAAATGAATGAACTCAGTGAGGTCATAAGAAATAAAGCCCCACTAGTTGCATAAGGATATAGTTAGGAAGAAGGAATAGATTGTGATGAAACCTTCGCTCTTGCAGCAAGACTAGAAGCGATTAGAATTTTACTAGCCTTTGCTAATCATAATAATTTCAAATTATTTCAAGTGGATGTTAAAAGTGACTTTTTAAATGGATATGTTAAAAAAGACGTATATATAGAGCAACCTCCTCTTTTTGAAGAAAAAAACTTCCAAGAAAGTGTTATATGGATTAAAACAAGCTCCTAGAGCAGGGTATGATTGATTAAGAACATATTTATTACAATCAAACTTTGATATTGGTAAAGTAGATAATACACTGTTTATTAAGAGAAATAAAAGCGATATTCAATTGGTACAAATATACGTTGATGATATAATATTTGGATCAATGAATAATCAAATGAATAAAGAATTCTCAAATACTATGACCCAGGAATTCGAGATGAGTCACATGGGTGAACTCACATTTTTCTTAGGCTTACAAATACGACAACTAAAGAATGGAATGTTTATTAATCAAGAAAAATACGCTCGAGATCTAATGAATAAATACAATTTAACTACAATAAATGGATGACCCACAACTATGGCAACTAATATTGCCCTATGTAAAGACGATACATCAAAAGAGGTCGATCAAAAATTGTACAAAGGAATGATAAGGTCATTATTATATATAACCACTAGTAGACCAGATATAATGCATAGTGTATGTCTTCATGCAAGATATCACTCTCAACTTGAAGAAACTCACTTAAAATCCGTAAAACATATTCTATGATATGTAAAACATACGTTAGATTTTGGATTATTTTATCCTAAAAATGATTCGTTTGATTTAATATCCTATTGTGATGTTGATTGCACAGGATGAAAATCAGACCGTAAAAGCACTAGTGGAACATGTCACTTCTTAATACATTCTCTAGTTTCTTGGTTTAGTAAAAAAACAAAATATATTATCCTTGTCTACAACTGAAGCAGAATATATATCTGCTGCTTCGGCGTGTTCACAAGTAATACATATGCAACAAACTCTAAAAGATTTTGGATTAAATATAAATAAATCACCAATATATTGTGATAATACAAGCACTATAAATATATCTAAAAATCCAACTCATCATTGGAGAACTAAACATATAGATGTAAGACATCATTTCCTGAGAGATAACGTAAGTAAAGAGAAAATTTCACTAGATTTCATAGAGATGGAAAAATAAATAGCCGATATATTAACTAAACGTTTAAACGAAGCAACATTCACTAAATTTAGAAGAGAGTTAGGCATTTGTTCCTTGAGTGAAATAGATTTACTAAATATATTAATATATATATATAATAATATAATATAAAAATCAGAAAAATAAAAATAAAAAAATACACATATGTCGACATACATGTTTTTACATGTTGACTTATAACTACTAGATTTTTAAATTTAATTCCTACCAAAAGTTAGTTACAACCTATATTTAAACTCATTATTTCGAAATTCCTTCTTCATCTCTTCATTTTCTCTTTGGAAAAATTCTCAAACAAATAAAACAACAGACTCCTCTAATAATATTAATCAAAACACCCCCATTTCGTTTACGGGGCCATCCGAAGGACTATTTCAACGAACTATACTTGTGAGAGTAATGAAATTAGAGGAATTAATGAGGGATGTACTGCAAATGGTGATTGAAATTCAAGTCTTACAAGTAAGAATGAATAAAGAGCAAGAGAAGTAAGGGGGATTGTGAGGAATCTGCAAAAGTTTATAATGGATAATCAAACCAATTCAATCATTATCGAAGATGATAATCAAATGGAAGAAGAGGAAGAAGAAGAAGAAGAGGAGGAGGAGGAGGAGGAGGAGGAGGAGGAAGCCAAGGAGGAAGAAGCATTAAACGAAAATATGTAAGAAAATGACAACGTTATTTGCGTAGGCACAGTGTGCTTTGACAAGTATGGAAATGTAATTAAACAAAATGGGGAATTTTGTTTTCATTATCCTCATAATTCAATTCACAAATCCCCGACGATCAAGAAACACAAGACGTTTTAACGATTTCGTAGATTATTTGTGTTGTACGAAAAAGTGAATTAATATTATGTGATTTGCTTGTACGTATGCTTGTTGTACTTGTATGAACAATGATTTCTTGTATATTGATTGGTTTGACATTTACTGAATTATTGTTTGAATTACTTAGTTATACTCTTGTTTATATAGAATTATGCTAGTCATTATAGTCTTAGGGAAGTTATGTATATCTAGAATGGGTCAATAGAATTGTTTACAACATAAATTTAGGTGAGAATAGTTTAGTATAGTATAGTATAGTTTTTTTTGATGACAAAAGGGGATAAATTATAAAATATGATATAATTTAAGATAGGCATTGTTTAAGGGGGAGTCAGGAGAAATTCATGGTGAAAAGGGAGTATTCAAGGAATCAAATCAATGGGTATATCAGGTATGAATAATTTATAAACCCAGGTTGTCATCATCAAAATGGGAGAGATTGTTGGAGAATGGACTTTTGATGACAACATCCTTGTTTCAATTATTAATATTATTGATTATAAAATATATACTAACATTTTTATCCAGAATATGTGTATAGATGTATGTAGGAATTATATACAGGTGATATGGAAGACTGTATAGTTTGATATATTCAAGATTTCAAAAGGAGATACAGGATTCAAGACTCATGAATATCAAGATTTCAAGAGCTCGAGAATATCAAAGTAATAGAGACTAGTTTATATGTAAAAATCCGGTTAGCACTATCAAATTCTATTTTCAAATTCTGTTTTCGAATCATCTTATTTTCAAACTCCCTTCTAAATGATTTCAAACTATTTTTACTTATGTTTTCAAATATATATATGTTTATTATATAGTTTATATATATTATAAAAGTTTTATGTTCACATTATATATGTTTATATTTATAATATAGTTATATATCTTTTATATATTTATATAGTTTTATATCATATGTTTAGTATGTCTTCGTACTTCAGAAAATTCATTTTAAACAACTAGTTTTGATTAAATAATTTCCAGAATATATATATTGCTTCAGACACTTGAAAAATGATTTTAAAAATTCAAATATCATACATATATCGACATACAATATTTGACATGTCGACATATAACCGTCATATTTTAAAATTTCAAAGGAAGTGTCTTTTCATTATTTGAAATGATTCAGAACTGTTGCAACCATTGGGACTCTATATAAAGGGGTCATTTTCGAATTTTTAACCGACATTTCTTCTCCTTCTTCATCCTTACTCTTACCACCATTATTCTAACTTAATTTCTTGATTTCTACACTTATACTCTGCCGTTCTCAATATAAATTTTATCATTCTCTTTTTCTTTTCAATCTCTATCAAATACTCTCGGTTTAGAAGTGCTATTCATGGGTTCTAGGGTTGTTTGTAATTGTTAAGGAAAAGTGTGAGCCATGTTGTAACGACCCGATAGGAATTCGACGCCGAATTCCAATAATAATACATAAACCCGTATTACTTGCCAAAAATCAAATATTGAAAACACTAGATAGTTATTAGAAAGAAATTAGAGGGTGAGAAAAGAAAGAAAGAAATATTAGAATAGAATAATAAGAAGAACCAACACAGAGTCTTACATTGTAGCAGAACAAAATATAATATAGAAATAAATCTTTACTGAGAGCTTGAAAAATATTTACAATCATCAAAGTACATCAACACATCTGGACAATTATAACAACATGTCCTCATATACAATTATACAGCAGAATAATAACTATATAATATCGTACGTCTGAACTCTTCCAGCTCGTCACTTCATAGCATATGATAATCTGAACTTGTAAAACTCGGTCTTACCCGAGCACTGCAAACGGCAGGATCAATCTGGTGAACCAGCGTGAGAAAACTCACTAAGTTTAAAGGGCTCATCCAACTTGATTTTAAAGTCAAATTTTTTTTCGAAAGAATAGGATAATCGTAAGACCAATCCATACATAACTATGGACGGTTTTTACCTTATGATAACACAAACTATTTTGAAATCATATCATTTCTGATATTATAATAATGTATAATACAAATAAATAACAATCCAGTAGAACACTTGCATCCCACTGTGACACCCCACGTCCGTTAATGTCACTCACAATGGAAATGCATTAAATTTCGCGAAGCATTATAGGTAAACAGAAACAGAAATATTACAAGATAGACATAAAAATAGCAACGGAAATAAAAACTTTATTTATCGTAAAGTAGCATAGTCAAAACATCCCTTGTCTGAAATACATGAAAACCATTTCATTGTTAAAACTTCTGTCTTATTCATAAACATCAGAGTACAAAATAGAAGAAGCATAATCCCCAAGTGAAAACATAGCCATAGTAGCAAAGATAGAAGCTTGAGCAGTACATCTAGCCGCTCAAGCAAGAAGATAGCAGAATCTTGACTAAGCCTGAGAATTCCCTCCCTGAGAAACTAGGAGGGAAACGAAAGAAAGAAGAGGAAACAAAAAGGGTCAAACATAGAGTCTGGTGAGTCTAGTGACTTTTAGAAGGTAAATAAATAAAAGTAGCATGACATGCATATAAAGGGGATAAGAGAGATAACTACATAAGAATGGAATGACAAGGTAAACAGGATAATCATGATAGGGTATACTGGGCTTTTCTAAGGATTTCTATGCACTAATACTAGTATAACCAAAATATGATGATCCTCAACATGTATACAACGATAGAGTTAGGCGTACATTCTGGTGAGAGGTTTTATCCCCATACAATCCACAGGAAGCCCCCATGTCGGACTCCTAAACTTACCAAAGTCTAGATGTACCCTAACTACCCTAATCGATCGGCTCCCTACTCCATAGATACCCTGTGTCGGCCCCACAGTAGGATGCATCACGTCCTAAAGTGGCAACCCCTCAGTGATGTGGACAACCATATCCATTGGTGTCACGATCGTCTTATCCCCTTCAGCCCGGCTCATGCACGCACATGGCCCGGTCGATTTGCACCGCCAACATCGCCCTTCACGTTTGGATCTCTTACAGTCAGTCCAATAAGCGTGTCCCTACTCCGACCTAGTTCAGAGTATTCGTTTGATGTCGTGGTATGGGTTACTGACTGAAACAGGTCTCACACAAATGATGCAAGCTCTCCCTTTTGTCTTACATCCCCACTACTAGGTTTTTCATTAGTTATGTTTACCTAACGGTGTTTTTAATTACATAACCCCAACATGTTAAGTTTGTGGGCCTCTATTTACCAATATTACCCACCAACCCAAGATGTACTTAACCCTCCCACTTAACCCTTAATAAAGTTAACATGTTCATACAATCCCTATGGATTCAACTAGGTTAAGTGTTACGATTCGTTACCATGTCCAATTATGGGTATAATGGGCTAGGCCTCCACATTAGGCCTACAACATGTGAATGTTGGATATACTGGTCGGGTCCGGGCAGACTTCTTCCACAAGTTAGGACTAACCTCATGTCTTATCCCGTCTCGTATTTGTGCACTTAGACCTCTCACATTAGATTCACCCCTTGTGGTCGCTGGATATGCCGGTTGGTTCCGGGCAGACTTCCACCTGTAAATCACAGCGTTTGGATTTTAGAAGATAGAAAATAATTTGTTGGTGTTGAATCTCAGATCTCTAGTTGAAACGCTTGAATCTTTTAAACTTGATTTGTAGAAGAAGATAGGATTAGATTCAGTTCAGGCACTGACAGCATTTTTCCTCCGTTGTTTTTAGTATGAGAAAACAAGAGATATGAGGGTACATTTATAGCTGCCAGCCTCCAGAATTCGAATGCCACCTCAGCCCTATGGTAAATCGGGCCATGAGTCGACACCTACTTGGGTCTGGGTGCCCAAAAACATACATTGGCGCACTTTACAGGTGGGCTAGTGCAAAAATACATTGGCACACTTGTTAAGTGCGTCGGGAGTTTCTGCTCTTTTCGCCAAACTTCTACCGTCCATAACTTCTTCATACGTTTTCAGTTTTACACAAACCAAGTGTCTATCTTGACCATAATTTCGAGATGGACGCAATGACATAGTCTGTTTCCCTTAATTCTTAATATGAAATCTTTAATTTATCCTCTTTAGTGTAGTTGAAATACGGGGTGTTACATTCTCCCCCACTCAAAGGATTTCGTCCCCAGAATCTCCAAGTTAAGAACAATGTATCCTACCATCCATCATCCATCTACTCATCCACCAATCACAGGCATCCATTGTCCTTAAAATTTTCTAATGCTTATATGAACATATGCAAAGGTGTGTGCATATGTCCCAACACTAATGAGAAAGATCAGGTGGTCCACTGATTCAGTCGACCTCCTTAATGCAATGTATGTTAGTGCCATGAATCCAACATGTATGCAGATAAACCTATTATAACATGTAAGTTCTATATGGTGCACAATCATCCGTCCGAATTCAACATCCATATGATGATACCATATGATGATACATCCATTTTCATCCATTAAAGAAAGAAAAATGCACACGCATCCATATGCAGTATGAGAGAGATTAAGCCTATCTTGTGCCTAATGTGTGTGTATATGCATCCACGAGCAGCCACTAGCAACCACTTGCATCCACTTGCATCCATCAAACATAACACGTCTCAAACACATGTTAACAATCATGGGATTCCTACCTAAAGGTCGAAGATTCGATTGACAGGATATACTCAGATGATAGAAGCAAGCATGAATAAAAGCTTTTGGAAGAGAAGTTAAGAACATTCCCTTGAAAAGAAAAGGGTACAAAGCGCAAAAATCTTGTCTTCGGTCTCCCCAATTCGCATCCTCTGGGTTGTATCCCCACTGAACCTTCACCAACCTGACTTCTCATTTGCGTAGCTTTTAAACCTCTGATCCAAGTAAAAGTCTTTCTGTAGATCAGCACCAAATAGTCGGTGGTCTACAGGGTCATCCATATAATGCTTCGAAGGGTTCCATGCCAATGCTAGTTTAATGACTATTGTTGTAGGTAAACTCTACTAAAGGAAGGTACTCTTCCCAAGTCCCTCTGAAGTCTAGGATACACATCCTCATAAGATCCTCTAGAACTCTGTTCACCCTCTCCGTCTATCTATCGGTCTGAGGATGATAAGTGGTGCTTAAACATAACTGTGTACCTAATGATTCTTGCAAGCTCCTCCAAATTTACAGGAGAAAATGGGATCATGATCACTTATGATACTGGAAAGTACAACATGAAGACGAACTATCTCATGAACATAAAGTGCTGCCAACCATGCTACTGTTCTCTTGCTCTTAACGGGAATAAAATGGGCGCTCTTAGTAAGTCTATCTACTACCACCCAAATGCTGGTGTTGCCCTTCGTTGATCTAGGCAAACCATCTATGAAATCCATGGAGACGCTCTCCCACTTCCACTACGGGACCTCTAAAGATGAAGTAAACCACCGGGATTCCGTTGCTCAGCTTTGACTTGCTGGCAAATCAGACATTGAGAAACAAACTCTGCTACATCTTTCTTCATCACATCCCAAAAGAAAACCCTTTCTCAAGTAGCTCCCCTACTTGTTTTCTGAGCTCCCTTCTTTCTCTTGGATCCATATGGCGCACGGGCATTGCAAATGGCTTTGCAATGTCCACCAAATATATGAGGAAATCGATCTCGTGCCTTGGGGGTAAACCCCGAACCTCATCAAAGACATCAGGATTCTCACGAACTACTGGAATAGATAGAAGATCATCGATAGATGCGTCGAGTGACTCTAGAAAGCTAAGCATGATAGACCCTTGCGGGTTACATGAAATCTCGAGGGTTCTACCATGACAAGGCTGAAGCTTAACAATCATCCTTTCACAATCCAGAATGGCTCCATACCTGGTTAGCCAATCCATCCCTAGAATCAACCCATAGACCATGAACCCAAGCACATATGCATCGCATTCGAATTCGACGCCCAATATAGACATTCTCAAACCCTGACAAATCATGGATAAATGAGCCAAACCTCCAATAGGGTTTGAGACAACTACGAGTCCACTACCATACTAGTATTTACGTGCAAAGACTCTACTATAGAACAAGATATAAATGAATGTGAAGTGCCAGAATCAAAAAGAGTTCTAATAGGTTAACTGGAAAGAGAAATCAAACCTTCCACAGAAACTTTCCTACCTCCTTCTGGAGCACTGGTTGCAAGAGCATGAATCTGCCCTCTAGAAGTCCCTGCGCTTTGACCTTGTCCTTGCTTCTTTGGGCACTCCTAGAAAAGTGTCCAGTCTCTCCGCAACTAAAGCAAGCGCTCTTCCTCTTCTTGCAGTCCTTGACCATGTGACCTCCTCGCTCACAATTATGGCACTTCCTCTTATCCTTAGCATAGTCATTCTTTCCGCCCTTCTTTTGTTGTTGTTGTCGTCCTTTCTTGGGCCATACCTTTTTGTTTTGTGGTTCCTCAACCTTAATTTCTTCCTTTTCACCTTTATTTGAACTTTATCTATGTTCCTTTCCCGGGCCAACTTTTTTCTCATCCTTGGGCTGTGCTCCTTAGCCCTAACTCCCTCATTCTCCTTTTTACCATATTTGTGTAACAAGCTAACTAGTCTCTTGAAAGCTGCCTCCATCGCATGGAAATCCTTATGAAGCTCGAGAAAGTTAGCCGTAGGTGAAACTACTACGGCTGTAGATGGAGGTTAGGCACTTCATTGCCCTTCGACATGTGTCATAGTCTTAACATGCTTACAGAACCATGCCGTAATGGGGACAACTTTTGGGAAGGATTGGTTCCCTAAACAAAAAAGAAAAAGGAAATAAGCAAAGAATCGAGAGATATTTCCTATGGCTTTGGTTAATATGTTTTCCAAAACAGACTTTTCTATTGAAAATGCTTTCTTCTAAAACCTTTTTGAAAATAGTTTTCAAAAACTTTATCCAATCTGGTAACCTTCAGCTCTGATACCAAGTGTGACACCCCACGTCCGTTAATGTCACTCACAAAAGGAATGCATTAAGTTTCGTGAAGCGTTATAGGTAAACAGAAACAGAAATATTACAAGACAAACATAAAAATAGCAGCGGAAATAAAAACTTTATTTATCATAATGTAGCATAGTCAAAACATCCCTTGTCTGAAATGCATGAAAACCATTTCATCGTTAAAACATCTGTCTTATTCTTAAACATCAGTGTACAAAATAGAAGAAGCATAATCCCCAAGTGAAAACATAGCCATAGTAGCAAAGATAGAAGCTTGAGCAGTACATCTAGCAGCTCCAAGCAAGACAATAGCAGAATCTTGACTAAGCCTGAGAATTCCCTCCCTGAGAACCTGGGGGTAAATGGAAGAAAGAAGAGGAAATAAAAAGGGTTAGACATAAAGTCTGGCGAATCAAGTTACTTTTAGCAAGTAAATAAATAAAAGTAGCTTGATAGGCATATAAAGTGGATAAGAGAGATAACTGCATAAAAGGCAGGAATAACAAGGAAAACAGAATAATCATAATAGGGTATACTGCGCTTTTCTAAGGATTTCTCTGCACTAATACTAGTATAACCAAAATATGATGATCCCCAACATGTATACAACGGTAGACTTAAGCGTACTTTCTGGTGAGAGGTTTTATTCTCATACAATCCACACGCAGGCCCCATGCTGGACTCCTAAACTTACCAAAGTTTAGATGTACCTTAACTACCCTAATCGATCGGCTCCCTACTCCATAGATACCCTGTGCCGGCCCCACAGTAGGATGTATCATGTCCTAAAGTGGCAACCCCTAGGTAATGTGCATAACCATATCTACTGGTGTCACGGTCGTTGTGACGAAATGGAATTTCGCTCGGTCCGAACCAGTCGCTAAACCGATCCAGGCCGTTCGAAACGCCCTATCGTTTGAGAACACGGAAAATCAGAACGCATACAGAAGAACATTCCATTGTATATTACAACAATGCATCAGATTACAAGAATATACAGAGTATGAATGAATGAATATAATTACACAGAAATAACAGAGATTTAAATTACATTTAAATACATAGCAGCGGAAAATAATACAATACACAACTAGAAGAAGATATACGGATACAAAGCTTTCCGGATATCGTTCCAGCTGTAAACCAGGATCCTGTGAATATAAATCTGCAAAAACCGAAACTACTAGCTGCCCGTGTCAAAATAGGGGCACCCAGAGTTTAGGTTAAAACAATAAACTCCAGGTCAGACATGGGACTGGTGTGAGAACTAAAACAGTTATTATCTTTATTTTAAATCATTAGGTAAATCAAGGGACCACGCCGTATAACACGGAACGGGTTTCCTCCCAAGAATACCAGTGCATAAAACAGACAGCGCAATGCTAAATAAAGAAAAATGAAGCTGTTATAAGACCCAGGTCCTATCACACAATGCAAACGCAAGCCGGGGGATAGGGTTTTCCCTTATAACAGCCAAAGAATGCTTGATACGTTTAAAACAAATCATTGGATACTATTATAAGTGCATAGTGTATAAAACAATTTCAAATCATAAGTATCAATCATAGGCGACATGAGCGTCCCATGCCACTATGTCGCCATATATAGGTTTACAAATAAAACCGCAATGTCACGTATTTGGAAATTGGATTTCCGTCTATGAACCGAGGCAAATGATAGTCCTCACCGACTTCGAGACTGCCTAGCCCGAGCCTCAGGGTCAGAGCGCATCGACCCTTGGATCGTCAGGGCCGGTCCACCGATGTGGATTAAAATGCCTGAACACTGCGTTTCCCCGCCCTTTGGGGCGTAAATGAGCCAACGAATGACTCCATCGGACCCGGATCGTCCGATCAAACCGAGGCGCCTCGCAACAGCAACAACCACACAGGTGAAAAATATATAAATGTCAGGGCTGGTAGGTCACTGACACCACCCTAGCTAGGAAGAAACGCAGGCCCTCCCTGATGTCCTCTCCCGTTTTTGGTTCACAACCGGGGTGCGAGGCTCGCGAATTCACGTTACACAAAGCTGTGCCACACAGGCTGTGCTTTGATCATCACCACAAGACTTTGCTTTTCAACAGAAGCCTTGATCATTTGCATCTTAGCATGCCACACAGGCAAACCACTCTATGCAACCGATATCAGTCCCACAGAATGAAATCCAATGTCAGACACACAGTCCATTTACAAGTCCGTTCTGGGCCTGAACGAAACCGGAGGCACCTAGTACCCCGCATATCCATCGATCTCCAAGTACGTCTGGACGATCACTAACTGTTTCCATCTTCTTGGGTGTACAGCCCAATCAAGATCATCAGTAATTACCCAAACGACGTGAAGACCTCCGGTCTTCGACCATCGTCTTCATCTTCGACTTATCGTCGTATCAGTTATTCAGAATGGGATAAACCCGGTCTTTCCGAATAACTCGCGTATATTTTAAATAAGTGTTACACAAACACAACATACGCCTCATTCCAATTCATTAGTCACTAACCGTAAATTAATCAAGAGAATAATTCCCCAAATATTAACCCCGAAGGCCGAAACCAACATCAGATCAATATCCAGAAAACCATTCTGCTTGGCCAACCGACAGTTAGTTTCTAAATTTCACATTCATAGGGAAAGGTTCCCATTAATTTTATCAAAGATAAATTTCTTGAATTTATTCTTTAATCTATTTTTGAATATCAATTCAAAACAAGTCGGGATTAGCGAACCACACCGAAGTAATCATTTATTTTATTTCCCAATCCCAACCTATTCATCCCATGAAGTAAAACTGGTAGTACTTCATATCTAACACCACAGTGTTATCGGTAATTCAATTACCATTTCACGTTCAAATCTAATTAAAGATTTAACTATCGCCTGGAGCAAAACTGGTGATACTCCATTTCGATTATTTCAATCTAATTAAAGATTCATTAAAACTCCACTTAGTTTTAATCTGTGACTGGGTTAAAGAATCAGTGTCACTTAAAACACGGTTCACGGTAAACCCAAAATCACATCACATTTCAATTCGTCCCTAATTGTAAATTAGCAAGTGAGCAATTCCCTAAGTATTAATCCCGAAGGCCGAAACCAACATCAGATCAATACCTCGGAAACTATTCAACTTAACTAATCTCCAGTTAGTTTCTGATTTTCTTAACTCCTTTAGGTCTAAGAACTGTATTATTGAAGATACCGTTCACGACAACCCAAAATCACATTTCATTAATGATCGGGTTAAAGAACGAGTGTTATTTAAAACACTGTTCACGATAAACCCAAAAATCAATATCAATTCAATTCCAATTAAATATCATTTAATTGGTACACTTCATTAAATCTAAATAAAAAGATTTAATCATTTCCTCAACTGGGTTCAAGAACAGTGTTAGTGAAGACACCATTCACGACAAACCCAAATCATATTTGATATTAAATACAAGGCTCTGAATAGAAAATATCCCGGATTATATTCAATATCAAATTCTACGATTAACAAATGTCGTATTGGAAATAACGATATAAATATATATATCTTTCAAATTTCCATAACAACATCTGCATAATCCCGAATTCCAACATCGAAATATTCCGAAGACAATTTCGATTCAAATCCACTCCAATGCAATCATTGGAAATTTTGGTTATTTTTAAAACCCTTTTCGAATTCAATTTATTTATTTAAAAATAAATAGAATTATAATTCTAGTTCAAAACTAGTTCAATTCGATAAAAACCTATTTTTATCTTTTCAAATATGGAGTTTTTCATCCCAAATCTTCACAAATCATTTCTTATGATTTTACACAAATTATTACTATTTTTAATAATTTTATCAAGGCCCGTACAGTCGATTTCCATCAATGGCCATCGAACTGCACTTACAGCGACCTTTTTCAAATTTGATTTGGACATAATTCCAAATCCAACCGTTAGATTTCAAATTTCAAACATTCGCTAGAAAGCTCTTTTCGATACGAACCCAACGGTTCCGGTTTTAGGAGAATCCGACGGTCGGATCTTCCGTAATGTCCATTTGAAATCAATGGTCGAAATTCGCGAACTGCCGCGGCGCGGCGCGTTCTATTCAGGCCATTATATTATATATATAATATATATAATATATACTTCGTCGATTTCTATTTAAAACGAATTATATAAATAGTTTTAAAATTCGTTTCAAAATTTATTTCAACTTCCATCTCAATTCAAAGCAAAATTGAATTCTTCTCTACAAATTCGTTTTAAAATTCATTTCTATTCAATTCAAATTTCAATTCAATTTGAATTCATTTCAATTTGCTTTCAATTCAATTTGAATTCGTTTTCAATTCAATTCACTTTGAATTCGTTTTCAATTCAATTCATTTCGAAATCACTTTCAATTCAATTCACTTCGAAATCGTTTACAATTCAATTCATTTCGAAATCACTTTCAATTCAATTCACTTTGAATTCGTTTTCAATTCAATTCATTTCGAAATCACTTTCAATTCAATTCACTTTGAATTCGTTTTCAATTCAATTCATTTCGAAATCACTTTCAATTCAATTCACTTCGAAATCGTTTTCAATTCAATTCATTTCGAAATCACTTTCAATTCAATTCACTTTGAATTCGTTTTCAATTCAATTCATTTCGAAATCACTTTCAATTCAATTCATTTCGAAATCGTTTAAAATCGATATAAATATCGTTCACGTCAAAATGGCGTCAATCTAATCAACACGGCTTCATAAATTTCTATTTTCAAATATTCTATTTCAAATATTTCTATTTCAAATATTTCTATTTTAAAACTGGAATGAGGCCCAATCAATTACCATATAAAGTTAATTATATGGATTTTCATACAACACATGTATATAATAGCATTGAAAAATAATCAACCATCAACCAAAGTGCACTATACTGTATAAGCATCAAATATAGATATCTAACGCTTATAACAGCCTGTCAATCAATCGATCGACATATTCAATCAATCGGGATGAGTGAACTTCAAATTTCATCCCAACACCCGTGTGGGGTTTCAAACAATCAAACACATACTTTATTTGTGCAGTTGGGCGATGTGTAAAATTTATCGACCCAATCAATATCAGTCAAATCAGTGTATATACAAACAAATCGGCCGATTTGTTTATAACTATTCATTTATTCACATTCACGTTAAAAATTATATTTTTAACGACAAAACATTTTATTTCAACCTATGAATTTCTATTCAATTCATTTACACAATAAAATGATATTTTTGTTTTCTAACACATTTTAGAAAATTTCGGCGGCATAACGGCACGATACTAGAAACGGGACAAGGCCTAGCCTTATCCCCGGTCTAGTGAAGGCCCACGCCATTCACACATCAATCAAACCATTCAATTTCACCAAACAATTCAAGTTCAAATCAAATCATATAACTAATCTATGCAACCAAACAAACAAGTCCATGGTCTGTGGACGATTGTGTCGGGTGCTACTAAGCACCGTCTGCATCCTAGTATATATATATAACTAGAAAAAGAAATTGAAAGGTGAGAAATTCTCACTTATAGCTATCCTAGCTCCACGGCTCTTCATTTGCAGAAGTCTTCGCCTTTTTGTCACCTTCGTTGCCCGCTTTCACTACCTATGTAAAAATCGAATTTTTACTTCGCTATTCAATATATAAAAATCATATTGTCATTTCGAAGTTCAATATATAAAAATCATATTTTTATGCCGAAGTTCAATATATAAAAATCATATTTTTATGCCGAAGTTCAATATATAAAAATCATATTTTTTCTATCGAAGTTCAATACATAAAAATTCTATTTTTTCTATCGAAGTTCAATACATAAAAATTCTATTTTTTTTACTTCGACATTCGATATATAAAAATATGATTTTTACTTTCTTAAAGTTCAAATCCTTTTTCTCTTTAAAGATTAAACCTTTTTCCTATTTAAAGTTTTTACTTTTAAACAAAATCAGTTTTTTTTTTTTTTTAAAACATCAGTTTTTATTTTTTTATAAAATTTCAGTTTTTATACTTTTTATAAAATTTCAGTTTTTATACTTTTTATAAAATTTCAGTTTTTATACTTAAAATAAAAAATCAGTTTTTATACTTTTAGTAAAAATCAGTTTTTATACTTTTAGTAAAAATCAGTTTTTATACTTAAAAAAAAAAATCAGAAAAAAAACAGTAAATTAAAAATCAGAAAAAAAAACAGTAAACTTACATGGTTTTTTTCTGTGCGAAGAGGGGGGGGGTTTCCTTGCGGGGTCACAGCTGACGTCGGAGGGGAGGGGGCTGTAGCTGGGAGGGAGGCGGAGGTGGCTCGGTGCCTTATGGCGGCGCGATGGGGGTTTTAGGGTTTGGGTTCGGGTTTTGGGGGGGGCTATCGCGGTTTTCAAGAAGGGGAGGAGGGAGAATACGGAGGAAAGAGGCGCGAGGGGGGCGACGCATGGAGGGTGGCGTGGCGGTGGGTGGCGGAGGGCAGGGCGACTTCGATTTGGGGGAGGGCTGCGAGGTGGCGGCGGCTCCGATCCTTTCGTCGTCGTTCTTTTTTTTTTTTTTTTTAAATGATTTTAGTCGGGGGGGGGGGCCTGGTAGTTAAGGGGAGAAGATTTTTTTTTTTATTTAATTATTAAAAAGTTGACTTTTACATACGACCTCGAAACGAGGCCCACCGCCTGTCGTCCATAGCGTTTTACCCCCATTCCGAACACAATGGGATATGTATCGCTAGCTGATTTGATCGTTTCGATCAGTTTCCTTTAAATCTACATTTAAATCGCTATTTTTGAATTTTAAACGCACATTTCAAATTACAGGGGCCACATACTAACTAGAAAAATTCCCGAAAAATATTTTCTAGCTTCGTATTGACGATACGGTCCTAACAAAACTAATTTCGCCGAATTCTGAGACCGTTTTGAAAAATGGCCAATTTCCAGTCGATTAAAATCAACTGAAACTGGTCAAACGCGTTTTCCTTTGCCACGCTCACATATTGATTCGAAAAATTATGAAACTTGGAATCTAGCAATAATTTAACATCACGGACCCAACAAAACTGGTTTCGTCGAAATCCGAGGTCGTTTGCAAAATTGCTATTTTTAAGGGCCTTATATATATAAATATATATATATATATATTCCACAGCGACTATTTCTAATTTTAAACTGGACATATCTTATCATTTCTAAGATGAAATCTCAGTTTGTTAACTTCGTTACAAAGATATAGTTATACAGATTCAAATATTTCTTGTTTCGTTCAATTCTGACTTATATTGAATTCTGTATATTCATTTGAAATTAGAAATCGAATTTTCGAACTACCGCGCCATTTTCAATTCCTTTTATAATTATATATAATTATTATATATTCTAACGACGACGTATATAATATATACGTCGAATTTCAATTCAAAATAAATTTCTCGTCTATATTATTTAAAATATTTCATTTTAAATAATCAAAATTCGCTAAAATTGCCAAAATAAAAATTTCAAACTGGCTCGCATTTTACGGGTTGTTACAATCTCCCCCACTTAAAACTTTTCGTCCCCGAAAAGGAACAAAGTCGAAAGTGGTTTGATTAATCAACTCTACGTTCGATCCGGCTTCCTTTCTCCAACTTTTCAGTTTCTGAGAATTTTCAAATTCTTCAAAAATTTGGCTAACACCCTAAAATTTTGAAAAATTTCGCCATAACCTCCCCTGCACCGGGAGCATCGGGGAATTTCAAATAGCTTCCCCGGTCCTTCAGATCTCAAAAAGAAAAAGAAAAAGCCAAGCGGCTAGCCAATAGGCTCATAAAATCATCATCACCCAAACAAAACAGGAAATTATGTAGTAAACGTGTACCTATTTGTCGGGCAAACAAATTTTATTCTCTGGCTCTAGCCTCCTTGCTATGACCTGTTCAATGTAAGCATATGTATATGCAAGCAAATGCGACCAATTTTCAATACAATTCAATATTTTTTTCAATTAGGCAAAATGGTTAAAAATTAGCAAACAAATAAACAAACAACACAAACATCAATCAATTAGTGGATTAGAGTCTCAAATTCATAATTTTGATATATATACTGAAAATCTTATTTTTGATGTCAATTCACAACAATAAGCCCTATCTAATTTTGGTTCTCACACCAGCCTAATGGAAATATATAGATATCACACCTTCGTCACACGAATATAAATTCTGACGATGAGTACTCAACCATCAGAATCATCTTCAGGCCACTAGAGTATGAATCTATATCTATCCAATATATTAAAACTTTAAATACACGTTTGCAAGGCGTATATGCAAAATCTTTATATACTGGACTGTCCAAAGTCAATATAAATAAATAATCAAATACGAATAATTGATTTAAATTTTCAAAACAAAATTTGTTTTCATTTGAAAAATATACTCTTCACACTCGTTCTAGGATACTACTGATCCTATCTCTAACGAGTCATTCTAATTGGATATTACTAATCCAATATCTGATGAATTCTTTCGTATGGTTCTAACGTGTCTTGTTCTCTGAGCTTTGTAAACCAAAGCTCTGATACCAACTGTGACGAAATGGAATTTCGCTCGGTCCGAACCAGTCGCTAAACCGATCCAGGCCGTTCGAAACGCCCTATCGTTTGAGAACACGGCAAATCAGAACGCATACAGAAGAACATTCCATTGTATATTACAACAATGCATCAGATTACAAGAATATACAGAGTATGAATGAATGAATATAATTACACAGAAATAACAGAGATTTAAATTACATTTAAATACGTAGCAGCGGAAAATAATACAATACACAACTAGAAGAAGATATACGGATACAAAGCTTTCTGGATATCGTTCCAGCTGTAAACCAGGATCCTGTGAATATAAATCCGCAAAAACCGAAACTACTAGCTGCCCGTGTCAAAATAGGGGCACCCAGAGTTTAGGTTAAAACAATAAACTCCAGGTCAGTCATGGGACTGGTGTGAGAACTAAAACAGTTATTATCTTTATTTTAAATCATTAGGTAAATCAAGGGACCACGCCGTATAACACGGAACGGGTTTCCTCCCAAGAATACCAGTGCATAAAACAGACAGCGCAATGCTAAATAAAGAAAAATGAAGCTGTTATAAGACCCAGGTCCTATCACCCAATGCAAACGCAAGCCGGGGGATAGGGTTTTCCCTTATAACAGCCAAAGAATGCTTGATACGTTTAAAACAAATCATTGGATACTATTATAAGTGCATAGTGTATAAAACAATTTCAAATCATAAGTATCAATCATAGGCGACATGAGCGTCCCATGCCACTATGTCGCCATATATAGGTTTACAAATAAAACCGCAATGTCACGTATTTGGAAATTGGATTTCTGTCTATGAACCGAGGCAAAAGATAGTCCTCACCGACTTCGAGACTTCCTAGCCCGAGCCTCAGGGTCAGAGCGCATCGACCCTTGGATCGTCAGGGCCGGTCCACCGATGTGGATTAAAATGCCTGAACACTGCGTTTCCCCGCCCTTTGGGGCGTAAATGAGCCAACGAATGACTCCATCGGACCCGGATCGTCCGATCAAACCGAGGCGCCTCGCAACAGCAACAACCACACAGGTGAAAAATATATAAATGTCAGGGCTGGTAGGTCACTGACACCACCCTAGCTAGGAAGAAACGCAGGCCCTCCCTGATGTCCTCTCCCGTTTTTGGTTCACAACCGGGGTGCGAGGCTCGCGAATTCACGTTACACAAAGCTGTGCCACACAGGCTGTGCTTTGATCATCACCACAAGACTTTGCTTTTCAACAGAAGCCTTGATCATTTGCATCTTAGCATGCCACACAGGCAAACCACTCTATGCAACCGATATCAGTCCCACAGAATGAAATCCAATGTCAGACACACAGTCCATTTACAAGTCCGTTCTGGGCCTGAACGAAACCGGAGGCACCTAGTACCCCGCATATCCATCGATCTCCAAGTACGTCTGGACGATCACTAACTGTTTCCATCTTCTTGGGTGTACAGCCCAATCAAGATCATCAGTAATTACCCAAACGACGTGAAGACCTCCGGTCTTCGACCATCGTCTTCATCTTCGACTTATCGTCGTATCAGTTATTCAGAATGGGATAAACCCGGTCTTTCCGAATAACTCGCGTATATTTTAAATAAGTGTTACACAAACACAACATACGCCTCATTCCAATTCATTAGTCACTAACCGTAAATTAATCAAGAGAATAATTCCCCAAATATTAACCCCGAAGGCCGAAACCAACATCAGATCAATATCCAGAAAACCATTCTGCTTGGCCAACCGACAGTTAGTTTCTAAATTTCACATTCATAGGGAAAGGTTCCCATTAATTTTATCAAAGATAAATTTCTTGAATTTATTCTTTAATCTATTTTTGAATATCAATTCAAAACTAGTCGGGATTAGCGAACCACGCCGAAGTAATCATTTATTTTATTTCCCAATCCCAACCTATTCATCCCATGAAGTAAAACTGGTAGTACTTCATATCTAACACCACAGTGTTATCGGTAATTCAATTACCATTTCACGTTCAAATCTAATTAAAGATTTAACTATCGCCTGGAGCAAAACTGGTGATACTCCATTTCGATTATTTCAATCTAATTAAAGATTCATTAAAACTCCACTTAGTTTTAATCTGTGACTGGGTTAAAGAATCAGTGTCACTTAAAACACGGTTCACGGTAAACCCAAAATCACATCACATTTCAATCCGTCCCTAATTGTAAATTAGCAAGTGAGCAATTCCCTAAGTATTAATCCCGAAGGCCGAAACCAACATCAGATCAATACCTCGGAAACTATTCAACTTAACTAATCTCCAGTTAGTTTCTGATTTTCTTAACTCCTTTAGGTCTAAGAACTGTATTATTGAAGATACCGTTCACGACAACCCAAAATCACATTTCATTAATGATCGGGTTAAAGAACGAGTGTTATTTAAAACACTGTTCACGATAAACCCAAAAATCAATATCAATTCAATTCCAATTAAATATCATTTAATTGGTACACTTCATTAAATCTAAATAAAAAGATTTAATCATTTCCTCAACTGGGTTCAAGAACAGTGTTAGTGAAGACACCATTCACGACAAACCCAAATCATATTTGATATTAAATACAATGCTCTGAATAGAAAATATCCCGGATTATATTCAATATCAAATTCTACGATTAACAAATGTCGTATTGGAAATAACGATATAAATATATATATCTTTCAAATTTCCATAACAACATCTGCATAATCCCGAATTCCAACATCGAAATATTCCGAAGACAATTTCGATTCAAATCCACTCCAATGCAATCATTGGAAATTTTGGTTATTTTTAAAACCCTTTTCGAATTCAATTTATTTATTTAAAAATAAATAGAATTATAATTCTAGTTCAAAACTAGTTCAATTCGATAAAAACCTATTTTTATCTTTTCAAATATGGAGTTTTTCATCCCAAATCTTCACAAATCATTTCTTATGATTTTACACAAATTATTACTATTTTTAATAATTTTATCAAGGCCCGTACAGTCGATTTCCATCAATGGCCATCGAACTGCACTTACAGCGACCTTTTTCAAATTTGATTTGGACATAATTCCAAATCCAACCGTTAGATTTCAAATTTCAAACATTCGCTAGAAAGCTCTTTTCGATACGAACCCAACGGTTCCGGTTTTAGGAGAATCCGACGGTCGGATCTCCCGTAATGTCCATTTGAAATCAATGGTCGAAATTCGCGAACTGCCGCGGCGCGGCGCGTTCTATTCAGGCCATTATATTATATATATAATATATATAATATATACTTCGTCGATTTCTATTTAAAACGAATTATATAAATAGTTTTAAAATTCGTTTCAAAATTTATTTCAACTTCCATCTCAATTCAAAGCAAAATTGAATTCTTCTCTACAAATTCGTTTTAAAATTCATTTCTATTCAATTCAAATTTCAATTCAATTTGAATTCATTTCAATTTGCTTTCATTTCAATTTGAATTCGTTTTCAATTCAATTCACTTTGAATTCGTTTTCAATTCAATTCATTTCGAAATCACTTTCAATTCAATTCACTTCGAAATCGTTTACAATTCAATTCATTTCGAAATCACTTTCAATTCAATTCACTTTGAATTCGTTTTCAATTCAATTCATTTCGAAATCACTTTCAATTCAATTCACTTTGAATTCGTTTTCAATTCAATTCATTTCGAAATCACTTTCAATTCAATTCAATTCGAAATCGTTTTCAATTCAATTCATTTCGAAATCACTTTCAATTCAATTCACTTTGAATTCGTTTTCAATTCAATTCATTTCGAAATCACTTTCAATTCAATTCATTTCGAAATCGTTTAAAATCGATATAAATATCGTTCACGTCAAAATGGCGTCAATCTAATCAACACGGCTTCATAAATTTCTATTTTCAAATATTCTATTTCAAATATTTCTATTTCAAATATTTCTATTTTAAAACTGGAATGAGGCCCAATCAATTACCATATAAAGTTAATTATATGGATTTTCATACAACACATGTATATAATAGCATTGAAAAATAATCAACCATCAACCAAAGTGCACTATACTGTATAAGCATCAAATATAGATATCTAACGCTTATAACAGCCTGTCAATCAATCGATCGACATATTCAATCAATCAGGATGAGTGAACTTCAAATTTCATCCCAACACCCGTGTGGGGTTTCAAACAATCAAACACATACTTTATTTGTGCAGTTGGGCGATGTGTAAAATTTATCGACCCAATCAATATCAGTCAAATCAGTGTATATACAAACAAATCGGCCGATTTGTTTATAACTATTCATTTATTCACATTCACGTTAAAAATTATATTTTTAACGACAAAACATTTTATTTCAACCTATGAATTTCTATTCAATTCATTTACACAATAAAATGATATTTTTGTTTTCTAACACATTTTAGAAAATTTCGGCGGCATAACGGCACGATACTAGAAACGGGACAAGGCCTAGCCTTATCCCCGGTCTAGTGAAGGCCCACGCCATTCACACATCAATCAAACCATTCAATTTCACCAAACAATTCAAGTTCAAATCAAATCATATAACTAATCTATGCAACCAAACAAACAAGTCCATGGTCTGTGGACGATTGTGTCGGGTGCTACTAAGCACCGTCTGCATCCTAGTATATATATATAACTAGAAAAAGAAATTGAAAGGTGAGAAATTCTCACTTATAGCTATCCTAGCTCCACGGCTCTTCATTTGCAGAAGTCTTCGCCTTTTTGTCACCTTCGTTGCCCGCTTTCACTACCTATGTAAAAATCGAATTTTTACTTCGCTATTCAATATATAAAAATCATATTGTTATTTCGAAGTTCAATATATAAAAATCATATTTTTATGCCGAAGTTCAATATATAAAAATCATATTTTTATGCCGAAGTTCAATATATAAAAATCATATTTTTTCTATCGAAGTTCAATACATAAAAATTCTATTTTTTCTATCGAAGTTCAATACATAAAAATTCTATTTTTTTTACTTCGACATTCGATATATAAAAATATGATTTTTACTTTCTTAAAGTTCAAATCCTTTTTCTCTTTAAAGATTAAACCTTTTTCCTATATAAAGTTTTTACTTTTAAACAAAATCAGTTTTTTTTTTTAAAACATCAGTTTTTATTTTTTTATAAAATTTCAGTTTTTATACTTTTTATAAAATTTCAGTTTTTATACTTTTTATAAAATTTCAGTTTTTATACTTAAAATAAAAAATCAGTTTTTATACTTTTAGTAAAAATCAGTTTTTATACTTAAAAAAAAATCAGAAAAAAAAACAGTAAATTAAAAATCAGAAAAAAAACAGTAAACTTACAGGGTTTTTTTTTGTGCGAAGAGGGGGGGGTTTCCTTGCGGGGTCACAGCTGACGTCGGAGGGGAGGGGGCTGTAGCTGGGAGGGAGGCGGAGGTGGCTCGGTGCCTTATGGCGGCGCGATGGGGGTTTTAGGGTTTGGGTTCGGGTTTTGGGGGTGGGCTATCGCGGTTTTCAAGAAGGGGAGGAGGGAGAATACGGAGGAAAGAGGCGCGAGGGGGGCGACGCCTGGAGGGTGGCGTGGCGGTGGGTGGCGGAGGGCAGGGCGACTTCGATTTGGGGGAGGGCTGCGAGGTGGCGGCGGCTCCGATCCTTTCGTCGTCGTTCTTTTTTTTTTTTTTGATTTAAATGATTTTAGTCGGGGGGGGGGGGCCTGGTAGTTAAGGGGAGAAGATATTTTTTTTTTATTATTATTTAATTATTAAAAAGTTGACTTTTACATACGACCTCGAAACGAGGCCCACCGCCTGTCGTCCATAGCGTTTTACCCCCATTCCGAACACAATGGGATATGTATCGCTAGCTGATTTGATCGTTTCGATCAGTTTCCTTTAAATCTACATTTAAATCGCTATTTTTGAATTTTAAACGCACATTTCAAATTACAGGGGCCACATACTAACTAGAAAAATTCCCGAAAAATATTTTCTAGCTTCGTATTGACGATACGGTCCTAACAAAACTAATTTCGCCGAATTCTGAGACCGTTTTGAAAAATGGCCAATTTCCAGTCGATTAAAATCAACTGAAACTGGTCAAACGCGTTTTTCTTTGCCACGCTCACATATTGATTCGAAAAATTATGAAACTTGGAATCTAGCAATAATTTAACATCACGGACCCAACAAAACTGGTTTCGTCGAAATCCGAGGTCGTTTGCAAAATTGCTATTTTTAAGGGCCTTATATATATAAAAATATATATAAATTCCACAGCGACTATTTCTAATTTTAAGCTGGACATATCTTATCATTTCTAAGATGAAATCTCAGTTTGTTAACTTCGTTACAAAGATATAGTTATACAGATTCAAATATTTCTTGTTTCGTTCAATTCTGACTTATATTGAATTCTGTATATTCATTTGAAATTAGAAATCGAATTTTCGAACTACCGCGCCATTTTCAATTCCTTTTATAATTATATATAATTATTATATATTCTAACGACGACGTATATAATATATACGTCGAATTTCAATTCAAAATAAATTTCTCGTCTATATTATTTAAAATATTTCATTTTAAATAATCAAAATTCGCTAAAATTGCCAAAATAAAAATTTCAAACTGGCTCGCATTTTACGGGTTGTTACAGTCGTCCTATCCCCTTCGGCCCTGCTCATGCATGCACATGGCCTGGTCGGTTTGCGCCGCGAGCACCGTCCTTCATGTTTGGATCTCTTACAATCAGTCCAATAAGCGTGTCCCTACTATGACTTAGTTCGGAGTATTCGTTTGATACCGTGGTATGAGTTACTGACTGAAACGGGTCCCACACAAATGATGCAAGCTCTCCCCTTTGTCTTACATCCCCATTACTAGGTTTTCGACTGGTTCTGTTTACCTAACGATGTTTTTAATTGCATAACCCCAACAGGTTAAGTTTGTGGGTCTATATTTACCAATATTACCCACCAACCCAAGATGTAGTAACCCTCCCTTTTAACCCTTAATCAAGTTAACATGTTCATACAATCCCTACGAATTCAACTAGGTTAAGTGTTTCGATTTGTTACATTGTTCAGTTATGGTTATAATGGGATGGACCTCTCACAATAGTGATTATCTTAACAAAGTGACAAAACATGTAATTGGCTTGGTAATAAGGTGGACATATATAAATAGATCTAGTGAGCATGTGATAATAAAACTAGATCTAACATACTAAGGGTGTCATAACAGGCATGAATAAATAAGGATTCATATTTCCAGTTAATGATAGATCAAAAGTAATCACCACATGATAGGTAAAGTTTAAGATCCACAAACGAATTAGATCTATAAAGGTAGATCTAGCATGACATGATAAATTATCTACAAACGAATTAGATCTATAAATGTAGATCTAGCATGACATGATAAATTATCCATAAACGAATTAGATCTATAAAGGTAGATCTAGCATGACATGATAAATTATCCACAAACGAATTAGATCTATAAAGGTAGATCTAGCATGACATGATAAATTATCCACAAACGAATTAGAGCAACATGACATGATAAATTAACCTCAAACGAATTAGATCTAACATGACATGATAAATTAACCATAAGCGAATTAGATCTATAAAGGTAGAACTAACATGATAATATTTAAGATTCTAGGATGTCATAGATTCACAATTTATAACAAATCCAAATCACGGTCATATCACTTTACTTTTAATCATTTAAATCTAAAAGTAACTAACTCACAGTGTTTGGATTTTAGAAGATAGAAAAGAATTTGTTGTTGTTGAATCTCAGATCTATAGTTGAAATGCTTGAATCTTTTACACTTGATTCGTAGAAAAAGATAGGATTAGATTCAGTTCAGGCACTAACAGCATTTGGCCTCCATTGTTTTTAGTATGAGAAAACAAGAGATATAAGGGTATATTTATAGCTGCCAACCTCCAGAATTCGAATGCCACCTCAGCCCTAGGGTGAATCGGGCCACATGTCGACAACTACTTGGGTCCGGGTGCCCAAAAACATACATGGGCGCACTTTATAGGTGCGCTAGTGCAAAAATACATTGGCTCACTTGTCAAGTACGCCGTTAATTCCTGCTCTTTTCTCCAAACTTCTACCATCCATAACTTCTTCATACTTTATCCGTTTTATGCAAACCAAGTGTCTGTCTTGACCAAAATTTCGAGATGGACGCAATGACGTAGTCTGTTTCCCTTAATTCTTAAACTTAAATTAATTATTCTTTAATTTATCCTCTTTAGCATAGTTGAAATACGGGGTGCTACACCCACGCTCTACACAGATAACATACAATCAAAACCACGGGCGCTTATTGGAGATTTGATTCCGACTATGACAAGGTATGGAACCACCTTTCAATCAGTGTACTGTATAGGGGATACACTTGAGTTCAACAAGAACATCTTGCTACTCGGCCATACATGACCAGTCATTCATTTTGCTTGAATGTTCTGAATATATTGTCACCTTACGGTTGCTAGCAACATAACCATTCCTAGAAGATACAGAAGCGAAAAGAAGAACAAAAACGAATATTCTTCAGATGGTGACGATACAACCAATTGGGAGCGACCCAATTAGCCATGTTGTCTTCCCTATTTTTTTCATTCCCTAGTCATGAGGCTTGAGGTTAAAATTATCTTCAGAACATATGGCCTCCATTCACTTTGAATGCCACATCGTCAAATCCGTCAGAAAATCACTAGTTGATGTCCATAAAAATACTCTAGTTGTTAAGCTAAGAGAAGTGCACTACTTCGTCTTCAACAATGGTACATTTGAAAAAATCAAGATATGTGATCACTTTGGAAATACTCTGTCATACATCCGTCCATTCAAGTCATCCAGGAACAGAATGAACCGAAGGCACCCTCCTACCATAACTTAGGTATCACTCTATGGACTAGTAGCAAGTAGTCCTTGCAATCTGAAGATTCCAATCATGACAGAATCACTACCAAAATATCTCTAGGAGCTAACCAAAAAAGTTCAACATGTAGTTCTTCCGCTCATGAACATCAATGATCCTCAATTACTCCATCTTCAATCTGTATCTTTCACGTATTTTCTGGTTTGGAATGGTTTTTGAACATAAATTCAATCCCGATCTTTCCGTACTAATAATCGTATAGGCCAGATTTGATAGTTGGTTATTTAACTATCAAATAAACAACCATTCATCCATAAAATAAAATAAATTAATGATTGAGTACCCAACATCATTTGGCCTCTTTAACTAACCAATCATTAATTAAATTTTAAAACTGTTAATTCGAAAAACATTTCCCTTTCTTATTAGATATAAGAATTCAATTATCATTTCACTTCTACTCATTAGACCTTCATTATAAATTGGTAAGTGAATAAGTCTCTCACTACCAACCCCAAAGGCCGAAACCAACATCAGGTTGACACCTTGAAAGTTACTCAACTCAACTAATGTACAACAAGTTCCAATTTCATAAAAACCACATCATATATCCTTTTACTATTTTAAAACGATTATACTCCTTTAAAATCTTACAAATCATTTCCAATTTTATTTAAAATATCATTTCAGAAAATTAAGTAAAATAGTTCAACTTAATCCCTGTAAATAAATATTACAGATTCCATTTTAAAAACTCTTCATCCTCCATTTACAAAATCATTAACTTTCATTTATAAATTACTTAACATTTCATTTGTAAACATCTTATATATTTATTTATAAACATATTATCCATTCATTTAAAAATAGCTTAACCATTCATTTATATATACCTTTCTAATTGCAAATATTAATTCAAATCTCCCCATTAACTCAGTTTATATGTGCTTCCATTTATATTTTCCTTTCGGCAAATCTTGCATTGAAATCCCATTTATTAGTCATTTATCTAAATTTCAATTATACGCCAATATTCTTATTCTATTTTCAATTCCATTATTTCGCAAATCTCATTCATGAAAACCATTTTATCACATTCCGTATATTTACAAACAACATTTATAAAAATGACCTTTTAACTCATTTAAATCAACTCTTGTATATTTCTACTTCCATTCGTCCATTCCAACATCTTAAATTCTTTTAAATTTCCATTTATGCTGCTTAACCCCTTCTTCGAACCATTTTAACATTCCCATTTAATTTATACCATTTAAACATTTATTTATTTATATCTTGGAATTTCCATTAATTTAAAATACTTTAAATAGCTATAAAAACATAAATAAATTTTGACGTTATTATTTTTAAAATAAACGTGGTATTTCAAATATATAAATATAACTTTGAAAACATATGAAATCGATTTAATATTGATTTCATAAATCTTTTATTTTATCGACGGTATTAAAGGGGTAAATATCCACTAAAGTACCAAACCATGAAATATTAACTAATTTCACATCCCAATGAACACAACAAATCATATTGATAAACATTATCAATATTATTGAGGAATCTTGTTGGTCTCCTCCAACCTGTCAGTTCCTGCATCATAGATTTAGCACCTCAACATATATTATGTTATAATAAAATTTAATAACTACAGGTGAGAAATCCAGTTGGATCCCTCCAACCTGCTTTTCTCTGCATCCAAATAGGTTACCTCAAATAAGATCATTCAATTCAATTAAGCAATGATTTTTATAACAGTTAATAACGACAATTTAATGTCAACCATTTTATTTTACACAACCATAACAATTCAATCAATTCATTAAATTTAACATGTTTATTTTTATAAAGATGACCAACAAGGTAAGTTACCTCCATTGGGTCCAATCGTTAAAATAACGATTTAGTGTTCAACAGAAATTAAACAACGTTTAATTTCATCGGTTCAATCAGTATATGAATTTATTTTTAACAAACAGTCAATCATTAGCAACCATAATACACAATTATAAAACCTGACTTATATAAAATATAAGTGGGAAGAACTGAGTGAGTTTAACTCACCTTGAGTTGATTTACTATTTAAATGGCTCGTTTCAGTCAAAATTAAACAATTGTTTAATTTAACTGAAAAATCCAATTGACTCTAATTACGTCCAACGGTATATGCTTTGTCCGATTCTGCAAAGATACGCAAAAGTTATGAGTATTCGATTTAATTTGTAACGACCTGCATTCTACGTATCAGAAGATCGTTGAATATTTATTTTAATTTCAAGCGAAGTCATATAGTCATGTAACTTTGGGAAAACGACTATTGGGGTCATTTCCCACATTCATGATTTTTGCCGAATTTTAAATGACCATTTTACCCCTAAGGAATCTTGTTTTGCCTATAACTTTTGATTGGTAACGAGTTTTGACCTGAAACCATTTCCATTGGATTCGGATGATGGTTTACCTTTCTATAGAGTGGTTACATTAATCAAACGGTGAAGCGACCCGAACTTCCCCGGTCTCCGAAGAGATGAGAAAGAACGAATTACTGTGAGGACAAGACAAATCAGAACGCAGACGGGAGAACATTTCATTGTTAATTACAACAATTCCATCAGAATACAAGAATATACAGAGTATAAACAAATATTACACAACAGAAAATATCAGAGATTACAATAAATTATATAGCAGCGGAAAATAATACAATACACAACTAGAAGAGATATACGGATACAAAGCTTTCCGGATATCATTCCAGCTGTAAACCAGGATCCTATGAATATAAATCTCCAAAACCAAAACTACTAGCTGCCCGTGTCGAAAATAAGGGCACCCAGAGTTTAGGTTAAAAAAATAAACTCCAGGTCAGTCATGTGACTGGTGTGAGAACTAAAACAGTTATTAATCTTTATTTTCAAAGTAAGGTAAATCAAGGGACCACGCCGTATAACACGGAACGGGTTTCCTCCCAAGAATACCAGTGCATATAACAAAACAACGCAATGCTTTTTGGAAAAAATGAAGCTATTATAAGACCCAGGTCCTATCACACAATGCAACGCAAGCCGGGGGATAGGGTTTTCCCTTATAATAGCCAAACATGCTTAGTACGTTTAAAACAAATCATTTGATACTACTATAAGTGCATAGCGTGTAAAACAACTTCAAATCATAAGTATCAATCATAGACGGCATGGGTACCATATATCATGTCGCCATACTAGTTCTACAATTAAAACCGCAATATTGCGTATTAGAAATTGGATTTCCGTCATGGTGGCTCATGATTCGAAAGATCGATCGCGTAATGCAATTCCCCACGGCTTATGTCCCAACAAGAGAAAACACTATCTGCACATCCGCACTTTTGGGACCAAAGTATCACCGCGGCTTACGTCCCAGCGAGAGAAAACACCGCTTACTCTATATATCCCTGAGCACTAAGCTCATCTCGGTCGACTGAATCCACAACACCACTAAGGTGCCCATCCACTAAAAATCATACTGATCAAACCATCAGTTTACCACCATACCGAGGTGTGACGCTCGCGAATCAACGCTATACACAAAGCGATGCTATATTAAAGCTGCGCTTTGATCATCATCCACCAAACTTTGCTTTTCAACAATAGTCTGGATCACTGCATCTCAGCATGCCACACTATCAATCCATATCGTACCACTGATTTCTGCCAATATATAACCTCTGGGCTCATATGTCTCAGAGAAGGGCGTTAAGCAAGAGAATAAATTCCCCGCCGCCAAACAGATATATATTTAGCAGAGATCAACGAATACAATATAAAGGAATACAACGTCAGACACACCATCCATTTACAAGTCCGTTCTAGGTCTGAACGAAACCGGAGGCACTTTCCTCGCATATCCATCGATCTCCAAGTACGTCTGGACAACCACCAACTGATTCCCTCATCTTAGATGTACAGCCCAATCAAGATCATCAGTAATCACCCAAACGATGTGAAGACTTCCGGTCTTCGACCACCGTCATCATCTTCGACTTATCGTCGAATCGGTTATTCAGAATGGGTATAAACCCGGCCTTTCCGAACAACCCGCATATGTTATAAACAAATGTTAGACAAACACAACATACGCCTCATTCCAATTCATCAGTCACTAACCGTAAACCAGCAAGAGAACAATTTCCCAAATATTAACCCCGAAGGCCGAAACCAACATCAGATCAATATCCAGGAGACCACTCATCTTATCTAACCTACGGCTAGTTACTAAATTTCATAATCTAAGGGAAAGGCTCCCATTAATTTTATCAAAGATAAATCCGTTTAAATTTACTCTTTAACCTTCTTTTGAATATCAATTCAAACTAGTCAGGATTAACGAACCTTACCGAAGTAATCATTTGTTTTCATTTCCCAATCCCAACCTATTCATCCCATGAAGTAAAACTAGTAATACTTCATATCTAACACCACGGTGTTATCGGTAAATTCAATTCCCATTTCACGTTCAAATCTAATTAAAGATTTAACTATCGCCTGGAGCAAAACTGGTGATACTCCATTCTCGATCTTTTCAATCTAATTAAAGATTCATTAAAAATCTACTTAGTTTTAATCTTTAACTGGGTTAAAGAATCAGTGACATTTAAAACACGGTTCACTATAAACCCAAAATCACATTACATTTCAATCAGTCCCTAAACATAAATTAGCAAGTGAGTAATTCCCTAAGTATTAACCCCGAAGGCCGAAACCAACATCAGATCAATACTCCAGAAAACATTCAACTTAACTAATCTCCCGTTAGTTTCTGGTTTTCTTAACTCCTTTGGATCTAAGAACAGTATTATTGAAGATACTGCTCACGACAACCCAAACCACATTTTATTAATTATCGGGATAAAGAACTAGTGTTATTTAAAACACTATTCACGATAAACCCAAAAATCAATATCAATTCAATTCCAATCAAATATTATTTAATTGGTACACTTCATTAAATCTATATAAAAAGATTTAATCTTTTCTCTACTAGGTTCAAGAACAGTGTTAATAAAGACACCATTCACGACAAACCCAAATCACATTTGATATTAAATACAAGGCTCTGAATAGAAAATATACCGGCTTATATTCAATATCAAATTCTACGACCAATAAATATCGTATTGGAAATAACGATATATATATCTTTCAAATTCCCATAACAACATCTATATCATCACGAAATCCAACATCAAAATATTCCGAAGACAATTTCGATTCAAATCCATTCCAATATAATTATTGGAAATTCTGGTTATTTTCAAAACCATTTTCAAATTCAATTTATTTATTTAAAAATAAATAGAATTATAGTTCAAGTTCAAAACTAGTTCATTTCGATAAAAATCTATTTTTATCTTTTCAAATTTGGAGTTTTTCATCCCAATTTTTCCCAAATCATTTCTTATGATTTTACACAAATTATTACTATTTTTACTAATTTAATCAAGGCTCGTACAGTCGATTTCCATCAACGGCCATCGAACTGCACTTACAGCGACCTTTTCCAAATTTGATTTGGATATAATTCCAAATCCAACCGTTAGATTTCAAATTTCTAATATTCATTAGAAAGCTCTTTTCGATACGAACCCAACGCTTCCGGTTTTAGGAGAATCCGACGGTCGGATCTCCTGCAATGTCCGATCGAAGTCAATGGTCGAAATTTACGAACAGCCGCGGCGCGGCGCGGCGCGTTCTATTCAGGCCATTATACATATAATGTATATATATATATATTATATATATATTTCGTCGATTTCCTTTTTTAAAACGAATTTTATAAATCATTTCAAATTTGTTTCAAAATCAATTTCAACCTTTATTTCAAATTCAAATCAAAATTGAATTTTCCCTTATAAATTCTTTTTACATTCACTTCTATTTGATTTCAATTCAAATCAATTTCAATTCTATTTCAATTCGTTTTCAATTGAATTCAATTCAATTCAGATTTTTTTTCTATTCGATTCAATTCAAATTCGTTTTCAATTCAATTCAATTTCAATTCGTATTCATTTATATTCAATTTCAACTCGAATTCATTTCTATTAAATTTCAATTCGAATTCATTTATATTCAATTTCAATTCGAATTCATTTATATTCAATTTCAATTCGAATTCATTTATATTCAATTTCAATTCCAATTCATTTATATTCAATTTCAATTCGAATTCATTTATATTCAATTTCAATTCGAATTCATTTATATTCGAAATATCAGATTTTGAAATCTTTTCGATATTCATTATAAAATGAATAAAATCGATATAAATATCGTTCACGTCAAAATGGCGTCAATCTAATCGACACGACTTCATATATTTCTATTTTCAAATATTCTATTTCAAATATTGAATGAGGCCCAATCAATTACAATATAATGTTAATTATATGGATTTACTACAACACATGTATACAATAACAACGATGAATAATCAACCATCATCCAAAGTGCATTCTACACTGTATAAGCATCTAATATAAATATTTAACGCTTATAACAGTCTGTCAATCAGTCGATCGACATACAACTAATTATTGGGATTAGTGTATGTCATATATCATCCCAATACCCGTGTGGGGTTTCAAACAATCAAACACAGATTTTATTTGTGCAGTTGGGCGATGTGTAAAATTTATCGTCCCAATCAATATCAGTCAAATGTGTGTATATAAACAAATCGTACGATTTGTTTATTTTTATTTATTTTAAATACACGTTAAAAATTCTATTTTCAACTATAAAATATTTTAACTATATAAATATTTTATTTCCATTTCACATCACATCACAAAATCAACTACACATCAAAATCAAACAAACAAGCATACAAGTCGTCCATGGTCTGTGGACGACGGGTGTCGGGTGCTACTAAACATCGTCTGCATCCTAGTATATATTATTAACTAGAAAACAAAATTAAAAGGTGAGAAGTTCTCACCAATAGCTAATCCAAACTCCTCGACTCTTCATATGTAGAAAATCTCCGTCGTTTCATCTTTCATCACTTTCGTCATCCGTATTCACTACATATATAAAAATCAAATTTTTACTTCGCTATTCAATATATAAAAATCGAATTTTTACTTCGCTATTCAATATATAAAAATCGAATTTTTACTTTGCTATTCAATCTATAAAAATCGAATTTTTACTTTGCTATTCAGTATATAAAAATCGAATTTTTACTTTGCTATTCAGTATATAAAAATCGAATTTTTACTTTGCTATTCAATCTACAAAAATCGAATTTTTATACTCTCCATCATATAAAAATCATATTTTGTTACCTATATAAAAATCAAATTTTTATCTTCACTTCATGTAAATAAAAATCGCATTTTTATCTTCACTTCATGTAAATAAAAATCGAATTTTTTCCTTTATGATAAAAAAATCCAATCTTGATTATAAATATATAAACTTTTCTTCTTCACTACAAAAACCTACTCCACTTCGCTATAAAACAAATACTGAAAAAGGAAGTTAAATAAAAAGCTTACAGTATTTTTTTCCAGCGAGAGAGGGGGGACTTTGGACCATCGGAGGGGTGTCCTTGGAGGTCGGAGGTGGCGCGTTGGGTGGTGGCGTCTTTCAGGTGGTCGTGGTGTGCTGGTTTGGTTCCACGGTTTTAAGTCAGTCGGGGAAGAGAGAGAAGTACGGGGGTTGGTGGCCAGAGGAGAAAAAAGGGGTGGTGGCGCGCTAGTCGAACGGTGGAGGGTGCTCCGGCGGAGGTGCGAGCGGAGGGAGGCAGCGATCGTCGATCGATCGATTTAGGGCTTCTATTTATTTTTATTATTCTCTTCTGAAATGAAATCGAGAGGGGGCTGATAAAAAGAGAGAGAGGGTAAGTAGAGAGAGAGGGTACTATTATTATTTTATTTATTTTTCATTTCAAAAAGTTGACTTTTATTTTGAACTCAGAATCAAACCCACCGCCTATCGTCCATAGCTAATTACCCCCATTCCGAACACAATGGGATACGTATCGTAGGCTGATTTGATCGTTTCAATCAGTTTTCGTCAAAATCAAAATATAACTCTATATACTAAATTTGAACGCGCATTTCGATTTACCAGGGCCATATACTAACTAGAAAAGTTCCTGAAAAAATATTTTCTGGCTTCGTATTGACGATACGGTCCTAACAAAACTAATTTCGTCAAATTCTGAGGCCATTTGAAAAATGGCCAATTTCCAGTCGATTAAAATCAACTGAAACTGGTCAAATGCATTTCCTTTTGCCACACTCACATATTGATTCAAAAAATTACGAAATTTGGAATCTAGCAATAACTTGACATCACGGATCCAACAAAAGTGGTTTTGTCGAAAACCGAGGTCGTTTGCAAAAATTCCATTTTAAGGGCCTGAATTCCATAGTGACTATTCAGAATTTTCAACTGGACATATCTTTTGATTCCCGCTATGAAATTTCAATTTTTTGGGTTCGTTGGAAAGAGAGTCACAATTAGATTCCATTATTTTTTGTTTCACTAAAATCCGGTTTATTTTGCACCCGGTACATTCATTTGAATTTTGAAATCGAATTATCGAAATACCGCGCCATTTTCAATTCCTTTTATATATAAATAAATTATATATATTCTAACGACGATGAATATAAATATATACGTTCGAATTCCATTCAAACTAAATTTTTCTCGTCGTTTTTATTTAAAATATTCATAATTCATTAAAATTGCCAAAATAAAATATTTAAATTGGCCCAGATTTCCGGGTTATTACAATCTCCCCCACTTAAAACTTTTCATCCCCGAAAGGGAACGAAGCCGAAAGTTGTTTTACAAATCAACTCAACTTTCATTATTTTGATTATGGCTTAAGTTCTTCAACTTTTCAGTTTCTAAGAACTTTTCAAATTTTTCAAAAATTTGGCTAACACCCTAAATTTTTGAAAAATTTCGCCATAACCTCCCCTGCACCGAGAGCACGGGAAAATCCTGAAATTGCCATACAGGCCTTCTGATCTCAAAAAGAAAAAGAAAAGGCCAAGAGGCTAGCCAATCGGCTCATAAAATCATCATCACCCAAACAAAACAGTAAATTATAGTAAACATGTACCTATTTGTCGGGCAAACAATTTTATTTCTCTGCTCTAGCCTCCTTGCTATGACCTGTTCAGTGTAACTACATGTATATGCATGCAAATGCGACAAATTTTCAATACAGTTCAATATTTGGTTCAATTTGGTTAAGGGTTCAACATTTCAATTAATCAACCAATAATCAAACAACACAATCATCAATCAATTATTTGATTATCATTTCAAATTTATAACTTTGATATATAGTCTAAAAATCAGATTTTTGATACAAAATCACAACAATAAGCCCTATCTAATTTTGGTTCTCACACCAGTCAATAGGAAATATATAGAAATCTCACTTTCGTCACTCGAAGATAAATCTGATGATGATGCATCAATCATCAGAATTCTCTCCGGACGACTAGAATGTGATTCTATATCTACCCAATATATCAAAACTTCGAATACACGCGGATCAGACGTATACGCAAAATCTATATATACTGGATTGTCCACATCAATATAAATAAATAACCAAATACGGATAATTGATTTAAATTTTCAAAACAAAGATTGCTTTCACTTTAAAAATATACTCTTCACACTCGTTCTAGGATACTACTGATCCCATCTCTAACGAGTCATTCCCATTGGATATTACTAATCTAGTTTCTGCTGAATTCTTTCGTATGGTTCTAATGTGTCTTATTCTCTGAGCTTTGTAAACCAAAGCTCTGATACCAACTGAAGTGACCCGAACTTCCCTGGTCTCCGAAGAGATGAGAAAGAACGAATTACTGTGAGGACAAGACAAATCAGAACGCAGACGGGAGAACGTTTTTTGTTAATTACAACAATTCCATCATAATACAAGAATATACAGAGTATAAACAAATATTACACAACAGAAAATATCAGAGATTACAATAAATTATATAGCAGCGGAAAATAATACAATACACAACTAGAAGAGATATACGGATACAAAGCTTTCCGGATATCATTCCAGCTGTAAACCAGGATCCTGTGAATATAAATCTGCAAAACCAAAACTACTAGCTGCCCGTGTCGAAAATAAGGGCACCCAGAGTTTAGGTTAAAACAATAAACTCCAGGTCAGTCATGTGACTGGTGTGAGAACTAAAACAGTTATTAATCTTTATTTTCAAAGTAAGGTAAATCAAGGGACCACGCCGTATAACACGGAACGGGTTTCCTCCCAAGAATACCAGTGCATATAACAAAACAGCGCAATGCTTTTTGGAAAAAATGAAGCTATTATAAGACCCAGGTCCTATCACACAATGCAACGCAAGCCGGGGGATAGGGTTTTCCCTTATAATAGCCAAACATGCTTAGTACGTTTAAAACAAATCATTTGATACTACTATAAGTGCATAGCATGTAAAACAACTTCAAATCATAAGTATCAATCATAGACGGCATGGGTACCATATATCATGTCGCCATACTAGTTCTACAATTAAAACCGCAATATTGCGTATTAGAAATTGGATTTCCGTCATGGTGGCTCCTGATTCGAAAGATCGATCGCGTAATGCAATTCTCCACGGCTTACGTCCCAACAAGAGAAAACACCGTCTGCACATCCGCGCTTTTGGGACCAGAGTATCACCACGGCTTACGTCCCAGCGAGAGAAAACACCGCTTAGTCTATGTATCCCTGAGCACTAAGCTCATCTTGGTCGACCGAATCCACGACACCAATAAGGTGCCCATCCACTAAAAAGCATACTGATCAAACCATCAGTTTACCACCATACCGAGGTGTGAGGCTCGCGAATCAACGCTATACACAAAGCCATGATATATTAAAGCTGCGCTTTGATCATCATCCACCAAACTTTGCTTTTCAACAAAAGTCTGGATCACTGCATCTCAGCATGCCACACTATCAATCCATATCGTACCACTGATTTCAGCCAATATATAACCTCTGAGCTTGTATGTCTCAGAGAAGGGCGTTAAGCAAGAGAATAAATTCCTTGCCCCCAAACAAATATATATTTAGCAGAGATCAACGAATACAATATAAAGGAATACAATGTCAGACACACCATCCATTTACAAGTCCGTTCTAGGTCTGAACGAAACCGGAGGCACTTTCCTTGCATATCCGTCGATCTCCAAGTACGTCTGGACGACCACCAATTGATTCCCTCATCTTGGGTGTATAGCCCAATCAAGATCATCAGTAATCACCCAAACGATGTGAAGACTTCTGGTCTTCGACCACCGTCATCATCTTCGACTTATCGTCGAATCGGTTATTCAGAATGGGTATAAACCCAGCCTTTCCGCACAAACCGCGTATATTATAAACAAATGTTACACAAACACAACATACGCCTCATTCCAATTCATCAGTCACTAACCGTAAACCAGCAAGAGAACAATTTCCCAAATATTAACCCCGAAGGCCGAAACCAGCATCAGATCAATATCCAGGAGACCACTCATCTTATCTAACCTACGGCTAGTTTCTAAATTTCATAATCTAAGGGAAAGGCTCCCATTAATTTTATCAAAGATAAATCCGTTTAAATTTACTCTTTAACCTTCTTTTGAATATCAATTCAAACTAGTCAGGATTAACGAACCTTACCGAAGTAATCATTTGTTTTAATTTCCCAATCCCAACCTATTCATCCCATGAAGTAAAACTAGTAATACTTCATATCTAACACCACGGTGTTATCGGTAAATTCAATTACCATTTCACGTTCCAATCTAATTAAAGATTTAACTATCGCCTGGAGCAAAACTGGTGATACTCCATTCTCGATCTTTTCAATCTAACTAAAGATTCATTAAAACTCCACTTAGTTTTAATCTTTAACTGGGTTAAAGAATCAGTGTCATTTAAAACACGGTTCACTATAAACCCAAAATCACATTACATTTCAATCAGACCCTAACCATAAATTAGCAAGTGAGCAATTCCCTAAGTATTAACCCCGAAGGCCGAAACCAACATCAGATCAATACCCTAGAAACCATTCAACTTAACTAATCTCCAGTTAGTTTCTGATTTTCTTAACTCCTTTGGATCTAAGAACAGTGTTATTGAAGATACCGTTCACGACAACCCAAACCACATTTTATTAATTATCGGGTTAAAGAACAAGTGTTATTTAAAACACTGTTCACGATAAACCCAAAAATCAATATCAATTCAATTCCAATCAAATATTATTTAATTGGTACACTTCATTAAATCTAAATAAAAAGATTTAATCTTTTCTCTACTGGGTTCAAGAACAGTGTTAATAAAGACACCATTCACGACAAACCCAAATCACATTTGATATTAAATACAAGGCTCTGAATAGAAAATATACCGGCTTATATTCGATACCAAATTCTAGGACCAACAAATATTGTATTGGAAATAACGATATATATATATATATATCTTTCATATTCCCATAACAATATCTGTATCATCACGTAATCCAACATCGAAATATTCCGAAGACAATTTCGATTCAAATCCATTCCAATATAATTATTGGAAATTCAGGTTATTTTCAAAACCATTTTCAAATTCAATTTATTTATTTAAAAATAAATAGAATTATAGTTCTAGTTCAAAACTAGTTCATTTCGATAAAAATCTATTTTTATCTTTTCAAATATGGAGTTTTTCATCCCAATTTTTCCTAAATCATTTCTTATGATTTTACACAAATTATTACTATTTTTAATAATTTTATCAAGGCCCGTACAGTCGATTTCCATCAACGGCCATCGAACTGCACTTACACCGACCTTTTCCAAATTTGATTTGGACATAATTCCAAATCCAACCGTTAGATTTCAAATTTCTAATATTCGTTAGAAAGGTCTTTTCGATACGAACCCAACGGTTCCGGTTTTAGGAGATTCCGAAGGTCGGATCTCCCGCAATGTCCGATCGAAGTCAATGGTCGTAATTCACGAACTGCCGCGGCGCGGCGAGTTCTATTCAGGCCATCATATATATAATATACATATATATATATTATATATATTTCGTCAATTTCCTTTTTTAAAACGAATTTTATAAATCATTTCAAATTTGTTTCAAAAACAATTTCAACCTTTATTTCAAATTCAAATCAAAATTGAATTTTCCCTTATAAATTCTTTTTACATTCACTTCTATTTGATTTCAATTCAAATCGATTTCAATTCGTTTTCAATTGAATTCAATTAAATTTAGATTTGTTTTCTACTCAATTCAATTCAAATTCGTTTTCATTTCAATTCAATTTCAATTCAAATTCATTTATATTCAATTTCAATTCGAATTCATTTATATTCAATTTCAATTCGAATATATTTCTATTCAATTTCAATTCGAATTCATTTATATTCAATTTCAATTCGAATTCGTTTATATTCAATTTCAATTCGAATTCATTTATATTCAATTTCAATTCGAATTCATTTATATTCAATTTCAATTCGAATTCATTTATATTCAATTTCAATTCGAATTCATTTATATTCAATTTCAATTCGAATTCATTTATATTTGAAATATCAGATTTTGAAATCTTTTCGATATTCATTATAAAATAAATAAAATCGATATAAATATCGTTCACATCAAAATGGCGTCAATCTAATCGATACGGCTTCATATATTTCTATTTTCAAATATTCTATTTCAAATATTGAATGAGGCCCAATCAATTACCATATAATGTTAATTATATGGATTTTCTACAAAACATGTATACAATAACAACGATGAATAATCAACCATCATCCAAAGTGCATTCTACACTGTATAAGCATCTAATATAAATATTTAACGCTTATAACAGTATGTCAATCAATCGATCGACATACAACTAATTATTGGGATTAGTGTATGTCATATATCATCCCAATACCTGTGTGGGGTTTCAAACAATCAAACACAGATTTTATTTGTGCAGTTGGGCGATGTGTAAAATTTATCGTCCCAATAAATATCAGTCAAATGTGTGTATATAAACAAATCGTCCGATTTGCTTATTTTTTATTTATTTTAAATACATGTTAAAAATTCTTTTTTCAACTATAAAATATTTTAACTATATAAATATTTTAATTCCATTTCACATCACATCACACAATCAACTACACATCAAAATCAAACAAACAAGCATACAAGCTGTCCATAGTCTATGGACGACGGGTGTCGGGTGCTACTAAACACCGTCTGCATCCTAGTATATATTATTAACTAGAAAACAAAATTAAAAGGTGAGAAGTTCTCACCAATAGCTAATCCAAACTCCTTGACTTTTCATATGTAGAAAATCTCCGCCGTTTCTTCTTTCATCACTTTCGTCATCCGTATTCACTACATATATAAAAATCAAATTTTTACTTCGCTATTAAATATATAAAAATTGAATTTTTACTTCGCTATTCAATATATAAAAATCGAATTTTTACTTTGCTATTCAATCTATAAAAATCGTTTTTTATTTTGCTATTCAGTATATAAAAATCGAATTTTTACTTTGCTATTCAGTATATAAAAATCGTATTTTTACTTTGCTATTCAATCTATAAAAATTGAATTTTTATACTCTCCATCTTATAAAAATCATATTTTTTACCAATATAAAAATCGAGTTTTTATCTTCACTTCATGTAAAAAAAATTGCATTTTTATCTTCACTTCATGTAAATAAAAATGGAATTTTTCCTTTATGATAAAAAATCCAATCTTGATTATAAATATATAAACTTTTCTTCTTCACTACAAAAACCTACTCCACTTCGCTATAAAACAAATACTAAAAAAGGAAGTTAAATAAAAAGCTTACAATATTTTTTTCCAGCAAGAGATGGGGGATTGTGGACCATCGGAGGGGTGTCCTTGGAGGTCGGAGGCGGCGCGTTGGGTGGTGGCGGCGCGTTGGGTGGTGGCGGCTTTCAGGTGGTCGTGGTGTGCTGGTTTGGGTCCACGGTTTTAAGTCAGTCGGGGAAGAGAGAGAAGTACGGGGGTTGGTGGCCAAAGGAGAAAAAAGGGGTGGTGGCGCGCCAGTCGAACGTTGGCGGGGTGCTCCGGCGGAGGCGTGAGCAGAGGGAGGCAGCGATCGCCGATCGATCGATTTAGGGCTTCTATTTTTTTTATTATTCTCTTCTGAAATGAAATCGGGGGGGCTGATAAAAGGAGAGAGAGGGTAAGTAGAGAGAGAGGGTACTATTATTATTTTATTTATTTTTCATTTCAAAAAGTTGACTTTTATTTTGAACTCAGAATCAAACCCACCGCCTGTCGTCCATAGCTAATTACCCCCATTCCGAACACAATGGGATATGTATCGTAGGCTGATTTGATCGTTTCGATCAGTTTTCGTCAAAATCAAAATATAACTCTATATACTGAATTTGAACGCGCATTTCGATTTACCAGGGCCACATACTAACTAGAAAAATCCCAAAAAATATTTTCTGGCTTCGTATTGACGATACAGTCCTAACAAAACTAATTTCGTCAAATTCTGAGGCCATTTGAAAAATGGCCAAACGCGTTTCCTTTTGCCACGCTCACATATTGATTCGAAAAATTACGAAATTTGGAATCTAGCAATAACTTGACATCACGGATCCAACAAAAGTGGTTTCGTCGAAAACCGATGCCGTTTGCAAAAATTCCATTTTTAAGGGCCTGAATTCCATAGCGACTATTCAGAATTTTCAACTGGACATATCTTTTGATTGCTGCTATGAAATTTCGATTTTTCGGGTTCGTTGGAAAGATAGTCACAGTTAGATTCCATTATTTTTGGTTTCACTAAAATCCGGTTTATTTTGCACCCGGTACATTCATTTGAATTTTGAAATCGAATTATCGAACTACCGTGCCATTTTCAATTCATTTTATATATAAATAAATTATATATATTCTAACGACGACGAATATAAATATATACGTACGAATTCCATTCAAACTAAATTTTTCTCGTCGTTTTTATTTAAAATATTCATTTTAAATATTCAAAATTCATTAAAATTGCCAAAATAAAATATTTAAATTAGCCCAGATTTCTGGGTTGTTACAAACGGACTTATCGTTTGGGAGAATGGCTGAAATAAGGTTTGGAAGATGAAAAACAGCATAATTGGGCTTAACAGGGTGGTTAGCAGCTAAGTCCATAACCCATTTTTGGATTAGGGTTATGGGAGGGCTGAAAAGGTTTAGAAAATCATTACATTTCATTTTCTCAACTGCCATAAACATTCCTTAAACCCTAGCAATGGCCTCCATCTCCCAAATCTCATTCTAATCGCTTCCTAATCGCTAATTAACCAAAACTACATCAAATCAAGAGAAATTAGCATCAAATCAGAGTTAGAGCTACTGCTATACACAGAGATCCATGACATAATAGCAAAGTTCCATATCTAACATTTCATTTGTGGCTAAGATGAGTGATTTGCCCTTTTATTCACTAATTACGGCTAATTAGGGGTGATTATTGATAATTAGCGAAATTATGCATCATAAAAATCTATAAAAATATGTAGAAATTCTAAAATATTATTTTATTCACTCGTGAAAATTTGGGTTAATTTGGATTAAGTTTGTTAATCCTAAAGTTAAAACATGGTTAAGGGAATAAAGGGAAAATTCATGTTTTTTGGGTTTGTTTGATCTAAAATATTTCGTGTGAATGATTTTTTAATGTTTTTGGTTGATCTAAAATGGTGCACGTTTCACGTTCGACCCTACATGTACGTTCGACCCTACATGTACTTCGACCCTATATGCATGTTCGACCCTATATACATGTTCGACCTTATATGCATGTTCGACCTTATATGTCTGTTCGACCCTATATACATGTTTGACCCTATATGTCTGTTCGACCCTATATGCATGTTCGACCCTATATGTATGTTCGACCCTATATGTCCGTTCGACCCTATATGCATGTTCGACCCTATATGTATGTTCGTCCCTATATGTCCGTTCGACTATATATGCATTTCGACCCTATATGTACGTTCGACCCTATATGAATGTTCGACCCTGAACCCGAGATGACCGTAAACTCTTTTGAAGATCAATTCCAATCCGACCAAGACCCGAGATGCCAAGGAAGTTCTGATGAGAAGTGATGGCTCAAGATCCAAATAGGGATCAACGGGTTAACTTCTAAGTTGGGTTTTGCTGCGGGACGTGTGCAAAGGGGTTATCGGTATCTATAACTTTGGTTCACTATTGAGGGCGCGACATTGACTATGGACCAGTGCGGTGGGGTCAGAGGTTGTACGGAGTCGAACTCCATCAGGGCCTCCAAGGACAAAGCAGTCGCAGTGATAGTTGGACACAGTGGGACTCCGTCATGGTCCCAATTGTTCTGGTGATCAAAGTGGTGGATATCGTATGCTTTATGCATTGAGTGAGAGATGTGAGGATGATTGCTATGTTTGATGTTTGCTATCACCAAGACATGCACACTCCCATTTTACACTTTATGTTAGTGTTAGCTTAGAGTATTTTATATCTTGTTGTGCTAACTCTTTGGTTGCAGGTCCAAGTTTAGGTATGATTATTTATACCTATTGTTTCCTTATTTCGCTGCTATCGCTCTTACCAGACTATTGTCTGACCTAGAGTTTTATGTCTCTTCTTATTACTCTGGGTGCTCCTAAACGAGCAGACTAGAGATAGGTTAGGTGGTTATGCACGAGTAGTTGTCTAGAGATGAGAAGGAAGCTTCCACGTACTATTTACATATATTCTCCCTGTGTTGTTGTTGGTCACTACTTGGGCATTAGTAGTGTGCCTTTTCTATTATGCTTTGGAGACGGTATTTTGAAGTTGTAATAATGGCTTAGATCATAAGCTGTATTTTGGATTCCGCTACTCTGGTGGATATGGTTTAATTTTTAACTTATGCACTATCACGCCTGTTTTTATATCAAGTTATTTTACTATTATATTTTATTCCATGCGCTATGAGGTATCTACTGGTTCTTGATAACTCATAGTTTCAAATCCCTTTCTTTTGATGACTGTCCCGTTCTTGGCATCGGCACAGCGTATTTCGTAGGAATGTCGGCTGGTGCGGGGCGGGCCGTCACACTTGGCCACAATTAACCTTGGGGAAGACAACAGGGAGAGATATTATACATATATAAGAACACGTATTTGTGATATTTTGATTTTCAAAAACAATATATATATATACTATTAGTATATCTAAGGATGAAGTTGCATTGCACTGGCACCACTAAGGAGATGGTTAATCATTTTCTTTTTACATATTGAACGATGAGCCGAAATACGAGGAGTACGGGTTCAGGAACAAACAATGGGAATGTCCCTGATATGAGGACGATGTTCACTGCCTTCATGTGAGAGATGCTCAGGGAAAAGTTCCTAATGCTACTAATGGTGGTTGTGCAGTAGTGCTGGTGCCTAGAGCCGATTCGCCAAGCTCAGCAAGGATTATATTCTTGGTGGAAAGCCGTTCCACGGAACAAAATCGACTATGGATGTTCAAGATTGGCTTGATAGTTGTGAGCGCATCTTCGAGGATTTGAGAACCGATGATGCAATGAAAAGAAAGTTAGCATCGCGTCAACTTCAAGGACGGGATATGAATTGGTGGAATGCTATTTAAGCAGCTACTCCTGAGGATCAAGTTACTTGGAGTCAGTTTAAGACTCGCTTCAGTGAAAAGTTTATTCCAACTGCTCAGAAATCAGAATTGTTTAGGAAATTCTTGGAGCTTAAGCAGAATGGTAGGGCAGTGTCGGAATATATTGCTGAGTTCGATAATTTATCGAAGTATGGATTATCTCTAACCGATATTGCCAAGAAGAAGAATAAGAAGTTCATAACTAGCCTGGATGAGTACTTGAGGGAAAGATTTATATACCATATCGATGAGACATTCGAATATATTATGGCGAAGGCATTAAGATCGGAAAGCCTTTACCTTAAGGCGAAGTCCGAGGTTGTTATTACATATGCAGAGGAGCCAAAACCGTAGGCAAGCGGTGAAGGCAAGAAGAATTCCCAGAATAAGAGGAAACAAAACCAGACTAAGGATGGTCATAAAAAGAAGAATAAGAAAGATATCGAGTGCTTTAGCTATGGCCAGAAGGGCCACTATGCCAAAGATTTCCGTGCAAAGCCAGCGGATATGAAATGCTTTAATTGTGGCCAAGTAGGACATCACAAGGATAAATATCCACAACCTCCTAAGGAGAAGCAGATTGTGAAAGCATATGCTATCAACATTGCTCCTTCTTCGTCGAATGCCCCAACTGCGACGGAGAAAGCAAAGGATGTCGTCATTCAAGGTATGTTTTCCATTTATAATGTTCCTATTCGAGTATTGTTTGATACCAGAGCTTCCCATTCCTTCGTATCTAGGGTCCTCGTAGATAGGCTGAAATTAGAACCCGAGATTGTCGATAGACCTTTAGTTGTGACCAATTCGATCGGTGGTTCGACTAGCCTTAGTATGATTTGTCGTAATTTGGCCTTATCGAGTCATGGATGCATGTTTGTTTGTGATTTCTTTATTTTAGGCTTTACTGAGTTTGGCATTATTTTGGGGGTCGATTGGCTCCAAAGGTATGGGGTGGTGGTAGACTATGAGGGGTCTTCGGTGACCATTAGAGCGAATGATGGGCAGAGGGTACTATTTTGTTGCCTACCTAGTGATGGAGCGATGGCTAGTTTTCTAAATTCCCTCGACATCCTACATGATGAGTTGTCAGATGTATCTATTGCTGGCGAGTACCCGACATCTTCGGGGAAGTGATCGGACTTCCACCACACCAAGAGATCGAGTATCGTATTGATTTAGTGAAAGATGCCAGGCCTATAGTGATGTCTCTTTGTCGTATGGAGCCAAGAGAGCAGCAAGAGATCGGGCTGCAAGTAAGCGATCTTTTGAAGAAGGGATTTATCCAAAGAAGTGTTTCCGAGTGGGGAGCACCAGTTTTATTTGCTACCAAGGCCGATGGTTCCCTTCGATTGTGTGTGGACTACTGCGAGTTGAATAAGGTGACGATGAAGAATAAGTATCCTTTTCCGCAGATAGACGATTTGTTTGATAAGTTGAATGGAACGAGAGTGTTCTCCTAGTTAGATCTCGAGAAAGGTTTTCATCAGCTCCAAGTAGCAACTGAGAGTATAACTAAAATGACATTTTGTATGTCGTCTGGATTTTATGATGGTTGGTCATGCCATTTGGGTTGACCAATGCACCCGCATATTTAGTGGATCTTATGAATAGGGTATTCAGGGATCAATTGAATAAGTTTGTTCTTGTGTGCGTAGACGATATCTTGGTTTACTCAAGGACATAGGAGGAACACAAGGAACATTTAAGGGTAGTGATGGAGGTGTTGAGGAAACACCAATTGAAAGCAAAATTTTCTAAATGTCACTTTTGGAGGAGGGAAGTGAGGTTCTTGGGCCATATTGTTTCAGAAAATGGAATTGTCGTGGACCCTGCGAAGGTGGCTACGGTGCAAGATTGGTCCACGCCCAAGAATGCAACGGACGTGATTAGTTTCTTGGGGTTAGCTGGATATTATCATAAAATGGTCCAAGACTTCTCCAAGATAGCGACACCGTTAACTCAGTTGACCAAAAAGAATCAAGCTTTCGTTTGGGATGAAAGGTATGAAAATGCATTTAAGGGTCTTAAGGAGAAGTTGACGTGTGCACCAGTACTAGTTATTCCTAATAGGAACGAAGAGATGACAGTATACACGGATGCCTATGGTACCGGACTAGGTGTTGTACTGATGCAAGGAGGTAGGGTTGTAGCTTATGCTAATCGGCAACTGAAACCGCATGAGAAAAGATATCCTACCCATGATTTGGAATTGGCAGCGATCGTATTCGCATTGAAGATGTGGAGACATTATTTCTTGGGAGAAAGATTTGAGTTGTTTACCGATCATAAGTCATTAAAATATCTTTTCTCTCAAAAGGATTTAAATCTCCGTCAGCAGAGATGGCGGGAGTTCTTGGCTTCATATGATTTCAATATCGCATACACACCCGGGAAGGGAAATGCGGTAGCTGATGCATTGAGTAGGAGACATGCCAGTTTGGGAGCTATGTTTCTGGAATGGAAGCAATTGGAGTATATCGCAGGATATGACTTCAGGCCTAGGTGTGAATTGGATCCAGAGATGTTAGCAAGTTTGACGATCAGTCCGACTTTGATTGAGCAGATCAGTTCCAGTCAGAGGGACAATCCTAACCTATTGGAAATCATCTCCAAGTTAGAGATGGGCATCGACAGTGAGGAGATGAACAAGTATTGACTCGATCGTGAAGGATGGCTTCGAGAGAATGGGAGACTAGTTGTAACCAATGTTAATGGATTGAGAAATGTAGTGGTTAAAGAATTTCATAACTCGAAACTGATTATACATCCCAGTGGTAATAATATGTATCGAGACATGAAGCAGACCTACTACTGGGAAGGGATGAAGAGAGACGTTGGGAAGTTTATATCCAAGTGCATGAACTACCAGTTAGTTAAAGTCGAGCAAAAGAAGCTAAGTGGTTTGTTACAACCACTGGAAATTCCTGAATGGAAATGGGAACAAATCTCAATGGATTTCATCGATGGTTTACCAAGGACTAGATCGGGTCATGATAGCATTTGGGTGATTGTGGATCGATTAACCAAAAGTGCAAGGTTTATATCGGTCAAGTCGAATAGAACGACATCTAAGTTAGCAGAACTGTATATGAAGTGGGTTGTGAGATTTCATGGAGTACCTAAAGGTATTGTGAGTGACCGAGATCCATTATTTACTAGTGGGTTTCTGAAGAGCACACAAGAGGCTTTAGGGTCATAATTTTATCCCAGTACCGCATACCATCCTCAAACCGATAGCCAAACATAGAGGGTGAATCGTGTATTAGAGGACCTCTTGAGAGCTTGTATACTGGATTTTGGAGGGTCATGGGATAACCATTTGCATTTGGTTGAGTTTGCATATAATAATAGTTATCAGTCCAGTATTTGTATGGCTCCATTTGAAGCTTTGTATGGAAGACCGTGCAACTCATCATCATGTTGGTTGGAAACCGGTGAGAAAATTGTGCTTGGGCCAGATATAATAAGAGAAACTTCAGATAAGATTAAGGTTATCCAATAAATGAAGGCTGCCCAAGATAGGAAGAAGAGTTATGCTGATAAAAGGCGAAGAATTTTGAAATTCTTCGTTGGTGACTTAGTACTTATCAAGATTTCTCCATTGAAGAGTGAAATTCGATTTGTTAGGAGAGGCAAATTGGCACGAAGATTTGTTGGTCCATTTCCTGTTCTTGAGCAAGTTGGGAATTTAGCATATAAAGTTGGATTCCCTGACAAGATGGTAAGAGTTCACAACGTATTTCATGTTTCCCAGTTAAGGAAGTTCGTGCATGATTCTGATATGACTATTTCGCCAGATCGGTTGGATGATATTGAGGTAGAACCCGAGGCGGTTGGGAACCGCAGGCCGATTCGTATTTTCGGGTATGATACGAAGCAACTTCAGAGGAAGACGGTGAAACTAGTGAAAGTCCATTGGGGTGATAATGAGCATGACTGCACTTGGGAAGTAGAGGAGAACATATGAAAGTCGTATCCAGAACTCTTTGCCTAGTAAGATTTTAATCGCAATACAGTTATTCCCTTATTAGTAAACCGCATGCTAGGGTAGGCTTATTGTGTTATTATGTATGTTTGACTTTTGTAAATGGATGATAGGCATGCGGGGCACCATTATATGTTTTGGTTAAGGAATTTCGAGGGTAAAATTTCTTAAGGGGGAAGAGTGTAACGACCCGCATTCTACGTAACGGAGGATCTAAAATAGTTTTTTTCATGTGAAGTCATATGGTCGTGTAACTTTAGGAAAAAGACTATTGGGGTCATTTCTCACATTCATGATTTTTGGCGAGTTTTAAATGACCATTTTACCCCTAGCGAATCTTGTTTCGCCTCTAACTTTTGATTGGTAAGGAGTTTTGACCTGAAACCACTTCCATAGGATTTGGATGATGGCTTACCTTTCCGTAGAGTGGTCACATTAATCAAATAGACTTACCGTTCCGGAGAATTGCTGAAATAAGGTTTGGAAAATGAAAAACAGCATAATTGGGCTTAACGGAGTGATAAGCAGCTAAGCCCATAACCCATTTTGGGATTAGGGTTGTGGGAGGGCTGAAAGGGTTTGGAAAAACATTCCCTTTCATTTTCTCAGCCGCCACAAACATTCCTTGAACCCTAGCAATGGCCTTCATCTCTTGAATCTCATTCTAATCGCTAATTAACCAAAACTACATCAAATGAAGAGAAATTAGGATCAAATCAGAGTTGGAGCTGCTACTATACATAGAGATCTATCCACATTTCACCCTATATGCATGTTCGACCCTATATGTCCGTTCGACCCTATATGCATGTTCGACCGTATATGTCCGTTCGACCCTATATGCATGTTCGACCTTATATGTATGTTCGACCCTATATGTCCGTTCGACCCTATATGCATGTTTGACCCTATATGTATGTTCGACTTTATATGTCCGTTTGACCGTATATGCATGTTCGACCCTATATAAATGTTCGACCCTATATGTATGTTCGACCCTGAACCCGAGATGACCGTAAACTCTTTTAAAGATCAATTCCAATCCGACCAAGACCCGAGATGCCAAGGAATTTCAGATGAGAAGTGATGGCTCAATATGGGGATCGATGGGTTAACTTCTAAAGTTAGGCTTTCCTATGGGACGTGTGCAAAGGGGTTATCGAAATCTATAACTTTGGTTCACTATTGAGAGGGCGGCATTGACTATGGAATAGTGCAGAGGGGTCAGAAGTTGTACGGAGTCGAACTCCATAAGGGCCTCCAAGGACAAAGCGGTTGTAGTGATAGTTGGACGCAGTGGGACTCCGTCATGGTCCCAATAGTTCTGGTGATCAAAGTGGTGGATATCGTATGCTTTACACACTGAGTGAGAGATGTGAGGATGATTGCTATGTTTGATGTTTGCTATCACCATGGCATGCACACTCCCATTTTACACTTTATGTTAGTGTTACCTTAGAGTACTGTACATCTTGTTGTGCTAACTCTTTGGTTGCAGGTCCAGATTTGGATATGATTATTTATACTATTATTGCTTTATTTTGCTGCTATCACTCATACCAGACTTTTGTCTGACCCAGAGTTTTATGTCTCTTCTTATTACTCTGGGTGCTCCTAAACAAGCAGACTAGAGACATGTTAGGTGGTTATGCACGAGTAGCTATCCGGAGACGAGTAGGAGGCTTCCACGTACTATTTACATATATTCTCCCTGTGTTGTTGGTGGTCACTACTTTGGGCATTAGTAGTGTACCTTTTCTATTTTTCTTTAGAGACACTATTTTGAAATTGTAACAATGGCTTGGATCATAATTTGTATTTTGGATTCCGCTACCCTGATGGATATGGTTTAGTTTTCAGCTTATGCACCGTCTTGCCTGTTTTTATATCAAGTTTTGTTACTATTATATTTTGTTCCATGCACTGTGACATATACTACAGGTTCTTGATAATTCATAGTTTCAAATTCCTTTCTTTTAACGACCGTCCCATGCTAGTCAGGCATCGGCACAACTTATTTCGTAGGAATATCGGCTGGTACGGGGCGGGCCATCACATAATTTAAATAAATTACTAATTATTTCAGTTATAATTTAACTTCCTAATTACTAAATTAACAATTTAATCATGAAATTAACTCTTAATTAATTATCATAAAACTAATATGTTTTACATTATATGCGGCCGATCCTATTTGAATTCAAATACTAGCCTGACTTTATCCAATTTGTTTTCTTAATTAAGTTTAAAAATAAACTAATCATTTTTATTATATTTTAAGTATGCCAGTTTATTTCGAAATGGGAACAACTTGGGCACATCTAATTACGTGTATAAAGGGGTGGCAAATCAATTTGTTTCTTCTTCCCAACTCTTGCTTCGTTCGAATTTGAAACCACGCTCCTCACGACTTTAACTAGCTATTGCAACCCCCACCGTTCGCCTGACCACCAATCTGGATCACTCCAAACCGGCACCTCCACATGACTGTCCAACGCCCCGAACTCCTTCAGCTTGACGTCCCCTCCATCCCCCAAATCAACTTCAAGCGATACGACTTTAATGAGAAACTGCAGTCACTAAAGTTGGCCATTTCCAATCATAGTTGTCCAAAATGAATATCTCCTAATCCTCGACATAATTCTTATAGATGGTCTTTGATAAAACTGTGGGTATTAGAAGAAAAGGGAAGAAATGATCGAACGTTTTGGTTCGTTCGTATTTGAGATGAAGGCGCATATTACAGCTGACCACGGGATTCTTATGTTAACTGAACTTTAGGGTTACAAAATGTATGAAGGGGTATTTGCATATGTAGGGTTTAAATATAATAAACGAAACTTCCTTGCGAAGTAACATGCAAAAACCATTACAAACAACCTCCAATCGAGATGACAATTTACGTCCTAACATAAAACAATATTCCTGACACGATGGAAAAGGTTTTGTCGAATTCCAAGATCGTTTGTGAAAATTCCTTTATAACTCATATACGTGAATCGACACGCATTAAAATTGTGCAATATCACAAAATAAATCAAATTAACTTGAAAATTGAAATACTTTAAAAACAAATCATTTCGGACTTAATAAAATTAGTTTCACTGAAAATGGAATTCATTAGATAATTGGTTATTCTTAATTTCCGATTTAAATCGATAAAACATATAAATAAAAACAAAGGCATTTACGGCTATCGTTGTCACATACGACATCGATTTACTATGAAATTTGGTTTTATACAATAACTTAACGTTTTGGTTCCAATGAAACTCGTTTCATCGAAAACCGAGGCCATTTGCAAAATGATAGTTCTAAAGGCCTATATAATATTGATAGAATATTATATAAATTTCAAAATAATCCAATTAAATAATAATAAATTATTATCATCATAAATATCTAAGTGGATCATATAGCTTCAAATATAAACAAATATGGATTATACAACTCAACATCATCAATTTCGAGTTAAACCATATTCAAATTATATTAGAAATCCTTATAAATTTATTAAGTAGACGTTATCATTTATTTACGTATTCCATAAAGACTATTTGAAAATTTGAATTGGACAAAGCTACCAATCTATAATATGAAATCTTGAATTTTCTCTTTCATTAGAAAATTATAATCAAATAGATTTAAACATTTCTTGTTTCATGGAATTCCAGCACATATCGGATCCTGTATATTCACTTGAAGTTCAAAACTTAATATTACGAACTACCATGACGTTACAAGCTCGTTTTATATTAATTATAAATTTAATGTTCAAACTTCGTTTTATAACCGAATTCAATATTAGAAATCCACTAATATTCCAAATATAATATTTGAAATAGAATTAAATATTCAAATTAAAATGATCGAAAATTATGGGTCTTCACGCTTATAGCCGTGAAATCGATGGTGTGGAATCCGTGTTAACCTTGTGGCCATGAAATCAAGGGTGTTGAATTGGTGTGAATCATGTAGCTGTGAAATCAAGTGTGTAGAATCGGTGTTAATCTTGTAGCCTTGAAATCAAGGGTGTTGTAAGATTGATACTAGTATGAAGAAAACTCTACGCAATCTAGCATTCTATGGGACTGAACGTATGAGTAATCTGAACTGGTATAAAATCTGGTGTGTTATTCCCTTTTCTGCATTTTACTTCTTCTTATATCTACATGTGTTATTTTTTCTGTTGTGATACTCATTCTGTGATTCATACAGTTGTTTGAATAATTGTTAATTGTTTAAGTATTCCACAATCTCTTTAAAAAACTATTCATCTCTCCTCTAATGTTAGTTTTCCCTTAAGACCTGTGATTCTCCCTAACACATATATGTCATTATTTGTTTATATATCTCATTCTACCTCAATTTATGATAAATACAACTTGAATAATCCATTTATTATTTATTTTCCTATAAACAATACTACGGTCAGACCGAGGTGTTACAAATGCTTCCACATGACTTCTAGCGGGGACCATTTCTTGAATTTTGGCTAAATACATTAGCGTTGTAGTTTCAAGTTATATGTATATGAGATAGAGACCCCTTATGTATACATATTCCTTATGCTAGCACTTGTGCCTATTCTTTATTGTATTATTGATCGAATATGACCACTATCTTTGTGTACACACTTATGTGTTATATTCATATCTATTTCTGCCTTTATGATGTGAATATATGCGTCTAACTTTAACTATATTGCTATATTATTTTATATTATTTCCAAATTATATACAGTCGCTCTGTAATTGGTTTGAACTTGAATTAGATGTGTCGAATTTCCTCTTGTTAAGACCACATTATCCGACATGTTTAACACTCGTTCAGAGCTATATTGTACAAATGGTTGCTCATCATTGGTCTTATTCTTCATGTTAGTTGACAACATTACTTCGTATATTCCTTGGCTAGCTCGAATATAGAGGTGGGACATCACAAGTTAGACTTGACAGTGCCTCGATGGATTTGGCGATTAAGTAATCAACGTGCTAAGTGAGTGAACATGACAATGGACGCTATATCTGAATGTTTTTTGTCACCTTATCATGCACACTTCCATTTATAATCAGTAATGTGATGACCTTAGGGTAGAGTGCATTACTATTTGGATGTAGGAACATGTCAAGTATGACTCTTAATACCCATTGTATTTTTTTCCATTACTTGAAATATTATCGCTCACACCAGAATTTGTCTGATTTGAGGTTATATGCATTTCTTCTTATCACCCTGGGTGCTCTTAAAAGAGAAGACAACAAAAATGTTAGATGTTCATGGGTAGCCGGATGGAGGACAAGCAGAAGCTATTCTACATACTACTTTATTATATACCCTTTTTTACTTCGATTATTTACTACTTGGGGCATAGTAGTATTTATGTAGAGATGGTTTATTCAGGGTTATCTCTATGTGTAACAACCCGAATTTTGATAACATGTTGAAACAAGAAATTGTAACGACCCAGAAAATCTGAACCAATTTAAAATTTTTAAATTGGCTAAAATAATGGATTTTAAATATTTAAAATAAATATTTTAAATAATGGCAATGAAAAGCGAGTTTGAATCGACAATTGAAAACGAATATAATTAATTCTAATTATAAACAAGGCCTGAAATGGCGCTGCAGTTTCAAAAATTGAATTCAAACTTTGTCGGACTGTACCGGGTGCAAAACAAAACGGATTTTAGCGAAACCAAAAATATTTAAATCTGTTAGTGAATACCTTTCTAACGAATCTGAAAAATCGAATTTTCATAGCGAAAAGCAAAAGTTATGGCCGAATGAATTTTCAGAAAGGTCGCTATGGAATTTATATAGCCCGTGAAATTGGCCATTTTGCAAACGACCTCGGAATTCGACGAAACCACTTTTGTTGGATCCGAGATGTGAAGTTATCGCTAGGTTTCAAATTTCACAATTTTTGAAGCTAGTATGTGAGCGTGGCAAAGGAAAACGTGTTTTGATCAATTACAGTTAAATTGGATCGACCAGAAATGGGCCTTTTTGCAAACGGTCTCAGAATTCGACGAAACTAGTTTTGTTGGGACCGTATCGTCAAAACATAGCCAGATTTATTTTTCTGGAATCTTTCGAATCAGTTTGTGGCCCTGGCAAATTGAAATGTACGTTCAAATCAAATATTGAATGTTTTATATTTGAATTTGAAGGAAAACTGACTGAAAAAGTTGAATGGGCCTTCGAAACATATCCCATTGTGTTTGGAATGGGGGTAAAACGCTAGGGACGACAGTCGTTGGGTTTGGATTGGTGGTCGTGTCAGAAAACCCCTTTAAAAACTCCCCGACCAATCAAATTTTTTTTTTTTAAAAAAAGGAAAATATCGTTTCTCTCTCCTCAATAAACGGCGGAACTGTGTTCGCCACTTCCTAGGCGATTTCCGGCCGCCACGATCATCAGAACCCCATCTTCCTTCGACGGTTTTTGCTCGTCTCCTCCCCCTCTTCAAATCTGTGGTGGTGGCGCCCTCCCTCGTGGCCTCTCCGTCGAGATCCGCCAGCTCGAAGTCATCGCCTTCGTCGCGCCGCCACAGCCAAACCCCGCCACCGAACTGAACGCCTCCACCCTGGTTCTGTGCGCCTCACGGAGGTCTTCAACGTGGCATCGGCCGATCATCCCATAGTTGCACAGATTTCGAGAAAATCAAAAACCTAGTTTTGAACGCTCTTAGAAGGTAACGACAGTGAAAATGTTTTATATATATTATAGCACTTTAAAGCGCTACCGTTTATGATTTCACTGTAAAAATCATATCTTTTTGCTATGTGGTCGAAATTCAGTGAAACAAGAGACAGTGGACTCGTGTGGACGTCTTCTACATTTTAGAAGAGACCGCATATTTTTTTGAGCCTTCTGCTATTTTTGGTGGAGTGGAACCCAATGTGAGATTTCTAATTTATAAATGATATGGAAAACGACGATGTATAAATTATATAGTCGATGTATGAGTTATATAAGCATTGTACATCTCTTGTATAAGCGTTGTATAAGTTGTACGTTCGATGTATAAGTTATATATGCGTTGTAAAAATTATATATGTGTTGAAATAAAAGTGAATTGCTATATATATATATATGTATGTATATATATATATGCCCCTCGTCCACAAACCATGGACGATATTTATTGATTGTGATTGGTGTGAAAATTGATTGATAGCGAATGGTTGTTTGGGATTGTTTGTGGTTGATATTGATCGATTGTGGTTGAAAAATACCCGTTTGTGGTTGAGAAATATTTGGTTGAAACCACATAGGATTAGTTTGTGGAAATGAAATAAATATATACATGCCGCCTGCATGCGAACTAGATGCATGATCCCCATTTTCAAAAACCGCGAGGTTTTAAGGTAGAGCGAGGAGCCGTACTAGGGACGGTCCTGGTTTAACTACCCTGCCGTTATGCTACCGAAATTTTGAATAATATTCATGTGTTTGAATTATTTTCATTTGTTGAAACTATATTTATTCGTTGAATAGAAAACCTTCATGTGTTGAATCAATATTCATTCGTTGATTAAAAATTCATGTGTTGAATGGTATTCGTGTTTTAAATATAAAAATCACATTTTTATCTGTATATAGAAACTATAGAAAACCTTCATGTGTTGAATCGATATTCATTTGTTGATAAGAAATTCATGTGTTGGATGGTATTCATATTTTGAAATAAATTGTTTTACAATAAAAATCACCTTTTTATCATCTATATGAACTATATAAATTGACCTTGTTTTAAAATAAATTGTTTTACAATAAAAATCACCTTTTTATCATCTATATAGACTATATAAAATAATAGTGTTTTGAAAAGAATTGTTTACAATAAAAATCACATTTTTATTATATACATGAATTGTTGAAATGTGTAGTGTTAAAAATAGCCACTCGTTCAAATAAATATGCCTGAGTTAAAATATTCAATAATGAGCTAATGATATGATTTTTTCCTATGCATGCAACATTAGAATGAATGGTGTTTTTAAACCAAATGGAATCAAATATGAAGTTGAATGGAAAATGATAAATGATAAGAACTGTATATATGTACATGCATATTTATTGAACAGGTTATAGCAAAGGGGCTAGAGAAGAGGAATAAAATTTTGTGCCCGACAAATAGGTACACATTTACTGTTTTGTTTGGGTGATGATTTTATGAGCCTGTTGGCTAGCCGCTTGGCTTTTTCTTTTTCTTTTCGACATGAGACGCCCGTGTGGCTATTTGGGAATTTTCCCAGCCCCTCCCATACAAAGGAGGTTATGGCGAATTTTTCCGAAATTTAAAGGCATTAGTGAAATATTTGAAGTAAAAACGATATAGGAATTTTTGAATGAACTATATTTATATAAATATATAAATAAAATTAAAACGAAACGTGGACGTGCAGTTCGCATTTTGAAACCGTGATTTCAAACGATTATACCGGGAGATCCGACCATCGGATTTTCCTGAAATCGCAACCATTGGGTTCGCTTTGGAAAAATCTTTCCAACGGCACCAACTTTGTAAAAATCCAACGGTTGGATTGTCTGGAATGTTTAATTCAAATATGAAGAAAAACAGCGCCAGCAACGATTATATATATATATATATAATTATATTTAATCGAATAACGACGCTGTAGTTCGTATTTTGAAACCGTAACTTCAAACGATTGTACCGGGAGATCCGACCATCGGATTTTCGAAAACTGGAACCGTTGGATTCGTTTTGAAAAGACCTTTCTAATGATGTAAATTTTGTGAAGATCCAACGGTTAGATTTTCAGATATGTGTAAATCAAATCTAAAGAAAAACAGCGCCACGGCCGCGTTATGGCCCGAAGCGTCGTTTTGAATAAATTGGCTATTTCAAAATAAATAAAAATAGCGATAAATCGTTATAAAATATCATAAACGATATGGAGTGGAAATAAACTGAATTTGATCGATTTACGTGGTATTTGATGGTTGAATGTGTTTGGTGTGAAAATTACATTAAAGAACAAAATTGGTTTTGTCGAACGATTTAACCATTGAGATAAATTGATTTGAAATTCTAAATATACGTGAATTATCTGAAAAGGCCGAGTTAATTCTCATTTCAAATAATTGACCGACGATTGAAAGTCGAAGATGAAGACGGTGGTCGAAGACCAGAGATCTTCACCTCGTTTGGATGGTAACCGAGGTCTTGATTGGGAGGCATCCCGAAATATGGATAATGAGTGGTGATCGTCCAGACGTACGTGGTGATCGATGGGTTTGCGAGGTATTTAGTGCCTCCGGTTTCGTTCAGACCCAGAACGGACTTGTAAATGGACTGTGTGTCTGACATTGGATTTTATTCTGTGTTGATTGATCTCTGTTAAATATACATCTGTTTGGCGACGGAGAATTTATTCTTTTGCTTAACGCCCTTCTCTGAAACGCACGAGCTCAGAGGTTGTATATCGATGGACATCAGTCGCATGGCATGAATTGCCTGTGTGGCATGCTAAGACGCAGTGATCAGGGCTTCTATTGAAAAGAAAAGTCTTGTGGTGATGATCAAAGCACCGCCTGTGTGGCGTAGCTTTGTGTATAACGTGAATTCGCGAGCCTCACACCCCGGTATGAACCAGAAATGGGAGAAGGACCTCAGGGAGGGCATGCGTTTCTTTCTAGCTAAGGTGGTGTCAGTGACCTACCAGCCCTGACATTTATATACTTTTCACCTATGTGGTTGTTGCTGTTGCAAGGCGCCTCGGTTAGATCGGACGATTCGGGTCCGATGGAGTCATTCGTTGGCGCGTTTACGCCCCAAAGGGCGGGGAAACGTATTGTTCAAGCATTTTAATCCACATCGGTGGACCGGCCATGACGATCCAAAGGCTTGACTGAGTACTTTCCTGTGGCTTGGGCTAGAGAGTCACGAATTCGGTAAGGACTATCTTTTGCCTTGGTTCATGACGAAAATCCAATTTCCAAATACGACATCGTGCGGTTTTGATTGTATATATATATGGCGACATGATATATGGTACCCATGCCGTCTATGATTGATAGTTATGATTTGAAATTGTTTTCAAAACATATAAACACTAGCAATAATATCAAATGCCTTTGTTTTATTCGTATCAAGCATATTTTGGCCGTTATAAGGTAAAAACTCTATCCTCCGGTTTGCGTTGCATTGTGTGATGGGAACTGATTCTTATAACGGTTTCATTTTTATAAAACGCATAGCGATGTTTAAAAGAAAGATTTGTTTTAAACCACTGGCAATCCAATGGAGTAAACCCGTTCCACGAAAGTGGCGTGGTCCTGTGATTAGCCAAATTATATATGTGTTGAGTAGATTTCTCATACCAGTCCCATGACTGACTCGTAGTTTGTTTCACTTTCTAACTCGGGTGCCCCTTTTTTCTACACGGGCAGCCTTGTATTCAGGTTTTCTGGATAGCTGGAGCTGAAGATGGATTCTATCATTTATTTCTTTTTATGCGGTTCAGCTCCTATTGTACATATTTTGTTTGTTTTCTGCTGTAGACATTTATGTATAGCTGAACTGTATTTGTACTAAGTAAGATCCTATATACTGTGTAACTCTGATGATTACTTTTATCCAGTATATTCTATTGTTCATTATCTGGTGTATTTATTTAATTTTGTTCTGCTATTATCTGTTTCCGTGTTATATTCCACGGATTACCCTTGCCACCGTCAGTACGGGGTTTTGGGGTCGTCTCAGAAATCAAGGCAGAATTAAATTTTAAAATAAGAATCAGGGAAAACAGGTTGCGCCATTGCATTCACGTCCGGATGAAGAAGTTATGGCATTCAGAAGATGCAGTTGATTTCAGGCAGCACTGGACCAGGGGGTCGATGTACCCTCCCCCCTAGGTTGACCATAGGGTCAACCTACCCCCCAGGTCGACCATAGTGTCAACCTCCCCCGCTTACAGGTCGACCTGGTTTGACCCAGAACACATTTTTGAAGCCTGAGACGTGTTTTGATGGTCCGGGTTGATTCTAGGGTTAATCTAAGGGCCTAAACTAGTTGCTACACCTATAAAAACACCCTTAGACCTAACCTAATTCATATCAAATCATTCTTACACCAATATGCTGCTAAAATACCTCTTGAACCATGGCCGCCGTCTCCAAATCAAGGTACAAACATTTAAACTCAAATCAATTCAAAGAACAAGGCTTCTACAATGACTCAAACAATCAATCAACAACGCCACGATATTTTTACAACAAATTCAGTTCTTAATTCATTAGCCATGCACTGTAAGTTCTAGTTATTTTCAGATTTAAATATTTAAATATAATATGGGCATGTGATGAAGTGAAATTGGATTTAAGTATGTTTATCGATCTATTTCTGTTGCTTCTTGGATCTTGAGTTTTGAGACTTGTCTATCTTTATTCCCATGTCTAGTTTATGATCTATTCAGCCTATTGTAATTCAGTTTTCTTGATTTATATTGATATTATTACCAAGTTGTAATCTTCATGCCTATGATGATTTTTTTTTCTCTGATCTGATTTTTATGCAAAATTCTACCTTCCCATATTTATTTTCTTTTGATGAACCTAGGTCAATTTTGGACCTAGGCCTAAACTACGATGTACGTGCGATGGAATACGGGGGAAAATATTGGAATATTGCCTAGTGGAATATATGTGTTTGGTGGAATTGATGGCATAATATAAAAATTGGATATTGGGTATTACTACCATTAACATGAAATTGGATATTTGGGTATTGTTGATATAATTGAAATTGCAAGTTTGGGCACACATGAATTGGCATGTAAATTAAATCACGAGTTTGGGACTATGTAAATTAAATTAAAAGATTAGGCTTATGTTAATTAGGCATATGTAGAATTGGGAATTTGAGCATGAAAGCAATCGTAAACTTGATAGTTGGCATAAACATGTATTATGAACTTGGGCAACTGACATGTACTGTAATAAAAAGATTATAGTTTGGTATGACCACATCATGAATCATGATTTGGGTTTATTGGGTATGAAACTTGATAAATGTAATTTTGGCTAGAACTTGATACGGTAAAATGGCATAAAAATTGGCATACATGTAAAACGGCATAAATTGAACATATGTAAATATGGTACGAATTGGGCATATGTAAAATTTACATGTAATCTAGAACTTGGGCATATGTTAATTATGTAAAATTTGGAGTTGAAACATATATGATAATTTATGACTTAGTAGAGGTTTAATATGAATGCGCCTAAGTTGGGTTTTGGGTAATTGGCATGTATTTTAAATAAAAGGTATAACTTGGCATAACCTTATAGTGAATTATGGTAATAATTAAGGTATACGTTTTGGGGAAAAAACGTGAACCATGAACATTTCTATATGTTAAACAGATGAACTAATATTGGGGTTTTGGGTGAAATACGACCATTAATGAACCTTTGACACGAGGTTAGACTCAGTTTGTGGTGTAAATCTACCCGGAACCGCCCGGCAAATCCAGTGCCACAAAGTGTCAGTCTAATGTGAGAGGTCGAAGGCCAAATTGTAGGTGTAACGGTTTATGACATGAGGTTAGACCCAGTTTGTGGTGTAAATTTGCTCGGAACCGCCCGGCAAATCTAGTGGCCACAAAGTGCACGGTCTAATGTGAGAGGTCATGATTCGTTCGTTATAATGAATGAATTAAGGAATACTAACCATAGTAAGACGTGGGTATGGTTAGAGGGTTAGGTGGGATGACATGGAAATGTGACATGTAAATGTGGACCTAACCGGTATGAGTTAAGAACATGTAAAACTTATAAATGTGGGCTTAACCAACATAACTGTTAATCATACCAATGGGTAGGTTAAGTAATATGACTAGACTAATGACACTTAACCAATATAACATGACACGTGGCAGGGTTAAGTCAACTTGAACATATAGATAATACTTAACTAACTTAGCATGATACGTGGGCGGGTTAAGCCATGAATTACTTGAAATACTTAACCAATGCAATATGACGAATGGGAGGGTTAAGTTAAATGGGTTGGTTTAACTTGAATGGGTTGATAACACCCAACCAATATAACCTGATGTGTGATAGGGTTAAGTCATGAACCGCTTGAATATGCTTAACCAATTTGACACGATGATTTAATAGTGTTAATTCATGAACCGCTTGAATATACTTAACCAATTTAACACAATGATTTGATAGGGTTAAGTCATGAACCGCTTGAATATACTTAACCAATTTGACACGATGATTTGATAGGGTTAAGTCATGAACCACATGAATATACTTAACCAATTTTACATGATGATTTGATAGGGTTAAGTCATCAACCGCTTGAATATGCTTAACCAATTTGACACGATGATTTGATAGGGTTAAGTCATGAACCGCTTGAATATACTTAACCAATTTAACACGATGATTTGATAGGGTTAAGTCATGAACCGCTTGAATATACTTAACCAATTTGACACGATGATTTGATAGGGTTAAGTCATGAACCGCTTGAATTTACTTAACCAACTTGATAGACGATTCGTAGGGCTAAGTCATGAACTTGAACGAGAACACTTAGCCAATTTGACATTACACGTATGCGGGTTAAGTCACGAACTTGAATGACAACACTTAACCAACTTGACATGCTAGACTGATGGGGTTAAGTCTCGAATTTAAATGACAACACTTAACCTACTGGACGGAAACCCTAGTTACGCGGTCCTTTTCAACAGTTACCCACTAGATGTATCACGGTACCCTAGAACTAGGCGGGGTGGGGCACGATTACTGGGCCGATTGTAAGCGACCATAACGACGGCTGAGTTGGTGCGCCATTGTAGGTTCAGGCGGATTATGGTCGTGCACGTAGTCTGGAGTTGAAAAAGCAGGCATTGGGCACCAGTAGGTTTACACTGTGCGTGCTTGATTCGTGTCGGTGGTTGGCTCCCTAGGGCTTTGATACACCCTATGGTGGACCTAGTACAGGTAACTACATTCATGATAGGGCCGTATGACACAGACACATGAACGAGCTAGGACTTGTAGGGAGCCGATCGATTAATAGATCGTTTCGTGAGACCAAGTAATGGGTCATTTCATGACATTGGGCAAGGGATCATTTTATAGTCAACACATGACACAGGTTGGGATACTAGTACGGGTGGTGTAGAGCAAATAGATATCATAGAAATATTTTAATGGTGAAGCAGAGAAATCTTGCGATGCTTGATAGAAATCTTGCGAATTTATACTTAGTTTATCTTGAATGGGAACCTTGCGATGGTATACTTGACAAAAATCATATAAGGTTATTCTTAGTTATCTTTCCTGTAGCTTATCTTGTCATCATTCTTATGTTTACTTTCAGTTTATTCATGCCATGTTATCTTTAATAGTTTTTATGCTGAAAGTCACTAGGACTTACTCAGTCTTTATGACTGACCCGTTTTGTTTCGCCTCTTTTTCTTCCATTTCCCCCTCCCCCCCAGGTTCGCAGGGTGGGAATACAGCTTAGTTCGGATCTTACCAAGCTCCAAGGCTCTTTCTCGTATGGCTTGGATTTCTCTTGGCTATGGCTTGCTTTGCTTTATTAGGGAATACTACAACTTATTTTATGCTTCTTTGTTTTTGAGCAAGACAGATATTTTAACTATGTAATTGGGTATTGGAAGTTGATAGGATTTTATTGTAAACAATTATATTTAACAAATGATTTGAAGTACTTCCACTTTACTTTCCGCTGTTTTATATATCTCTGTCTTGTAATATTTCTGTTCCAGTACCCATAATGCCCCATTGAAGTTAAGGCATTCCATTTGTGAGTGACCTTAACGGATGTGGGGTGTTACATTTGGTATCAGAGCAGATGGTTACCAGACTGGGCAAAAGCTTTTAAAAAACCTTCTGAAATTATTTTCAAAACGTTTACAAAGAAGCATTTTTCTAAGAAAATATTTGTTTTACGAAAGGCATATTCCCCAAAGCCATATGCACTATCTTTTGATTCTCTCGTTGAGTCTCTACTCTCTTTCTTTTTCACCATAGTTTGTTGGCATACAACGCATGTCGAAGGGCAAAGGAGTGCCCAACTTCCATCTGTAGCCGTAGTAATTCCATCTGCGTCTAATCTTATTTCAAGCTTTGTAGAGTTGTCGTGCGATGAAGGTAGCTTTCGAGAAACTTGTCAACAAGATATACAAGGATAACAAGAACGAGGATAAAGAGCACAAGCCTAAGGATGAGAAACTTGTTGATATGGCTTAATCCACGAAGGAGGAAAAGGTGAAAGGAAAGAGGCCAAAGTGAAAGAATAATAAAACCCATGACAAAAGAGAGTATCTTTAGTATGGTAAAAAGGGACATGTAATTAAGTATTAGAGGACAAGGACAAGGGCAAAGGACAAGATCGTCGAGAGGGCAATTGTATGCTCTCACTACTAGCGTACCTAAGAAGAGGTGGTAACGTTTCTGCTAAAAGTTTAGCTTTTCTTTTTCTATCATACCATGGGAACTTTGTTTTTGTACATCGCATCCTTTTTAATTCTACTTCGATAGTTGAGTCTCTACACCTTAGTACTAGCGTAGTAGAGGGTCCCATTTTTGTCTCAAATCCTGTTAGGGAATCGGCTCATTTATTCATGACTTGTTTGGATGTGAGAATTTCTATGCTAAGTGTTGAGTTTAATGCCTATGTTTTTGGGCTATGGGTTGTTTCTAGGGATGGAGTGGTTATCCAGAAATGATACCATTCTCGAGTATGAAAAGAGGGTAGTTAGACTCTTGACTTGCCCCGGTAATGCTCTCGAAGTCTAGTGTAACCCTTAGGGTTTTTCCATGCTTAGTTACCTAGAATCTCTTGATACATTTATCAATCCGCTCGAGTAGTGTGCGCCACTAAGGCGGATGGTTCATTTCGCTTATGCATGAGTTATAGAAAATCACCTTAGTAAGTACACTTGGCAACATGGTTAGCATTTGTTTATTTTCAAGAGATAATTCATTTATGTGGAATACCTTCTAGTAAGTGAACGAGATCCAAGATTCACTAGTGAATTTTGGAGAGCTTGCATGAAACCATGAGTACGCAGTTATGTTTGGGCCGAGTATACTAGAAGGAGAATAAGTGGAACGAGAGGCGACAGTGAAATGAGTTCCAACTCATATTTTGGATATATGAATTAAGAAGCTACGAAATTGTGAAGCTAAAGACGGTCAAAGCACAATGGAGTTAAGCTCAAGGAAATGCGACTTAGAAGATTGAAGACTAGACACGCGCATCATATCTCTTCTTAAGAGTATATTCTTGATCCCTATTTTCCTGTAGAGCTTACCTGTATGTTATCTTTTAAGTATAACCTCTCAGTCCTATTCTCAATCCTATTTCTGTTGCAAAACCCCATAGGGATCATCTGTTTGTAATACATGTTGGGCTTGAGGGTGTCCGTTGGGTTGAGTAATTCTTTGGGTGTCAGCCTGATGTTGATTTCTGTCTTCGGGCTGGTGCTTAGGGAGTTCTTCTCCTAATCAGTATATATGTGACATAGATTTCCAGTTTTGACATTGCCTAATGGGCACAAAATTTTTACTTGCTTCTATCGTTCAACTGTACCTTTAGGTAGGAACTAATGGATGTAAACATGTGTTTGAGACATGTTATGGTTTATGGTTGCAAGTGGTTGCTAGTTGTTGCTCATGGATGCATAAACACACATTAGGCACTAGATCGGCTCAGTCACATTTTCATATTGCATATGCATGAGTGTTTATACTTGTTTATGGATGGAATTGAATGTGTTATCATGTGGATGTTGCAAATGGATGGATGTTTGTGCATACATATAGTGTTTATATGACTAGGACTATTTGCATACATGTTGGACTCATGGCACTAGACATATTTTGCATTAAGAAGATCAATCAGGCCTGATCATTTGAACATATACACACACTTTCTGCATACGTTCATACAGCATTAGAAATCTCTTAAGGACGATGGATGCCTGTGATTGATGATTGAGTAGATGGATGATTGGATGGTAGGACACATTCTTCTTAACTTGAAGATTTCGGGGACGAAATCCTTTAAGTAGGGGAGAATGTAACAACCCAAATTTTGATAACATGTTAAAACAAGAAATCAAGGGAGAATTAAATTTTAAAATAAGAATCATGGAAAACGGGTTGTGCCATTGCGTTTGTCTCGGAATTCTACATGAAATATAGTCCGAGTTTTCGAAAATCGGAGTCTGGATGAAGAAGTTATGGCCTTCAGGAGATTCAGCAGATTTCAGGCAGCACTAGACCAGGGGGTCGACCATATGGTCGACCTATCCCCCCCCCAAGTCGACCATAGGGTTGACCATAGGGTCGACCTACCCCCCAGGTCGACCATAGTGTCGACCTCCCCCCTTACAGGTCGGCCTGGTTTGACCCAGAACTCATTTTTGAAGCCTGAGACGTGTTTTGATGGTCCGGATTGATTCTAGGGTTAATCTAAGGGCCTAAACTAGTTTCTACACCAATAAAAACACCCTTAGACCTAACCTAATTCATATCAATTCATTCTTACACCATTATGCTGCTAAAATACCTCTTGAACCATGGCCGTCGTCTCCAAATCATAGTACAAACATTTAAACTCAAATCAATTCAAAGAACAAGGCTTCTACAATGATTCAAGACAATAAATCAACAACGCCGCGACATTTTTACAACAAATTCAGTTCTTAATTCATTAGCCATGCTCTGTAAGTTCTAGTTATTTTCAGATTAAAATATTTAAATATAATATGGGTATGTGATGAAGTGAAATTGGATTTAAGTATGTTTATCGATCTATTTCTGTTGCTTCTTGGATCTTGAGTTTTGAGACTTGTCTATCTTTATTCCCATGTCTAGTTTATGATCTATTCAGCCTGTTGTAAATCAGTTTTCTTGATTTATATTGATATTATTACCAAGTTGTAATCTTCATGCCTATGATGATGTTTTTCTCTCTGATCTGATTTTTATACAAAATTTTACCTTCCCCTATTTATTTTCTTTTGATGAACTTAGGTCAATTTCGGACCTAGGCCTAAACTACGATGTACGTGCAAGGGTATATGGGGGGAAATATTGGAATATTGCCTAGTGCAATATATGTGTTTGGTGGAATTGATAGCATAACATAAAAATTGGATATTGGGTATTACTACCATTAACATGAAATTTGATATTTGGGTATTGTCGATATAATTGAAATTGCAAGTTTGGGCACACATGAATTGGCATGTAAATTAAATCACGAGTTTGGGACTATGTAAATTAAATCAAAAGATTGGGCTTATGTTAATTAGGCATATGTAGAATTGGGAATTTGAGCATGAAAGCAATCGTAAACTTGATAGTTGGCATAAACATGTATTATGAACTTGGGCAACTGACATGTACTGTAATAAAAAGATTATAGTTTGGGATGACCACATCATGAATCATGATTTGGGTTTATTGGGTATGAAACTTGATACATGTAATTTTGGCTAGAACTTGATACGGTAAAATGGCATAAAAATTGGCATACATGTAAAACGACATAAATTGAATATATGTAAATTTGGTACGAATTGGGCATATGTAAAATTTACATGTAATCTAGAACTTGGGCATATGTTAATTATGTAAAATTTGGAGTTGAAACATATATGATAATTTATGACTTAGTAGAGGTTTAATATGAACGCGCCTAAGTTGGGTTTTGGGTAATTGGCATGTATTGTAAATAAAATGCTATAACTTGGCATAACATTATAGTGAATTATGGTAATAATTTGGGAATACGTTTTGGGGAAAAAACGTGAACCATGAACATTTCTATATGTTAAACACATGAACTGATATTGGGGTTTTGGGTGGAATACGACCATTAATGAACTTTTGACACGAGGTTAGACTTAGTTTGTGGTGTAAATCTGTCCGGAACCGTCCGACAAATCCAGTAGCCAAAAAGTGTCAGTCTAATGTGAGAGGTCGAAGGCCAAATTGTAGGCGTAACGGTTTATGACACGAGGTTAGACCCAGTTTGTGGTGTAGATCTGCCCGGAACCACCCGGCAAATCCAGTGGCCACAAAGTGCACGGTCTAATGTGAGAGGTCATGATTTGTTCGTCATAATGAATGAATTAAGGAATACTAACCACAGTAAGACGTGGGTATAGTTAGAGGGTTAGGTGAGATGACATGGAAATGTGACATGGAAATGTGGACCTAACCGATATGAGTTAAGAACATGTAAAACTTATAAATGTGGGCTTAACCAACATAACTGTTAATCAGACCAATGGGTGGGTTAAGTAATATGACTAGACTAATGAAACTTAACCAATATAACATGACACATGGCAGGGTTAAGTCAACTTGAACATAGATATAATACTTAACCAACTTAGCATGATACGTGGGCGGGTTAATCCATGAATTACTTGAAATACTTAATCAATGCAATCTGACGAATGGGAGGGTTAAGTTAAATGGGTTGGTTTAACTTGAATGGGTTGATAACACCCAACCAATATAACCTGATGTGTGATAGGGTTAAGTCATGAACCGCTTGAATATGCTTAACCAATTTGACACGATGATTTGATAGGGTTAAGTCATGAACCGCTTGAATATACTTAACCAATTTGACACGATGATTTGATAGGGTTAAGTCATGAACCACTTGAATATACTTAACCAATTTGACACGATGATTTGATAGGGTTAAGTCATGAACCGCTTGAATATGCTTAACCAATTTGACACGATGATTTGATAGGGTTAAGCCATGAACCGCTTGAATATACTTAACCAATTTAACACGATGATTTGATAGGGTTAAATCATGAACCGCTCGAATATACTTAACCAATTTGACACGATGATTTGATAGGGTTAAGTCATGAACCACTTGAATATACTTAACCAATTTGACACGATGATTTGATATGGTTAAGTCATGAACCGCTTGAATATACTTAACCAACTTGACAGATGATTCGTAGGGCTAAGTCATGAACTTGAATGAGAACACTTAACCAATTTGACATGACACGTAGGCGGGTTAAGTCACGAACTTGAATGACAACACTTAACCAACTTGACATGCTAGACTGATGGGGTTAAGTTTCGAATTTAAATGACAACACTTAACCTACTGGACGGAAACCCTAGTTACGCGGTCCTTTTCAGCAGTAACCCACTAGATGTATCACGGTACCTTGGAACTAGGCAGGGTGGGGCACGATTACTGGGTTGATTGTAAGAGACCAGAACGACGGCTGAGTTGGTGCGCTATTGTAGGTTCAGGAGGATTATGGTCGTGCACGTAGTCCGGAGTTGAAAAAGCAGGCATTGGGCACCAGTAGGTTTACACTGTGCGTGCTTGATTCGTGTCAGTGGTTGGCACCCTAGGGCTTTGATACACCCTATGGTGGACCAAGCACATGTAACTACATTCATGATAGGGCCGTATGACATAGACACATGGACGAGCTAGGACTTGTAGGGAGTCGATCGATTAATAGATCGTTTCGTGAGACCAAGTAATGGGTCATTTCATGACATTGGGCAAGGGATCATTTTATAGTCAACACATGACACGGGTTGGGATACTAGTACGGGTGGTGCAGAGAAAATAGATATCATAGAAATATTTTAATGGTGAAGCAGAGAAATCTTGCGATGCTTGATAGAAATCTTGCGAATTTATACTTAGTTTATCTTGAACGGGAACCTTGCGATGGTATACTTGACAAAAATCATATGAGGTTATTCTTAATTATCTTTCCTGTAGCTTATCTTGTCATCATGCTTATGTTTACTTTCAGTTTATTCATGTTATATTATCTTTACTTGTCTTTATGCTGAAAGTCACTAGGACTTACTCAGTCTTTATGACAGACCCGTTTTGTTTCGCCTTTTTTTCTTCCGTTTCCCCCTCAGGTTCGCAGGGTGGGAATACAGCTTAGTTCGGATCTTACCAAGCTCCAAGGCTCTTTCTCGTATGGCTAGGATTTCTCTTGGCTATGGCTTGCTTTGCTTTATTGGGGAATAATACAACTTATTTTATGCTTCTTTGTTTTTGAGCAAGACAGATATTTTAACTATGTAATTGGGTATTGGAAGTTGATGGGATTTGATTGTAAATAATTATATTTAACAAATGATTTGAAGTACTTCCACTTTACTTTCCACTGTTTTATATATGTCTGTCTTGTAATATTTCTGTTCTAGTACCCATAATGCTCCATTGAAGTTAAGGCATTCCCTTTGTGAGTGACCTTAACGGGTGTGGGGTGTTACACTATGTATGACTCTATTTATGATTATGTTGTATTTTGGATATGCTCTCTGATGTTATTGATTTATTATCAGCCACTCACTATCTCGTTTGTTTTATATCTATTATGTTACTATTATATGTTATTCCATGCGTTGTGAGATATGCGACAGGTCATGGGTTGCTTTCTTTTATTTCTCTTATTTTAACCTTGATGATCTCCTTACATTACTTGAGCAGCGCCATATATCATTCCACTGGGTATTAATAGTGTATGTTGATCGTCACATAAACCTTCCCCTTCTCCCTTCTCTTCTTCCTAATATGTCAGATACATATGCTTCATCATCATCAACCCAATTTTTTGAATTGGTTAATGTCATTATTTATTCCTCTTCATTTTGCGCCTCTGAAGTATTTCGTGGTTCTTCTACCGAAAGCCAGTCCATAGGTGAACAACAACTCAAAATGTGTTTTCCTCTATATTTTTTTCATTACTAAGTTGTATGTTTAACTTCTCTTATACATCATATTCATTTTTTCCAGTTCATGAAGAATTGATTTTCCCTTCAAAAGGATTCTTTCGACTTAAGTCTCAAATTTTAAGGAAGAGAACCACGCTTTGAAAAACCAAGTTTTCACTTTGATTGCTTCGAGAAATAAAGCCTTAAAGAAATTTATTATAGCCAAAGCTGCAATTATTGAAAAGGAAAATTCCGTAGGTCCTTATAACTAAATTATAGCTTAAAAGTACCATTTCTAGAGGTTGAGCAGGAGAACGATAAACTTACTTTTAAAAATTATTCTCTTAAGAAAGTGTGTTCTAAGCTTAAAAAGGTATTGGATAAAAAGAAAGGTTCACTTTCGAGAGTTTTAAAAACTTTTACTGATGCAAAGTGAAAGTTGATGATTTTGTAAAAAATCTCCCAATCAGATTATGGTGGTTGCTTTTTAAAATTCCCTCGTAGTGGCATATGTTGATAACATAGATAAATGACTAATTTAGGCTTCCCCTTTCTTGTTCTTGTATTACTGAACAATTCATGCCAAAGGCCAACAACTTAAGGCAAGGGTTGGAATTCAAAGAAGGAAGGAATTGATGCCTCTAGACTTCTATCTTTTGAGATCCCTTTTATAGAGGAAGATTCTAGTGAAGAGGATCATTATGATTGGGATGCTCCGGATGATGGCAATGTTGGGTAAATAATGATGATGATGATCACAATGATGGTGACCTAGGCGCTGAAGGAGGCACTGCTGGCCAAAGTGCTAGAGGAAGCGGAGGAGGTCAGGATAACCATTCGAAAGAAGGTGATGGATTGGACCTTCAACCTTTAATAGGGTATGACAACTCTAACAAAGATAAATTTGATACCCCTTCGAAGGCACCTGTATAGGAGGAGACTATCGATCTCTTTAACTTTTAAGACATTTCCACTATTGAAGATCTAAAGGGTAAACACCCACTGCTTCGTCCTTAGATTCCTATTTCTTGAGTATAATCTTCTATATTTTATAAACACTTTTTTTAGTAGCAAGTTAGACAACCTTTTTAATAATTCCAGAGAAGGAGGAATCCTTCAGCCTTACTTTGGGATAAGCATAACGAAAAGCAGCTAGAGACTAATTTTTTACAAAGGGATTTAAGCAAACAAGTCGGAGAACATAATAACTTATCTGATAAGCACTTTAGGCTTGATAAAAGTACTGCTAGCCAGATGACCTTGAATGATGAAGCAAGACCTTGACTGAAGATGCCCCACCTTTGAAATGAAAGGCTTAGAGAGGAAAATAAGGAGTTAATGACCCTCTTCTGGATAACAATAGAGAAGAGGAACATTTTGGAAGGAATTATATGGGAGGCCTATGGTCAACACCCGACAGTGGACTATTCGTATATAGGAGATTTTGAAGATGGTTTGCTCAAGCATTTTCATTGAAGTTACTTAGACAAAATTGAAAGTAACCCCCATCTTGGGAATGCTTGGAACTTGCTGAGAGTTTATTCAATCCATGTTGAGCACCCTCTTAAAGAGCTCATATACTACAAAGAGAAATTTATTTCTGAAATGCATAAGAATTCAATTTCGCATGAGTCATATTAAAACTTTGTAGATGTCATAATTTTGTTAATACCCAAGCTTTATCGTGATTGTACTCATGTACGTATTATTATCATTTTGTTGCATTGTCATAGAAAACCCACTTTCCAACAGTTACTTGAGACTTTTTATCAAAATTTGTTTAATTAGGGACTACCAAGAAAATGTTTCGTTAATTTAGACCTCGACATTGTCATGACATTTTTTTCTTGAAGGTTTGCACAAACTTAACATGCTATCCCCTTATATTCATTTTGATTTTCTAGTTCAAGAGAAAGACAAATTATTTAAAGAAAATAGGACATATCATTTGAAACTGATTAGTGGATGCGATATCCCTCTTTCCAAAGGACAGGATTATGACAACTTTCATTCGATTCTTATGCTGGATGATGTTAAGATAACATTTGACTCAACGGTTGTTTTATTAGCTACTTCTTTTGTAATGAATGGAAGATTTTCAACCCCGAAAATCGACATTAAACACCATATCGACTATTCAAGCATCGAGAATACCAGATCATTAATGAAAAAAAGTTAGAGGGTGAGAAATAGAAAGTTAGGAAAGAAGAAGAAGAAAAACACAAAGTACAACGAATCTCACATCGGAACGAATAAAATATATTGTATAACATAATTCTTGAAATACAAACTTATAACTGTATATATATACCATTTATCAGAGTACAACACAACACGTCACAGCAGAAATAAAATCTCTCTATAAATATATAATGTTGAAGCCTCTTGTTCCAAGCTCCTCCAAGTATATCTGAAAAATCCTGACTACTTGATCGCCTGTACAAATTTGGACACCCAAGAGTTTACGATAAAACAAAAAAAAACTTTGGGTCAGTCATGGGACTGGTGTGAGTAAACTTCAACCACTTGGTTTAACTTTTAAAAATCCTTTTGAAAAGAAAGGCTAATTGTAAGACCGATCCACATATAAATACTGATGGTTTTTACCTTACAATAACCCAAAACATTCCTTTAAAGCAATATTATTCTGATATTATAATAGTGTCTAATATAAGTAAATAGCAATCTTGCAGAACGCTTGCATCTCACGCTTTACATATACAATCAAAACTGTGGGCTCTTATTGGGAAATGGATTTCCAACTTTGACAAGGTATGGAACCACCTTCTGATTAGTGTACTCTAGCGGGGATACACTAAAGTTCAACAAGAACATCTTGCAACTCGGCCACACATGACCGGCCATTCATTTTGCTTGAAAGTTTCGAATATATTGTCACCTTATAGTTAGTATACCAACAAAATCGTTCCTGGGAGATACAGAATCGAAAGAAGCAACAAAATGAATATTCTATAGATGATGACAATATATCCTAATTGGGTACGACCCACTTAGCCGTGCTACTTGCCCCATTTTTTTCATCTCTCGGTTGATGAGGCTTGAGGTCATAATATCCTTTAACAGATCCCAACTTCATTTATTTTGAGTGCCACATCGTCATACTCGCCAAATCACAAGTTGATTTCTCTAAAAAGACCACGGTATAAAGCTAAGAGACACGAATTCCTCTGCTACCAAAACATGAATACTTTTGAAGCAATCAACTTACATGATCTATTAAATATACTCTTTTAGACATTCGTCAATACAAGTTGTCCTGGGATTGGACAAACCGAAGGTAATATTCTGCAAATCCATCTTTGGCAATTTCTACCTAGCATTGCCAGAACATACCTTGCATAAACTCCTTCTTCACTTATCTTCATCCTATTTGAATAACAGATATATTACCCATACATAGTGGTTTCAGATGATAAATTTGATCCCGGTCTCTCCAAATTGACAACGAAAACTGGGTCAAAACTTTGATAGCATGTTATTTAACAATCGAAGGAAAACATCCATACAAACAATGATCTTATTTCCAAATGGAAATTTATATCGATCAATCATCAATCGACATTGAACCCCTTTTAAACAGATTTATCATTTTTTTATTCATTTCCCATTTTCCTTTCAATATCTTCACCTAAATATTACTCCAACTCTTTTAGCCTCTAACGATTCTTAGATCCGTTCCAACTATTTATTTTCTATATTCCAAATAATATTCCTGATTAATATCGGAAAACATTTCCATGTATATTCACATGTCCTTATTTTCTATATTTAGAAAATATATGTTATCATTGGCAAACATTTCCATTCTTATTCACGTATCGTTATCCTTCCACATCCGTCAGTCCCTAACCGTAAACTAGTAAGAGAATAATTCCCTAAGTATCAATCCCGAAGGCCAAAACCAACATCAGATCAATACTTAGAAAATCATTCAACATAACTAATCTCCAGTCAGTTTCTAATTTCCTTACTCCATTCTTAACTTCAAAATCATCTCATCTTCTATACTTAGAAAACATCTTTGGTTATATTTGGAAAACATTTCAAAAATTCAATTCAAAATATAATTCGATTGTTTATCTTGAATAAATAATGATATTTAACTAATTAAATAAATAAACAAACCTTGATTCAAAACGAAAAGTAAATAATACTTTCCTAAATTCAATAAAACCGAATTTCAACATATAACTCAATTTCGAATAATCTCTAGTTGGTTAACGTTTTGAATGTTGGAATAAATCACCGTTTCAAGACAAATCAATTTCTAAATTCACTTTGTGAATTTATCGCTTCCCATTTTCCAATTTCCTTTTTAATTATTTAATTTGCAAAACATTTTCTTTTACACCATTACTCATTTTAAAGCGTGAATACTATTCCTTTACAGAAATTTGGACTAATTATATCAATCAAATCTTGATTTTTGTTTATAATTACCGTTATAGGTTCACCTTATGTTTATCGAATTATTTTATAATTTCATATTTCATATTTCATATTTCATATTCTACTTCATAAATTTCGTTTGCAAGCAAACTCCATGTTGATATACATTAATTTTATAACTTAATCTCGACTTCATATCCGATTACAATTTATAGGTTTCAAACCAAATATTAACTGTCTTGCCAAATTCTGAATTATATAATATATAATTTCTAAAATAAATTATTTTAATAACATTCGACATTGTCGAATTCTAATTACAAATCCTTATGGATTTATGTCAAACCTATCTTCATTTCGAACATCGAAATACTTCCATTGCTTTCCTTTGAAAATAATTCCCTTTTTAGTTTTTCTTGAATTTATATTTCAAATTTATTTAATAATAATTATTTCATCCCGTTTTTATAAATATCGTTAAAAATGAAACTACTTGTTTTTACATGATTAAACATGCTATTACATTCTAGCCAAACGAAATTCAATTTCTATTCAAAAATAGATTTTTCCCTTTTTAAAACCCCAAATTATTTTTCGATATATTCGAATATATTTTATGGTATTTAAATACCAATTATTTCAGGGTCAAGGTTATTCAACATCCCAAAACATACAATAATCAATCACATATTATTAGTCACATCATATAATGCAATATATGAAAAATAACAATATAATTACCGAGGAATCCAGTCAAATCCCTCCAATCTGTTTTCCTACATCTACAGACGTTAGTCAACATAAAAAACACTAATTTTATATCAATACGAAATAATAAAATAAACAAAATTAGTATTTAACCAACAATTTCATATATATATATATATATATATATAACTGTATATAACATTTTAGCCAATTTAATTGCAATGCATTCAAACAACCATCACACATCATTCAATCATCATTTGTCAATATTAAATAACGTTTATAATATTATAAAACTGGACAAAGTTAGTGAACTGCAATAGCTCGAATTTCCATACACTTTGAGTTGACTAATTACACGACACGTCCAACCCAAATTGCATAGAAACACGAATCATTAATAGAAAGAAATTAGAGGATGAGAAGAAGAAAGGATGAAATATTAGAATAGAAGAAAACAAAGAACACAAATCTCACAGCGGAACGAATAAAATATATTATAACATATGTTTTGAAATACAAACTTGGTAACTATATATACACACCATCATCAGAGCATAACAGCGATTTCTGGAACAGTTATAAACACATGTTTCCAGATACAAACATAATACACAGCGGAAAATATGATAGTTTACACTTAACTGGTGAAGCCTCCTGCTTCAAGCTCCTCCAAGTGAATCTGTAAAATCCTGACTACTTGACTGCCTATACAAATTTGGGCACCTAAGAGTTTAGGAAAAACAAAACAAAAATAAACTCTAGGTCAGTCACGGGACTGGTGTGAGTAAACTCCAACAATTTGTTTAACTTTCAAAAATCCTTTTGAAAGAAATGATAGTCGTAATACTGATGCACACATAAACACAAATGGTTTTTACCTTACGATAACCAAAAATATTTTTGATATCAAATCTCCTGATATTATAATAATGTCTACATCAAATGTATAACAATTTAGCAGAACGCTTGCATCTCATGCTCCATATATAATATAAAATCAAAAACCGCAGGGCGCTTATTGGAGAATGGATTTCCAACTATGACAAGTTATCGAACCACCTTCCGATCAGTGTACTCTAGAGGGGATACACTGGGGCTTAACAAGAACATCTTGCAACCCGATCACACATGGTTGGTCACCCATTTAACTTGAGTGTACCGATCATATTATCACCAACAGTTGTGATCGGCAACCATTACCAAAAGCATACAACAGCGAATAGAATAAGAAGTAAATGAAATTTCTCTAGATCAGGTGATAATACCCCTAATGGGAATGACCCACTCGGCCATGCTGCCTGCCCGATTTTTTTCATTTCCTGGGAGATGAGACTTGAGATCGCATTTTCCCTTCTGAACATCTTGCCACCATTTACTTTGAATGCCACATCGTTAGACATTTGTCCATAACAAACCAAAGGCACCATCCCATCAATCCATCTTGGGCAATTTCTTCCTAGGATTAACAAAAAAAGCCCTTGCATTTTACTTCGTCTTTAATTATGTCCAGCATAAGCTGATTCGTAACGCTTATGCCAATAAAGAGCGGTTTTCAGACAAATAATCTTATCCCGGTCTTCTTTTTCATTAGTTCCCATGGTGCTTTTGCTGAAATAATTCAAATTCGTTGCTCTACCTTTCTACAGAGCAACCCCACTCTTCACCTTTGAACAATTACACATCTGGACCCTCCATCTACATTTCAATATGCATACAACTCCAAATCCTTCCCAGAAGAACACAATCTCCACCATTTCACCTATACAAACAATACACCTTTACCAAAATTCTACTCACCAGAATTCCAACAAACCTCCATTACACAACACTTTGGACTTTTGGAAGTTTTCAAGACCATGCCGACCCTAACCATCCACTTACAAAAACCAAAGCATCTTCCCTTTTTTCCTCACTGATCACTTATCACAAACACTTCCAAACAGAAATTCCCCCAGAATCAAACTCTACATCACTATAACATAGATTATTACTTTACCCAAGCCTGACTGCACCATCACTAACATTCTCTTACTATGCTCAATGCCACCATGCCCAACAGGAATCACTCACGCCTCCTACAGCTAAACCGCATGCTCCAGAAGAATAAAAACCACCTACGCCATTTACAGAACTTCCCTCCACTCCTTCCTATCAAAAATAATGTTTGAACCTCCCCTGTACATACAACAAATAACACAAACACATTACTGTCCTCCCATAGCAAACATGCATCATTTGTAAATCACACATCACCCTTAAATGACTTAACCAAGTTTCTCATCTTTTCCTCCTCCGTTAAAAAAACAGACCCCTTCCAACATCTCGTCTCCTTCCTACATGACCGGAGATGACCCCAGACTACTGCGACTTTACCTCAGTCTGCCTCAACCAAACAGCAAACTGCAACCATTTGCCACCTCCCAGGCCCACTCGGCGGTCTTCGCAAACACCCCCTCAGTGTAGACGGTCAACAGAGAAAAAGAATGAACTTTATTTGTTCAACACTCCTTCCAACTCATCATGAAGATGCAGACCTCTTTTCCGAACCCAAAATGATCATTTAAATCGCCAAATATGAAACCCTAAGTTCGTTGTTTATTTCCGAACCCATCAGATCTCCGGCACCCTTAATGAAAATAGTATAGAAGGAAAGCTCTTCTTTCCAGAGTCCAAAATCAAAGATTTGGATTTTTCGACTAGTAATCGAATTTTAATTGATTACCTGAAGAGGCGATTTTATTTTGCTGAGAAGAGGAGATGGCATCTTGTTGGATTTCTTTGACAACGCAATTCATTTGGACTGTGAGAGATAGGGTTTGGTATTTGGATATTTATAAGGAGAAAATAATGTTGTTTAATTATTATTGAAACTTAGGGTCCAAGTAATGCGTTAAAACCATTATATACAACTTCCGGTCCTAATAAAAATTGAAACCTAACATAATAAAATATTCCAAACACGACGGAGCTGGTTTCATCGAAAATGGAGATCGTTTGAATAATAACCCTTCTCAAGGATCCAATTTAAATTAAAATAAATCAATTTCAAAATACCTCAATGCAAAAATAATATAATATTGTAATCGGACATACTCGGGCAGAATTTATTACAGTATCCAACTAAAATATTTCTGGTTCAGTTCAACCAAATCGATATTCAATATATTAAAAATCCTTTTTATTTTATATAATATATCGTTATATTTTTAATATGAATTCCATAGTGACTGTTTGAAAATTTGATTTGGACATAAAAAAAAAATCTACAATATGAAATCTCGATTTTTCACTTCCATTAGAAAAATATAATGAAATAAATCCGAACGTTTCTCTTTTTTTTTTTTGGCAAAGCCGACGGGGGTTGAATGGCTCTCTACCATTTTATTAATATACCAAAGTCGAGTACAAAGGGATACATAGGTAGAGAAAAAATAAAAAAAGGGAAAACAAAGAACACATGGCATACCAAAGCCTTAAGAAGTTAACACAAAACACATATATACGGTACAAGCAAGGGCTCTAGCCAAAAATACCAGGGTCTTATGTAAAATTAAGATATTTAAGTCCGTCCCTGATGTCACGCCAGACCGTTTGCTTCCATGTCGTTTGGTTCAGCACTTTATTCGGTTCAAAGACGTTGTTGTTGCGTTGCCTCCGTATTCCGCATATTATTTTCTTGAGAACAAAACAGAAAATCCTTGCTTGTGTACTCTTTCCTCTCGTTCGAGTGTGAATTCTGTTCCATTCAGCTATGCTCAGGCTAATACATTGCGCTTCATGAAGACAGAGCAAGGCTTCATTCCATATTGAAATAGTAGTTGTACACTCAAAAAAAAGGCGCTGCATAGTTTCCTGTTACGTATTACATAGCAGGCATTTTGGATTCACTTCCATTCAAAAACAAGCTAGCCTATCCTTCGTTAAAAGAGCACCAGCCGTCACCTTCCAAAACAAGACATTTTCTTTAGCTTTGTTATCATTTCTCCATACCGCCTTGTGCCACCTGGAATTAACCAAAGATGAAGTACCACACAGTAAGTTATACATGCTGTTAATACCGATTTGCTCACCTTTGCATTTCCATACAGTAGTACCAGCGGCAAAGCCATAGGCCTCAGCAAGTCTAATTCTGGTCCATAGCGCATTGACTTTTTGAAATGCACTTGAAGGTAAAAAAAACAATTATCAGAAGAGGTGTCACTTATTTTGCTAGCAGTAGGGATACCTGAGAGTTCAAGCTCCATGTTGGAGATGGTTTGACAGTTAATGGTTCCATAATCCACCCAGGGATCAGTCCAAAACCGAGCTTGTTGAAAAGCAGCTGCACCATATTTGAAGTATGGAAGAATTTTCAGTCTCAAGTTGAGGATACTCTTCCATGTCCAACTATAATTCGGCAAGATTTTCATGTCCCAAAAACAGTTGTGCTTGATTATATTCTCGTGAGACCAATGAACCCAAATACTTTTTTTCATGCTTAATAGATTATCAATAAGTAAAACAAAAGCTGCTGATTCCAAACCGTTGTATTAATAATCCCAAGCCCCCCTTTTTTTATAGGTTTTTCAAGCTCTCTAAAAGCTATAGGCACCATAAATTTATTGTGAATGTTTCCTTTCCATATAAATCTCATGAAGGCAGTTTTAATCATACTAAGGAGTTTGTGAGGGAGAATGAAAGTTCTAGCCCAATAAACTTGCATAGAGATTATAACTGACTTCACCAGCGTTATACGCCCCTCTTGACTAAGTAATTTCGTGGACCAACACTCAAGTTTAGCGGTGATTTTCTCAAATAAAGGCATGCATTGCGCAGTTGTAATTCTGGAAGTGGCCAGCGGTAATCCCAGGTAAGTGGGGTTATCGCTGCTACTATTCAGCCCGGTTAAAGTGTGAATTTGCTGCATTCTCAATTGGCTAACTCCAGCTACCATAATTTCAGACTTACTAAAATTTATTTTTAGACCAGTCATTAAATAGAATTAGTCTAGAACAGACATGATATTTATGAGAGTATTGTCATTCGGTTTACAAAAGATTACCAAATCATCGGCAAACATAAGCGCTGTCGTACATGGGTTTTTGCATTTGGGGTGTAAATCGAACTTATTATTGTCAACTAAGTTATTAAGCATACCCGTAAGCAATTCCATTACCATTATAAATAGGTAGGCGGATATCGGATCTCCTTGACGTATACCTTGTTTGCTATCGAAAAAACCAACTGAGTTACCATTGACATTCACAGAGAAATGGGGGGTGCTAATACATTCATAGATCCAAGCATTAAACTTGCGCGGAAAGTTCATATAGCTCAAGATCCTAATGATAGAATTCCATTGTAGGGTGTCAAAAGCTTTCTTAATGTCAAGTTTTAACAAAGCACGCGGCGAAATATTTTTGTTATTATAACCTTTAATGAGTTCGTGCGCCAAGAAAATATTGTCAGTTATGTTACGAGTTGGAAGAAACGCCGACTGATTAGAAGATATTACATACGGAAAAACAACTTTAATTCTAGTCGCTAAAACTTTAGAAATGCACTTATAAATAGTATAGCAACAAGAGATCGGCCTATATTCGGTAACAAGATTCGCATTGCGGTTCTTCGGAATTAGCGCAATGGTAGTGTTATTGAATGCAGGAAGCATGGTAGATCTAGTGAAAAATTGTTTGACAGCCTTAGTAACGTCTTTACTAACAATATTCCACTTTTGTTGAAAGAAAGTCGCATTGTACCCGTCTGGCCCCCCGCTAGAATTTTTATTTAGAGAAAATATAGCATCTTTGATTTCAGTTTCAGTTATAGTAGATTTCAATGTAAGGCATTGCGCCTCATTTAATTTAGGCAACATGTACGGGTTAATTTCACCGAGTATGGGCCTAAAGTTATCGCTATTCCCAAACAAAGAGTAATCTATAAAAGCAATTTGAATGCCTATCTCGGTGAAATGTACGTGGCCATGCTGGTATGTGACCATGTGGATATCCTGCTTCTTTTGTTTTGCTTTTAGGGCAGCATGGAAATACGCAGAGTTCCTGTCTCTATCTTTATACCACTTGGTACGCGCCTTTTGTTTACTCATCTGAGCTTCAGTTTGGAGAGCATTGGCCAGGTTGATTGAAAGTTCGGATTCCATAGAAGCAAGGGCACCATTGGAAGGATCATTCATCATTTGCTGTTGTATGCCCAAGAGTTGAGTCATCCAAGTAGATGAAAGTAGGCTCCCACTGCCGAATCTATTACTCACCCACGCTTTGAGATCATACTTGAGAGCTTTCAGTTTTTTGTACAGCACAAACATAGGGTTACCATAGCATGGGGCATTCTAAGCGGTGCTAACAATTTCACTAAAGTCAGGTTCTTTAGTCCAACAGTTAAAATTTTTAAAACCAGGTCTTCTAGTGTTAGTTTGCTTGCCAATATGCAATAACAGAGGAGAGTGATCAGATAATATTGGTTGCAAAATTTCATTATATAGAGACGGCCAAAAGTTAAGGGCGCAACTATTACAGAAGGCGTGATCAATTCTAGTGTAAGTTCTAGGCCCATCACGTTTACTATTATTCCAGGTGAATTCGCAACCAAAAGAACTAATTTCCATAAGGTCTGATCTGCTAATCGCTAATTTAATGGGTCTAATTTCCTGTTGAGTAACGACAGTGCCTCCTATTCTATCAGAAAATTTAAGAGGTGAATTGAAATCACCGCAAACTATCCAAGGTATATTACTCTATTTTAAGGTTGGCATAACGTTAAAAAACACCTCCCTAGCAGCAGATGAGTTAAATGCATACACGAAAGTGCAGTAAAAATAAGTCGTTGTGGGAATGTGTTGAATGTGGCAGTGTATATGTTGTTCAGAAGAACTTACAGTGGTGAATCTAAGAACGGAAGGATCATAAAGAATAAGAATCCTACCATAACTTGCAGAGGAAAGATTGTGGACGAAGCCCCATTCATAATTTATGTACCTAGCTGCTCTGTTCGTGAGCTCTTCATTAAGTTTAGTTTCAAGGATGGCGATTGCTCCAAGCTTGTAATTTCTAATCAGCTTTTTACAGTGGTCTAGCTTGATGTCCGAGTGGGCACCCCTAATGTTCTATGCGCATAAGTTTTGTATCATTGGATTAACCGTATGTTTTTGTTTGCACTACTTGCTTTAGATCTAGTTAGGACGTAAGAAGCTTCGTTATGTGTTTGTATGTTTTTTAGAGAAGCGATGGCTGAAGGGGAGATTTTTCTTTGCTTAGTGCTCATGTTATTTTGCTTCTCGTCGAATTTCTTCCTTTCTTCGTAGAATTTAGATGCAAGGGGAGATTTATGTCCTGGTGGTAGCGCAATACTGGAAGTAGTACCCGTACCATCGTTGCAGTCTTCCCCTAAAGACGGCTGAGTAGTTTCTTGATTGTTTCCAGTGATGACTTCACTATTTCCCATCTGGGAGTTGATACGATCGATTCCTTTTTTTGTATACAGCGCATCCTTAAACAGCTCTCCTTTATCGACAAATTCCTGAGAGTCATTCTCCTTTTTTCCAATCTTCTTCCTCTTCTGCTTTCCAAACCCATCATGTAGCACCGCCTTCCTTTGCCCCTCCACCGCAACCTCTGCCAGCTCCCCCCGACCCTCCTGCACAACCTCCCCCTAGCATCCTAGCCCAGGCACCTTCCTCCTCTATTCTAGCCATAATTCCACCTCTGCTTTCCTCCTTTCTCCTTTCCTCCTCCACGGCTCAACCTGCTCTGCCCGATCTGGGAGGTTGAAGTTCAAAACATTAAATTACTAAAGAAACTACTAAGCCTTAATGGAAGAGGTTTCTTATTTCAAAGAAATCCGACTTATATTGGATTATGTATATTCAATTGAAGTTCAAAACGTTAAATTACAAACTATTGAGACATAAGGAGCTCGGTTTAAATTATATTATAAATTATACGAAAACTTCGTTTAAATTAGTAAATTCAATACAAATTCCCATTTATAATTCAAATAAATATCTATAACAAATTTAAATATTCAGAATTCAACGGCTAAAATCCGGGTCGTTACATTCCTTCCCCCTTAAAACAATTTTGTCCTCGAAATTGCTATGCAGTAATGCTATAACTCTATCTCCTCATAACCTACTTAGTTGAAATCTTATATTCCATATATTCATAACCCAGCTCTTACCCGACCTTTGAATTCTCATACCAATACTCGACCATTCATAATTCTTTCCAAATGATCTGTCCACCATTTTCGGACAATCCATCGTCACTTTCTCGTCTTCAATCCATATGCTCTTCTGCATATCCACACTCATTCCAATTGATTTTAAATCCATTTTTCAATTTCATTATTCCACTTGAAATTTTATTAACCAATTCTGGTTTTCTTATTACAATTAACAACTTGATTTTAAATTATCAAAAAAATTCTTCAAAATTTTCTGACTTTTTAAATTTTCAAAAAATTTCGCCAGCATCTCCCATGGGCAGCTCAATCGGTACAATCACAACTCGCCTTTCTAGGCCTTCTCCAATCCAAAAGAAAATCAAAAAGCCAAGCCGCTTGCCCCATAGGCTCATAAAACCATCAAACCCAAGTAATATTGTAAACATGTACCTTTTGTCGGGCATAAATTCTATCTCTTGCATTCGCCTCCATTCAATATCTGCTCAGCATAAATATATCCATTTCCAGTTGGTTTCAAATCAATCAAACTTCCATTTTTTAACTCTTCAATCAACTTCTAATTAGTTCACGTCCATTCTATCCATTCAAATCTGATTTCTATTAAAGTCAATCCACTTATTATACTTGAATCAAAATTTATCACAATTCAATTTCAATTGACGACATCCAATATATATTCAACTTGCTTATTCATAAGTCGAATTCATATTAATATTTCGAATCTCAACATTTTCTTTATTTAATTTCCTTCAGAATTATTTCTAATCCAATCTAATTTGGTTCCACTAGGTTAAATTTCAATTCATTTGATAAATTTTTACCATTTCAATCTATTCAACTTATACAAGTTAAATTTTAGTTTCAAAATTCAAATTTCCGGGTTTTATTTCAAATTAGTTTGAAATCATATATATATATACATATATTTTTAATCAACTCAATTCAAAACATTTAAATTTCTAAAATATCTTGTCGTTTTCAAACAAAATTTTCATTCCTAAATTACTATGGTTGCAATCCATCACTCAGAAACTTGAAAATGAATACCGATAGTGTCGCGGTCCATTATCAAAATTATTTTCTTGCCGCTGAAGTGATTTAAGTGCTTAATACCTTTAAAAATACATTTAAACCATTCTTATTCAAAAATACTTTAAAGTAATGTTATATTTCTTTATAATATTTCAGAAAATATTTTCTAAACACCCGGAATTTAAATTCCAATTTTGGTATGAACTTAATTTTGGTTTATTTCATTTGTACACATTATCCGTATACAAATTATATAACCATTTCAATATTTCATAATTCCATTTGATTTTAATAACAATCAACACATTCATATATAATAATTCAAAAATTATTCCTTTTATATCAAACTAATTTTCGGGCAAAATTATTTCATTTACCCATTTTAAAACAATACTTTATCGATTTGCTTTGTTTGAGAGTTTAGAAACACCTATCGATACAGTTGAACATCCTGTATCGACCAGAATTCATAAACCACTCAACAAACCAACCAATACAATATAAAACAATTTTAAATCAAATTTACAAATATGCTCTCTTGTATATAAACTCAAAATCAATCTAGGGTGTTACTAACCCCATCTCTATTGAGTTACGCCACAGAGCCAAGGTTATTACTCAACCTTCGACTCTGACACCAAATGTAATTGCCTAAATTTCCATACACTTTGAGTTGACTAATTACACGATACGTCCAACCTAAATTGCATAGAAACACGAATCGTTAATAGAAAGAAATTAGAGGATGAGAAGAAGAAAGGAAGAAATATTAGAATAGAAGAAAACAAAGAACACAAATCTCACAGCGGAACGAATAAAATATATTATAACATATCTTTTGAAATACAAACTTGGTAACTGTATATACACACTATCATCAGAGCACAAAGCGATTTCTGGAATAGTTATAAACACCTATTTCCGGATAAAAACATAATACATAGCAGAAAATATGATAGTCTATAGCTAACTGGTGAAGCCTCTTGCTTCAAGCTCCTCTAAGTGAATCTATAAAATCCTGACTACTTGACCGCCCATACAAATTTGGGCACCCCAGAGTTTAGGAAAATCAAAACAAAAATAAACTCTGGGTTAGTCATAGGACTGGTGTGAGTAAACTCCAACCGTTGGTTTAACTTTCAAAAATCCTTTTGAAAGAAATGATAATCATAAGACCGATCCATACATAAACACAGATGGTTTTACCTTACGATAACCAAAAACATTTTTGATACCAAATCTCGTGATATTATAATAATGTCTACATCAAATAAATAGCAATTTAGCAGAACGTTTGCATCTCATGCTCCATATATAATATAAAATCAAAAACTGCAGGATGCTTATTAGAGAATGGATTTCCAACTATGACAAGGTATGGAACCACCTTCCGATCAGTGTACTCTAGAGGGGATACACTGGGGTTCAACAAGAACATCTTGCAACCCAGCCACACTTGGCTGGTCACTCATTTAACTTGAGTGTACCGAGCATATTATCACCGACGGTTATGATCAGCAACCGTTACAAAAGCATACAGCAGCGAACAGAATAAGAAGTAAATGAAATTTCTCTAGATCAGGTGATAATACCCCTAATGGGAATGACCCACTTGGCCATGCTGCTTGCCCGATTTTTGTCATTTCCCTGGTGATGAGGCTTGAGGTCACGATTTCCTTTTTGAACATCTTTCCACCATTTACTTTGAATGCCACATCGTCAGACATTTGTCCATATACGTTGCCCTGGGTCTGGACAAATCGAATGTACCATCCCATCAATCCATCTTGGGCAATTTCTACCTAGGATTAACAGAAAAGCCCTTGCATTTTACTCCGTCTTTAATTATATTCAGCATAAGCTGATTCGTAATGCTTATGCCAATACAGAGTGGTTTTCAGATAATAAATCTGATCCTAGTCTTCTTTTTCATCAGTTCCCACGGTGCTCTTGCTGAAATAATTGCAATCCGCTACTCCACCTTTTTAACACAGCAATCCCACCCTTCACCTTTGAACAATTACACATCTGCACCCTCCATCTTCATTTCAATGTGCATACAGTTCCAACTCCTCCCCAGACGAGCACAGTCTCCACCATTTCACCTATACAAACAATCCTCCTTTACCACAATTTTACTCACCAGAATTTCTCCAAACCTCCATTACACAATACTGTGGACTTTCTGAAGTTTTCAAGACCATGCCGACTCTAACCATCCACTTACAAAAACCAAAGCATCTTCCCTTTTTTCTTCACTGATCACTTATCACAAACACTTCCAAATAGAAATTCTCCTAGACTCAAACTCTACATCACCATAACATAGATTATTACTTTACCCAAGCCTGACTGCACCATCTCTAACATTCTCTTACTAAACTCAATGCCACGATGCCCAACAGGAATCACTCACACCTCCTACAACTAAACCGCATGCTCCAGAAGAAAATAAACCACCTACGCCATTTATAGAACTTCCCTCCGCTCCTTCCAATCAAAATACTGTTCAAACCTCCCCTATACATACAACAAACAACACAAACACACTACTGTCCTCCCATAACAGACATGCACCGTCTGTAAAACACACATCACCCTTAAATGACTTAACCATGTTTCTCATCTTTTCCTCCTCCGTTAAAAAAACAGACCCCTTCCTACATCACGTCTCCTTCCTACATGACTGGAGATGACCCTGGACTATTGCGACTTTCCCTTTGTCTGCCTCAACCAAACAGCGAACTACAACCATTTGCCACCTCCCTGCCCCACTCGACGGTCTTCACAACCCCCTCAGTATCGACGGTCAACAGAGAAAAAGAATGAACTTTATTTGTTCAACACTCCTTCCAACTCATCATGAAGATGCATATATCCTTTCCGAACCCAAAATGATCATATAAATCTCCAAATACAAAACCCTAAGTTCACTGTTCATTTTCGAACCCATCAGATCTCCGTCACCCTTAATGAAAATAGTATAGGAGGAAATCTCTTCTTTCCAGTAGACCAACAAATCAAAGATTTGGATTTTCCGACTAGTATATGATTTTTAATTGACTATTTGAGGAGGCGATTTTATTTCGCTGAGAAGAGGAGATGACGGCTTGTTGGATTGCATTGACCACTCAATTCATTTGGACTGTGAGAGATAGGATTTGGTGTGTGGATTTTTGTAAGGAGAAAATAATGTTATTTAATTATTATTGAAACTTAGGATCCAAAAAACGCGTTAAAACCATTATATATGACTTCCGGTCCCAACAAAAATTGAAACCGTGACATAATAAAATATTCCAAACACGACGGAACTGGTTTCATCGAAAATGGAGATCGTTTGAATAATAACCCTTTTCAAGGATCCAATTTAAATTAAAATAAATTAATTTTAAAATACCTCAATATAACAATTATAAAATATTGTAATTGGACATATTCAAGGAGAATTTTATGCAGTATCCAAATAAAATATTTCTGGTTGAGTTTCAAACCAAATCGATATTCAATATATTAAAAATCCTTTTTATTTTATATAACATATCATTATATTTTTAATATGAATTCCATAGCGACTATTTGAAAATTTGATTTGGACATAAAACAAAATCTACATTTTGAAATCAAAATTTTTCACTTCCATTAGAAAACTACAATCAAATAAATCCGAACGGTTCTTGTTTCAAAGAAATCCGACTTATATTGGATTCTATATATTCAATTGAAGTTCAAAACGTTAAATTATGAACTACTGCAACATTAGGAGCTCGATTTAAATTATATTATAAATATACGTTAAAACTTCGTTTAAATTAATAAATTCAATATAAATTCACATTTATAATTCAAATAAAATATTAAAAAAATATTCAGAATTCAACGGCTAAAAATCTGGGTCGTTACATGAATTTACTCACCTTGGTCATTAATAGTTGAATAATGATTAACGTTAGTTGATTTAATCAGACGATTTATTTTGCGTAAAATTGTAATAATTTCCAAATCTTTCCAAACTAGTTCTAGTATGTTGCCCAGGACCATACGATCCTAACGTGCCAAGTTGTTCGTAAAACTGACCATGCATGAACGAGATATTATGTTTATAAGTTAAATATATTATTAAATAAAAACTTAACTTATTTTAAACAAAATGGCCTAACCATTTATATCAGTTCAATATTTACTTCCAACCATTTCTCTCTAACTTCAGTCCGATCCGCTAATTCACGTTTCTGACTTTCCCTTTAGTTTGGGCTTTATTTCTTTTCCTCCTTTCTCTTTAAAACTGGGCTCACCATATTGTCTTCCTTTCGCAGCCCATCTCCATTTATACCCCCACTACTACAGTACACACCCTCTTCGTCATTTATAACCCGTCCATTATTCATTACGCAAGCTCCAGTATAAAATTAAACACTTCAAATCTTTGCATTCCTCGTTTCTAACTTATAAAAATTACGTATACACATGGCCTTACCCCATTTATCAGCTCAAGTCTCCATGTACCTGGCCCGACATGCACAGTCTCTTCTTCCACAAATAACAACCTGCCCACCTGTACAACAACCTCCACAAAAAGTATCTCTCCTCCATCCAAATTTCCATTATTACGGGATTTCTCTTTTGAAATAATGCGAGCCCTAGACAATTGGTTTTCACGCAAACACCAGGACCCTTGCCACGATCAAGTCCTCCACCATACCAACATCAGACTTCGTGAAATGTCCTGCATCATTCTCCCCTTCTCACGCCTAGTACAACCATACACGCAATGACCCTCTCGCGCGCCTCCTCTTGTTTCTGACTTGCCGAACGTCACGTCGGTCACAGGGGAGCCTACGAACAAAACTCCACCGAAATTCCTCACCTCTTGGTAAGGGATGTTAAATACTGGCCTGAACACAAATATGACTCTATTTCATAAATTAACGCATCCATCCCCTAAAGCAGTAAACCCCTAGGTGTTGCATGTTTTTTTTAGAGAAATATGAAATGAATTGGTGAAGCCATTAACTTTGGAGTATAATTTTTAGCAACAGAAAATAACCAGGCACACTCATTATGTATTTATAGCGTTATAGGTCTTCATGGCCACGTAATAACTTGAGTAGGTTTGCAGATTAATTTTCATGGTTATGTGTTTTTAGCTTAAATTTCAGAAGTATAGCTTGCGTTATTCATTGATAGCCTGTACTAAGGCTTAGGGGAGAAGGAACCCGGATATATGATATTATTTGTTTTACTTAATTGTTTGTTTATATTTTAGTTTAAACATTTGATGGTGTTCTAATATAATGTTGTTGATTAAACTTGAGTGATGCACTAAATTTTGAAGTAATTGGAATGAAAAGTCCATGAGTAAACCTACTGTTCCAAGCCAGAAGGATTTAGCAGTTCACTCTTTTCAAAAAAAAATATTTGTTTCATTCTCGACAAAGAACATTCTAAAGTCACTTAAAAGCAATTAGTAACATAATAAAATATGCTACTCCATACACGTAATGATTCCTTTGTTTTAAAACAAAACCTTAACAGTAACCCGCTACATAAAACTCCGTCTGCATACGACTTGCTATTGACAAAAATAAAAATACCATCGCGCACAGTAGTGTGCCACAATCACAAACATATAATAAAATAGACAAGTTAACTATTTCTGTGAAATTTCAAAAGTTCTCATATAGGGTGTAAAATACTTCAAACAAAAACTAGCTTATTTTTCCAAAATAAAAGTTACAGAAAAATTCTATCAATTAAACTGAAAATATGACTTAAAAATCTTATCCAAATTCCAAACCAATGATTTAAGAAATGAAATTAATTGCTATGGATTATAAATGATTACATAGCGACTGTTTGTAAATTTGATGACGAAATCTCGATTTTTCACTTCCATTAGAAAAATATAATCTTATAGATTCAAACATTTCTTGTTTCAAAGAAATCCAAGTTAAAATGAACCCTATATAGTCGTTGAAGTTCAAAACTCAATATTACGAACTACCATGACGTTACAAGCTCGAATTATAATTATATTATAATTTATACGTTCAAACATCGTTTATAAATATATTTGTTATTCTAATTCGAATATAAACTCGATTAAATTTCTCAAATAATCCAATTTATACGAAATTTCCAGTTCAACTATTTCTGGCTATTTCGAAAATTAAATTTCATTACCCCATTGTTTATATTAATTAAATATTCCAAATATTTTAGTTCAAACCACTTAAATTATCAAACCTCTATATTAAAGTAGTTAAATAAATTAATTGTTAAATTACTAAAAATTCGGGACGTTACAATCTTCCCCCTTAGAATAATTTCACCCCGAAATTACTAAGCCAGAAAAATGCTATCATCCTATTAACTAGAATAAAAATCCTTTATTTCACTCCTTAATTTCAGTTCCAACTAAACTAATTAATTTCAATTAAAATATTAATTTTTTCCTATTAATGAAAATTTTCAAAAATTCCTAAATTTTCTTACATCTTAAACTCTTGAAAAATTTCGCCAACATCTCCTTTCCACGGCACAATTGGTACAACTACAACTCGCCTCTCCAGACCTTTTCGAATCTAAAAGAAAATCAAATAGCCAAGCGACTTACCAAATTAGCTCGTAAAAATCTCATACTCAATATAATATAAACTCGTACCTTTTTGTTGGGCATGTAACTTTGTCTCTTCCGTTTGCAATTAATTCAGTATATACTCATGCATTCTCAATTGATTTCAAATCAATTTATCTTCAAATCCAATCTTCGCTTATATCTAAGCCAACTTCCATTTTCAAACTCCAGTTCTAATTCAAATTCCAAATTCTTACTCAAAAATCCGATCCCATTCCAAAATCCTATTTAATAAATCCAATTACTTAACCAAGTTAAATTCTACTCCAATTCAATTCCCAGTTAACGTGTTTCAATTCAATTCCAATTTGCTTTTACAACTTTTTATTTAATTTGTTTTTTATTCATACAATCTTTACCTAGGAGTTTCAAATAGCTTAGCTTTTCCAAAAATCAAATATCCTTTTCTGGAATTTCAAAACAACTTGTTTTCCTAAAACAATTCAAAAAAAAAATCTTCGGTAGTAATCCATCACTTAGAAACTTGAAAATGAACACTGATGATGTAGCCGCCATCATCAAAATTATTTTCCAATGATCGAAGTGAGTTCAATACTATATCATTTCAAAACTTAGTTTAAAACACTTCTATTTTGAAATTTCTTTCAAAATATCCTTTAAAATATTAGAAAGCAATTACAAATTCACCCATGATCTTAAAATTTTCATATATTTTAAATCTGAAATCCATTTACAACACTTTTCCCAGTTTCTAGAGTTTCAACTGGAAATATGTTTTAAATTTAGATTTAATCCCGATTTTCGCCGGTAATTAAACCGACTCAAACTGTTCATAAAGACAAATTGTTATGGGTACATACATATCTTGTTTGATGTTTTCTTCTTCCGCTGAGAGCATTGGACCATCTGATTGAATATATTATAGTAATACAAATTCTGTTTGGTTATTTATAACCATCTCACTTATAATCTTATTTGGTTATAATAACAATCAACACATTCCATATATACTATAATAATTCCAAGATTTATACTTCTTTTATACCAAAAATATAATTTAGGTAAAATTATTTTATTTACCCTCCTTTTCAAAACGAACAATGTCGGTTCATTGTACTCGAGTGTTTAGAAACCCCTATCGACATTGTGGTGCCTCACCGTCGGTCAGAATTCATAAGCCACTCAACCAATAAATCCCCACAATATAAAATAATTTTTATACAATCTACAAATATGCTCTCTCATATATACATACTTAACTCAATCTAGGGTATTACTAACCCCATCTCTACTAAGTTACACCATAGAGCCAAGGTAATCGCTTAATCATTAACTTTGATACCACTGTAACGAGCAAAAGATTTTCGACCTCGAAAATCGACATAAAACACTGAAACTTCCCGTATTTTTAAATATAAAAAAATAAGGATAAATTAATTAAGTATCCAGAATTAAGTAAAACGGACTGTGCCATTGTGTCCGTCTCGAAATTCTGGTCAAGATACACACCTGGTTTGTGAAAACGGACACCGTATGAAGAAGCTATGAGCATTAGAAGTTTGTATACATATAAGGAGCTTATATGTATATATATTAAATAAATATATCCTGAAAATTAAAAAAAATCAGTTCAAAAATCAAAATGACAGACGGGAAAGTTTAAAGGGAAAATGGACCTTTGGTGATCGACCTAGGGGTAGACCCACCAACAGGGGTGTCGGACCTAGGGGTCGACCCACCCGAGGATCCAGAAAGTTCTTCTGACATGTTCGGTTCTGATATCTTAAATTTTGATTTGAGGGTCCTGGTTCTCCGCTAATCCTATAAATAATACCCTAGACCTAACACTAGACATCATAATTCGGTGGCTACGCTGGAGCTCTACCATGGCTCTCTCTCTCTCTCTTCTCAAATCTATTCTGAAAATTAAAATACTAGCCTAGGAAAATATGGATTCAGATCTGGAAGAGGGAATCAACGTTAATAAAAAGATTATTGAATCATGTAAGAAAGGTAAACATCTTGATCCAATCTATTGAATTCTTCCTATTTCTTTCCCTTCTCTTTTAATGAAAATAGTCGATCCACGTTATTAGGTTTCAAATCAAATTAAAGGGGAAAGGAAATCCATGGATGATAGAGCGGATCAAATCCAATATTTGGGAAAAGAAGGAAAGGTGAGTGGGTTTAAATATACTTTTTGAATAATAGTACCTCTATCGTTTAGCATTCCCCTTTTAATAAATTGTGAAATTGCCAATTTAATTATAAATTGCTATTATAACAAGTTGGGACGTTAATATGAATAGATCAGGAAATTCATATATTGAATCTATTAAATTGAGGGAATGATTAGCATGATATAACGTCAAAATTGTTAATATGAATAATTCATATACTGAATCAGTTGAAATGTTTACATGTTATAATATTAATTTGAACATGTGGGAAAAATTCATATATTGGATTAGTTGGAATGCTAAAAAGTTTACATGTAAATTTGTCCCAATTATATACAGGGAATAATTGGAGTAAGAATACGAATATATGGATTCATGTTAGCGTAGAATCGAATAAATATGGGTATGGGCATTGACCAAATTATGTTTAAAGATCTTAAATTGGATCGTAAGTATAGAAAAATGACTTGGGCGCAAATGGGATCATATGTAAAATATGAATTGGCATAATTCGAATAATATGAATTTAGACATATAACCCATCATGAATATAATCAGGTAAATGGGCATTAACACCTAAAAAGGCATAGGTTTAAATAATTGATAATGAATGCCTAGGATTACAATTAGAAATTGTAATTGCACTTATGACATGAGGTTAGGTTGCATTAGTGGTGGAAGTCTGTCCGGACCCGACCGGCATATCCAGCAGCTACTAATGTTGAACCTAATGCGAGAGGTCTAAGTGCGCAAATATGAGAAGGGCTATGACACGAGGTTAGGGCCAACTTGTGGAAGAAGTCAACCCGGACCCGACCGGCATATCCGGCATCCACAAGTTGTAGGTCTAATGTGGGAGGTCTAGCCATTCTGAACCATAAATGGACATGGTAATGAATTTGACTACTTAACTTAATCTAATCCATATGGATTATATGAATATGAACTAAATTTAGGGTTAAGAAAAATTGGTTGGACAGTGGGTGGCCTAGGCAAATCTAAGGGGGTGGGTAATATTTACGTATAGGCCCACAAACATTGCCCTATAAGGTTATGTAATTAAAGACACCTAGTGGTATACATAACCAGTAGAAATAATAAAGTTATGTAATTAAAGAAACCTTTTAGGGTAAGCATAACTTGTAGAAATGATAATCACCTATTATAAATAAATAACATTAATAAAAATGTTGCATAATAGGTAGACTTGTCCAAGGGACAAGTGAAGATTATAACTTAGGAAATGGGATAACTGGCGAAACGAGTTAAGGGACACTTAATTATAAGTTAAGTAAATAGTAAATGGGGAAAGCTGGAAACCAGTTAAGAAAAAGGGAGAAAATATATTGTACTTAATTATAAATCAAGTAATCTGTAAGCTTGGAAGTCTGAAACCCCATTGATGAGAGTGTTTAGGCTTGTCCTAGGGACAAGAGGAAATTATAACATAGGTTATAATAAACGGGTAGAGAAACTTATTAATGGGCCTTAGTTAATAGAACTAAGTTAATAAGTAAACAACGATAAGTTGTATTGACAATGTAAAATGGAATTATGATTAAATGGGAAAGAATGAGGAAAACTTATGAAATGAAATAAGTTATATTTAATCATAAATGGTAAGTGACATGTTAATTATAAAACATGTGAATTGGATATACTTAATTACATATTAAGTAAAACATGTTATTGTAATGATGAAATCAAAAAGAATATAAAAAGTGATTGTGGATTACAGACCTTGGGCCACAATCTAGAGAATAACATGTGGTGAGCTTATTAATAAACTTAAATGGGTTAAGTTATATGACTGGAATTAATAAGCAAGAGAAAATTGGTAATTTGAATAAGAATTCAATATGAATGGGAATAACCAAGTAACTGGAAATCTGATGAGGTGAGACAAGCACATAAAAGAATGTTCAGACATAGGGTCTAACAACAAGCAAAAGTAAGGCTCTTAGACCAGTCCATACGGTTGAGTGTGAATAACCCAATGGGGTAGATCATCGATGTTATAAGGCACGAGGGGGAGCGCACATTCATCTGATTTTTCTGATGACTCCAAAGGACTGGAAGGGGAAGCACGCAACTTCTTGAGGTACGTAAGGTGATCCTAGTAGTCCTCTGTGCAGCGGCAGAAGTCTTGGGCTATGCTCGCAGAGGTTGGGTCTACGCGTAACTACTGGGTGGGTGAGGCTTGGCTGCAGATGTAGCTATGCAGTCAGAATGTTGTGACGAGGTGACACCAGGGTGGTTCGGCGGTTGCCTCACTAGGAGGCAGAGGGACAAGAGCAACAAGGATAGTAGACTGTCAGACACCCATCATCGGCAGCCAGTGGGACGCGGAAAGACTCAAGCTAAACTCAAGATACCATTTCACCCTTCACTATCAGGGTAAGGGGTTGAGGGGAGACGCCACATGGATGTTTAGATTGTTTGCGTAGGGGAAGTCGCTTAGCTCTAGTACTCTTTACTAGTTGAGGGAGGGGCCGAGGTGGGGCCATAGACACTAGGAAAATGGACCCTAGGTATATCTGTATATAGAGGCTCTTTAAAGACGGGCCTGTACAAGTATGGAAAAGCTCCCAACCAAGTTCCATGTTTCTTGTATCGCTCTGCCATGTACTCGGTGCACATTAGAGGATGTGCGATTGAGGCATCGAACTACAATTGAAGATACGTATGGTGGTCAGTCTAGATACATGCATATCAGTTCTGAGTGTTATATCGTAGACTTGAGGGCATTACTCCGGTATGAATTCGGATTCGAAAAAAGGTGGCAGTCCGTACGTTTGCATAACATAGTAATGACAGATATATGCGAAACGTAATATTGTTACTCATACGTCACTACGGTGTAGGGTGAGGGACTACGTATATTCGATGGTGTTACGGTGGGGACCGTGCGAGTGGGGTACCATGGGGTATACCTCGATATTGGTGGTAGCTACATATACACATTATTAGGTTAATCCACTGGGAAGTAAATGGGTACGACGTGTGTGTAAGCCTTGAGTGTTGTTATCCCAAGTAACCTAATAAATAAGAAAATATGATTGAACGGTATATGTAGGAATATCCAAAGTGTATATTTTAAATCTAGTCACTAGAACTTGTGTTCTGACCCCCCTCCTAATAACATACTCACAGGTTAGATTTGTGGCAGAGACCTGAGACATTGTAGCTTCGGATATTGGTTGGGCAGTATTTCTAATACGGTAAGGCTATATTTTGATTACATTATATTTTATCCATTCCGCTGTGAGATATTTTCTGAGCACTGACATATTTTATGTCTGTCTTTTCTGCAGGATACTAGAGCAAACCAATCCGAGTTTCAATATATTGGAATTTCGAAAAAAAAATCAGTCTGTCGAAATTAGGGTTGTCACATCTGGTATCTGAGCTTAGGTTTAGGATTCCTATATAAATAGTGAGTGAACGTATTTGTATTTTTAAAAATATAAATATTATATATATATACCTAGATCCATAGAGGAACCCACTAAATAGAAAGAGTATAACGTGGTAAGAAATGGGATGTTTGTTTTGTGCACTAAAGGGATGAATATAAGACCCTTAGGTGATTTGGGTGGAAAGTGTACATTGTATTTTGTATGAAAGGAAAATGAATCCCATATGATTAGTATTTCGGGTTAGTGGGTTTTGTGGTAAAACCTTATGGGTTGGAAAAGGTTAAGAAGAAAAAATGGATTAGGAATATGTATAGTTGGGAGAAGTGACCTTGGGGAGTGTCTAGGAAAGCCTAGAAAATTGGAAACCCGCTTTGAGTCTAACCACATTGTTAGCTTTTAAGAACTTGAAATTATAAAAGTTTTGGGAAAATGGTTTATGGTGTTTTCAAGTTTTAATCTATAAATGTTATAGTCTTAAAATATGTAAAGAAGTACAAATTGATTATTTTTTAAAAAGTAAAATTCTCTCAGTAAAAGGTGCATGTTATAGAGAATATATAGCTCGCTAGTTTTCTTGTTATATTTCATACAAGAATTTTTAGTAAAGAAAGATTTTAAATCTCTATTCTTCTGACAACCCTTTTTGATAAATTATTTTAAGATAATTTTGTTGGGTGGACAAAATAAGTGCAGGAATTAAGAATAGAGTGGATGTTTACACCTTGTAGTAAGAGACTAAACCGACCTTATAGGTAAGAACAAGTCATAAACCCGATGGAGAAAATAGTTGTCTGTATCTACTCCAGTTTTGTGATTTGAAAAAAAAATGATGATTTACATTTTTAAGATGACATGTTTTTATGGTTTGGCAAAAGAAATTTTTCATAAGGAAAATAAAGTTTTGACACTTTTAATTTTTGGAAATCAATTTAAATGAAAAAGGGTCAAACCATGTTTTAAGAGTATGGAGTATTTAAGGATTAGTGCCTAGGGAAGACGGGAAAAGTTTTGAGGCTATGAAGCAGATAGCGAGAATTATCTTGGAATAATAGTGAGTTCACGTAGAATGCGTAAGCATTGAAAGCCTAGGATGTTGCTTGAAATAATTATTGGTACACAGCTAGAGATAGTAGTGACTACTTGATAGAAAAGGGCAAGTAAGTGTTTAGATCTTATTACTAATTGTCATGTTAGGGGAAAGACCCGTTACTACACTCTTGTTGGGATCGTTCCATTATTTTGTTCTTGTTAGGTAATTAGGGTAACACCTAAACCTATCGTGGATCCCATAGTTTGGACTTTTCTGGAGGGGGATATAGTTCTGAGACTCTTGGCCCTTAGTAGTAGCTGTGTAAGGTGTTTATTCTCCTGTTTTAGTTGAAAGACTAGAAGGCTTATTTAAATTCAAACTCAGACCAGATAATTAAATAAGCTAAGAAAAGAGAAAATGTATAACTGAAAAAGGAAACAGAAAATTCAGTAAAGTAACAAAAATGGAAAATTATGAGAAAAGATGGATAAAGATAAAAATTTCTAAGATAAGATGAAAAGAAAATCAGCGGCAAAAGGAAAATTTTCTTATGTGGGCTGTGCTTGGATAGGAAAATAGGGAATCTTTATAAATAGTAACATAAAAATCCAAGTACGGTTAGAAAAAGGTTGAAAAAGAAAAGCAGGAGATGCGGAGTTTTCCGTTTTCCACCTTTTTGTAACATAAGAAATCGAATGTAGAAAATTAGATTTTTCTGAAATTTGAAAAATAAAGTTGGTTCGTAGGATTATGGATGCAACAATTGGATGAACTATGCTCTTACTCAGTAAGAGTATGGGAAAATTTGGATGAAAAAGCATTTTGATTTTCAAAATACTGCATTCATGTAGAACTTCCAGTATATTTAGGATGTGAGCATCATATATTAAAAGGATTTCTGAAAATCTTACATACACATAGGAGGTACCGATTAGGCATGCATGCATTATTATGCTGTACTTCACTTTGCGTAAGTGCAAAATGTTTGCAAAAATTGGATGCACACATGATGGATGTATTTTATGCGAGGGGTTAATTTATTTTACCCTTATCAAATTTCGGGGACAAAATTTCCTAAGGGTAGGAGAATGTAACACCCCATACTTTTAAATATAATAAAATAAGTATAAATTAATTAATATTCAGAATTAAGTAAAACGGATTGCGCCATTGCGTCCGTCTCGAAATTCTGGTCAAGACAGACGCCTGGTTTGCCGAAAATGGACGCCGTATGAAGAAGTTATGAGCATTAAAAGTTTGTATACATATAAGGAGCATATATATATATACACAAATATATTAAATAAATATATCCATAAAATTCAAAATAAATCAGTTCAAAAATCAAAATGGCAGACGGGAAAGTTCAGAGGGAAAATGGACCGTTGGGGGTCGACCTAGGAGTCGACCCACCAATAGGGGTATCGACCTAGGGGTCGACCGACCTGAGGATCCAGAAAGTTCTTCTAACATGTTCGGTTCTGATATCTTAAATTTTGATCTGAGGGTCCTGGTTCCTCCAATACTCCTATAAATAAGACCCTAGACCTAACCCTAAACATCATAATTCGGCGGCCTTGCTGGAGCTCTGCCATGGCTCCCTCTCTCTCTCTCTTCTCAAATCTATTTTGAAAATTAAAATACTAGCCTAGGAAATTATGGTTTCAGATCTGGAAGAGGGAATCAACGTTAATAAAAAGATTATTGAATCATGAAAGCAAGGTAAACTTCTTGATCCAATCTATTCAATTCTTCCTATTTCCCTTCTCTTTTAATGAAAATAGTCGATCCACGTTATTAGGTTTTAAATCAAATTAAAGAGGAAAGGAAAACCATGGATGATAGAACGGATCAGATCCAAAATTTGGGAAAAGCAGGAAAGGTAAGTGTGTTTAAATATACTTTTTGAATAATCGTACCTCTATCGTTTAGCATTCCCCTTTTAATAAATTGTGATTGTCTGTTTAATTATAAATTGATGTTATAACAAGCTGAGACGTTAATATGAATAGATCAGGAAATTCATATGTTGAATCTATTAAATTGGGGGAATGATTAGCATGATATAACATCAAAATTGTTAATATGAATAATTCATATATTGAATCAGTTGACATGTTGGAATGTTTACATATTATAATATTAATTTGAACATGTGGGGAAAATTCATACATTGGATTAGCTGGAGTGCTAAAAAGTTTACATGTAAATTTGTCCCAATTATATACAAGGAATAATTGGAGTAAGAATATGATTATATGAATTCATGTTAACATAGAATTGAATAAATATGGGTTTGGTCATCGACCAAATTATGTTTAAAGATCTTAAAATGGATCATGAGCATAGAAAAATGATTTGTGCGCAAATGGGATCATATGTAAAATATGAATTGGCATAATTCTAATAATATGAATTCAGACATATAACCCATCATGAATATATTTGAGTAAATGGGCATTAATACCTATAAAGGCATAGGTTTAAATAATTGATAATGAATACCTAGGATTACAATTATAAATTGTAATTGCACTTACGACACGAGGTTAAGTTGCATTAGTGGTGGAAGTATGCCCGGACCCGACCAGCATATCCAGTAGCCACTAATGTTGAACCTAATGTGAGAGGTCTAAGTGCGCAAATACGACAAGGGCTATGAAACAGGTTAGGCCCAACTTGTGGAAGAAGTCTTCTCGGACCCGACCGACATATCCAACATCCACAAGTTGTAGGTCTAATGTGGGAGGTCTAGCCCATTATAAACCATAAATGGAAATGGTAATGAATTGGACTACATAACCTAATCTAATCCATAGTGATTGTATGAATATGAACTAAAGTCAGGGTTAAGTAAAAATTGGTTGGGCAGTGGGTAGGATAAGCAAATCTAAGTGGATGGGTTATATTTACATATAGGCCCGTAAACTTAGCCCGATAAGGTTATGTAATTAAAGACACCTAGTGGTATACATAGCCGGTAGAAATAATAAATTTATGTAATTAAAGACACCTTTTAGGGTAAGCATAACTTGTAGAAATGATAATCACCTATTATAAATAAATATCATTAATGAAAATGTTGTATAATAGGTACACTTGTCCTACGGACAAGTGAAGATTATAACTTAGGAAATGGGATAACTGGTGAAATGAGTTAAGGGACACTTAATTATAAATTAAGTAAGTAGTAAATGGGGAAAGATGGAAACCAGTTAAGAAAAAGGGGGGAAATATATTGTACTTAATTATAAATTAAGTATTCTGTAAGCTTGGAAGTCTGAAACCCCGTTGATGAGAGTGTTTAGGCTTGTCCTTGGGACAAGAGGAAATTATAACATAGGTTATAATAAACGGGTGGAGAAACTTATTAATGGGCCTTAGTTAATAGAACTAAGTTAATAAGTAAACAACGATAAGTTGTATTGACAATGTAAATTGGAATTATGATTAAATGGGAAAGAATGAGGAAAACTTATGAAATGAAATAAGATATATTTAATCATAAATGGTAAGTGACATGTTAATTAGAAAACATGTGAATTGGATATGCTTAATTACATATTAAGTAAAACATGTTATTGTAATGATGAAATCAACAAGAATATAAAAAGGTATTGTGGATTACAGACCTTGGGCCACAATCTAGAGAATAACATGTGGTAAACTTATTAATAAACTTAAATGGGTTAAGTTATATGACTGGAATTAATAAGCAAGGGAAACTTGGTAATTTGAATAAGAATTCAATATGAATCAGAATAACCAAGTAACTGGAAGCATGATGAAGTGAGATAAGCACATAAAAGAATGTTTAGACATAGGGTCTAACAACAGGCTAAAGTAAGGCGCTTAGACCAGTCCGTACGGTTGAGGGTGAATAACCCAACGGGGTAGATCATCGAGGTGTTATATGGCACAAGGGGGAGCGCACATTCATCTGATTGTTCTGATGGCTCTGAAGGACTGGAAGGGGAAGCATGCGACTTCCTGTGCTACATAAGGTGCTCCTAGTAGTCCTCTGTGCGACGGAAGATGACTTAGGCTGTGCCCGCAAAGGTTGGGTCTACGCGTAACTACTGAGTGGATGGGCCTTGACTGCAGATGTAGCTATGCATTCAGAATGCTGTGACGAGGTGACACCAGGGTGGTTCGGCGGTTGCCTCACGAGGAGATAGAGGGACAAGAGCAGCAAAGATAGTATACCGTCGGACACCTATCATCGGCAGCCAGTGGGATACGAAAAGACTCGAGCTAAACCTAAGATACCATTTCACACTTCACTATCCGCTTAAGGGGTTGAGAGGAGACGCCACATGGATGCTTAGATTGTTTGAATAGGGGCAGTCGCTTAGCTCTGGTACTCTTTACTAGTTGAGGGAGAGGCCAAGGTGGGGCCATAACCACCACGAAAACAGACCCTAGTTATATCTGTAAATAGAGGCTCTTCAAAGACGGGCCTTTACAGGTATGGAAAATCTCCCGATCGAGTCCCGTGTTTCTTGTATCGCCCTGCCATGGAACTCGGTGCACATTAGAGGATGTGCGATTGAGGCATCGAGCTACAATTGAAGATACGTATGGTGGACAGTCTATATACATGCATGTCGGCTCTGGATGGTGTATCGTAGACTTGAGGGCATTACTCCAGTATGAATTCTGATTCGAACAAAGGTGGCAGTCCGTACGTTTGCATAGCATAGTAATGATAGATATATGCGAAACAAAATATTCTTACTCGTACGTCACTACGGTGTAGGGTGAGTGACTGCGTATATTTCGATGGTATTATGGTGGAGACCGTGTGAGTGGGGTACCATGGGGTGTAACTCGATATTGGGGGTAGCTACATATGTACTGTATTAGGTTAATCCACTGGGAAGTAAATGGGTACGACGTGTGTTTAAGCCTTGAGTGTTGTTAACCCAAGTAACCTAATAAATAAGAAAATATGATTGAACGGTATATGTAGGATTATCCAAAGTGTATAGTTTAAATCCAGTCACCAGAACTTGTGTTCTGACTCCCACCCCTCCTCATAACAAACTCGCAGGTTAGATTTGTGGCAGAGACATGAGACATTATAGCTTTGGATACTGGTTGGGCAGTATTATTAATACAGTAAGGCTGTATTTTGATTACATTATATTTTATTCATTCCGCTGTGTGATATTTTCTAAGCTCTGACATATTTTATGTTTGTCTTTTCTGTAGGATACCAGAGCAAATCAATCCGAATTTCGATAGGTTGGAATTTTGGAAAAAAAAAATCGGTTTGTCAAAATTGGGGTTGTCACAAACACCATATCGACTATTCAAGAATCGAGAATACCGGATCATTAATGAAAAAAAGCTAGAGGGTGAGGAATAGAAAGAAAGTTAGGATAGAAGAAGAAGAAAAACACTACAGAACAGAATCAAAGTAACATGAATCTCACAGCGGAACAAATAAAATATATTATATGACATAATTCTTGAAATACAAACTTATAATCGTATATACATACCATTTATCAGAGTACAACACAACACATCACATCAGAAATAAAATCTCTAAATATATATAATGTTGAAGCCTTCTGTTCCAAGCTCTTCCAAGTATATCTGAAAAATCCCGACTACTTGACTGCCCGTACAAATTTGGGCACCCAAGAGTTTAGGGTAAAACACAAACAAAATAAAATCTAGGTCGGTCATGGGACTGGTGTGAGTAAACTTCAACCACTTAGTTTAACTTTTAAAAATCCTTTTCAAAAGAAAGGATAATCATAAGACCGATCCACACATAAATACATATAGTTTTTACCTTATGATAACCCAAAAAAATCCATTAAAACAATATTATTTTGATATTATAATAGTGTCTAATACAAGTAAATAGTAATCTGGCAGAACGCTTGCATCTCACACTCTACATATATAATATACAACCCAAACCACTGGCTCTTATTAGGAAATGGATTACCAACTATGACAAAGTGTGGAACCACCTTCTGATCAGTGTACTCTAGAGCGGATACACTGGAGTTCAACAAGAACATCTTGCAACTTGGCTACACATGACCGACCATTCATTGTGCTTGAATGTTATGAATATATTGTCACCTTACAGTAGGTATACCAACATAACCATTCCCCGGAGATACAGAAGTGAACGAAGTAACAAAATTAATATTCTCTAGGAGTTGACAATACACATTAATCAGGTGCGACCCACTTAGCCATGTTGCTTGCACAATTTTTGTCATCTCCTGGTTGATGAGGCTTGAGGTTATAACGTATCCTTTGACATATCACGCCTTCATTTATTTTGAATACCACATCGTCATACCCACCAAATCACAAATTGATTTCTCCAAAAATACCAAGGGTATAAAGATAAAAGAAGCGAATTCCTCCGTCACCAAAAGTAAATACATTAGAAGCCATCAACTTACACATCTATTAGATATACTCTATCAGACATTCGTCAATACAAGTTGTCCTGGGACTGGACAAATCGAAGGTACTATTCTTTAAATCCATCTTAGGCAATTTCTACCTAGGATTGCCAGAACAGCCCTTGCATAAACTCCGCCTTCACTTATCTTCATCCTATTTGATTCACAACGCTAATGCCCATACAGAGTGGTTTCAGATGAAAATCTGATCTCGGTCACTCCGTATTGACGACGGAAACAGGGTTAAAACTTTGATAGCTGATTATTTAACTATCAAAGCAAAACATTCGTACAAACAACGATCTTATTTCCAAATGGAAATTTATATCGATTAATCATCAATCAACATTGAACCCCTTTTAAATTAATTTATCATTCATTTATTCATATCCAAATTTCCTTTCAATATCTTCACCCAAATAGTACTCCAACTCTTTTAGCCTCTCACGATTCTTGGAAACTGTTAACCCTCTTTTTGGAAAAAGCCGCGATGGGCCAGATAGAAGCCCAAATGCGCAATCAGCCGAATCAGATAAATCATGCTTCAGGAAGCCCAGCGGAAGCTCGGCTTGGAACATTCGCACATTGGCCCAAGCCGCTATTCTAACCAAGCAATAGACTCCATGCATCCAAGCTTTCCCGAAAAGGCCGGGCCACGTCACAACAGCCTAATTCGCCATCTCCACCTATAAATACCTCAAAGCCCAAAGAAAAAGTGGGAAGAATTTTCTTTCTAACCTCTTTAACACTGCAAAGGCTGAAGCACCATAAGCTTTCTCCTCCCAAAACATCTCATCTCTCACATTTCTTCAAACAGATAAAAAGCATTGTACTTGTAATCAAAAAGTAAAAGTAATACATTAAAGTAGACGTAGGCACAGTCTTTGCCGAACCACTATAAAAATTCTGTGTGTACTCCCTGTTTTCTTTACTATTTATGTATCTTATAACCATTATTCGTGTGCTCTCCGTACGATTGGGGTTTGATTATCACTAGTGACCAACTTTTGACGTCAACACTTTGGCGCGCCAGGTAGTTCTCTGCTTTGTAAACCAAAGCTCTGATACCACGACAAAATAGAACGCATACAAAAGAACATTTCACTGTATATTACAACAATGCATCAGATTACAAGAATATACAGAGTATGAATGAATATAACACAGAAATATCAGAGATTTAAATTACATTTAAATACATAGCAGTGGAAAATAATACAATACACAACTAGAAGAAGATATACGGATACAAAGCTTTCCGGATATCGTTCCAGCTGTAAACCAGGATCCTGTGAATATAAATCTGCAAAACCAAAACTACTAGCTGCCCGTGTCAAAATAAGGGCACCCAGAGTTTAGGTTAAAACAATAAACGATCTTCCCCTCAGGTGCCTCCTCCCTCCAGCCTCGCTCCTCTCTCACCTTCCCTCCTCTGATACCAACTGTGAAAACCCGTAACTTCCCCGTAAAGGAAAGCGTCGGATAGTTCGAGAACAAACCACAACAGAACGCATACAGAAGAACGTTTCATTGTATATTACAACAATGCATCAGATTACAAGAATATACAGAGTATAAATGAATATTACACAGAAATATCAGAGATTTAAATTACATTTAAATACATCGCAGCGGAAAATAATACAATACACAACTAGAAGGAGATATACGGATACAAAGCTTTCCGGATATCGTTCCAGCTGCAAACCAGGATCCTGTGAATATAAATCTGCAAAACCAAAACTACTAGCTGCCCGTGTCAAAATAAGGGCACCCAGAGTTTAGGTTAAAACAATAAACTCCAGGTCAGTCATGGGACTGGTGTGAGAGAGGAGCGAGGCTGGAGGGAGGAGGCACCTGAGGGGAAGATCGGCGGCAGCTCCGCCTGTGGCGGCGGCGAAACCCTGGGGGGGGGGGGGGGGCGCGCGATGACGAGGGGCGGCGGTTTTTCTCTTTTCTTTTTTTTCTTTTTTTTTTTCTTTTTTTGATTTCTTTCTGAAATGATACGGGGGGGGCCAGAGAGGATGTAGGAGAAGGGATTTCTTTTTTTTTATTATTTATTAATTTATTCGTAAAAAGTGGACTTTTACATACGAGTCTCAAACCGAGCCCAACGACTGTCGTCCCTAACGTATTACCCCCATTCCGAACACAACGGGATATATTTCGTAACCCAATTCGGCTGTTACAATCAGTTTCCGTTAAATTTACATTTAAATCACTATATTGAATTTTAAACGTACATTTCAAATTACCGGGGTCACATACTAACTAGAAAAATTCTAGAAAAATATTTTCTAGCTTCGTATTGACGATACGGTCCTAACAAAACTAATTTCGTCGAATTCTGAGACCGTTTGAAAAATGGCCAATTTCCAGTCGATTAAAATCAACTGAAACTGGTCAAACGCGTTTTCCTTTGCCACGCTCACATATTGATTCGAAAAATTATGAAATTTGAAACCTAGCAATAATTTAACATCACGGACCCAACAAAACTGGTTTCGTCGAAATCCGAGGTCGTTTGCAAAATGTCCATTTTTAAGGGCCTGAATTCCATAGCGACTATTCAGAATTTTCAACTGGACATACCTTTTGATTCCCGCTATGAAATCTTGATTTTTCGGATTCGTTGGAAAGATGCTATCACTTAGATCCTATTATTTTTGGTTTCACTAAAATCCGGATTGTTTTGCACCCGGTACATTCAATTGAAGTTTGAAATCAAATTATCGAACTACCGCGCCATTTTCAATTCTATTTATAATTATATATAAATATTATATTCTAACGACGACGCGTATAATATATACGTGCGAATTATATTCAAAATAAATTTCGCGTCGTTTTTATTTAAAATAATTCATTTTAAATAATCAAAATTCGCTAAAATAGCCAAAATAAAAATTTTAAACTGGCCCAGATTTTCGGGTTGTTACAGGAACACACGCGCAGCAACATCTGTTTGCCTTAGTCCATGGCGAACAAGCAAAAGAATGATACAACATCCTCTCTTCCTGCAAACACAGACGCAGCCAATACCAATTCTACGAAGGCAAGCCACGAAGCTTCCTCTCATGAAGATATGCCTCGATTTATTACCCGAGAGGACATGGATAAGATCATGGTCGAATTCACATACCATATGACATCTCAGGGTAAACTCCTCGAACGACATCAGCAGTTGATGTGTAACACCCCGTGTATTCTATAACAGTGAAATTCACAAATTAAAGTATAACTAATTTCAAATCAAAGAATTAAGGGAAACGGGGTACGCCATTGCGTTCGTCTCGGAATTCTGCTTGAGATAGAGTCCGAGTTTGCGTAAATCGGACTCCGTATAAAGAAGATATGGCCTCCGGAAGTTTCAGAATTCAGTTTAAAATTCAAAACAGCTCAGAAAAACCAATTCAAAATTCAAAATCGGACCGGATTGGCCAGGGCGGGAATTTTCCCGCCTAAGGCACCCAGGTCGACTGGGTAGTCGACCTGGGGCTACCCAGGTCGACTGGGTAGTCGACCTGGGTCACCCGTGTCGACTGCCAAGTCGACACGGTGTCGACTGGCGTGTCGACCTGGCCCCTGAGCCAGGTCGAACCCAGCCCCCCTGGCTGGCCAAGTCTGTGTTTGGTCGATTTTCTGAGCCTTGCCTTGTCACTAGGGCTAGGTGTCAGCTCCTGGTTGGTCTCTCCTTCAAATGAACGGCTATTATTAAACCAAGCTCCATCGACGGTCCTAATCAACTCACAAACTCTATAAAAAGGACCTAAGACTCACCCCAATTTACACAAACTAAAATGGAGATGAGACCTTCATGCTGCTGAGGAAAGACTAGGAATAGCCATCAGAAATTGAGAGCCAATTAGGAGATAATTCTAAAGCTTAAAGCAACGTCAATTAAATCAAAACAACGCCTACAACAAAGGATAGCATCTCCAAATTCAGAATTCAGATTCTTGAATTGAAGATTCGTCATACGTTGTAAGTAGAGTGCTATTCCGATGTGAATAAATAATTGTGTTTTGATTTGTGTAAAATGAGAAATGGAATTGTGGCGATAATAATCTATATTTGTATCTTATTTTGATTCTGAACGATTTGGAAATGTTATGGTATACGATTGGATATTTGCAAGTATGTGATTTATGTTGGAAGTTAACAACCATATGTTATGGTATTTTATTTGGGATTCATACAAGTACATGATTCATGTTAACAACCATATGTTGTGGTATTTTATTTAGGGATTCATACAAGTATACGATTCATGTTAACAACCATATGTTGTGGTATTTTATTCGGGATTCATGCAAGTATATGATTCACTATTATGCCAATATGATGTACATACTTTTATGATCACTTTTAGTGTGTAATTGGACTCGACTAAGTACTATGGTTTATATGAATCTATGTTGGAATTGGCAAATCATACTTTTGTATTAGAAACAAAAGTAAGCATTTTTATGAACTTGACTAAACTATGTTTGGTGTTATGCCTAGTTGAAAACATGTTTTAGGCCTAAGTTGTAATCAAAATAATATGGTGATATATGTGACACATAATTAAGTTAGATTTACATTCCAATTGCAAGTTTACATGAATAGACTAAAAACCATGATTTCATGTTTAGGTATGTTTATGCCATGATTGTATGAATAGAATGGTTCATGTTTAGGTATGTTTATGCCATGATTATACGAATAGAATGATTCATGTTTAAGTATTGTTTGTACCATGATTATATGCTATTACAATGCATGTTCACATGTGCCTAATTCATGTTAATTAGATCGTTATGTTGCAAGTTCATGCGTTCACACTCCCCTTTTTAAGTTACCTTATAAACACCATGTTATAAGCCTCCCATTTTTCTTGTGGCTAAGTTGGGTTTAAATGTTAAACCCAACATATGTTATATTTTAGTGAACGTATAAAATGGGGGTAATGACGATGGGGTTAAAACATAGAACATATGTGTTGGCATGTTTGACACATGCCAACAACCGTGAAAAAAAAAACAATTAAGCTGCATAAATAAATTTTACCCAATAAAGATGAATTTGAATAATGGACCGCAAGTATTTACATATAAAAAGAAAAGAGACAAAATATGTAAATTTAGAAAATACGATGTATTTAACCCGAGGTTGGATTGAGTTGTGATGTAAACCTGCCCGGAACCGCCCGGTTGTCCAGTAGTCACAACAATACCTATCCGATGTGGGTGGTTAAACACGGAGCCTAATAAAGACCCGAGGTTAGACTGAGTTGTGGCGTAAGACTGCCCGGACCCAACCGGCAACAGGCAGCCACAACAATACCTGTCTAATGTGAGAGGTCAAGGCTTTAATAAGACAATTAAGGATGAGTCAGGATTGATAGGATTAAGTAAATTGAATTAATACTTAATCAAAATGGAACATGCTAAACTATACAGACTGATTGGGGGTTAGGTTTACAAAACACTTAGCCAACTTAGCATGTTGGCTAGAAATAGAAAACCTAGTAGCGGGGGACCCTTTTTAGCAGTAACCCAACAAGGTGTATCAGGATACCCTGAACTAGGCAGGGTGGGGCACGATTACTGGGATGACCGTAAGAGGTCAAATCGACGGCGGTGGTGCAGCAGTGTAGGTTCTAAAGGGGTGCGGGCGTGCACACACTCCGGCGCAGAAAAATAAGGCACTGGGCACCAGTAGCATACTTGTGCATTCTAGGATTGTGTCGGGCCGCCACCATGGGACTTGATACACCCCATGGTGGGACCAACATTGGTAACTACAACATCAGGGGCCGTAAGACACATGTAACTATGCGAGTAGGAGCCGATCATTAGAAATGGATCACTTCACCCTGATTATGGGGTGTCTGTTGGGAACTAGTTTATATGGGTCCAGAGATTAATATGGGGTACGATAGTATATTTGACTCTAGACAACTTAACTTAGTTTATGGTGCCTTCCCATTTCTAGTTTTTACTTATCATACCCAGTTCTTTATTCATAGACTGAATAGTCCTAGACTTACTCAGGCTTTATGTCTGACTCTACTTTTCTTTCGTCCCCCCCCCCCCAGGTCCACAGGGAGGGAATACCGCAGCTTGACCAGCTTTCACATCCAGCTTGAAGAGAAAGAATGTATTGCTTGGATCTTTTTCATTTTGGACTATGGCTTTGGACAGCAATTATGGGACTTATGTAGTTTATTTATATTTTCTTTATGCTTCTTTAAATAATGTAATCAAGACAGTTATGAGGGTGTTATGTTTTTGGAAGTATTGTAAGACAAATTATGACATGGTTTGTGTAACACGTATTTTGTTGAAATAAAAGTTGTTGTTGTTTTCCGCTATTCAAAAATATGTGTTCTTATATCTGTCTTGTATATCTCTGACTTATACTTATAAACCTCCACCAAAATTAAGGCATTCCCTTTGAGAGTGACCCTAACGGAGGTGGGGTGTTTCACTTGGTATCAGAGCATAGGTTTACCAGAGAAGATAAAAAGTTTTGAAAATTTATTTTCAAAAAGAAAATTTAAAGAAACATTTTTAAAGATAAAATATTATTTTATTTTAAAAAAGGCAAAGTCCCCCAAAGCCATAGGTACTATCTCTTATCCTTTGTTTTGAATCTATCCTTTTTGTTTCAGCATGTCTGAAGAACTTAACTTGCCAGAGGGCGTACCAATACCTGGTTGGTTTAGACGATTCTTAGAAGCAAGGGCCACTCAGCCAGGCCCTACCGTTCCTCCTCCTCCAGCTGCAGGAAATCATCCAGCTGCAGCAGCACCTCTTCCTCCACCTCCTCCGCGGGGAAACACTTTTGCTAAGATATGTAAAGATTTTAAAGCTATGAGAGGAAAGGACTTTCATGGAACTGAGTCCTTCGTGGCAGCTAGGAATTGGCTAAAGGAAACCGAGGACTTATTCGTCATCTTTGAGGTAGAAGATAGGCAGAAGGTACAACTGGCAGTGTGGCTACTAAAAGGTGAGGCTTCATACTGGTGGGAAGTCACTAATGCAGAAAGACCAGTGGAAACATGGGAGGACTTTAGGGCGAGGTTTGAGGCTAAATTTCTCTCAGACGCTGAAAGGAGTTTGCAGTTGGAAAAAATCTTATTTCTTAAGCAAGGGAATATGACAGTCAAAGAGTATGTTAATCAGTTCGATGAGCTGGCTAGATTCGGACTGGACCTAGTCAACACCCCGCACAAGAAGGCTCTCCGCTTTGTCAATGGGTTGAATGAGCCATTACACAGTTTGGCCATGACCCATATACCCATGGGAGCTACATATGAAAGGTTGGTGCAGATGGCATTGCTGAACAAAGAGGATAAGGGCAAGAAGGAGGCAAAGGCAGAAAGCTCTCAAGGGAAGAAAGAGAGTTTGCAGCCCAAGAAGACAGACTTTAAGAAGGGCGGGAAAGACAACAAAGAGAAGAGGAAGTGTAATTTCTGTGGCAAAGTGGGGCACTTAGTGAAAGATTGCCGAAAAAAGAAGGCCAAGATGAATGGTGGGTGCTTTTCTTGCGGTGAGACAGGCCACATGGCTAAGGATTGCCCGAAGAAACGAGGACAGGGGCAGAGGGCTGGATCCACCTCAGGGGCACAGGTTCATGTGCTAGAAGCGCCACCTCTGCAACAGCGAGGTATAAATACTTCTGTAGAACGTGTAGTTTATCTTTATGTTACCCCGTTCGTACTTCATTTGATTCTGGCGCATCACATTCCTTTATCTCGTCTGCTTTAGTAGAATCTCTGCACCTGGAAACTAGTATGGTAGAGGACCCCTTAATTGTTTCAAATCCAATTGGGGGCCCAGCTTATTTATCTATGATCTGTGTGGGATTTAAAATTTCTGTTCTAAGCGTAGAATTTAAATGTAGTGCCTTTGTTTTGGGCTTTTCGGGATATGGTTTGATTTTGGGCATGGATTGGCTATCCAGTAATGGGGCCATCATTGATTGTGAGAAAAGGGTTGTTAGGCTCCTGACCCAGCTCGGTAACACTTTGGAAATTACTTGTAATCCCTCGTATGCGGTTATACTTAGTTATCTTGAATCGCTAGATGCCTCTGTCGACAATTTGCAATCGGTTAGAGTGGTTCGGGAATATCTGGATGTCTTCGAAGAGGTGAAGGGCTTGCCTCCGAAGCGGGAGATAGACTTCCGCATATATCTTGTAGATAATGCAAAGCCCATTGCGTTGCCCGTTAGAAACATGGCTCCACGGGAAAGGAAGGAGCTCAGTAAACAGATTAAAGAACTTCTAGAGAAGGGGTTCATTAGAAGGAGCATTTCAGAATGGGGCGCTCCAGTGGTGTTCTCTACAAAGGCGGATGGTTCACTCCGTCTGTGTGTTGACTATAGGGAGCTCAACAAACTAACGAAAAAGAATAGGCACCTTCTCCCCAGAATCGACGATCTGTTTGATCAGCTTGTAGGAGCGTCTGTTTTCTCCCAACTCGATTTAGCGACCGGATTTCATCAGCTAAGGGTGGCTGAAGGTAGTATCGATAAGATAGCATTCAGAACCGCAGATGGCTTCTTTGAATGGCTTGTCATGCCTTTCGGCTTGACAAACACACCCGCTTATTTCGTGGACCTAATGAGTAGGGTGTTCAGAGATTTCCTCAATAAGTTCGTAGTGGTCTTCGTAGACGATATCTTGATCTTCTCGAAGAATGAAGAAGAGCATGCTCAGCACCTAGGGGAAATCATGGAAACCCTGCGAGTCCATCAACTAAAGGCCAAATTCTCCAAATGCCACTTTTCGAGAGAGGAAGTAAGATTTTTGGGCACATAATATCTAAAGAAGGGTTAGCAGTAGACCCGGCTAAGGTAGTAGCGGTGCAGGACTGGAAGACACCAAAGAACGCAACAGAAATCCGAAGCTTTCTTGGGCTAGCGGGCTTCTATCGGAAATTCATCAGAGACTTTGCAAAGATATCAGCTCCACTCAAAAAGCTGACCAAGAAGAATCTAGTGTTCAATTGGGACTTGGATTGCGAGTTTGCTTTCCAACGACTAAAAAGGGCTCTTACAACAGCCCCAGTTTTGACGTTGCCAGATGGAAGCAAGATGTTCACAGTTTATACATATGCATGTGGGATAGGGCTAGGCGCTATCTTAGTGCAAGAAGGAAGGGTAGTAGCTTATGGCGGAAGACAGTTGAAAGTGCATGAAAAGAACTACCCGACCCATGATCTTGAGTTAGCCGCCATCGTCTTTGCACTCAAGTCTTGGCGACACTATCTCCTAGGTGAGAAGTTCGAACTTTACACTGACCATAAATCGTTGAAATATCTTTTCTCGCAGAAAGATCTTAACTTGAGGCAACAGAGATGGATGGAGTTTCTTGCCTCGTACGATTTTGAGATCTCCTACACTCCGGGCAAAGGCAACGTAGTGGCAGACGCATTGAGCGGAAAGAAACTAACCCTAAGCCCATTGTTTGTTGAAAGACAAAGCCTAGAGTTTATAGCCAGCTTTGACTTTAGGCCCTCCTCCGATTTTGTACCGGGCTTGCTAGCATCTCTCGAGGTACGCCCGACTTTAGTGGACTCAATAGGACAGCACAACGCGAAGACCCTCAGCTTGTGGAGACGATTGATAGGCTAATGAGGGGTGAGACTTCAAGTCACCTCAACAGATACTCCATCGACGATAAGGGTTGGCTAAGGCGAGACGGAAGACTATGCGTCCCACAGACAAGGGATTTAGTAAAGACGGTTCTCGAGGAAGCACATCACTCCAAAATGACGATACATCCAGGCGGAGATAAAATGTACAAGGACATAAAGAGAACTTTCTTTTGGAACGGCATGAAGAAGGACGTGGCAAATTTCGTTTCTAAGTGTATGGTGTGCCAACAGGTTAAGGCGGAACAGAAAAAGCCTGGCGGTCTGCTCCATCCTCTAGAGGTCCCGCAGTGGAAGTGGGATAGTATCTCAATGGACTTCATTGATGGGCTGCCTAGGTCTAGAAGAGGCAACACTAGCATTTGGGTAATAGTGGATAGGCTTACTAAAAGCCCCCACTTTTTACCTGTCAAAAGTAAAAGAACTGCCTCATCCCTAGCATCTCTTTACCTCAAGGAAATTGTTCGACTCCATGGAATACCATCCAGCATTGTTAGTGACCGAGACCCTATCTTCACAAGTGAGTTTTGGCGGAGTCTGCAAGAAGCGGTAGGCACACAGTTATGCTTGAGCACAGCCTATCATCCCCAAACCGACGGCCAAACAGAAAGAGTGAAGAGAGTTTTGGAGGACCTTTTAAGATTATGCGTCCTTGACTTCGGAGGGACGTGGGAAGACCATCTTCCTTTGGTGGAATTTGCCTACAACAACAGCTACCAAGCAATCATCGGAATGGCGCCCTTCGAAGCCTTATATGGAAGACCGTGCCGATCGCCCACTTGTTGGTGGGAGTCTACTGACAAGCTCATACTTGGACTGGATATGATCCGAGAGACTTCAGAAAAAGTAGACTTAATACGGAGAAGGATGAAGACAGCCCAAGACAGACAAAAATCCTACGCCGACAAGAGGAGGACCGACCTTGAATTTGAGGTTGGGGACAGAGTTTTTCTTAAGGTAACTCCGCTAAGGAACGTTGTTCGTTTTGGAACCACAGGAAAGCTAGCACCAAGGTTCGTAGGGCCATTTCCTATCATTGAGAAAATTGGGAAAATGTCCTATAGATTAGAGCTACCAGAAAAATTGGCCGGAGTTCACAACGTTTTCCATATTTCGCACCTCCAAAAATGTCTACATGAATCTGCTGAAGTGGTAGAGCCAAATATCCTAGAAGAAGCTGAAGTGGAACGCGAAGCAACCGTGAGGAAAGTTCCAACCCGCATATTAGGAACGGAAGTGAAGAAGCTACGCAACCGCGAAGTCAAGCTCGTCAAAGTTCAGTGGAGCGACGCCGAGGGAGACGCAACTTGGGAAACTGAAGCTAGAATACGCGCAGCCTACCCTTTTCTTTTTGAGGGTACATCTTTGATCTTTCTTTTTCCTTAAGTTGCGCTTTTATCTATTTTTTTAAGTATATCTCCTCGACCATATCTTTTAGGTAGAAACTCTTTGGATGAAAACATGTAATTGAAACATGTTATGGAAGATGGTTGCAAGTGGTTGCAAGTGGTTGCAAGTGATTGCTAGTGGTTGATCGTGGTTACATATACACACACAATTTAGGTTTTAGATCGGCTCAGTCACTTCATATTGCATATGCATAAATGTATTTATATTCGTATATGGTTGAAGTTTAATGTGTTGTCATATGGATGTTGCATTTATATGAATGGTTGAGCACTCATGTGGAATCATGAATAGGAGAATTTGCAAACATAATGGATTCATGGCACTTACATAATTCGCATTAAGGAGGTCAACTGAATCAGTAGACCGCCTGATTTTGCATTAGATAAGTACATGTACACACACACTTCGCATATGATCATGAAGCATTAGAAGTCTTTTAAGGACAATGGATGCTCGTGTTTGATGAATGAGTAGATGGATGTTTGGATGTTAGGATGTACATTCTTCCTGAACTTGAAGATTTCGGGGACGAAATCCTTTTAAGTGGGAGAATGTAACACCCCGTGTATTCTATAACAGTGAAATTCACAAATTAAAGTATAACTAATTTCAAATCAAAGAATTAAGGGAAATAGGGTACGCCATTGCGTTCGTCTCGCAATTCTGCTTGAGATAGAGTCCGAGTTTGCGTAAAACGGACTCCGTATGAAGAAGATATGGCCTCCGGAAGTTTCAGAATTCAGTTTAAAATTCAAAACAGCTCAGAAAAACCAATTCAAAATTCAAAATCGGGCCGGATTGGCCAGGGCGGGAATTTTCCCGCCCAAGGCACCCAGGTCGACAGGGTAGTCGACCTGGGGCTACCCAGGTCGACTGGGTAGTCGACCTGGGTCACCCGTGTCGACTGCCAAGTCGACACGGTGTCGACTGGCATGTCGACCTGGCCCTTGAGCCAGGTCGAACCTAGCCCCCCTGGCTGGCCTGGTCTGTGTTTGGTCGATTTTCTGAGCCTTTCCTTGTCACTAGGGATAGGTGTCAGCTCCTGGTTGGTCTCTCCTTCAAACGAACGGCTATTATTAAACCAAGCTCCATCGACGGTCCTAATCAACTCACAAACTCTATAAAAAGGACCTAAGACTCACCCTAATTCACACAAACTAAAATGGAGATGAGACCGTCATGCTGCTGAGGAAAGACTAGGAATAGCCGTCAGAAATTGAGAGACAATTAGGAGATAATTCGAAAGCTTAAAGTAACGTCAATTAAATCAAAACAACACCTACAACAAAGGATAGCATCTCCAAATTCAGAATTCAGATTCCTGAATTGAAGATTCGTCATACGTTGTAAGTAGAGTGCTATTCCGATGTGAATAAATAATTGTGTTTTGATTTGTGTAAAGTGAGAAATGGAATAGTGGTGATAATAATCTATATTTGTATGTTATTTTGATTCTGAACGATTTGGAAGTGTTATGGTATACGATTGGATATTTGCAAGTATGTGATCTATGTTGGAAGTTAACAACCATATATTTTGGTATTTTATTTGGGATTCATACAAGTACATGATTCATGTTAACAACCATATGTTGTGGTATTTTATTTAAGGATTCATACAAGTATATGATTCATGTTAACAACCATATGTTGTGGTATTTTATTTGGGATTCATGCAAGTATATGATTCACTATTATGCCAATATGATGTACATACTTTTATGATCACTTTTAGTGTGTAATTGGACTCGACTAAGTACTATGGTTTATATGAATCTATGTTGGAATTGGAAAATCATACTTTTGTATTAGAAACAAAAGTAAGCATTTTTATGAACTTGACTAAACTATGTTTGGTGTTGTGCCTAGTTGAAAACATGTTTTAGGCCTAAGTTGTTATCAAAATCATATGGTGATATATGTGACACATAATTAAGTTAGATTTACATTCCAATTGCAAGTTTACATGAATAGACTAAAAACCATGATTTCATGTTTAGGTATGTTTATGCCATGATTGTATGAATAGAATGGTTCATGTTTAGGTAGGTTTATGCCATGATTATATGAATAGATTGATTCATGTTTAAGTATTGTTTATACCATGATTATATGCTATTACAATGCAAGTTCACATGTGCCTAATTCATGTTAAGTAGATCGTTATGTTGCAAGTTCATGCGTTCACACTCCCCTTTTTATGTTACCTTATAAACACCATGTTATAAGCCTCCCCTTTTTCATGTGGCTAAGTTGGGTTTAAATGTTAAACCCAACATATGTTATATTTTAGTGAACGTATAAAACGGGGGTAATGACGATGGGGTTAAAACATAGAACATATGTGTTGGCATGTTTGACACATGCCAACGACCGTGAAAAAAAACAATTAAGTGGCATAAATAAATTTTACCTAATAAAGATGAATTTGAATAATGGGCCGCAAATATTTACATATAAAAAGAAAAGAGACAAAATATGTAAATTTAGAAAATACGATGTGTTTAACCCAAGGTTGGATTGAGTTGTGATGTAAACCTGCCCGGAACCGCCCGGCTGTCCAGTAGTCACAACAATACCTATCCAATGTGGGTGGTTAAATACGGAGCCCAATAAAGACCCGAGGTTAGACTGAGTTGTGGCGTAAGACTGCCCGGACCCAACCGGCAACAGGCAGCCACAACAATACCTGTCTAATATGAGAGGTCAAGGCTTTAATAAGACAATTAAGGCTGAGTCAGGATTGATAGGATTAAGTAAATTGAATTAATACTTAATCAAAATGGAACATGCTAAACTATACAGACTGATTGGGGGTTAGGTTTACAAAACACTTAACCAACTTAGCATGTTGGCTAGAAATAGAAAACCTAGTAGCGGGGGACCCTTTTCAGCAGTAACCCAACAAGGTGTATCAGGATACCCTGAACTAGGCAGGGTGGGGCACGATTACTGGGCTGACTGTAAGAGGTCAAATCGACGGCGGTGGTGCAGCAGTGTAGGTTCTAACGGGGTGCGGACGTGCACACACTCCGGCGCAGAAAAATAAGGCACTGGGCACCAGTAGCATACCTGTGCATTCTAGGATTGTGTCGGGCCGCCACCATGGGACTTGATACACCCCATGGTGGGACCAGCATAGGTATCTACAACATCGGGGGCCGTAAGACACATGTAACTATGCGAGTAGGAGCCAATCATTAGAAATGGATCACTTCACCCTGATTATGGGGTGCCTGTTGGGAACTAGTTTATATGGGTCCAGAGATTAATATGGGGTACGATAGTATATTCGACTCTAGACAACTTAAGTTAGTTTATGGTGCCTTCCCGTTTCTAGTTTTTACTTATCATACCCAGTTCTTTATTCATAGACTGAATAGTCATAGAATTACTCAGGCTTTATGTCTGACTCTACTTTTCTTTCGTCTTCTTCTCTTTCGTTCCCCCCCCCTAGGTCCACAGGGAGGGAATACAGCAGCTTGACCAGCTTTCACATCCAGCTTGAAGAGAAAGAATGTATTGCTTGGATCTTTTTCGTTTTGGACTATGGCTTTGGACAGCAATTTTGGGACTTATGCAGTTTATTTATGTTTTCTTTATGCTTCTTTAAATAATGTAATCAAGACAGTTATGAAGGTGTTATGTTTTTGGAAGTATTGTAAGACAAATTATGACATGGTTTGTGTAACACGTATTTTGTTGAAATAAAAGTTGTTGTTGTTTTCCGCTGTTCAAAAATATGTGTTCTTATATTTGTCTTGTATATCTGTGACTTATACTTATAAACCTCCACCAAAATTAGGGCATTCCCTTTGAGAGTGACCCTAACGGAGGAGGGGTGTTTCATGATGGATCATCTTTCTAGTCGAATGGAGACAGGATTGAACGCTTCAGCATCAATTCTTCCTCCGACTAGGACTAGGGCAACAACTGATCCTCGGTCTGCACGGAATCAGGCCACTGATTAAGCTGCACCTTTATTTCATCCTGGCTCGGATCTACTTCCAAACCAATCACAGCCAGAAGTATCGCTTCCAGCGACTAGCGGAGCTGCAGCAGCAGAACCCCAGGAGGCTCGCGATCTAGATCTAGATCGGTCGAACACTTTGCCTCCACTTTGGGAAACAACTCGACCTTTCATGCCTGTCCGGCGATTACCAGGTCCATCAGAATCGATGCCATTCCCATTACAACCTAGGATCTTGCAGCAGACTAGTCTAACCACTCTTCCCCTTCAACGAAGAGCTGGTGCAGCCTTCCCTTCGAATCAGAGAGACCACCCTACCATACCGGTCCTCGTCGTGGCGGAAGAAAACGCTACCATAGACCCTCCTAACCTCTCTCCTGTGGGGGGAAACCCCGAGCTCCGAACATCACATGCCATGCTGTATCAGTCTAGACCCTCTGTCATGGGTACGGATCGACCCAATACTCATCAGGTTCATGAAGGGCCATTCTTCCCAGAACCATCTACCGGAGCTCACCCTCACTCTCGCCTTCACTCAACTTGTAATGTCCTGTATTTTTTTACGATATTATAATCAATTTATTTTTAAATAGTGATTTAGAGATTTATATGGTTGTTTAATAAATAATGTTGAATATTTAATTAATATAAATAATAGAATAATATATTTATTTTCAAATAATCGGAAATAGTTGGAAATTGTGAATTGACGATATAATGTGAACTGGACAATTCAAAAAAAATTCAGTTTAGAGCTGAATTATAATAACGAATATATTATTTGAACGACAGTTGAACGTATAATTATATTATAATTATAATCGAACTCGAAATGGCGCTGTAGTTCATAATTTGGCGATTCGAACTTCAATTGAATATACAGAATCCATTTTAAATCGGATTTCTATGAAACAAGAAACGTTAGAAGCTGGTGAGGTATATTTTTCTAGTGGAAGAGAAAAAACGGGATTCCGTCGCGTAGATTTTTAGTTATGTCCAGATCAAATTTTAAAATAGTCGCTATGGAATTCCTTTATAATTTATATCAATTTATTTATATTTTAAAAGGATTTAAATATAAATCGAATATCGATATAACTAGGAAATTGGAAATATCAACTTATAATTCCAATTGGAGCTGTATGATGTTCTATTGGGAATATAGACGATAATATTTATTTATAAATATTTAATTTAATTATATTTAAATATATTTATATATTTAAATGGGTTATTTAGAGCTTTAAAAATAGCTAGTTTTGCAAACGACCTCCGTTTTCGACGAAACTAATTTTGATGGATCCGTAATATTAAATTATTATTAGATTCTAAGTTTCGCGATTTTTAGAGTCACTATGTGGCCGTACGGATTTTTAATGTGAAAAACAATCAGTATTTTGACGGTTAAAAATATGCTGTGTGAGCAAACGGAGTCGGAAATCGACGAAACCAGTTTCATTGGGTCCGTAATATCAAACTTTAGATGCATGTCCAGTTTCATGATTTTTGGATGTCATGTGTGATTATAGGATTTTTTAACAATAAATACAGACAGCGGTTGCTTAAAAACCGAATAAAAATAATATAAAAATCTATTATAAATAAACCACCTCCCTTTCTAACCCTAACTATTTTCTCATTTTGGTCAGCGCAACAATTTTAGCCGCCAGTTCTTTCTTCCAAACAAAAATCATGGGTTTATAATCTATATAAACTCATATAAAAATCTTTAAATTACTATGCTTATACATTTGGATGCGTGTGAGGCCACGCTTCATTTTCATTTGGGTTTCCAACAGTTCGAACACGAAAAGGGGATGTTGAGTTTCTATAATGTTCTAGGGTTGACCTTTTTTGGTGAGATTGAAGTGGTAATACTCGTTGTGGTTGTGGTATTTGAATTGAGTGTAGAGAGTAGAGTTGATTAGGTTTTTTTGGGAATTTTTAAGGATAAAAACAGTCGCGACTTTGTACTATGGGATTGTGCAATGTTCGAGATCGGAGGCTCCGAAGTGAGGTCGAGTTGAGATTAGTAGGAGCGATGGTGAAGAGCACGAGAAGGAGAAGAAAACGGTATGGTTGAAGCTGGTTTTAGTGGTAGAGGGAAGATGCAGCTATGCTATTTGTTTTGTGAGGAGCAGTTGAAGTTTATGGTAGAATAAATGGAATGTGTGGATGGATGTCTGAAGCTTCTTCGATCATGGAAGAAGACTTGTGCGGGTTTGGACTTATGAAGGGGAAGATGGGCCGGAAAATGTTTGGGTGAGCCCAATAGGGGATAAATCAATGATTTATTTAATTTAAATGTACTTTAACTTCGAAAAATTGTAACTTTGTTATACGTGTTCCGAATCCAGCAAAACATGATCCGTCGGGATCGTATGGACGGGTACTACACACTGGAACTGACTGGGAGTGGGTTGGAGCTCGTTAAAATTTATTTTGAAATAAATTGTCAGAATCAAATCAACGACAATTATCGTTATTTAACGATGATCGTCCAATGTGAGTAAAACTCACTAACTCTATCAGTTATATTTTTATAACGTATTTTTAGAACTGATAAATGACGATAGATTGCTATGTGCTGACTGTTTGGTTGAATTGCTTATTTATTGGTTGAAATTATAGATAACGATATATATATATAAATCATTTATCAAATATTGATTCTGGTTAACAGAATATTTCATATTGAAATGAAATTCATGTGAATTATATTGTGTAACATCTGTGGATGTAGGGAACAGGTCAGAGGAATCCAATTGGATTCCTCAACATTTATTTTACTGTTTTTCATATATTGTAATATATTATGTGATATATAATCTGTTGTTGATTATGTGTGTTTGAATGATATCGATCATTGTGGATTGGTATTTTAAATACCGTAACAAATACTGGGATATAGAAAAGGGGATTTTTCAAAGTGTGTTTTGAAAATAAATAATTTATAAAAAAATCAATGGATTTTATATATAAAAGGAAAAGGATTTTATAAAAGGAAATAATTAAAAAATCAAAGAGTTATAAAGGAAAATATTTGTAAAACAAATATAAAGGAAAATATTTGTAAAACAAATGTAAAAGAAATATTTATTTAGAAAATAAATAGAATTACAAAGGAAATATTTATTTAGAAAATAAATAGATTTTAAAAGGAAATACTTGAAAAATGAATAGAATTGTATAAAAAGGGAATTTTACACTAGGAAGTTTTTGACCCGTGCTTCGCACACGGGTATAACAGAATAAGGATTTAAAGTGAAATCTGTTTTAACAGATAAAGCAAGAAGATTAATTTATAAATAAGGTTTTATAAATTAAGTAAAATATTTATCATTGGATAAATAGAATATATAAGTCAGGACTAATATAGAGGAGTAAGAATCGATTTCAACACGATAGTTGAAACTGAATATGGATGAAGAGTAAATTGGATAGGGTTAACCAGTTAGAGTTAATCAGTTAGAGTTAACCAGTTAGAGTTAATCAGTTAGAGTTAATCAGTTAGAGTTAACCAGTTAGAGTTAATCGAAATGAGTTAATCAAATATTGGTTATTTGAAAAGAGAAATCAATTAGAGTTAGAGTTAATCGATTAGAATCAGAATTTATCGATTAGAGTTAGAATTAATTGATTAGGATTAGAGTTAATCAAATTAGAGAAATCAATTAGAGTTAGAGTTAGTTGATTTGTAAAAACCCGTAACTTCCCCGATGAGGAAAGCGCGGATAGTTCGAGAACAACACACAGAAGAACGCAGACGGGGGAACATTTCATTGTATATTACAACAATGCATCATATTACAATAATATACAGAGTATAAATGAATATTACACAGAAATATCAGAGATTTAAATTACATTTAAATACATAGCAGCGGAAAATAATACAATACACAACTAGAAGAGATATGCGGATACAAAGCTTTCCGGATATCGTTCCAGCTGTAAACCGGGATCCTGTGAATATAAATCTGCAAAACCAAAACTACTAGCTGCCCGTGTCAAAATAAGGGCACCCAGAGTTTAGGTTAAAACAATAAACTCCAGGTCAGTCATGGGACTGGTGTGAGAACTAAAACAGTTATAAATCTTTATTTTAAAGTTAGGTAAATCAAGGGACCACGCGGTATGACAAGGAACAGGTTTCCTCCCAAGAATACCAGTGCATAAAACAACAGCGCAATGCTAAATAAAGAAAAATGAAGCTATTATAAGAACTAGGTCCCATCACACAATGCAACACAAACCAGAGGATAGGGTTTTCCCTTATAATAGCCAAAGAATGCTTGATACGTTAAAACAATTCTTTTATTATTGCTATAAGTGAAGAAATCGATTTCTAATCATAAGTATCAATCATAGGCGGCATGGGTACCATATATCATGTCTCCATACTAGGCTCTACAATCAAAACCGCAAAGTCACGTATTTGGAAATTGGATTTCCATCTATGAACCGAGGCAAAAGATAGTCCTCAACCGATTCGAGACGCTCTAGCCCGTGTCTCAGGATCAGAGCTCGAGTGACCCTTAGGAGCCACAGGGCCGGTCCACCGATGTGTATTAAAATTCCTGAACACTGCGTTTCCCCACCCTTTGGGGGGTCAATGAGTCCAATGACTCCATCGGTCCCGGATCGACCGATATATCCGAGGCGCCTCGCAACAACCACACAGGTGAAAATTATATAAATGTTAGGGCTGGTAGGTCACTGACACCACCCTAGCTAGAAAGAAACGCATGCCCTCCCTAGATCCTTCTCCCTTTTTGGTTCACAACCGGGGTGTGAGGCTCGCGAATCAACGCTACACAAAGCTATGCCACACAGGTCGTGCTTTGATCATCAACTACAAGACTTTGCTTTTCAACAGAAGCCTTGATCAATTGCCACTTAGGCATGCCACACAGGCAATTCACTCCATGCGATTGATATCCATCAATATATAACCCCTGAGCTCGTACGTCTCAGAGAAGGGCGTTAAGCAAGAGAATAAATTATCCGCTGCCAAACAGATATATATTTAATAGAAATCAATCACACAGACTAAAATCCAATGTCAGACACACAGTCCATTTACAAGTCCGTTCTGGGTCTGAATGAAACCGGAGGCACCTAGTACCCCGCATATCCATCGATCTCTAAATACGTCTGGACGATCACCAACTGTTTCCATCTTCTTGGGTGTACATCCCAATCAAGATCATCGGTAATCACTCAGACGACGTGAAGGCCTCTGGTCTTCGACCACCGTCTTCATCTTCGACTTATCGTCGTATCAGTTATTCAAAATGGGATAAACCCGGTCTTTCCGAATAACTCGCGTATATTATAAACAAGTGTTACACAAACACAACATACGCCTCATTCCAATTCAGAATATTCTTTTATTCAAATATTCTTATATTTTGGAAAAGGGTCCCTTTAATTTTATCAAAGATAAATTCTTTAAATTTATTCTTTAATCTTCTTTTGAATATCAATTCAAACTAGTCGGGATTAGCGAACCACACCGAAGTAATCATTTATTTTAGTTCCCAATCCCAACCTATTCATCCCATGAAGTAAAACTGGTAATACTTCATATCTAAAACCACAGTGTTATCGGTAAATTCAATTACCATTTCACATTCAAATCTAATTAAAGATTTAACTATCGCCTGGAGCAAAACTGGTTATACTCCATTCTCGATCTTTACAATCTAATTAAAGATTCATTAAAACTCCACTTAGTTTTAATCTTTAACTGGGTTAAAGAATCAGTGTCATTTAAAACAAGGTTCACGATAAACCCAAAATCACATTCCAATAATTATCGGGTTAAAGAACAAGTGTTATTTAAAATACTGTTCACGATAAACCCAAAAATCAATATCAATTCAATTAAATATTATTCAATTGGTACACTTCATTAAATCTAAATAAAAAGATTTAATCTTTTCTCAACTGGGTTCAACAACAGTGTTAATGAAAACACCATTCACGACAAACCCAAATCACATTTGATATTAAATACAAGGCTCTGAGTAGAAAATATATCGGCTTATATTCAATATCAAATTCTACGACTAACAAATATCGTATTGGAAATAACGATATATATCTTTCAAATTTCCATAACAATATCTATATAATCACGAAATCCAACATCGAAATATTCCGAAGACAATTTGGATTCAAATCCATTCCAATATAATTATTGGAAATTCTGGTTATTTTCAAAACCATTTTCAAATCCAATTTATTTATTTCAAAAATAAATAAATTATTATTCTAGTTCAAAACTAGTTCATTTCGATAAAATTTTATTTTTATCTTTTCAAATATGGAGTTTTTCATCCCAATTCTTCACAAATCATTTCTTATGATTTTACACAAAGTATTACTATTTTTAATAATTTTATCAAGGCCCGTACAGTCGATTTCCATCAATGGCCATCGAACTGCACTTACGCGACCTTTTTCAAATTTGATTTGGACATAATTCCAAATCCAACCGTTAGATTTAAAATTTCTAATATTCGTTAGAAAGTTCTTTTCGATACGAACCCAACGGTTCTGGTTTTAGGAGAATCCGACGGTCGGATCTCCCGCAATATCCGTTCGAAGTCAACGGTCGAAATTCGCGAACTGTCGCGGCGTGGCACATTCTATTCAAGTCGTTATATTATATATATAATATATACTTCGTCGATTTCCTTTTAAACGTATTATATAAATCGTTTTAAATTCATTTTCAAAACGATTTCAACTTCATTTCAAATTCAAATCAAAATTGAATTTTTCCTTATAAATTCGTTTTAAATTCATTTCAAATTGATTTCAGTTCAAATTGATTTCTAATTCAATTCAGTTCGTTTTCAATTCGAATTCATTTCTATTCGATTTCAATTCGAAATTATTTCTATTCAGTTTCAGTTCGAATTTCGATTCTTTACAAAATATCAGATTTTGAAATCACTTTCGATATTCATTATAAAATGAATAAAATCGATATAAATGTCGTTCACGTCAAAATGGCGTCAATCTAATCAACATGGCTTCATATATTTCTATTTCCAAATATTCTATTTCACATATTTCTATTTCAAATATTTCTATTTCAAATATTCTATTTCAAATATTTCTTTTCAAAACTGGAATGAAGCCCAATCAATTACCATAGATTTTATTTTATGGATTTCCATACAACGCATGTATATATCCACAATGACAAATAATCAACCATCATCCAAAGTGCATTCTACACTGTATAAGCATCAAATATAGATATCCAACACTTATAACAGTCTGTCAATCAATCGATCGACATGCAACTAAACAATCGGGATTAGTGTACGTCAAATATCATCCCAATACCCGTGTGGGGTTTCAAACAATCAAACACTGATTTTATTTGTGCAGTTGGGCGATGTGTAAAATTTATCGACCCAATCAATATCAGTCAAATGTGTGTACATAAACAAATCGTCCGATTTGTTTATTTTTATTTCATTTCATATACACGTTAAAAATTCTATTTTTAACTATAAAATATTTTTAACTATATAAATATTTTATTTCATTTCACATCACATCACATAATCAACTACACATCAAAACCAAACAAACAAGCATACAAGCCGTCCATGGTCTGTGGACGACGGGTGTCGGGTGCTACTAAACACCGTCTGCATCCTAGTATATATTTTTAACTAGAAATAAATTAAAAAGTGAGAAGTTCTCACTGATAGCTAATCCAATATCACGACTCTTCATATGTAGGAATCTTCGCCGTTCTCGCCTCTTGTCACTTTCTTTGCCCATATTCACTACATATATAAAAATCGAATTTTTATTTTGCTATTCAATATATAAAAATCAAATTTTTCCTTTGCTATTCAATATATAAAAATCGAATTTTTACTTCGCTATTCAACATATAAAAATCGAATTTTTACTTCGCTATTCAATATATAAAAATCAAATTTTCGAATTTTTGCTTCGCTATTCAATATATAAAAATCGAATTTTTACTTCACTATTCAATATATAAATATCATATTTTTATAATTACTCCATATGGATAAAATTCTATTTTTACACCGCTACTATATAGATAAAAATTCTAGTTTTATCACACTATTCTCTATATAAAGATTTCGCCTTTTCAAATATGAAGATTTAATTTTTTATTTCATCACTATAAAAATCACCTCTTTATTTCAACATATATAAAATGAAAATCAGACTTTTATTTTGCTATATTTATAAAGATGATATTTTTACAAGCTTGCCTATATAAAAATTATATTTTTATACTTCTACAATATAAAAGATTATATTTTTATATTTCACATATGATAAAAATCATATTTTTAGTTTATAAAAATTAAACCTTTTTATCTAATCTATATATAAGCCGTATATTCCTAATGTAATGTCATTCAAAAATAAAGATACGATTTTTATTACACCTGCATATACACAAAACTGAAAATAAAATTAAATGTAATTAAAAATAAACACTTACAGTCATAGGTTGGAGGGGTGCTGTTCGATCTAGGGTTGTGGGGCTCGAGATGGGAGGAGGGCGACGGGGAGGAGGATGGACGGCCAGGGGGGTCCGCGGATTGGCTCAGAGGAAGGGAAGAAGGGAGCGGAGGGAGGAGAAGAAGGAGAAGGCACAGCGGAGAGGGGGGGTTGCCTGGTGGCGCGACGCGCCTGAAAGGGGGAGGGCTTTGGGTCTTTGCGGTTTGACTGGAGGGAAGGGGAGGGAGAAGGAGGAGGAGGCGGAAACGAAGGGGATGGAGGGGGCTTCGTGCCGGCAGCGGCGGCGCCAGGGTGGTGGGGCTCCGTCGATCCTCTTCCATTTTTTTTATTTAATTTCAAAAAGCAACTTTTATTTTCGAACTCGAAACGGGGCCCACCGCCTGTCGTCCATAGCTAATTACCCCCATTCCGAACACAATGGGGTATGTATCTTAAGCTGAATCGACTGTTACAATCAGTTTTCATTTAAATCAAAGTATAATTCTTTGTATATTCAATTTAAACATACATTTCAAATTACCTAGGCCACATACAGTCTCTAAAAATTACAGAAAAATATTTTCTAGCTTCGTATTGACGATACGGTCCTAACAAAACTAGTTTCATTGATTTCTGAGACCATTTGAAAAATGGCCATTTTCCAGTCGATTAAAATCAACTAAAACTGGTCAAACGCGTTTTCCTTTGCCACGCTCACATATTGATTCGAAAAATTATGAAATTTGGAACGTAGCAATAATTTGACATCACGGACCCAACAAAAGTGGTTTCGTCGAAATCCGAGGTCGTTTGCAAAATTTCCATTTTTAAGGGCCTGAATTCCATAGCGACTATTCATAATTTTCAACTGGACGTATCTTTTGATTTCCGCTATGAAATTTTGATTTTTCGGAATCGTTGGAAATATATTCCCAATTAGATTCTATTATTTTTGGTTTCGCTAAATTCCGGCTTATTTTGCACCCGGTACATTCAATTGAAGTTTGAAATCGAATTATCGAACTACCGCGCCATTTTCAATTCCTTTTATAATTATATATAATTATTTATATTCTAACGACGATTCAGACGAATATATACGTTCGAATTATATTCAAAATAAATTTCTCGTCTATATTATTTAAAATAATTCATTTTAAATAATCAAAATTCGCTAAAATTGCCAAAATAAAAATTTTAAACTGGCCCAGAATTTCGGGTTATTACACTCTCCCCCACTTAAAAATTTTCGTCCCCGAAATGGAATGAAGCCGTAAGTTGTTTAACAAATCAACTCAACTTCCAGTATATTCACTACGGCTTAAGTTCTTCATATTTCAGTTTCTAAGAACTTTTCAAAAATTTGGCTAACATCCTAAATTTTCGAAAAATTTCGCCATAACCTCCCCTGCACCGGGAGCACGGGAAAATCCCGAAATTGCCATACAGGCCTTCTGATCTCAAAAAGGAAAGGAAAAAGCCAATCGGATCATAAAATCATCATCACCCAAACAAAACAGTAAATTATGATAAACATGTACCTATTTGTCGGGCAAACAATTTTATTCTTCTGCTCTAGCCTCTTTGCTATGACCTGTTAAATTTAAGTACATGTATATGCAAGCAAATGCGACTAATTTTCAATACAATTCACTTTTTGGTTCATTGGGCTATATGGTACAAATTTAATCGCTCCAACAATAATCAAGCAACACAACCATCAATCAATTAGTTGATTAGCTTTTCAAATTCCCAACTTTGATACATAGTCAAAAAATCAGATTTTTGATGCCAAATCACAACAATAAGCCCTATCTAGTTTCGGTTCTCACACCAGTCAATTGGAAATATATATAAATCTCACTTTCGTAACTCGAAAATAAATACTAGCGATGGTGCCCCATCACCAGAATTATCCCCGGGCACTAGAGTATGATTCTATAACTATCCAGTATATTAAAACTTCGAATACACGTTTGCAAGACATATATGCAAAATCTTTATATATTGAATTGTCCAAATTCATATAAATAAACAATCAAATAGGAATAATTGATTTAAATTTCAAAACAAAACTTGTTTTCATTTTAAAAATATACTCTTCACACTCGTTCTAGGATACTACTGATCCCATCTCTAACGAGTCATTCCCATTGGATATTACTAATCCAATTATCTGATGAATTCTTTCGTATGGTTCTAATGTGCCTTGTTCTCTGAGCTTTGTAAACCAAAGCTCTAATACCACCTGTAAAAACCCGTAACTTCCTCGGTGAGGAAAGCGCGGATAGTTCGAGAACAACACACAGAAGAACGCAGATGGGGGAACATTTCATTGTATATTACAACAATGCATCAGATTACAAGAATATACAGAGTATAAATGAATATTACCTAGAAATATCAGAGATTTAAATTACATTTAAATACATAGCAGCGGAAAATAATACAATACACAACTAGAAGAGATATGCGGATACAAAGCTTTCCGGATATCGTTCCAGCTGTAAACCAGGATCCTGTGAATATAAATCTGCAAAACCAAAACTACTAGCTGCCCGTGTCAAAATAAGGGCACCCAGAGTTTAGGTTAAAACAATAAACTCCAGGTCAGTCATGGGACTGGTGTGAGAACTAAAACAGTTATAAATATTTATTTTAAAGTTAGGTAAATCAAGGGACCACGCCGTATGACACGGAACAGGTTTCCTCCCAAGAATACCAGTGCATAAAACAACTGCGCAATGCTAAATAAAGAAAAATGAAGCTATTATAAGACCCAGGTCCCATCACACAATGCAACACAAACCAAAAGATAGGGTTTTCCCTTATAATATCCAAAGAATGCTTGATACGTTAAAACAATTCTTTTATTATTGCTATAAGTGAAGAAATCGATTTCTAATCATAAGTATCAATCATAGGCGGCATGGGTACCATATATCATGTCGCCATACTAGGCTCTACAATCAAAACCGCAAAGTCACGTATTTGGAAATTGGATTTCCATCTATGAACCGAGGCAAAAGATAGTCCTCAACCGATTCGAGACGCTCTAGCCCATGTCTCAGGATCAGAGCTCGAGTGACCCTTAGGAGCCACAGGGCTAGTCCACCGATGTGGATTAAAATTCCTGAACACTGCGTTTCCCCACCCTTTGGGGTGTCAATGAGTCCAATGACTCCATCGGTCCCGGATCGACCGATATATCCGAGGCGCCTCGCAACAGCAACAACCACACAGGTGAAAAGTATATAAATGTCAGGGCTGGTAGGTCACTGACACCACCATAGCTAGAAAGAAACGCATGCCCTCCCTGGATCCTTCTCCCGTTTTTGGTTCACAACCGGGGTGTGAGGCTCGCGAATCAACGCTATACAAAGCTATGCCACACAAGTCGTGCTTTGATCATCAACCAAAAGACTTTGCTTTTCAACAGAAGCCTTGATCAATTGCCACTTAGGCATGCCACATAGGCAATTCACTCCATGCGATTGATATCCGTCAATATATAACCCCTGAGCTCGTACGTCTCAGAGAAGGGCGTTAAGCAAGAGAATAAATTCTCCGCCGCCGAACAGATATATATTTAATAGAAATCAATCACACAGACTAAAATCCAATGTCAGACACACAGTCCATTTACAAGTCCGTTCTGGGTCTGAACGAAACCGGAGGCACCTAGTACCCCGCATATCCATCGATCTCCAAATACGTCTAGACGATCACCAACTGTTTCCATCTTCTTGGGTGTACATCCCAATCAAGATCATCAGTAATCACTCAAACGACGTGAAGACCTCCGGTCTTTGACCACCGTCTTCATCTTCGACTTATTGTCGTATCAGTTATTCAGAATGGGATAAACCCGGTCTTTCCGAATAACTCACGTATATTATAAACAAGTGTTACACAAACACAACATACGCCTCATTCCAATTCAGAATATTCTTTTATTCAAATATTCTTATATTTTGGGAAAGGTTCCCATTAATTTTATCAAAGATAAATTCTTTAAATTTATTCTTTAATCTTCTTTTGAATATCAATTCAAACTAGTCGGGATTAGCGAACCACACCGAAGTAATCATTTATTTTATTTCCCAATCCCAACCTCTTCATCCCATGAAGTAAAACTGGTAATACTTCATATCTAACACCACAGTGTTATCGGTAAATTCAATTACCATTTCACGTTCAAATCTAATTAAAGATTTAACTATCGCCTGGAGCAAAACTGGTTATACTCCATTCTCGATCTTTTCAATCTAATTAAAGATTCATTAAAACTCCACTTAGTTTTAATCTTTAACTGGGTTAAAGAATCAGTGTCATTTAAAACACGGTTCACGATAAACCCAAAATCACATTCCATTAATTATTGGATTAAAGAACATGTGCTATTTAAAACACTGTTCACGATAAACCCAAAAATCAATATCAATTCAATTAAGTATTATTTAATTGGTACACTTCATTAAATCTAAATAAAAAGATTTAATCTTTTCTCAACTGGGTTCAAGAACAGTGTTAATGAAAACACCATTCACGAGAAACCCAAATCACATTTGATATTAAATACAAGGCTTTGAATAGAAAATATATCGGCTTATATTCAATATCAAATTCTACGACTAACAAATATCGTATTGGAAATAACGATATATATATCATTCAAATTTCCATAACAATATTTATATAATCACGAAATCCAACATCGAAATATTCCGAAGACAATTTCGATTCAAATCCATTCCAATATACTTATTGGAAATTCTGGTTATTTTCAAAACCATTTTCAAATCCAATTTAATTATTTCAAAAATAAATAAATTATTATTCTAGTTCAAAACTAGTCCATTTCGATAAAAATCTATTTTCATCTTTCAAATATGGAGTTTTTCATCTTAATTCTTCACAAATCATTTCTTATGATTCTACACAAATTATTACTATTTTAATAATTTTATCAAGGCCCGTACAGTCGATTTCCATCAATGGCCATCGAACTGCACTTATAGCGACCTTTTTCAAATTTGATTTGGACATAATTCCAAATCCAACCGTTAGATTTCAAATTTCTAATATTTGTTAGAAAGCCCTTTTCGATACGAACCCAACGGTTCCGGTTTTAGGAGAATCCGACGGTCGGATCTCCCGCAATATCCGTTCGAAGTCAACGGTCGAAATTCGCGAACTACCGCGGCGCGGCGCGTTCTATTCAGGCCGTTATATTATATATATAATATATACTTCATCGATTTCCTTTTAAATGTATTATATAAATCGTTTTAAATTCGTTTTCTAAACGATTCAACTTCATTTCAAATTCAAATCAAAATTGAATTTTTCCTTATAAATTCTTTTTAAATTCATTTCAAATTGATTTCAATTCAAATTGATTTCTAATTCAATTTCAGTTCATTTTCAATTCAATTCAATTTCAATTCGAATTCATTTCTATTCGATTTCAATTCAAATTCATTTCTATTCAGTTTCAGTTCGAATTTCGATTCTTTTCAAAATTTCAGATTTTGAAATCACTTTCGATATTCATTATAAAATGAATAAAATTGATATAAATGTCGTTCACATCAAAATGGCGTCAATCTAATCAACACGGCTTCATATATTTCTATTTCCAAATATTCTATTTCACATATTTCTATTTCAAATATTTCTATTTCAAATATTTCTATTTCAAATATTCCTATTTCAAATATTTCTTTTCAAAACTGGAATGAAGCCCAATCAATTACCATAGATTTTATTTCTATGGATTTCCACACAACGCATGTATATATCCACAATGACAAATAATCAACCATCATCCAAAGTGCATTCTACACTGTATAAGCATCAAATATAGATATCCAACGCTTATAACAGTCTGTCAATCAATCGATCGACATGCAACTAAACAATCGGGATTAGTGTACGTCAAATATCATCCCAATACCCGTGTGGGGTTTCAAACAATCAAACACAGATTTTATTTGTGCAGTTGGGCGATGTGTAAAATTTATCGACCCAATCAATATCAGTCAAATGTGTGTACATAAACAAATCGTCCGATTTGTTTATTTTTATTTCATTTCATATACACGTTAAAAATTCTATTTTTAACTATAAAATATTTTTAACTATATAAATATTTTATTTCATTTCACATCACATAATCAACTACACATCAAAATCAAACAAACAAGCATACAAGCCGTCCATGGTCTGTGGGCGACGGGTGTCGGGTGCTACTAAACACCGTCTACATCCTAGTATATATTTTTAACTAGAAATAAATTAAAAAGTGAGAAGTTCTCACTGATAGCTAATCCAATATCACGACTCTTCATATGTAGGAATCTTCGCCGTTCTCGCCTCTTGTCACTTTCTTTGCCCGTATTCACTACATATATAAAAATTGAATTTTTACTTTGCTATTCAATATATAAAAATCGAATTTTTCCTTTGCTATTCAATATATAAAAATCGAATTTTTACTTCGCTATTCAATATATAAAAATCGAATTTTTACTTCGCTATTCAATATATAAAAATCGAATTTTTACTTCGCTATTCAATATATAAAAATCGAATTTTTACTTCGCTATTCAATATATAAAAATCGAATTTTTACTTTGTTATTCAATATATAAAAATCGAATTTTTACTTTGTTATTCAATATATAAAAATCGATTTTTTACTTCGCTATTCAATATATAAAAATCGAATTTTTACTTCGCTATTCAATATATAAAAATCGAATTTTTACTTCGCTATTCAATATATAAAAATCATATTTTTATAATTACTCCATATGGATAAAATTCTATTTTTACACCGCTACTATATAGATAAAAATTCTATTTTTATCACACTATTCTCTATATAAAGATTTCGCCTTTTCAAATATGAAGATTTAATTTTTTATTTCATCACTATAAAAATCACCTTATTATTTCAACATATATACAATAAAAATCAGACTTTTATTTTGCTATATTTATGAAGATGATATTTTTACAAGCTTGCCTGTATAAAAATTATATTTTTATACTTCTACAATATAAAAGATTATATTTTTATATTTCACATATGATAAAAATCATATTTTTAGTTTATAAAAATTAAACCTTTTTATCTAATCTATATATAAGCCGCATATTCCTAATGTAATGTCATTCAAAAATAAAGATACGATATTTATTACACCCGCATATACACAAAACTGAAAATAAAATTAAATGTAATTAAAAATAAACACTTACAGTCATAGGTTGGAGGGGTGCTGCTCGATCTAGGGTTGTGGGGCTCGAGATGGGAGGAGGGCGACGGGGAGGAGGATGGACAGCCAGGGAGGGTCCGTGGATTGGCTCAGAGGAAGGGAAGAAGGGAGCGGAGGGAGGAGAAGAAGGAGAAGGCGCAGCGGAGGGGGGGTTGCCTGGTGGCGCGACGCGCCTGAAAGGGGGAGGGCTTTGGGTCTTCGCGGTTTGACTGGAGGGAAGGGGAAGGAGAAGGAGGAGGAGGAGGAAACGAAGGGGATGGAGGGGGCTTCGTGCCGGCAGCGGCGGCGCCAGGGTGGAGGGGCTCCGTCGATCCTCTTCCATTTTTTTTTAATTTCAAAAAGCAACTTTTATTTTTGAACTCGAAACGGGGCCCACCGCCTGTCGTCCATAGCTAATTACCCCCATTCCGAACACAATGGGGTATGCATTGTAAGCTGATTCGACTATTACAATCAGTTTTCATTTAAATCAAAGTATAATTCTTTGTATATTCAATTTAAACATACATTTCAAATTACCGAGGCCACATACAATCTCTAAAAATTACAGAAAAATATTTTCTAGCTTCGTATTGATGATACGGTCCTATCAAAACTAGTTTCGTTGAATTCTGAGACCATTTGAAAAATGGCCATTTTCCAGTCGATTAAAATCAACTAAAACTGGTCAAACGTGTTTTCCTTTGCCATGCTCACATATTGATTTGAAAAATTATGAAATTTGGAACCTAGCAATAATTTGACATCACGGACCCCAACAAAAGTGGTTTCGTCGAAATCCGAGGTCGTTTGCAAAATTTCCATTTTTAAGGGCCTGAATTCCATAGCAACTATTCAGAATTTTCAACTGGGCGTATCTTTTGAATCCCGCTATGAAATTTTGATTTTTCGGATTAGTTGGAAAGATTTTCCCAATTATATTCTATTATTTTTGGTTTTGCTAAATTCCGGTTTATTTTGCACCCGGTACATTCAATTGAAGTTTGCAATCGAATTATCGAACTACCGCGCCATTTTCAATTCCTTTTATAATTATATATAATTATTTATATTCTAATGACGATTCAAACAAATATATACGTTCGAATTATATTCAAAATAAATTTCTCGTCTATATTAATTAAAATAATTCATTTTAAATAATCAAAATTCGCTAAAATTGCCAAAATAAAAAATTTAAACTGGCCTAGAATTTCGGGTTATTACAATTAGAGTTACTCGAGTATGGGTTAATCGAATAGAGTTAGTCGAGTATTGGTTAATTGTAGAAAGGAATTATCGAATATAATTTATTCGAAAGGAGTCAATCGAATTTATTTATTCAAAAAGGAGTCAATCGAATTTAGTTATTCGAAAGGAGTTATCGAATATTAATTATTCGAAAGAGTTATCGAATATTATTTATTCGAAAGGAGTTATCAAATATTAGTTATTCGAAAGGGTTATCGAATATTAGTAATTTGAAAGGGTTATCGAATATTAGTTATTCGAAAAGAGTCAATCGAATTCAGTTATTCGAAAGGAGTCAATCGAATTTAGTTTATTCGAAAAGGAGTCAATCAAATTTAGTTTATCCGAAAAGGAGTCAATCGAATTTAGTTATTCGAAAGAGAGTTATCGAATATTGCTTATTCGAAAAAGAGAGTTAATCGAATATTAGTTATTTGAAAGAGAGTTAATCGAATATTAGTTATTCGAAAGAGAGTTAATCGAATATTAGTTATTCGAAGAGAGTTAATCGAATATTAGTTATTCGAATAAGAGTTAGTCGAATAGGAGTTAATTGAATATAGTTTATTCGAATAGAATTAAAGGAGTTAATCGAATATAGTTTATTCGAATAGAGTTAAAGGAGTTATCGAATATAGTTTATTCGAAAGGAGTTAATCGAATATAGTTTATTCGAAAGGAGTTAAGTGATAAGAGTTAATGAATTAAGTTGATCGAGTTAAAGTTAATGGAGTTAGGGTTAATTGGTTTGAGTTAATCGAGTTATATTTTGGAGTTAGATATTTCAGAAGTAGGGATTATAACGCTATAGTTATAATTAATGTTTTTTTCAATAAAAGAAGTGGATTCATAAATAGAATCCGAGAGTTACGTAAGGAAGTTTGTTAAAGATTTAAAGGGTGGACTTTGTCTGTTTTGAAGTTAGAATTGTTGTTCAATTAAGGTCTGAGAGGTAGTTATACCCCAACTTGATTGACTTCATTTTTAACTAAGGAATGGTTAAGGTTCGATAGTGAAGGAGTTAATTGAATTTAGTTAATAAGTGTTAATAGTTCAAGTTGGCATAGCGATGTTTTATTTAAACATCTGTTTAAATCCAATGAATGAGTTTTGGAAAACATTTTCCAAATATAATCAGAGATATTTTCTAATCCTAGAAAATGAAATGTTTGATGATAAAGAATACTGGAATGATAGTGATACGTGAAAAAGAGATGGAAATGTTTTCCAATGATTAATAACGTATATTTTCTAAATTTAGAAAATGAGAAATGTTGAATATATGGAAACAGGAGATAAAGTAATGAACTAAAGAGATAAATGTTAAATAATGTTTGATTGATATAATTTCCATCTGGAAATAATATTGTTGTTTGCACACGTGTTTTCTTTTATAGTTAACTCACCGACTATCAAAGTTTTTGACCATTTTTCCGTTGTCAATACAGAGAGACCGAGATCAGATTCATTATCTGAAATCCACTCTGTATGGGCATTAGCATTGCGATCAAATATGATGAAGATAATTGAAGACGGAGTTATGAAAGGGTTGTCATGTTTACAGAATAGTGCCTTCGGTTTGTCCAGTCCCAGGACGACCTGTATGGAAGAATGTCTGACAGTATATTTAATAGATCGCGTAAGTTGATCTCTTCAAACGTATGTATGTCTGGTAGCAGAGGAATTCGTTTCTCTTAGCTGTATAACCGTTGTATTTTTGGAGAAATCAATTTGTGATATGGCGGGTATGACGATGTGACATTCAAAGTGAATAATTGTGTGATCTGTCAGAGATAAGTGTGGCCTCTAGCGTCACAACCGGGAAATGACAAAAATCGGGCAGGCAGCATGGCTAAGTGGTTGGCTGCCAATTAGGGTGTATTATCACCTATCTAGAGATATCCATTTCATTCTATAATCTATTGTCGATGCTGACCCATTCGGGAAACGGTTGCTGATCCCAACAGTTGGTGATATACATTCGATACACACAAGCGAAATGAGTGGTCGGTCATGTGTGGCCGGGTTGCAAGATATTCTTGTTGAACCTAGTGTATTCCTCTCTAGAGGTGCACTATCGGAAGGTGGTTCCATACCTTGTCATAGTTGGTAATTCATTACCCAATAAGTGCTCGCGGTTTTGATTGTATACTATATATGTGGAATGTGAGATGAAAGCGTTCTGCAAGATGATTATTATATTGTGGTTGATAGACACTATTATAATATCAAAAGAGTTTTGATATAAAAGATCATTGTTTCTTTCAAAATGATTTGAAAGTTAAATCAAATTGATTTGGATTCTCATAAGGGAAAAACTCATTCCGTTATACGGCGTGGTCTTATGAGATATCGTTATTTTCCCAAACTATTTTAAATTGTTTACTCATACCAGTCCTATGAATGACCCGGAGTTTATTTTGTTTTGTTTTACCTAAACTCTTGGGTGCCCAATTTTGTACGGGCAGTCAAGTAGTCAGGATTTTACAGATATACTTGGAGAGCTTGGAACAGGAGGCTTCAGGAATATATAGCTATAGTTATTTCCGCTGTGTTGTAAGTGTTGTACTCTGATAATGTTATTATATACATATACTGATTTTATTTCAAAGGTATCTATTATATATTATTCGTTCTGCTATGAGATTCGTGTTTACTCTGATGTTGTGTGTTCTTCTTCTTCTTCTTCTATTCTAAGTTTCTATCTTATCCATTCTTACCCTCTAATTTCTTTCATGGACTATCCGGTGTTTCCGATGCTTGAATATCGACATAGTGTTGTATGCCGATATCCAGGATCGCAAATTCCCCGGTTCGTTACACAACTCTAGGAGGCCGAGCCCAGCCAACGGCCTCCCTTTCGACCATGCTTTTGCCAGATCCTCGCATCGAAGGTCTCCCAAATGCAGAGTTGAATTCATGGCAACGACTCCTCGAAGATGGAAGCCAGCTTGCAAGTATCATTTGACGTTTCACTCGGGGCACCTCCTCACAGTAGGACATAGATAATGTCAATCGCAGCCCCTTTACTAGGGAAATCAAAAACTCCTGAAACCCTCCGGATTTCAAGTTCCCAGCTATCGAACCATAAAATGGTCGCACTGACCCGACCATCCACCTCATGCGATACATGCGACACATGGAAGTACTTGGTGCATCGACCAACATCATGGAAAAGTGCTTCCCACTCTTCCTCACATATATAGCCAGCATGTGGTTTCGGCAGCTAACAACGGAATCGATCAGCAGCTGGAACACGCTGGTCAACCGCTTCATCAAGCAATTCGGAGTACATATCTCTCGACCAAAGAGCATTATGTTTTTATCCACTATCAAGCAGCGATCAGGAGAGACGTCAGATCCTTCCTCGAAAGGTTCAACGCGGCAATAGCGTCAGTTGATCGGCCCAATCCATCGATGATACTTATGGCCGCCATTGCAGGAGTTCAGAGCCAATCAGAATTCTCAATCTCTTTAACCAGAGATCTCACCCCCCCCAAGGATATAGATGACTTCTATTCCGAGGCTAAGAGATTCCTCCGACAAGAAGACGCCAGCATTGAGATGGAGAGCCTTGAGGCCTTAAAACCGCCAAACAACAAGGTCCATTCAACAGCAAAGGCCAGAATAAAGGAAGAGGAAAGGCTTCGAAAAAGAACGAGCATCACGTATGACCTCGAATCGAAAATAAGTACGACTAGTACACCGAGCTCAATTCCTTTCTGCTCGATATCTACCTTAACATACGAGGGTCCCCTGCCTACATCCAGACCACCTCGACGAGAACCAACCCAGATGGAACTCGATTCCAGCAAACATTGCATATTCCATAACGTAGCTGGACATAGCACCGATGAATGGCGGCATCTGCGCGATCACATCGAGGATCGAGTCAGGCGAGGGGAGCTTCCTGAGTATGTTAATAAGTGTGCCCCGGCCATCCGCTGCGATCTTCTGCCCAAGCTCCTCAGGATGGTCCCCGAGATCCTAGAAACGGAAAGGACCCTGAGACTAGCACTCGCGGCATTATTATTAATTATATTTTTTTCTTATTTTAATGTATTTCTTTCAATAAAAATGACCTTGATGTATACATGCATGGGGTTAGGATTTAGCTCCTAGGCATACTCTGGAATCAACCGTTGTCCTCTTAAAATTTCTTTTCTTTGTAATAATTCTTTAGCTGCTATGAATTTTCTTTTGCAAACATGGATCATGTTTGGAAACTCAAAGCCGAGCATGGCTGATGCTCGTCCCCTTTCTTTAATGTGGTCCGTGCAAAAGCCTACCACTATTTCCAAAAACCTACTCCACCAGCCGAGTATGGTAAAAATCTTAAACTGGGTATGGATTATACTCACCCTTTTGTTTGCACCACGAGTGTTTACTTCTCGCTGGATATACTAATTTATCATGAGTCGAGCATAAAAAACACTTGCACCAAGCCGAGTATGGATAATGCTCGCCACCTCTCTAAGCTAAGTATGTATAATGCTCGCCACCTCTCGAGTATGGATAATGCTCTCCACCTCTCTAAGCCAAGTATGGTTAATGCTCGCCACTAAGCTGAGTATGGATAATGCTCGCCACCTCTCTAAGCCAAGTATGGTTAATGCTCGCCACTAAGCCGAGTATGGATGATACTCACCACCCCTCAAAGCCAAGTGAAATAAAATGCTCGACCCATCAACCTTCTCCAGATCGAGAGTGGCTTATTTTGTCTTTGCAGGGACTAATTCTCATACAGACGGTGATCATCATCTCGGCCTTAATACGGTTCTTGATAGTTGTCGATTTTCCAGCCTTAATACGACCTAGTTCGGTCGTCATTTTTCAGGCCTTAATACAACATCGGGGCCGTCAGATTTCAGGCCTTAATATGGTCCAACGCGACCATAGCTGCTCGTGCAATTTTACTTCGATTCATATTTCAAAACACATCTCCCTCTACTGAAGAAGATGCATTCTGAGGGGCAAAGTGTTAACCCGCTTTTTGGCAAAAGCCGCGACTGAAACACCCCACGTCCGTTAATGTCACTCACTAAGGGAATGCATTAAGTTCTATGAAGCATTGTAGGTAAACAGACACAGAATAATTATGAGACAGATATAAATAATGATAGCAGCGGAAGTTTCAAAAATTTAATTTCAGACATAAATCATAATCCCGTGGTTTATAATGCCATAATTCGTAAAACCATTACAACAAAATACTTCTGTCTTGCATAATCAGAGTACATAGGAATTAAAAGAAAACATTATTCCCCAATAAAAGAGTAAGCCATAGCAGAGACAAATACTCGAGCCATACTTCAACAGTAGCTCCTAGCAAGATGATATCCAAATCCTGGCTAAGCCTGGGTGTTTCCTCCCCCAAGAACCTAGGGGGAAGTGGAAGAGAGAAGGAAAAACCAAAAGGGATCAGACATAAGGTCCGGCGAGTCTAGTGACTTTTAGCCAGTAAATAAATAAAGGTGAACATGACAAGCATAACGTGGATAAGAGAGATCGCTATACAAATGGCAGGTGTGACAAGGCATATGAGGCGAGGTATATACATGCTTCACTAATGACTACTCTACACTATTACTAGTATAACTGAAATGAAATGATCCCTTCCACTATAAGCTGGTAGGCTTTGGTCATATGTCCAAGTATACCCTAACCACTACCCAAATCGATCGGCTCCCTACTCTGTAGATATCCTGTGCTGGCCCATAGTAGGGGGTATCACTTCCCTAAAGTGGCAACCCAAGATGTGCACAGGGATACCTACTGGTGTCACGGTCGTCTTGTCCCCCTCTGCCCGGCCCATGCGCGCACATGTCCCCGGTCGGTTTGCGCCGTCTACACCACCCGTCACGTTTTGGATCTCTTATAATCAATCAGTAAGTGTGCCCCTTCTCTGCCTAGTACGGAGTTCTCTACTCTAATACCAACTACGGGTTACTGACTGAAATGGGTCCCACACAATATGATATAAGCTCTCCCCTTTGTCTTGTATCCCCACTAGGTTTTCCACTGACTACGTATACCCTAAAAGGGTGATCTTTAATTACGTAGCCCTATACTAGTTATGTATACACTAAAGGGTAATCTTTAATTACATAACTCCCACACAATATGATACAAGCTCTCCCTTTTGTCTTGTATCCCCAATAGGTTTTCCACTGAACATGTATACCCTAAAAGGGTGATCTTTAATTACATAGCCTTTATTATTATATCTACCCGTTATGTATACCAGTTAGGTGTCTTTAATTATATAACATGTATTGGGTTAAGTATGTGGGGATATATATATATATATATGTACATATATATTATTACCCATCCCCTCTAACTTACTTAACCCCTCCTCACTACCCATCCAATTTTACTTAACCCTAACTTAAGTCCATATTTATATTTAATTAGGTTAAGTAATACATTTATTTACCATGTCCAATTATGGTTATAATGGGCTAGACCTACACATTAGGCCTACAACGTGTGGATGCTGGATATGCCGGTCGGGTCCGGGCAGTCTTATTCCACAGTTGAGCATAACCTCATGTCTTAGCCTGATTCGTATTTGCGTAATTAGACCTCCCACATTAGGTTCAACATTAGTGGCTGCTGGATATGCCGGTCGAGTCCGGGCTGATTTCCTCCACTATTGTACCCTAACCTCATGTCATAAGTACAATTAAAATTCTTAATTTTAATTACTAACATTCCACTTTTAATTAATTTACCAATAAATTAATCCTTTCCTTTTATAGGTGTCAATACCTATTTTGCAACAATAATTTGAATTACATATCCATAAATGGTCATATTCAAATTATGCCATCTTTACACAACTTTTCCTATGTCATTTTAGGTAATTAATTCTACGTTTCCCCATTTGAATTTTATGCTCATTTCATATAAATATTATATAAACTATGCCAATTACAAATTCCCTTTATCCCCGTTCCTAACTAACATATTCAAACATATTTTGGCGGCATCGAGGCTATAAAGTAGCCTCGTCATAACAATAAAAGGGAACATGACAATGGTGACAGTTCAACATGTTTTGGCATAAATATTAACATAATTGGCATAGTAACTAAGTGAATGGACATGTGATAACTATCATAATAAAGTGGAAATCAAATTAATAATTTGTGTTTAGGTAAGCATAATGAGATCTAGATTCAATATTAGGTGTCCAATTACCTAAATCTAGCATAGATAGGGTGGCATAATAACATGTTTAGATTCACATGTCAAGTTTACCACATATACCAAGGTGTCATAATATAGCAAGTGAAAGGTGATTAACACCAAAATCGTGATCTAAGTAATGTCAAATTAATGGATGTACAATCATCCTAGCATGGTTACAAATCAATGTTCATATAAACGTCATATCGAATCACCATAATCAGATCTAGAAAGTTAGATCTGTATTAACAAGTTCACATGTACCACAATATAATTGTAATTCAAGATTCACATAGGAAACATAGTAGAATGTCCATATATTGTATCTAGGGAAAATGACATAGTATGCTTGCATAAGTTCATGATTTATAGCATATACCCAATTCATAGTCTACCACAATTCACATTTATCTATTTAAACCTAAAATTGACTAGCACTCACAAAAAAAGAACGGATCTTGAATTCTGGGATCTGATTTCTGAATTTGTTAAGCTTAACCCTTGATGTAGACTTTGATTTTTATCTTCTAACATCCAATATCCATCTACTCAACCATCAATCACAGGCATCCATTGTCCTCATAAAGATTTCTAATGCTTTCATGATTATATGCATAGTGTGTATATGTCCTTATATAATGCAAAATCAGGCGGTCTACTGATTCAATTGACCTCCTTAATGCGAATTATGTCAGTACCATGAGTCCATCATGTATGCAAATCAACCTATTATAACATATACGCTCTACATGTGTGCACACTCATTCGTCCAAATGTAACATCCATATGCCAGTTCATTCATTTCCATCCATAAAAGAAAAGAAAATGCACACACATCCATATGCAATATGAGAGTGATTGAGCCGATCTTAGTGCCTAATGTGTGTGTATATGCGTCCACAGGCAACCACTAGCAAACACTTGCATCCACTTGCATCCATCAAACATAACATGTCTCAAACACATGTTTACAATCATAGGATTTCCTACCTAAAGGTCGAAGATTTGATTGATAGGATATACTCGGATGATAGAAGAAAATGCGAATAAAAGCTTTTGGAAGAAAAGTTAAGAACATTCCCTTGAAAAGGAAAGGGTACGAAGCGTAAAAATCTTGTCTTCGTTCTCCCAAGTTGCATCTTCTTGATTGTCTCCCCACTGGACCTTCACCAACTTGACTTCTCGTTTGCATAGCTTTTTAACCTCCGATCCAAGTATGCAAGTTGGAACTCATCCAATCATTGCTTCCTTCTTTATTTTCACTTCCTTTCGCAAGTTTGGCCCCACTACCCCAAACTCTATACATTTTATCGCCACATGGATGAATAGTCATCTTGGAATGATGGGCTTCCTCAAGGACTATCTTCAATAGGTTTCCCATCCTGATATGATTCACCTATCAAACATCTTCTCAAGTAGCCCCGCCACTTGATTATCAAGTTCCCTGTTTTCTTTTAGGAGCCATATGGTGCACAGGTAATGCAACTGGCTTTGCATAGTCCACCAGGTATATATGGAAATCAATCTCGCACCTCAGGGGTAATCCCTAAACCTCGTTTAAGACATCAGGATACTCATGGAGTACTGGTGTCGATCGCAGATCATCAATAGACGCCTCAAGAGACTCTAGGAAACTAAGCATGACAAACATTTGTGGGTCACAAGAAATTTCGAGGGTGCTTAACGACCCTCCTCTCACCACCCAGAATGGCACCATATGTGGTAAACCAACATATCCCTAGAATCAACCCATAGCCCATAAACCCGAGTACATACGCGTTGCATTCAAATTTTATGCCTAAAACAGATATTCTCAAACCCCATCAAGTCATAGATAAATGAGCCGAATCACCAATGGGGTTTGAGACAACTATGGGATCTACTACCATACTAGTAATTAAGTGCAAAGATTCAACTACAAAACTTGATATAAATGAGTGTAAAGCGCCAGAATCAAAAAGTGTTCTAATTGAAAAGTCTGAAAGAGAAACTAAGCTTTCTATGGAAAATTTTCTACCTCTTTCAGGAGCACTGATCGCGAGAGCATTGACCTGCCCTCTAGAAGTTCCGACTTCTTGACCTTGTCCCTGTGATCCTCCTTGTTTCTTTGGGCACTCTGTAGAATAGTGTCTGAGTTCTCCACAATTAAAGCAACTGACCTTCCTTCTCTTACAATCTTTGATCAAGTGACCTTCCTTCCCACAATTGTGACATTTTCTCTTATCCCTGCCTTTTTCATCTTTCTCTCCTTTCTTCTGTTGTTGTTGTTGCTGTTGTTGCCCCTTCTTGGGCCACATCTTCTTATTCTGCGATGACTCCTCAGCTTTCACTTCCTTTTTTCTCCCTTGTCCTCCTCATGCATTAGGGCCATATCCAAAAGCGTTTCAAACGTGCCCCCCATTGGGATATGGGACATTGCCAGCCCATGCAGAGGCTCATTCAGCCCTTTAGCAAACTGCAAAGCCTTTTTGTGCGGCGTATCCACCAACTCTAGACCGAACCTTGCCAGTTGGTTGAAATTGTTCACATATTCCTTCACCGTCAAATTTCCTTGTTTGAGAGCTAAGAACCTCTCCATCTGAATGCTTCTATCAGCTTGGGAAAGGAATTTCATTTCGAACCTGTGTCTAAAATCTCCCCTAGTTTCCACTGGACATCCAGCTTGGGTGACTTCCCATCAAAATGAGGCTTCGCCCTTTAACAGCCAAGCAGCTAATTGGATTTTTCTTTGGTCCTCCATTTCAAAGATGATGAATAAGTCCTCAGTCTCCTTAAGCCAATTCTGGGCTTCTACGAATGTCTCTTTCCCATGGAATGGCTTCCCTCCCATAGCAAGGAAGTCTTTGCAGTTCTTGGCGAAGTTATCTGCTCTTGGAGGGGGAGGAGGAATGATTGGTGCAGTTGGGGGAGGAAGGTATCTTTGTTCTTCGGCTATTGTCGTGGCTTCCAAATACCGACGGAACTAGATGGTATAGTGACGCCCTCTGGGAGATTAGGGATGTTTTGTTCCCCAGACATGCTGAAAAAGGAGAAAGGGAGAAATTTAGATAAGGAACCGAAGGATACTACATATGACTTCTTAGGAGAATATTTTCAAAACAGACTTTTCTTTTTGAAAATACTTTCTTTTAAAACCTTTTTGAAAAATATTTTTCAAAACTTTTATCTAATCTGGTAACCTTCAGCTCTGATACCAAGTGAAACACCCCACGTCCGTTAATGTCACTCACTAAGGGAATGCATTAAGTTCTATGAAGTATTGTAGGTAAATAGACACAGAATAATTACAAGACAGATATAAATAAAGATAGCAGTGGAAGTTTCAAAAATTTTATTTCAGACATAAATCATAATCCCGTGGTTTATAATACCATAATTCGTAAAACCATTACAACAAAAAACTTCTGTCTTGCATAATCAGAGTACATAGCAATTAAAAGAAAACATTATTTCCCAATAAAAGAGTAAGCCATAGCAGAGACAAAGACTCGAGCCATACTTCAACAGTAGCTCCTAGTAAGACGATATCCAAATCCTGGCTAAGCTTGGGTGTTTCGTCCCTGAGAACCAAGGGGGAAACAGAAGAGAGAAGGAATAACAAAAAGGTGTCAGATATAAAGTATGGCGAGTCTAGTGACTTTTAGTCAGTAAATAAATAAAGGTGAACATGACAAACATAAAGTGGATAAGAGAGATCGCTATACAAATGGCAGGTGTGACAAGGCAGATAAGGTGAGGCATATACATGCTTCACTAATGACTACTCTACACTATTACTAGTATAACTGAAATGAAATGATCCCTTCCACTATAAGCTAGTAGGCTTAGGTCATGCGTCCAAGTATACCCTAACCACTACCCTAATCGATCAGCTCCCTACTCTGTAGATATCCTGTGTTGGCCCCACAGTAGGGGGTATCACTTCCCTAAAGTGGCAACCCAAGATGTGCACAGGGATACCTACTGGTGTCACGGTCGTCTGGTCTGCCCCCTGCCCGAACCATGCATGAAAATCTCCCCAGTCGGTTTGCACTGTCTATACCACCCGTCACGTTTTGGATCTCTTATAATCAATCAGTAAGCATGCCCCTTCTCCGCCTAGTACGGAGTTCTCTACTCTGAAACCAACTATGGGTTACTGACTGAAGTAGGTCTCACACAATATGATACAAGCTCTCCCGTTTGTCTTGTATCCCCACTAGGTTTTCCACTGACTATGTATACCCTAAAAGGGTGATCTTTAATTACATAGCCCTATACTAGTTATGTATACCCTGAAGGGTGATCTTTAATTACATAACTCCCATACAATATGATACAAGCTCTCCCCTTTGTCTTGTATCCCCACTAGGTTTTCCACTGACTATGTATACCATAAAAGGGTGATCTTTGATTACATATCCTTTATTATTTTATCTACCCGTTATGTATGCCACTTAGGTGTCTTTAATTACATAACATGTTTTGGGTTAAGTATGTGGGCTTATATATATATATATATATTACCCATCCCCACTAACTTACTTAACCCCTCCTTACTACCCATCCAATTTTACTTAACCCTAACTTAAGTCCATATTCATATTAAATTAGGTTAAGTAATCCATTTCTTTACAATGTCCAATTATGGTTATAATAGGCTAGACCTCCCATATTAGGCCTACAACGTGTGGATGTTGGATATGCTGGTCGGGTCCGGGCAGTCTTATTCCACAGTTGGGCCTAACCTCGTGTCTTAGCCTGATTCGTATTTGCGTACTTAGACCTCCTACATTAGGTTCAATATTAGTGGTTGCTGGATATGCCAGTCGGGTCTGGGCAGACTTCCGCCACTAATGTAACCTAACCTCATGTCATAAGTACAATTAAAATTCTTAATTTTAATTACTAACATTCAATTTTTAATTAATTTACCAACTAATTAATCCTTTCCTTTTATAGGTGTCAGTACCTATTTTGCAATAATAATTTGAATTACATATCCATAAATGGTCATATTCAAATTATGCCATTTTTACCCAACTTTTCCTATGTCATTATAGGTAATTAATTCTTCGTTTCCCCATTTGAATTATATGCTAATTTCATATAAATATTATATAAACTATGCCAATTACAAATTCCCTTTATCCCCATTCCTAACTAACGTATTCACACGTATTTTGGCGGCATCGAGGCTATAAAGTAGCCTCGTCATAACAGTAAAAGGGAACATGATAAGGGTGACAGTTCAACATGTTTTGGCATAAATATTAACATAACTGGCACAGTAACTAAGTGAATGGACATGTGATAATTATCATAATAAAGTGGACATCAAATTAATAACTTGTGTTTAGGAAAGCATAATGAGATCTAGATTCAATATTAGGTGTCCAATTACCTAAATCTAGCATAGACAGGGTGGCATAATAACAAGTTTAGATTCACATGCCAAGTTTACCACATATACCAAGGTGTCATAATATAGCAAATGAAAGGTGATTAACACCAAAATCTAGATCCAAGTTATGTTAAATTAATGGATGTACAATCATCCTAACATGGTTACAAATCATTGCTCATATAAACGTCATATCGAATCACCATAATCAGATCTAGAAAGTTAGGTCTATATTAACAAGTTCACATGTACCACGATATAATTGTAATTCAAGATTCACATAGGAAACATAGTAGAATGTCCATATATTAGATCTAGTGAAAATGACATAGTAGCTTGCATAAGTTCATGATTTACAGCATATACCCAATTCATAGTCTACCACAATTCACATTTATCTATTTAAACCTAAAATTAACTAGCACTCACAGAAAAAGAACGGATCTTGAATTCTGGGATCTGATTTCTGAATTTGTTAAGCTTAACCCTTGATGTAGACTTTGATTTTTATCTTCTAGCTTGAATTTGATTTGTTATGGTGGAGGCTAGGTTAGTTTAGGATGCATCAACATATAGGCTCATGAATGATTTTAGCTTAGATTAGGGTTTAGGTTAGATGTGATTATATAGATGTGTAGGATAAATTAGAGCCTTTAGATCAACATAGGATCCATCCAAACCATCTAGTCCAAGAAAACGCATCACTAGGCCAATCAGAGAATGCCACGTATGCCCTAAAACACAAGAATTCGCACAGGCCATTTTGAGGCGATGGGACCGATTCCAAACACCCTAAGTCGACCCCGGGTCGACCCAGCGGGACTCAGGTCGACCCAAAAAATAGGTCGGTTCGGCATTTTGCCTTTCCGCTGTTTTGAAATTTTTTCTTGAATTTTAGGTTGATTTTATTTTATTAATTTATATATATATACATGCTTTCCCCTTATATCTATACAAACTTCCAAGGTCCATAACTTTCTCATACATTATTCGTTTAACCCAAACTTCTGGTCCATATTGACCAGAATTTTGAGATGAACGCAATGGTATAGTCTGTTTTACTTAATTCTTCTTCTAAAAATTAAGTATTCTTCATTTTGCCAAATTTAGTTTTCATAGAAAATACGGGGTGTTACAGCGACGGGCCAGATCGAAGCCCAAACGCACAATCAGCCGATTCACATAAATCATGCTTCAGGAAGCCCAACGAAAGCTCGACCCGGAACAGTCGCATATTGGGCCAACCCAATTCTCATCAACTGATAACTCACTCCATAAGAATCGTTCTCCCCGTCGACCGAGTATCTCGCTCCCATACAAAGCGCATCGACCGAATATCTTGAAGCAGCATGGAAATATTCAGCTGAGTTATTCCGATGCTTAGCCCGACTTTCAAGGAAGTAAAGGCGGTCAACCACATCCGGACTAAGCTCTACTTTTGATACACCTCACTATGGATGCCACGTAAGCCACATACTTCTAAGGATACTATTTATGAATAGTGCAATCAGTCTTCCAGCTGTTATTCTAACCAAGGAATGGACTCCACGCGTCCAATCTTTCCCGAAAAGGCCGGGCCACGTCATAACAGCCCAAGTCGCCATCTCTACCTATAAATACCTCAAAGCTCAAAGAAGAAGAGGAAGAACTTTTCTTTCTAACCTCTTCGACACTCCAAAGGCTGAATTACCCTAAGCTTTCTCCTCCCAAAACTTCTCATATCTCACATTTCTTCAAACAGAGAAAAAGCATTGTACTTGTAATCAAAAAGTAAAAGTAATACATATAAAGTGGACGTAGGCACAGTCTTTGCTGAACCAATATAAAAATTCTGTGTGTGCTCCCCATTTTCTTTACTATTTCTATGTCTTATAATCATTATTTGTGTTCTCTCCGCACGATTGGGGGTTGATTGTCACTAGTGACCAACTTTTGATGTCAACAGAAACCGTTCCAACTATTTATTTTCTATATTCCAAATAATATTCCTTATTAATATCGGAAAACATTTCCACATATATTCACATGTCCTTATTTTCTTTGTTTAGAAAATATATGTTATCATTGGAAAACATTTCCACTCTTTTTCACATATCGGTATCCTTCCATATCCATCAGTCCCTAACCTTAAACTAGTAAGAGAATAATTCCCTAAGTATCAACCCCAAAGGCCAAAACCAACATCGGATCAATACTCAGAAAGCCATTCAACATAAATAATCTCCAGTCAGTTTCTAATTTCCTTGCTCCATTCTTAACTTCAAAATCATCTCATCTTCTATACTTAGAAAAAATCTTTGGTTATATTTGGAAAACATTTCAAAAATCCAATTTAAAATATAACTTGATTTTTTATCTTGAATAAATAATGATATTTGGATAATTAAATAAATAAACAAATCTGGATTAAAAACCAAAAGTAAATAATACTTTCCTAAATTTGATAAAATCGAATTTCAATATATAACTCTATTTCGAATAGTCTCTATTCGGTTAAAGTTCCGAATGTCGGAATAAATTCACCGTTTTAGGTCAACTCAATTTCTAAATTCACTTTTTGAATTTATCACTTCCCATTTACCAATTTCCTTTATAACTATTTAATTTGCAAAACATTTGCTTTTACACCATTATTCACTTTAAAACGTGAATATTATTCCTTTACGAAATCTGGACTCGTTATATCAATCAAATCTCGGTTTTTATTTATAATTACCGTTACAGGTTCACCTTTTGTTTATCGAATTATTTTATAAATTCATATTTCATATTCTACTTCATAAATTCTGTTTACAAGCAAACTCCTTATTGATTATACATTAATTTTATAACATAATCTCGACTTCATATCCAATTATAATTTATAGGTTCCAACCAAATATTTACTATCTTGTCAAATTCTGAATTATATAACATATAATTTCTAAAATAAATTATTTTAATAACATTCGACATCATCGAGTTCTAATTATAAATCCTTATGAATTTATATCATTCCTATCTTCATTTCGAACATCCAAATACTTCCATTGCTTTCCTTTGAAAACAATTCCCAATTCCTTTTTTTGTTTTTCTTGAAATATATGATAAACAACAATATAATTGTTGAGAAATCCAGTTGGATCGCTCCAGCCTATTTTCCTGCATCCACATACGTTAATCAACATAAATAACACTAATTTCATATCAATATGAAATAATAAAATAATTAGAATTAGTGTTTAACCAACGATTTCATATATATAACTATATATATAATATCAGCCAATTTAATTGCAATGCATTCAAACAACCATCATACATCATTCAATCATCATTTATCAATATTAAATAACGTTTATAATATTATAAAACTGGACAGAGTTAGTGAATTTACTCACCTTGGTCGTTAATTGTTGAATAGCGATTGACGTCAGTTAATGATTAACGATTAACGTCGGTTGATTTAACCAGAGTTTTACTTTGTGTAAATTTGTAATGATCTCCAAATCTTTCCAGGCTAATTATAATATGTAGACTTGGACCATACGATCCTAACGTGTTAAGTTATTCATAAAACTGACCATGTATGGGCGAGATATCATGCTTATAAGCTAAATATATTATTAAATTAGAACTTAACATATTTTAAACAAAATGGCCTCACTATTTATATTGGTTCAATATTTACTTCCAGTCGTATCTCTCCAACTTCAATCCGATCTGCTAATTCACGTTTCCGAATTTCCCTTTAGTTTGGACTTTTGTTTCTTTTCTTCCTTTTTCTTTAAAATTGGGCTCACCATATTTTCTTCCTTTAACGGCCCATCTCCATTTATACCCCACTACTACAGTACGCACCCTCTTCCTCATGTATAACCCGTCCAACATTCATCACGCAAGCTCCAGTATAAACATCCACCACTTCAAATCTTTACATGCCTCGTTTCTAACTTATAAAATTTACGTACATACATGGCCTTACCGCTTTTATCAGCTCATGTCTCCACGTACCTGGACTGACATGCACAGTCTCTTCTTCCACAAATGACAACCTGCCCACCTGTACAACATCATGTAACGACTCGGCTTTTCGCCCGGTTTTTACCGGTAATTAAACCTACTTAAATCGTTCACAAAGACGGATTGTTAGGGGTACTTACACAATTGCACAAAATAAAATGAACTTTTTCATTATCATTATAATAACATTACAACAGAGTTATGGAAGATACATCAGAGTACATCGATTACACAGCGGAAGAGATATTAAACTCAGCGGAAGAATATGCATGCTCCAAGATATAATAGATCCAGCTAAACCAGCATCCTACTCTAACCAACTCTAGGACTAAATCTGTGAACCAAACTACTAGGTTGCCCATGTAAAAATTTTGGGCACCCAAAGTTTAGGTGTGGGGACAATAAACTCCAAGTCAGTCATGAAACTGGTGTGAGAACTCAAAATAGTTGTTTTTTAGGGTTTATTTTAAAGTTGGGCAATTACTGGACATACCACTTATGCAAAATAGGTTTGCTCAATGTGAATAACAGTGCATACAAATTCACAATGACTTTTTGAAAATGAAACTGACATAAGATCTCGCGGCACACACACAATGCAAACGCACACATGGGCGAGGTTTCTTGTTATGCAGTCAAAAATGCCTTTGATGCGTAAAATCCTCTTTTAATACTATAATGTAGTGTGAAAAAATCTTTCAAAAATAAATATATTAAAATAGCCAGCATAGGTACCATATACTATACTGTCATATGTTATACAATCAAAATCGTACGGCTCGTAGCGAAGATTGTGTTTCCAACAATGACCTGGCAAAGGAACTTCCTTCCGAACCGAATTTTGAACACCTCTAGAGGGATGTCCGAGGATCGACAGTGATGCTTCTCATGCCAATACAAGGTTGGGTTACCTCTGTAACTAGGTAACTTAGAGTACACCTGAGTATGTCATCTCCCGGTCGTTACCGACCTTTCCGAGCGTGCGCCAACAACCACAAAAGCATATGTTTTTACCACGTAGGTTAATACTTGGGCTCCATACCATAGTACACCTTTTATCTAGAAGGAGACGACACCCCATAACCTTGCCGCATTTCTTCCTATTTTGGCCATTTACTGGGGTGTGAGGCTTGCTGAGGTCATAATATACACAAATTGCTATGCTTAAGTAAGCCATGCTTTGATCATCTATTGCTCATCACATAACTTAAGTATGTCACATTGTCCATTCATAATGCATCACTGATTTCTATCAATATATAACCTCTAAGCTTATACATCTTAGAGATGGGTGTTAAGCAAGAGAATAAATTCTCCACCACCAAGAAGACATATATTTAATAGAGATCAGCGCTACGTAGTCAATTACAATGTCAGACACACATTCCATACAAGTCCGTTCTGGTTCTGAATGAAACCACAATCCGGAATTCCTTCACATATGTTCAGGCTTCTTGCCAATTAGCTAATATAAAATGCATCCGCATATGGGAGCTACCCACTTGAGATATTTAGCAAGTCATCCTTACGATATGAAGGGTCCCGGTCTTCAATATCATCTTCAACGTCTTCAATTGCTCCACAGCGCCGTATTATTACTTGGAATGGTTTTCGGACATAAATCTGATCCTGGTCTTTCCAAATAATAAGCGCAATTTAAAAAAAGACAATTGCGGAACACATAGGCTTTCAATTAATTCTCCTTCTATTTTTTATTTTTGTTAAGTAAACTTCTTTGAACCCCATTCCAGAATTATCTTTAACAAAAATTCATATTTTCAACTTTACTCTTTTAAATTGCAACCTTTAAATCAAAGATAATTTAGCCTCAAAACCTTAATTAATTTTTCGTTTGATAACTCATTATCGAAACCCAGTTTCCTTTTAAAATCCTTTAATCCATATTTCAAGCATAAATTTCAATAAACGATTTCCCAACATTCAATTCTTTTAACTAAAAGATTATACTTCCTTTCCAATTTCTTACTTTTAATTTCTTCAAATAAAAGATCTGATTAAATCCCCAAATTACGATACGTTCTCAACCACATCGGGTTTCAAGAATGGTATTATTGAAGATAAAACCCAAATCAATTGATATTGAACATAAGTTACGCAGAAATTGTATCTACTTATATTTGATATCAATTCTCATAATCAACGAATACTATAAGTGGAATAACGATATAATAATAATATCTTCCATATTCTTCAAATAGTATACGTTTACACCACAAAATTTTATAACAAATATCCAAAGATTATTTTTATCCAACTTATCTCAATCGGATTGAGGAACCCGTATCTTAATTTAAAGATTTATCCAACTCTTTGACATTAGATCTGGATAGAAATAACATTAACTTATCCTTAATACAAATCTCCATACCCAATTCACACTATAAGTGGAATAATGGTGAACTACCATTTAAATTCCTCAAGTAGTAAGAGTCATCATTTAACGAATTAATATCAAACATTCGAAAATTTATCTCCAATTATTTAAAATTGAAAACCCATTTTAATATTAAATAAATCAATTTAAATTTCATTTAAAATATTTCCAATACTTTTAAACCTTTGAAAACATTCCACAAATCATTTACAAAAGATCATTTATAGTTCAGGAAATGGTTTGCAAGTTAAAAACTTCAAAATAGATTGTTTCCAAAGAAAGTGTTATAATAGAGTTTTCAAAAGCATTACAAAAGCGTTACAAACAATTATCTTAACTACTTTGATCAAAATATCATTTATCTTAGCCAAAAATTAAACATTACGATTTAAAACACTTTTACATAATTTATAACCATTTTACAATTTTTTTCCATATTTTCAAAACACTTAAAATAGCTATTTATAGTTATGGTCGACAACTGTTCTTACAACGACCTTTTTCAAAACGGTTTTAAACATAACTTGGAAATTATAAATGAAATTATAATCTTCTTTCACTCATTAGAAAGCTCTTATTAAAAGAAATCAAACGTTTCTCGTTTCATGGAAATCCGATTCAGATTACAAAAGTTATAACCGTTTAAAGTTTGCATTTAAAATACACAAATTGCCGCTGTGCGACAAGCTCTATTTTGATCATAATAACCATAATTCTGCGATACTTCAAAATACCTTAGAAAACTACTATATCCTTATATAAACCATTTAAAATCATTTAAGGTAATTTACATTGACTTTCCAAATTATTTCGGGTTCAAAATTCAACTTTTATTTTTCACTTAATAAATCAAATTCCAATTCATTTCTGAATTCAAATAACTTCAAATTAACAATACCATTTGTCGGATCAGTTAAGGATAGCCAAGTGGAGCAGGAAACTAGAATTTCCAAACCCAAGCCTGCACACTATCCTCTCTGTCATCCTAGAACATTTCAGTATTTATTTAAAGGAATTTTATCAATATATATGAATTCATACATATGGTCTTTCCCAATTATTAACCTTCAATTTCAAAAACGATATTGCTTCTAATTACGAAGGAGATTTGTCAATCACCAATGTGATATCATAGTTGCTGTGTCATAGTGTAACACCCCGCATTTTATGATAATAAAAAAAATTGCATGTAACAGGTTCATACATTGAAATGAAGAAAAGATCAATAAAATGAATTACATGCAATAAAAAGAAATGCAATGCAATTAAAATGCATATTTTAAAAAGAAAAGAAAATTTTGAAGAGCTTTTATAATTTGGCCACGGGATTAGCGTCATTGCGTTCGTTGCGATTTTATGGTCAATTTAGACTTATGGATTGCAGAAAACTGATTTAAGCTGAAAGAGATACCTTTAAATGAAGTATGGTAGCAAAACTTGAGAACAAGGTAAAAGAAGGAGAACAATGACTACCATTGTTTTTAAACTTATTAATAAAAGACATCATAGCTCAGTAGGTTAAGGCATTGGATTTGCAACATAGAGGTCGGGGGGTTCGTACCCCGATGGCGACATAATTTTTATCTTTGTTTTAGAGAGACTCAACTGAACATACAAATATATGTACGCATACAAATTCAAAATTTGAAAGGATAAGAACGTACATATAAGGAAATAAAGAAAATATATGTATATATATAAGGATATATATATGTATATATGCAGAAATATATGTATATAAGAGATTAAATTCAAGATAAGGCTACAGTCAATGAAATATGGCAAGAATCAAATAACGGTGCAACACTGTTTGAATTTTTAAAACAAAACGAAAGTTGTGCGTATATATATACGCGTAAAAAGATCATTAGAAGATTTTTATATGTATAAGAAAATTTCATGTGAATACAACAGTTAAATAAATTCCAGAAAATTCAAACATTCAAAAATTCGAAAATCAAATTCTGCGCCAAAACTGCTGGTGGGACCCCGGGGGGTTGACACCCATATATGGGTGTCAACACCAGGGTCGACACCCCTATAGGGGGTCGACACCCCCCCAGATCCAACACAAATTTGGGCAGATTCGTTGACGTGCCGGGACTATTTTCTTAACCAGGTTCAATGCTAACTCTGCGTTGCATGTACGATAAGATCCTGAACATCTATAAATAGGATAGCAGAGCGTACTCCAAATCTCATATTTCTGAGACAACGTAAAAGCTCTGCCATTCTTCTTCCTCCTCAAATCTCTTTAGAAAATTAAGATTATTAATTTAGGAAAAATTCTAAATCAAGATCTGGAGGAAAAGAATTGGTGTAAATAAAAAGGTGTTCATAATCAAATGCGAAGTGAGGTAATTTTCTAGGTCTGTTCTATTCGATTTTCTTCCCTTTTTCTTTTAGTAAAAATTACGAATCCATGGTTGTTAGGTTCTGAATCCAATTAGGGGAAAACCATGGAATGCTAGATTTGAACCAGATCCAGGATTTGGAAAGCAATTAAGGTGAGTGGATTTAAGTTATATCATCTTTTGATAATGATATATTATCGTTTTACATTCCCCATTATTGTATAATGTGAATTTTCTAGAATAATTAAAAGTATTGAATTTTTGTTATGACATGTTTAAATATGATATGTTGAAATGTTTAAACATACGTTAAAAGCATTAAAGTGACGAATATGACATGTTGGAATATTAATATACTAAGATGTTAATATGTTGAAAATTTTGCCAAAATATGCGTAGCAATTACTTTTGTTTCAATTCTATGTTAACTTGTGACATTTGTATACCTGGACCGTTAACGATAGAAATTGTGAAAATTACATGTTAAATTAGAAAAATTACATGATTTAGCGATCACGGTTTATTGTTGAAATTGAACAATTATCTGATTAATTAATTACGTGTTAGAATGGAATTGATTGTATGCTAGAAAGAACATATGACATAAAATAGGCATAATATGATGACATGTAAATTACAAATTACAGTGGAAATTTGAAAGAAGAAGACATGCCTAGATTATATAGAAGATTTACAGTAAATAAGAAATTGTAACCGCGCTTAGACATGAGGTTAGCTTACACTTGTTGCAGAAGTCTGCCCAGAACCGCCCGGCATATCCAGCATCCACAAGTGGTAAATCTAATGTGAAGGGTCTAAGTGCATAAATAAAATGTGTAAAGGTGCTAAGACACGAGGTTAAGTCAACTTGTGGAAGAAGTCTGCCCGGAACTGCCCGACAAATCCAGCATCCACAAGTGTAGGCTTAATTTGAGAGGTCTAGTGCATAAACATATATATATATATATATTAATGTATGTAAATAGCAAGATTGATAAATAACATTAATGGTAATTAATGGGAATGAATGGAATTGAATGAAATATAATTACAACAGTAAAAAGGGAAAGGAATGAACGGGGAATGATAATAACCAATTATAGATAAATTACATTAATGAGAATGTTGTATAATAGGTAGACTTGTCCTAGGGATAAGTGAAGATTATAAATTTGGTTATAATAAACTAGTAAGGAAATGAGATAACTGGTTAAATGAGATAAGTGACACTTAATTATAAATTAAGTAATCTGTAAACTTGGAAGTTTGAAATCTGCTTATAAAAATAACATGTTTAGGCTTTTCCTAGGGACAAGAGGAAATTATTACATAGGTTATAATAAATCGAAAGGAGACTTATCAGTGAACCTTAGTCAAGAGAACTAAGTTAATAAGTAAACAATGGTAAGTTGTAGTGACAATGTAAGATGGAATTATGATTAAATAGGAAAGAGTGAGGCAAACTTATGAAATGAAATAAGTTATATTTAATCATAAATGATAAATAACATGTTAGTCAGAAAACATGTAAATTGAGATATACTTAATTACGTATTAAGTGGAACATGTTATTGTAACATTGAAATCAAACAAGAATATAAAGGGATTGTGTTACAGATCTTGGATCATAATCTAGAGAATATAATATTATGGGCTTATAAGTAAACTTAAATGGGTTAAGTTATATGACTGAAATTAATAAGCAAGAGGGGCCCATTCCTTAGAGATATAAGGAGCTAGAAAGAACTTGGTAACCTGAATAAAAAGATAAGATGATAACCAAGTTAAATGGAAACCGGATGAGGTAAAGCAAGCGCATAAAAGAATGTTTAGACATAGGGTCTAATAACATAATAAAGTGAGGCGCTTGGACCAATCCGCATGTTTGAGGGTGAGTAACCCAGCGGGGTAGATCATCGTGGTGTCATAAGGCAAGAGGGGAGCGCATGTTCATCTGATTATTCTGTCGGTTCTGAAGGACTGGAAGGGGAAGCACGCGGCTTCCTGAGGTACATAAGGTGATCCTAGTAGTCCTCTGTGTAGTGGTAGATGTTTAGGTTGTGCTCTCAGAGGTTGGGTCTGCGCGTAACTAGGTGGGCCTTAACTGTAAAAGTAGCTTTGTAGTCTGAATGTTGTGACGAGGTGACACTAGGGTGATTTGACGATTGCCTCAATTGGGAGGCAGAGGGTCACGACTAACAAGAATAGTAGATCGTCGGGTACCCGTCATCGGTAGCCAGTGGGATGCGAAAAGACTAGAGCTAAACCCAATAGACCATTCACCTTACACTATCGAGGTACGGTGGTTGAGGGGAGATGCCAATTGGATGTTTTGATTATTTGTTGTTAGGGGCATGTCGCTTAGCTCTTGTAGTCTTTACCAGTTGAGGGAGGAGACGAGGTGGGGCCATAGACATCATGAAAAACAGACCCTAGGAATATCTGTATTCTGAGGCTCTTAAGGGAAGGCCTATATAGATATGGAAAAGCTCCCAACCGAGTTCCGTGTTTCTTGTATCGCCCTGCCACAGAACTTGGTGCACATTAGAGGACGTGCGGTTAAGGCATCGAGCTACAATTGACGATATGTACATGGGAAAGTCTAGAAACATGCATGTCTGCTCTGGGTGATGTATCGTAGACTTGAGGGCGTTACTCTAGTATGGAATCTGATTCAATCGAAGGTGGCAGTCCGTATGCTTACATAGCATAGTAATAACAGATATATGTGGAATGTAACATTGTTATATAGAGATCCGTACGCCACTATGGTGTAGGATATGAGGGACTGCGTATATTTTGATGGTGTTACAGTGGACACCATGCGAGTGGGCTACCATGGGGTGTAACTTAATATTGGGGGTAGCTACATATATACTGTATCAGGTTAATGCACAGGGAAGTAAATGAGTACGATGTGTGTGTAAGCCTTGAATGTTGTTAACCCAAGTAACCTAATAAATAAGAAAATATGATTGAACGGTATATGTAGGATTATCCAAAGTGTATAGTTTAAATCCAGTCATCAGAAATTCTATTCAGACCCCCTCCTCATTACATACTCGCAGGTTAGATTTGTGGCAGAGACATGATAGCTTTGGATGCTAGTTAGCCAGTATTATTAATACGGTAAGGCTATGTTTTGATTACATTATATTTTATCAAATCCAATGTGAGATATTTTCTGAGCTCTGACATATTTTATGTCTCTGTCTTTTCTACAGGATAGCAGAGCAAACCAACACGAGTTTCGATAGATTGGAATTTTGAAAGAAAAAAATCGGTCTTCTGGAATTCGGGTTGTTACACATAGTGTATGCAAAACAATATCAACAACCATTATAAACATCAATAACAACCATCATTAATATGATTAAATAAATCATAACTGTGCACAAGCGTTATAACACTAACGCTTTATATTGTGTGTGTTTCTGAACTACGCATCCATCATCCATCATCCATCATCAAACATCAACCATCATTAACCACTAATAATTCATCACTATATTTAAATTATTCTAACTACTATTTAAATATATAAATTATGGATAAAAAGTTCTCACCAAACAGTTTTCCAATCTTCACGGTAGGCGAGCCTAGCTGAGTGAACCGTCGGACAGTATTTCGGCGCACCATCTTCTTCACCAATACATATATACAGAGTATAGTATATTGTAATCACTCTATATATATTATAAGAGGAGGAGGTGGATAACGATGAACTTCGGCAAGGTGGTGGTGGAAAAGAGGAAGACTTATGTCGTGGAAACCATGGCCATAAGCTTTAACAAGAAGATGAAAAGGAGGAAATGGAATGGAACGATAAAAAAGTGGAGAAAAAGCCTCCTTATATAGGAATGGAGGGTTAAGGAGGTGATGACACATCCAGGGGCAAGTGGAAGACATGCATGAAAGATTACATGCAAAAATACAGGTGTCCTTACACTTGTCTTAAGGAGGGAAATTGATCTTTTGGTAGCATTTCCTTTAAAATGCTATGAAAACTAAGGGCAACACTTAGTTCTAATGCTACTAATTCATGATATAGTTTGATAAATCGTGATCGAATGACAAATAGTATTAATAAATCTAAACTTATTAATAATCATTCTCATTTATACTTCAAATAAATTCTACACTATAACTTATCAAAATTATTAAATATTCTTAACCATATATATTTATGTCAAATTTAATTTAAGTAATAAAAATTCCAATTTTAAATTGTTTAAAAATTCTGGATCGTTACATTCACCTCCCCTCCCCCCTTCTAAAACTTTTTGTCCTAGAAAAGGTAAAGGAATCGTCACTACTCATTCGACATCTTATTGATTTTCAAACTCAAGATTAAAATTCTTTATACTAAAACTCCCATTTCTCATTATGGATATATCGGGTAGAATATTCTAACACATATTTATGGATGACCATATTTACCATGTAACAACCCTGATTTTTGGGGTTAATTTTAAAATTTTATTTTAAGAAATTTTAATGAATGAATATATTTAAAATTATTTATTTTAAATAATAACAATAAAAAAACTTATTTTATTTCGAGCGCGAACTTGAAATTTATATTAAATCCATTCCGAGCCTGAAAACGGCGCGGTAATTTCAGTTTTGAAATTCCAACTTTGAAAAATTATATAAAATAAAATATAAATCGGAATTGGACGAAACAAGAAACGCTAGGACCGTATTGAAAATATCTTTCCAAAGAGTTTCAGAAATTAAGATTCCAGTTTATAAATGGTAAGTTATGAGAAAATTAAATTTTCAGAAAAACGCTATGGAATTCGTATATATATTATTAAAGGCCCAAAACACAAATTTTTGCAGAATTAAGAATTAGGACCCGAAACCATCTCCATTAGTTTCAGAATGTTGTTTACATATAAAAATGACTATAAGAACTTATATTTCTGAGTTTCGGAAAATTTCCACTATTTTTGGTATTTTTAAATATTAAAATATTCGCCTGAAAAATAGAATTTTTGCAAACGAACTCCGAATTCGACGAAACCAGTTTCTATGGATTCGGAATATTAAAATAAGGTTAAATTCCAAAATTCATAATTTTCGGAGTTATTTTGTGGCCGGTATAATTTTTACAGTGAAAAATAGCATATTTTCAGACTTCGGAAATTCATAATAAATTCATACGGACTCGGAAAATTACGAAATCAGGTTCGTTGGATTTGTAATGACCTGAAATAATTATGTTTAAAATTTTATTAATTTTGAAATCAGCATGTATTTATAAGAATTTTTGAATTGAAGAAAACAGTTGAAAATTGAGTAATTGGACACGTAATGATATTTGGACCCAAACCAAAATTAGACTCATAGTATATATTATCTTTTTCCTCAGAATTTAGGCTGAAATTCGAAATTGTACAGCAGCCATCTTTTTTCCCTTCCTCCTCTTGTCAATGGCTGTCTTCTTCCTCAATCAAAAATTTGTCGAAAATAAAATCTCTTCAAACCATAGCAAATTATATGTCCACTCGAAGGTCTCGACGATACGAAGCTAATGGTGTCGTCGGTTTCGTCAAACAGCGCTCGGATTCGCCGGAATCTCGTCTTAAAGCTCGCTGTTTTCGAAATTCAGAAGCTCAAAACGTAAATCAAGAAATTCCCGTGAATCGAGGAAGAATTAGACGAAGTCACGAACACGGAAGTTCTTCGTCTACGTGAGGTGGAGGTGCTCGCCAAGTTTCAGGCGATTTGGTAAAGCGAGGCGGCGGATCGGAGGGGGGGTACGTGCAAAGTTAGACGGCTCGTCGGCGGCGGTCGGGGATGTTTCAGGCGATGGCGTTTGGGGCGGTGGAGCTGCTCGGGAAGGGGAATCCATCGGTGGCGACGGCGGTGTCGCAGGTGGTCGGAGCAGGGAGAAAAACGCGGTCAAAGTTTCGGCTGCTACAGTAACCCGTGGTCAACGATTTCTGGGGTATTTTCTATTTTATTTTTAAATTATTTAATTAATTTCCAGCACTTTAAAATTGCATAACTCACTCATACGAAGTCGAAGTTCGACGATTTCAGGTGCGTTGGGATCGTGGCGACGAGATGGACGCGTGGACACTAATTTTGTCCAATTCTGAGACAGTGAAATTTTTAGGTATTTTCACGAATATTAATTAATTATTTAATTATGTCCAACTTTAATAAATCATAACTCTCTCGTACGAGGTCCGATTGACGAACCGTAAATCGCGTTGGACTCGTCTTTCCGAGCTCTTTGCGATGGCACCAACCAGAGCTGAATCTGAGACAGTCAAATTTTCAGCAAAAATCAATGTGAGAATTTCTAATTTTAATTAATTAAATTAATTATTTTATCGTTGTTAGATAATTGTTTGTATCTTATTTAATTAGATTTGCGCTGTGATGAGTTGTGATTGTTGTTCTGATGAATTGAATTGTATTGTGTTGTTTAGATCTGATGAATACAATAAAAATCATCATGTTTTGCAAAGTGGATTAAACTAGAATTTTAATCCAATTAAATATACTATCTTGTTTGGGAATTAGATCAGATTAGAATCTTTAATCCAAATAAAATGTCATATTTTGTCATGCTTACCTTATGGACATTAAACTGATAAATATAACACCTTATATTTTGTTGTGTTGGAATTGACGACGAAATCAAACTATATTTTGTTGTGTTAGAATTGACGACAAGACAAAATTAACAATTTTTGTTAATTAGGTATGTAAGACAGAATTTACATTTTCTATGTAAATAGAATTAAAAAGAGAAAATTTACATTTATGTAAATAAGATAATTGAAAAGGAAAATTTACATTTTATGTAAATAAACTATTGATTTACATTTTATGTAAATAGAACAAATAGAAGGAAGAAAATTTACATTTTATGTAAATGAACAAATAAGAATGTTAAGAAGGATTTAGCATAAATTATTTTATTTATGTTAAAAGAATTTGGTAAGAGAGATTTAATATAAAATATTCTTTTTATGTTAGGAAGAAATGTTTGGGGAGATTTAACATAGAAATTATGAACAAAATCTCATTTTGTCGCATTAGAAAATATAAACAAAATCATATTTTGTTCGCATTGAAGTTATAAACAAAGTCATTATTTTGGTTATATTAAGAAGGACAAAACAAAGTCATTATTTTGTTTATATTAAGAAAGACATAACAAAACCATTACTTTGTTTACATTAAAAGGTTATAGTAAATTTCATATTTTGTAACATAAGAATGATCAACAAAATCAACATATTTTGTTAACGAAGTTATGTTGGACTAGATCAACATTTTTGTCACTTTGAAATAAACAGAATAAAATGTATATTTCTATACATTTAAAAGGAAGGAAACAAAATAATCATATTTTGTTTCATTGAGAAAACATCACTTTTGTTAATTTGATCAAAGAGAACAAAACATCACTTTTGTTAATTTGATCCTAAAGTAAAGAATCAACATTTTTGTTGATTTGATTATAAAGTAAAGAATTAACATTTTGTGTTAATTAGATTTTATGTTCAACAAAACTCACATTTTTGTTAATGAAATTATAGAGACAAAACTCACATTTTGTTAATGAAATTATAAAGACAAATTTATTTTTGTTAATGTAAAGAGTATGACAAATTCAATTTTTGTTAAAATGTGACATTATGTAAACTTATATTTTCTAATAATATTGGGAAATCTATATTTTCTAATAATATTGGGAAATTTATATTTTCTAATAATATTGGGAAATCTATATTTTCTAATAATATTGGGAAATTTATATTTTCTAATAATATTGGGAAATCTATATTTTCTAATAATATTGGGAAAACTATATTTTCTAATAATATATTTTCAATGTTATTAAAAAGAAATGAAGCGTATGTAAATTTAACATCATTCACATTGTTAAAGGAAAAGAAAATACTTTTATTTGTTAATGGCATACATTGCATATGAAAACGAAAATACTTTTATATGTTAATGACATACATTGCATATGAAAACGAACATACTTTTATTTGTTAATGGCATACATTGCATATGAAAAAAAAAAACTTTTATTTGTTAATGTCATATACCACATATGAATGAAATATTTATTTGTTAATGTTGCATTTCATTACATAGGAAATAAAGTATATTTATTTGTTAATGTTGCATGCATAGTATGTGAAATGAAGTATATATGTGTTAGGTCATATATGGCATATGAAATAAAGTGCATGGTTAAAAATCATACTTTTTGCATATAAAGCGAAGTATTGTAAATGTCATTTAGAAAAGAAAAGAACAAAAATTCATATTTTTGTTCAAAGAGAAGAAGAGAACAAAATTTACATTTTTATTTGTAAATTAAAGTAGGAATTCACTGTATGGCAAAATTTACATTTTTTTTATGTAAATTAAAAATAGGAATTGCGATGACAGGAAATTTATGTTTTATTATGTAAAATCAAGTATTTTCACCGCATGAACAATTAACATATTCTTAATGTTAATATTAAAAGAATGACACCGTAGGAAGTTAACATTATTCTTAATGTTAATATTAAAAGAATGACACCGTAGGAAGTTAACATTATTCTTAATGTTAATATTAAAAGAATGACGCCGTAGGATAGTTAACATTTTTTTTATGTTAATATAAAGGTAATTTCACCGTAGGATGATTGTGTGTACAGGATATGAATGTAAAATTGGAAAATAAAATAACATAAAATAAAACATTGTTGTGTGTGATGATATATATATAAATATTGGATAAATAAGAAGATTTGTTGATAGTAAAACTTAGTAAAATGAAATGGATGAAAGAATTATGTATAATTATATATAAAGATTAGAATTAAACGATATGAAAGGATTTCCAAATTTTATATATATATACGAGAATTATTTGGAAAGTCCGGGTCTATCTCATTCCAAATAATTTAAGCGACGTTTAAAATCCAAGATTGGAAGACGACGAGAGAAGACCGACGGTCTTCACATCGAATGGACGACGACTGCTGATGCCCATGATTGGAGTAGCTACCTTGAAGGGCCTACAGTGGTGGTCGTCCGGACGTAGTGTTGATTTGTACGGATTTGACTTTCGCTCGGACACAGAGCATAAGTTTTAAATGGATTGTGTGTCTGACATCGTACTCCGCTTAATATCATGTTATTGATTTTCTGTCAATATATAAATGTTGGTGGTGAAGAATTCATTCTTTACTTAACACCCGTTTATATATTGATGGATGATCAATGGTACGGTATGGATTGACGATGTGGCATGCCAAGATGAAGATGATCAAGGCTTTGTTGAAAAGCAGGCCTTGTGGATGAAGACTATATCGTTACTTCGCGAGCCTCACACCCCGGTATGATGGTGAACTGATGGTTTGATCAGTATACTTTAGATATTTGTATGGATTCGGTCGACCGGGATGAGCTGGGTGTGGTCGCTCCACGCTCAGAGGGATAGGGCTTAAACTCCTGATTCCCATATAGAGGGATATAGAGTAAGCGGTGTTTTCTCTCGTTGGGACGTAAGCCGCTGTGTTACTTGATTGCCCAAAAGTGCGGATGTGCATATTGCACTACGCGATAGATCTTTCGAATCAGGAGCCATCATGACGGAAATCCAATTTCCAATACGACCCCATGCGGTTTTGATTGTATTACTAGTACGGAGGCATAATATATGGTACCTATGCTTCCTAGGATTGATATTATGATTGAAATGTTTTATTTAAACATATACACACTAATAATAATACCGTTTTTACGTATTTATCATCTTTTAATCACCATAAGGTAAAACTCTATCCTCTGGTGTGCGTTGCATTGTGTGATGGAACCTGAGTCTTATGGTGATTTCATTTTTCTAAAAAAAAGCATTGCGTTGTTTAACGATTTATTTTAAGTTATGCACGACAGTCCATTGGAGTAAACCCGTTCCGCGTTAGCGGCGTGGTCCTTGGATTTGCCCTATTACTAGTAATTATATTAGTTAAGAATTCTCATACCAGTCCCACGACTGACCTGTAGTTTGTTTCACTTGCAAACTCGGGTGCCCTCTTTTCCACACGGGCAGTCGAGTAGCTTTTTTTGCAGATATTTCTTTTAAGCAGGATTCTGGATCGAAGCCTAAAGCTGTGTCCAGAGTTGATAGTCTTCCGCTGTATATTGTAATTTATTGTAATTTATCTTCCGCTGTAATTTAAATCGATGTACTCTGATATTCTGTACTCTGATGTAACATTTATTATTAATGTTATAAAAGTCTGATGTTATTGTTCTGATGTGTTGTATTCCCAAAGTTAACGTATTCGAGTTTTGAACGGTCTTGGTCGATCTTTGGGTCGATTAAGGTCGGGCAAAACCCGGGTCGTTACAGTTGGTATCAGAGCTCTGGTTAGCTCAAATCTTTGGGGTACAACTCATTAGAACGGAACAAAAGACTCATCAGAGATTGGATTAATAATATCCAATAAGAATAACTCGTTAGAGATGGGATCAGCAGTATCCTAGAACGAGTGTGAAGAGTATTATTTTCTTTAAAATATAAAATAAATTCTGTTTTGAAATTTAAATCTTATTATACGTATTTGAAGTATATTATATTTTAATGTGGACAATCGAGTATATAAAGATTTCGAATATACGAGTAATTAACGGATATTCGAAGTTTTAATATACTGGGTAGATATAGAATCACACTCTAGTCGCCCGGAGATGATTCTGATGATGGGGCCCCATCATCAGAGTTTATGTTCGAGCTTCGAAAGTGGTATATCTATATATTTCCACTGACTAGTATGAGAACCAACACTTAGTTAGGACACATTAATGTGATTTGCACTAAAAATATGATTTTTGATTATATATAAAAGTTATATATGTTTGAAAAAGTTAATCACCTAATTGATTGATGGTTGTGATGTTTGATAATTAGTTTAACTAATTAAAATATTAGAATGATAATAAATTAAACCAATAAATAAAAATTTAATTAAGTTAGTTAATTAAATAACCTTTAGCTTCGTTCCTTTTCGAGGACGAAAAGTTCTTAAGTGGGGGAGATTGTAACAACCCTGATTTTTGGGGTTAATTTTAAAATTTTATTTTAAGAAATTTTAATGAATGAATATATTTAAAATTATTTATTTTAAATAATAACGATAAAAAAACTTATTTTATTTCGAGCGCGAACTTGAAATTTATATTAAATCCATTCCGAGCCTGAAAACGGCGCGGTAATTTCAATTTTGAAATTCCAACTTTGAAAAATTATATAAAATAAAATATAAATCGGAATTGGACGAAACAAGAAACGCTAGGACCGTATTGAAAATATCTTTCCAAAGAGTTTCAGAAATTAAGATTCCAGTTTATAAATGGTAAGTTATGAGAAAATTAAATTTTCAGAAAAACGCTATGGAATTCGTATATATATTATTAAAGGCCCAAAACACAAATTTTTGCAGAATTAAGAATTAGGACCCGAAACCATCTCCATTAGTTTCAGAATGTTGTTTACATATAAAAATGACTATAAGAACTTATATTTCTGAGTTTCGGAAAATTTCCACTATTTTTGGTATTTTTAAATATTAAAATATACGCCTGAAAAATAGAATTTTTGCAAACGAACTCCGAATTCGACGAAACCAGTTTCTATGGATTCGGAATATTAAAATAAGGTTAAATTCCAAAATTCATAATTTTCGGAGTTATTTTGTGGCCGGTATAATTTTTACAGTGAAAAATAGCATATTTTCAGACTTCGGAAATTCATAATAAATTCATACGGACTCGGAAAATTACGAAATCAGGTTCGTTGGATTTGTAATGACCTGAAATAATTATGTTTAAAATTTTATTAATTTTGAAATCAGCATGTATTTATAAGAATTTTTGAATTGAAGAAAACAGTTGAAAATTGAGTAATTGGACACGTAATGATATTTGGACCCAAACCAAAATTAGACCCATAGTATATATTATCTTTTTCCTCAGAATTTAGGCTGAAATTCGAAATTGTACAGCAGCCATCTTTTTTCCCTTCCTCCTCTTGTCAATGGCTGTCTTCTTCCTCAATCAAAAATTTGTCGAAAATAAAATCTCTTCAAACCATAGCAAATTATATGTCCACTCGAAGGTCTCGACGATACGAAGCTAATGGTGTCGTCGGTTTCGTCAAACAGCGCTCGGATTCGCCGGAATCTCGTCTTAAAGCTCGCTGTTTTCGAAATTCAGAAGCTCAAAACGTAAATCAAGAAATTCCCGTGAATCGAGGAAGAATTAGACGAAGTCACGAACACGGAAGTTCTTCGTCTATGTGAGGTGGAGGTGCTCGCCAAGTTTCAGGCGATTTGGTAAAGCGAGGCGGCGGATCGGAGGGGGGGTACGTGCAAAGTTAGACGGCTCGTCGGCGGCGGTCGGGGATGTTTCAGGCGATGGCGTTTTGGGCGGTGGAGCTGCTCGGGAAGGGGAATCCATCGGTGGCGACGGCGGTGTCGCAGGTGGTCGGAGCAGGGAGAAAAACGCGGTCAAAGTTTCGGCTGCTACAGTAACCCGTGGTCAACGATTTCTGGGGTATTTTCTATTTTATTTTTAAATTATTTAATTAATTTCCAGCACTTTAAAATTGCATAACTCACTCATACGAAGTCGAAATTCGACGATTTCAGGTGCGTTGGGATCGTGGCGACGAGATGGACGCGTGGACACTAATTTTGTCCAATTCTGAGACAGTGAAATTTTTAGGTATTTTCACGAATATTAATTAATTATTTAATTATGTCCAACTTTAATAAATCATAACTCTCTCGTACGAGGTCCGATTGACGAACCGTAAATTGCGTTGGACTCGTCTTTCCGAGCTCTTTGCGATGGCACCAACCAGAGCTGAATCTGAGACAGTCAAATTTTCAGCAAAAATCAATGTGAGAATTTCTAATTTTAATTAATTAAATTAATTATTTTATCGTTGTTAGATAATTGTTTGTATCTTATTTAATTAGATTTGCGCTGTGATGAGTTGTGATTGTTGTTCTGATGAATTGAATTGTATTGTGTTGTTTAGATCTGATGAATACAATAAAAATCATCATGTTTTGCAAAGTGGATTAAACTAGAATTTTTAATCCAATTAAATATACTATCTTGTTTGGGAATTAGATCAGATTAGAATCTTTAATCCAAATAAAATGTCATATTTTGTCATGTTTACCTTATGGACATTAAACTGATAAATATAACACCTTATATTTTGTTGTGTTGGAATTGACGACGAAATCAAACTATATTTTGTTGTGTTAGAATTGACGACAAGACAAAATTAACAATTTTTGTTAATTAGGTATGTAAGACAGAATTTACATTTTCTATGTAAATAGAATTAAAAAGAGAAAATTTACATTTTATGTAAATTGAATAATTAGAAAAGAAATTTACATTTATGCAAATAAGATAATTGAAAAGGAAAATTTACATTTTATGTAAATAAACTATTGATTTACATTTTATGTAAATAGAACAAATAGAAGGAAGAAAATTTACATTTTATGTAAATGAACAAATAAGAATGTTAAGAAGGATTTAGCATAAATTATTTTATTTATGTTAAAAGAATTTGGTAAGAGAGATTTAACATAAAATATTCTTTTTATGTTAGGAAGAAATGTTTGGGGAGATTTAACATAGAAATTATGAACAAAATCTCATTTTGTCGCATTAGAAAATATAAACAAAATCATATTTTGTTCGCATTGAAGTTATAAACAAAGTCATTATTTTGGTTATATTAAGAAGGACAAAACAAAGTCATTATTTTGTTTATATTAAGAAAGACATAACAAAACCATTACTTTGTTTACATTAAAAGGTTATAGTAAATTTCATATTTTGTAACATAAGAATGATCAACAAAATCAACATATTTTGTTAACGAAGTTATGTTGGACTAGATCAACATTTTTGTCACTTTGAAATAAACAGAATAAAATGTATATTTCTATACATTTAAAAGGAAGGAAACAAAATAATCATATTTTGCTTCATTGAGAAAACATCACTTTTGTTAATTTGATCAAAGAGAACAAAACATCACTTTTGTTAATTTGATCCTAAAGTAAAGAATCAACATTTTTGTTGATTTGATTATAAAGTAAAGAATTAACATTTTGTGTTAATTAGATTTTATGTTCAACAAAACTCACATTTTTGTTAATGAAATTATAGAGACAAAACTCACATTTTGTTAATGAAATTATAAAGACAAATTTATTTTTGTTAATGTAAAGAGTATGACAAATTCAATTTTTGTTAAAATGTGACATTATGTAAACTTATATTTTCTAATAATATTGGGAAATCTATATTTTCTAATAATATTGGGAAATTTATATTTTCTAATAATATTGGGAAATCTATATTTTCTAGTAATATTGGGAAATTTATATTTTCTAATAATATTGGGAAATCTATATTTTCTAATAATATTGGGAAATCTATATTTTCTAATAATATTGGGAAATTTATATTTTCTAATAATATTGGGAAATCTATATTTTCTAATAATATTGGGAAAACTATATTTTCTAATAATATATTTTCAATGTTATTAAAAAGAAATGAAGCGTATGTAAATTTAACATCATTCACAATGTTAAAGGAAAAGAAAATACTTTTATTTGTTAATGGCATACATTGCATATGAAAACGAAAATACTTTTATATGTTAATGACATACATTGCATATGAAAACGAACATACTTTTATTTGTTAATGGAATACATTGCATATGAAAAAAAAAACTTTTATTTGTTAATGTCATATACCGCATATGAATGAAATATTTATTTGTTAATGTTGCATTTCATTACATAGGAAATAAAGTATATTTATTTGTTAATGTTGCATGCATAGTATGTGAAATGAAGTATATATGTGTTAGGTCATATATGGCATATGAAATAAAGTGCATGGTTAAAAATCATACTTTTTGCATATAAAGCGAAGTATTGTAAATGTCATTTAGAAAAGAAAAGAACAAAAATTCATATTTTTGTTCAAAGAGAAGAAGAGAACAAAATTTACATTTTTATTTGTAAATTAAAGTAGGAATTCACTGTATGGCAAAATTTACATTTTTTTTATGTAAATTAAAAATAGGAATTGCGATGACAGGAAATTTATGTTTTATTATGTAAAATCAAGTATTTTCACCGCATGAACAATTAACATATTCTTAATGTTAATATTAAAAGAATGACACCGTAGGAAGTTAACATTATTCTTAATGTTAATATTAAAAGAATGACGCCGTAGGATAGTTAACATTTTTTTTATGTTAATATAAAGGTAATTTCACCGTAGGATGATTGTGTGTATAGGATATGAATGTAAAATTGGAAAATAAAATAACATAAAATAAAACATTGTTGTGTGTGATGATATATATATATATAAATATTGGATAAATAAGAAGATTTGTTGATAGTAAAACTTAGTAAAATGAAATGGATGAAAGAATTATGTATAATTATATATAAAGATTAGAATTAAACGATATGAAAGGATTTCCAAATTTTATATATATATATACGAGAATTATTTGGAAATTCCGAGTCTATCTCATTCCAAATAATTTAAGCGACGTTTAAAATCCAAGATTGGAAGACGACGAGAGAAGACCGACGGTCTTCACATCGAATGGACGACGACTGCTGATGCCCATGATTGGAGTAGCTACCTTGAAGGGGCTACAGTGGTGGCCGTCCGGACGTAGTGTTGATTTGTACGGATTTGACTTTCGCTCGGACCCAGAGCATAAGTTTTGAATGGATTGCGTGTCTGACATCGTACTCCGCTTAATATCATGTTATTGATTTTCTGTCAATATATAAATGTTGGTGGTGAAGAATTCATTCTTTACTTAACACCCGTTTATATATTGATGGATGATCAATGGTACGGTATGGATTGACGATGTGGCATGCCAAGATGAAGATGAAGATGATCAAGGCTTTGTTGAAAAGCAGGCCTTGTGGATGAAGACTATATCGTTACTTCGCGAGCCTCACACCCCGGTATGATGGTGAACTGATGGTTTGATCAGTATACTTTAGATATTTGTATGGATTCGGTCGACCGGGATGAGCTGGGTGTGGTCGCTCCACGCTCAGAGGGATAGGGCTTAAACTCCTGATTCCCATATAGAGGGATATAGAGTAAGCGGTGTTTTCTCTCGCTGGGACGTAAGCCGCTGTGTTACTTGATTGCCCAAAAGTGCGGATGTGCATATTGCACTACGCGATAGATCTTTCGAATCAGGAGCCATCATGACGGAAATCCAATTTCCAATACGACCCCATGCGGTTTTGATTGTATTACTAGTACGGAGGCATAATATATGGTACCTATGCTTCCTAGGATTGATATTATGATTGAAATGTTTTATTTAAACATATACACACTAATAATAATATCTTTTTACGTATTTATCATCTTTTAATCACCATAAGGTAAAACTCTATCCTCTGGTGTGCGTTGCATTGTGTGATGGAACCTGAGTCTTATGGTGATTTCATTTTTCTAAAAAAAAGCATTGCGTTGTTTAACGATTTATTTTAAGTTATGCACGGCAGTCCATTGGAGTAAACCCGTTCCGCGTTAGCGGCGTGGTCCTTGGATTTGCCCTATTACTAGTAATTATATTAGTTAAGAATTCTCATACCAGTCCCACGACTGACCTGTAGTTTGTTTCACTTGCAAACTCGGGTGCCCTCTTTTCCACACGGGCAGTCGAGTAGCTTTTTTTGCAGATATTTCTTTTAAGCAGGATTCTGGATCGAAGCCTAAAGCTGTGTCCAGAGTTGATAGTCTTCCGCTGTATATTGTAATTTATTGTAATTTATCTTCCGCTGTAATTTAAATCGATGTACTCTGATATTCTGTACTCTGATGTAACATTTATTATTAATGTTATAAAAGTCTGCTGTTATTGTTCTGATGTGTTGTATTCCCAAAGTTAACGTATTCGAGTTTTGAACGGTCTTGGTCGATCTTTGGGTCGATTAAGGTCGGGCAAAACCCGGGTCGTTACATACCATGTCCTCCAACGGTAACTTCCAATTACCCGTTATATTCTATTCATCGTTTACTGGACCAATTACTTTTGCTTAACTATTTATTGCTTTCCAGATAATTCACAGTTATAAATTATTCTCTTTGATCTTATCTTGTAAATATAATGGTTATGAAACTTACTCCCTTTCGGTTCCCCAAAATTACTATTATTCTTTACACGAGAAACTCGATCATCTCAGAACTCAGCTTGTTTAAATATTTCAGTTTAGGTAATTTCTTTTTACTATTCCCGCTTGCCAAATATCCTTTAATCAAATTGTGAAACTTAATTCACAAGATATTCAGGCTTACTTAAACGGTTCATTTTTGTAATGACCCGGATATTTGATGGTGAAATAATTAACTTATTTAATTATTTAAATAACAAATATATTATTTAATCGTCGACGTTAGAACGTATAATTATATTATAATTAAAATCGAGCTTGAAATGGCGCGGCAGTTCGCTGTTTGGCGATTCGAACTTCAACTGAATGTACAGGATTCGTTTTAAATCGGATTTCCGTGAAACAAGAAACGTGTAGAGCTGGTGGATTATATCTTTCTAGTGGAAGAGAAAAATCAGGATTTCGTCGTGTAGATTTTGAGATATGTCCAAATCAAATTTTAGAATAGTCGTTATAGAATCGTTTATCGACCGTAATGGGTTATTCGATATAACTAGAGATAGGGTTTGAATTTAGGCATGGTTCTTTTGGGAAGTAGTGATAATTTAATTTTTAGAATTTTATGGTAATTTTTAATTAATTAAATAAGCAACTTTTTATTTGGAGTATTTGACACCCTGTATCGACATTTCAGGGTTTCACAATATGAGTTCATCTACCGGTATTATTACATTTTTGGGATCGTGACACCGAGCTCATCTCAACGGTGTATTTATCTCAGTCCGCAACGCTCATACATGGATATATTTATAATACAACCGCTGAAAAGTGAAGTACAAAAGTCCATCGTGGGCAGATTGGATTTAAACTATCTTTTAGAAACAAAAGGTGTACATCGCTTGAGCTTGGGTACATATGTGTAATGCTCCTTCACCGCTAAGTTTACCTACCGACCTTCATGTGTTATCACATCATCTGCGTGTACATTCAAAACACCACACAATATCTTACTCTTCCTTAACGTCCAAGTATCATCAAATATAAAATGATATTTAATAAAAATATCTAAGTGTGTAAGCGGACCAAAACAAAGCCACGTTCATCTTAAAACGTGGAAAGCATCTTCAGTTCTTCACCACAGAGATAATATCCTATAAGTAGCTAAAAAGCCTTAAGACCTAATTCACTTTCTTCAAACAAAGGCAAGCCGCCACCATTCTCAAATGAAATTAAAACAGCAAAGCTTCTTCCCTTCTTTCACCTCTTCTTTCCCTTCCATTCTTTTCTCTCTAGATACAAAACGCAACAGAGGGTGGTTTTCACGCAACTAGTTGCTTGCGTGGCATATGGAGGAGGGATATCGGCCATGTTTTCCGGTGCGGCTTTGTTGTAGACGGTGGTCCCACTTCAAGTTAGATGCGTATTCGTTTAGAGCGGGATGGGGTACATGAGAACTGCTATAATGTGGTGTGCATGTGAAGAGCAGTGATTTAAAGGGGAACTTGCGGTAAGGATTTTGTGAAGGGGAAGAACAAACAGTGAAGGGCCAGTGAGGGGTCGAGTGTGTAGTTGGTAAAGTGGTTGGTACGTTAATGCCAAAGGAAGATGCTCTGTGCGTGGGATGTAGCTGGAAGTCAGGGTTGGCACAGCAAACGATTGGAGGTTGAGGGGAGTTGAGCTTCGGAAATGGCCTACTGTTTTTGGGCGTGAACAAATGAAGGTGCAGTAGCAGCTAAAAGTTGCTCATGGAATTTGAAGAATATGTATTAAGTGATGGATGGAAGTAAAGCAAGTGATGGAAGGGAGATCAGTTGTCTTTGGGTGCGATTTGGTTAAGCCGAACTTGTTGTTCGAGTGGAGCAAAGATGGGGCGATGGAGTTGAGGAGCATTTTACGTTTTGTGCATGGGGAAGCCGCGGATCTTAAAGGTGTAGTTTTATGAACGTCTTGTTTCATGAATAGTGGCAAACGAATATGCAGTCTCATGAATATGTAGCAATTAATGAATGCATGCCTGGACGTGAAAAGGGGCGGGTGTGGTGCTCGCAGGAAGTGAAGTAAAATGGCAGCGATGGTTCATTGAATCATTGGGAGAAGGAGGAGATGTGGAGGACGTGGAATGTGTTTCCTTTGATGCGACAGTTTCCTGAAGGGAGGAAGATGGTCACGGTGGTAATTTGGTCGAGTAAGAGGAGTGTGGGCCAAAGACTGTAGGTGAGGCCCAATTGAATATTTTTGGTTGATTTTTAAAGTTAAAAGAAAAAGAAGAAAAAAAGTATAACATGCAGAAGTTGTGTGACTAAGGAATGCGGTGCATGAACAACGTGTAAAGGGGATGTGTACATTGTCGGTGGGAATGTATGCTTGACATTTGAGAAAGATTTAAGTAGACGAACAATGTGCCAATCAAGGTAATATTTAGTTAAATTAATTTTAAATTAATAATTAAAGTGTTTTTAATCATCATAAACTGGTAATATCAAATAACGGATCCATTCGTGAATAGAATTCGACATAACAAGTACTGTTGGAATCATATCGGAGAATGCTACGTTATGAAGCTGGTGTGAAGCAAAATGGAGCTCGTCTGAATTTAGGGCGGAATTAAAAACGTCTGATCGGATCTGCCGACTGTTAACCGTTATTTAACGATAACCGTTCAATGTGAGTAAAACTCACTAACTCTCCTCAATTTATATTTTAATATAAATTGTACTTTATTTATTGACTGCTGTATATTGATTGTTAAACTGGACTGTTAAATAGATTTGATTGAAAACATAGATATAGTCATATGTTATATCGTTAATCAAATATTGATTTTGTCCAGTAGAATATTTCATATTGAAATGAAATTGATGTATATTATACTGTGTAACATCTGTGAATGCAGGGAGACAGGTTGGAGGAATCCGACTGGATTCCTCAACAATTATTTTACTGTTTTCATATATTGTGTTATATGATGTGTTATATAATCTGTTCTGGATTATGTGTGTTACAATGATATTGATCATTGTTATTCGATATTTTAAATATCATAAGAAACCCTGAGTTGTAAAAAGGAATATTTCAATGTATATTGAAATAAAGAAATTTTATAAAATCACAGGATTTTATGAAAGGATTTTATTTATAAAACGAACACGGTTTTATAAAAGGAAAGTATTTATAAAACAAATAGAGTTTTATGAAAGAGAAATATTTATTTAGAAAATAAATAGAATTGAAAAGGGAAATATTTATTTAGAAAATAAATAGAATTGAAAAGGGAAATATTTATTTAGAAAATAAATAGAATTGAAAAAGGAAATATTTATTTAGAAAATAAATAGAATTGAAAAGGGAAATATTTGTAACGGTAAACAGAAGTTGTAAATAGGAAATATTTGTAACGGTAAACAGAAGTTGTAAATAGGAAATATTTGTAACGGTAAATAGAAGTTCTAAATAGGAAATATTTGTAACGGTAAACAGAAGTTGTAAATAGGAAATATTTGTAACGGTAAATAGAAGTTCTAAATAGGGAATATTTGTAACGGTAAGTAAACGCTATAAAAAGGGAAATAGTTGTAACGGAAAACGTAGTTTATCAAAAGGAGTTATTCAAACGTAGTTTATCAAAAGGAGTTAATTAAACGTAGTTTATCAAAAGGAGTTGATCAAACGTAGTTTATCAAAAGGGGTTAATCGAATATAGAAATTTAGAAGTGAAGTTAAACAAAAATTAGAAACCGACTAGAGATTGGTTAGTTGAATATTTTTCTGAGTGTTGATCTGATGTTGGTTTTGGCCTTCGGGGTTTATACTTAGAGAATTGTTCTCTTACTAGTTTACAGTTAGGGACTAATAGTTGTGGAATGATAGTGATGCGTAAATGAGGATTGGAAATGTTTTCCAATGTTGAAAACATATATTTTCTAATTTTAGAAAATAAGGAAATAGATATATATACATATGGTTGATGTTTGGATCGATAATTCCATTTGGAATTTAGATCATTTTTTGTACACCGACATGTTTTCATTGATAGTTAAATCACAGACTATCAAGTTTTGACCATATTTACGTTGTTGATATGCAGAGATCGGTTGGATTCTTATCCAAAGAACCACTCTGTATTGGCATAAGCGTTGCGAATATGCCAAAGAAAATTGAAGACGGAGTAAAGTGCAAGGGCTATTGTATAAGTCTTAGATAACATGGACTAAGATGGATGTACTGAATAGTGCCTTCGGTTTCGTTCAGTCCCAGAACGAACGTATATGGACGAATGTCTGACAGAATATTTCCAATGATCAAATGAGTTGGACTGTACAAATATATATGGTGGCCAACGGATTTATTCCCTTCGCATAAAATCCAGAAACTATTTGTATAAACCCAACTAATGATTTACGGATCTGAAAATGTGGCATTCAAAGTGATCGTGTTATAAATGAATGGAAAGTAAGCGTAGCTTCTAGCCTCACATCCGGTAAATGACAAAAATCGGGCAGGCAGCATGGCTAAGTCGGTCGCACCAAAGTAGGGTGTATAATCACCTATCTAGAGAATATTCATTTGCTTCTTAAATCTATCAATGCTGTCCCATATATATATACGGGAACGGTTGCTGATCCCAACCGTTGGTGATGTACATTCGATACACTCAAGCGAAATGAGTGGTCGGTCATGTGTGGCTGAGTTGCAAGATGTTCTTGTTAAACTCCAGTGTATCGTTCCTAGAGTACACTGATCGGAAGGTGGTTCCATACCTTGTCATAGTTGGAGATCCATTACCCAATACGTGCTTGCGGTTTTGATTGTATACTATATATGTAGAACGTGAGATGAAAGCGTTTCTGCTAGATGATTATTATAGTTGTGGTTGATAGACATTATTATAATATCAAAAGGTTTTTGATACAAAGATATTTTGGATTCTCATAAGGGAAAAACCCGTTCCGTTATACGGCGTGGTCTTATGAGATATCGTTTACTTGTTCAAATTGTTTTAAACTGTTTTACTCATACCAGTCCCATGACTGACCCGGAGTTTATTTTGTTATGTTTTCCTTAAACTCTTGGGTGCCTAATTTGTACGGGCAGTCAAGTAGTCAGGATTTTACAGATACACTTGGAGAGCTTGGAGCAGGAGGCTTCAAGATTCTATAGCTATTATTATTTCCGCTGTTGTTGTAAGTGTTGTACTCTGCAATGCTATTGTATACATATATTGTTTGTATTTCAAAAGTTATGTTATATTTTATTCGTTCCGCTGTGAGATTTGTGTTACTCTGATAATGATGTTCTTCTTCTTCTTCTATTCTACTAGTTCTATCTTATCTATCCTCACCCTCTATCTTCTTTCTATTAATTTCTTGAATTTTCAGTGCAATTTGGGGTTGGACTTGTGTTATTTAGTCAGCTCAAATTGGATTGGATTTTCGGGTCATTACAGTTGGTATCAGAGCTTAAGGTTAAGTATTACCTTGGCTCTGTGGCGTGACTCAGTAGAGATGGGGTTAGTAATACCCTAGACTGAGATTGAGTGTATATATACGAGTGAATGTATTTGTTAATTGATATAAAAATTTGTTTTATATTGTGGAGCTTTATTGGTTGAGTGGCTTATGAATTCTGGTCGATAGTGGGGAACCACAATATCGATAGGGTTTCTAAACATTCGAATACGATGAACCAACATGATATGCTTTGAAATTAACATAGTAAAATTGGTTGTATTGGTTGTTTGTATAATCGAAAGAAATTATAAAAAAGTGGAATGGTTATAAATAACTGATCAGAATTCATATAAGTAAAGTATATGAAATAAGATGAATTTAATCTGAATTTATATCAGAATTAGAAATTAAAATAATAAAAATTTTAAGTTCCTGCGAGATTTTGACAATGTTTTCAAATTGGAAGTGTTATAGTATTGAACTCACTTCGATAAACTGGGAAATAACCCTGATGAGTGTGGCCACATCATCAGTGTTCATTTTTGAGTTGCTAAGTGACGGATTACTACCAAGGATTCTGTTTTGAATTGGTTTGAGAAAACAAGTGATTTAGAAGTTCAAATGTTTTGGATTGTTATTATGATTTCAAGTTGATTTGAAATGAACCCAGGAATTTAAATTCTGGAATTAAAATTTAACTTGTAAAGTAAAATAGATGGAGATAGTAAAGGTGAGTAAATAAAATTGAATTTAACTTAGATAAAGTTGAAAATAATCTGAAATGGGATTGAGATTGATGAGTTAAAGTTTGAAATTGGATATTGGGTTTGAATGGAATTTGGCTTGGATAGAAGCGAATGGTTGTGTTGGAGATAAAAATCGATTAGATATTGATTGGAGTGCATTGGTATATGCTGAATTGTTGGTAACGAAAGGGAAAGATATATTGATATACCCGACAAAAAGGTACAAGTTTATATTTCATATGAGTTTGGTGATTTATGAGACGATTTGGCAAGCTGCTTGGCTGTTTGGTTTTCTTTTGGGTTGGAGAAGGCCTAGAGAGGCGAGTTGTGGTTTTACCGATAGGGATGTACAAAGGAAGTTATAGCGAAATTTTTCGAAAGGTTAAGGTGTTAGAAAATTTTCAGAATTTTTGAAAATTTAGTTAGTCGGAATAAATTAATATTTTAGTCGATATTAATTGGTTCAGTTGAAACCGAAGATAAGAGGTAAACAGATAAAATTTTACCCAGTAGATAGGGTCGTCCTCTAACTTAGCAATTTCGAGGACGAAATTATTTTAAGTGGGGAAGAATGTAATGACCCGGATATTTGATGGTGAAATAATTAACTTATTTAATTATTTAAATAACAAATATATTATTTAATCGTCGACGTTAGAACGTATAATTATATTATAATTAAAATCGAGCTTGAAATGGCGCAGCAGTTCGCTGTTTGGCGATTCGAACTTCAACTGAATGTACAGGATTCGTTTTAAATCGGATTTCCGTGAAACAAGAAACGTGTGGAGCTGGTGGATTATATCTTTCTAGTGGAGGAGAAAAATCAGGATTTTGTCGTGTAGATTTTGAGATATGTCCAAATCAAATTTTAGAATAGTCGCTATAGAATCGTTTATCGACCGTAATGGGTTATTCGATATAACTAGAGATCGGGTTTGAATTTAGGCATGATTCTTTTGGGAAGTAGTGATAATTTAATTTTTAGAATTTTATGGTAATTTTTAATTAATTAAATAAGCAACTTTTTATTTGGAGTATTTGACACCCTGTATCGACATTTCGGGGTTTCACAATATGAGTTCATCTACCGGTATTATTACATTTTTGGGATCGTGACACCGAGCTCATCTCAACGGTGTATTTATCTCAGTCCGCAACGCTCATACATGGATATATTTATAATACAACCGCTGAAAAGTGAAGTACAAAAGTCCATCGTGGGCAGATTGGATTTAAACTATCTTTTAGAAACAAAAGGTGTACATCGCTTGAGCTTGGGTACATATGTGTAATGCTCCTTCACCGCTAAGTTTACCTACCGACCTTCATGTGTTATCACATCATCTGCGTGTACATTCAAAACACCACACAATACCTTACTCTTCCTTAACGTCCAAGTATCATCAAATATAAAATGATATTTAATAAAAATATCTAAGTGTGTAAGCGGACCAAAACAAAGCCACGTTCATCTTAAAACGTGGAAAGCATCTTCAGTTCTTCACCACAGAGATAATATCCTATAAGTAGCTAAAAAGCCTTAAGACCTAATTCACTTTCTTCAAACAAAGGCCCGCCACCATTCTCAAATGAAATTAAAACCGCAAAGCTTCTTCCCTTCTTTCACTTCTTCTTTCCCTTCGATTCTTTTCTCTCTAGATACAAAACGCAACAGAGGGTGGTTTTCACGCAACTAGTTGCTTGCGTGGCATATGGAGGAGGGATATCGGCCATGTTTTCCGGTGCGGCTTTGTTGTAGACGGTGGTCCCACTTCAAGTCAGATGCGTATTCGTTTAGAGCGGGATGGGGTACATGAGAACTGCTATAACGTGGTGTGCATGTGAAGAGCAGTGATTTAAAGGGGAACTTGCGGTAAGGATTTTGTGAAGGGGAAGAACAAACAGTGAAGGGCCAGTGAGGGGTCGGGTGTGTAGTTGGTAAAGTGGTTGGTACGTTAATGCCAAAGGAAGATGCTCTGTGCGTGGGATGTAGCTGGAAGTCAGGGTTGGCACAGCAAACGATTGGAGGTTGAGGGGAGTTAAGCTTCGGAAATGGCCTACTGTTTTTTGGGCGTGAACAAATGATGGAGCAGTAGCAGCTAAAAGTTGCTCATGGAGTTTGAAGAATATGTATTAAGTGATGGATGGAAGTAAAGCAAGTGATGGAAGGGAGATCAGTTGTCTTTGGGTGCGATTTGGTTAAGCCGAACTTGTTGTTCGAGTGGAGCAAAGATGGGGCGATGGAGTTGAGGAGCAGTTTACGTTTTGTGCATGGGGAAGCCGCGGATCTTAAAGGTGTAGTTTTATGAACGTCCTGTTTCATGAATAGTGGCAAACGAATATGCAGTCTCATGAATATGTAGCAATTAATGAATGCATGCCTGGACGTGAAAAGGGGCGGGTGTAGTGCTCGCAGGAAGTGAAGTAAAATGGCAGCGATGGTTCATTGAATCATTGGGAGAAGGAGGAGATGTGGAGGACGTGGAATGGGTTTCCTTTGATGCGACAGTTTCCTGAAGGGAGGAAGATGGTCACGGTGGTAATTTGGTCGAGTAAGAGGAGTGTGGGCCAAAGACTGTAGGTGAGGCCCAATTGAATATTTTTGGTTGATTTTTAAAGTTAAAAGAAAAAGAAGAAAAAAAGTATAACATGCAGAAGTTGTGTGACTAAGGAATGCGGTGCATGAACAACGTGTAAAGGGGATGTGTACATTGTTAGTGGGAATGTATGCTTGACATTTGAGAAAGATTTAAGTAGACGAACAATGTGCCAATCAAGGTAATATTTAGTTAAATTAATTTTAAATTAATAATTAAAGTGTTTTTAATCATCATAAACTGGTAATATCAAATAACGGATCCATTCGTGAATAGAATTCGACATAACAAGTACTGTTGGAATCATATCGGAGAATGCTACGTTATGAAGCTGGTGTGAAGCAAAATGGAGCTCGTCTGAATTTAGGGCGGAATTAAAAACGTCTGATCGGATCTGCCGACTGTTAACCGTTATTTAACGATAACCGTTCAATGTGAGTAAAACTCACTAACTCTCCTCAATTTATATTTTAATATAAATTGTACTTTATTTATTGACTGCTGTATATTGATTGTTAAACTGGACTATTAAATAGATTTGATTGAAAACATAGATATAGTCATATGTTATATCGTTAATCAAATATTGATTTTGTCCAGTAGAATATTTCATATTGAAATGAAATTGATGTATATTATACTGTGTAACATCTGTGAATGCAGGGAGACAGGTTGGAGGAATCCGACTGGATTCCTCAACAATTATTTTACTGTTTTCATATATTGTGTTATATGATGTGTTATATAATCTGTTCTGGATTATGTGTGTTACAATGATATTGATCATTGTTATTCGATATTTTAAATATCATAAGAAACCCTGAGTTGTAAAAAGGAATATTTCAATGTATATTGAAATAAAGGAATTTTATAAAATCACAGGATTTTATGAAAGGATTTTATTTATAAAACAAACACGGTTTTATAAAAGGAAAGTATTTATAAAACAAATAGAGTTTTATAAAAGGGAAATATTTATTTAGAAAATAAATAGAATTGAAAAGGGAAATATTTATTTAGAAAATAAATAGAATTGAAAAGGGAAATATTTATTTAGAAAATAAATAGAATTGAAAAGGGAAATATTTATTTAGAAAATAAATAGAATTGAAAAGGGAAATATTTATTTAGAAAATAAATAGAATTGAAAAGGGAAATATTTGTAACGGTAAACAGAAGTTGTAAATAGGAAATATTTGTAACGGTAAACAGAAGTTGTAAATAGGAAATATTTGTAACGGTAAACAGAAGTTGTAAATAGGAAATATTTGTAACGGTAAATAGAAGTTCTAAATAGGAAATATTTGTAACGGTAAGTAAACGCTATAAAAAGGGAAATAGTTGTAACGGAAAACGTAGTTTATCAAAAGGAGTTAATCAAACGTAGTTTATCAAAAGGAGTTAATTAAACGTAGTTTATCGAAAGGAGTTGATCAAACGTAGTTTATCAAAAGGGGTTAATCGAATATAGAAATTTAGAAGTGAAGTTAAACAAAAATTAGAAACCGACTAGAGATTGGTAAGTTGAATATTTTTCTGAGTGTTGATCTGATGTTGGTTTCGGCCTTCGGGGTTTATACTTAGAGAATTGTTCTCTTACTAGTTTACAGTTAGGGACTAATAGTTGTGGAATGATAGTGATGCGTAAATGAGGATTGGAAATGTAACACCCCGAAAATTCTATAACTGTGAAATTCATGAATTAAAGTATAATCAAATTCAAATCAAAGAACTAAGGGAAACGGGATACGCCATTGCGTTCGTCTCGGAAAAATACGCGAAATATAGTCCGAGTTTTCGAAAAACGGAGTCCGTATGAAGAAGATATGGCCTTCGGAAGTTTTGAATTAAATTTAAAATTCAAACAGATTAAAATAATTAAATATTCCGAAGTGGGGCCCATTGGGCCAGAAAAGCGCCGCCTGGGCCACCCAGGTCGACTGGGCTGTCGACCTGGGCTACCCATGTCGACAGGGCTGTCGACAGCCCTGTCGACAGGGGTATCGACCTGGTCGAGCCCAGTCAACCTGGCTGGCCAGGTCTGTGTTCTTCCGATTTTCTGTGGTCTGCTTTGTCACTAGGGCTAGGTGGCAAGTTTTGATTGGTCTCTCTTCCTAATGAATGGCTATGATCTAACCTAGCAACATCAATGGTCCTAATCAATTCCTAACCTCTATATAAACAACCCTAGACTAAACCCTAATCTATTCATTCAAAATAAGATTATAGCCGCCATGTTGCTGAGGAACGACAAAGAGTAGCCGCCAACTAAAGAGAGGATTAGGGAGAAAGTTCTAAGGCCTAAAGCAATTCAAGCAACCTAAAGCTAATCAATTCAACAAAGGAATTTGCGTCTTCAATCCCTAAACTAGAGAATTCATCAAACCATTGTAAGTAGAGTATTACTTTGGTATTAATAAACAACTGTGTTGATGTGTATGCTTGAATTGTGGCAATGGAAGTAATTCATATTTGTGCAAAATTATGTTATTCATTATAAAGAACTACATGCGGTAGTTCTATGCAAATAAACGTTTGGAATATTGCGCAAATTGTGTAATCTATATTGAAGCTACATGTATGTAGTTAATTGAAATTCATGCAAATTTGAGGCTTTGTTATTATGCCATTATGATGTATATTTTGTGCATAAATCGTTTTGCAAGTAATTGAAACAAGTTTGGTTATTATAGTTCATATGAAACTATGTAGAATTTTGACACCATAATCTATGCATTAAGTCATGCTTTTACAAACTTATGAATATGGCTAGGAATGATATTTGGCATAATTGAAATCCGTTATTAAGTCTATCTTGTTTTAAAGGATTATATGATGACATGGCTAGGTTAGACTCAAAAATCCCTTTTTGCAAGTTTAAAGCAAACACCATGTTTAGGAATATTTATGCATAAGTATGTTTATACCATCGTTATGTGATTAGGCTTAAATCATGATTAAGTTGAATTATACTATGTTCATGCTAGAAGTATTTTATGCCATGCTTATGTTTGACAATATGCCATGTTTATGCTAGAAGTATTTAGGCCATGCTTATGTTTGACATTATGCCTAAATAAGAATATAGGTTCATGTTGTAGTTAAACCTATGCAAGTTTACATGCCTTGATTTATGTCACCTATGTTTTATGACCAAAATACATGTCACCACTATGCAAGTACACCAATTTCCATTATGTATTTTTCAACGTCATATGCAAGTTCATGCGCTCACTTTCCCCTCTTGGTGTATACGCCATAAGCCTCCCCTTTCGCATGGCTAAATTGGGCTTTAAAAGGCTGAGCCCAATATATATGAACGGACGTGTAAACGGGGAAAAATAACGTTGGGTTAAAATTAATTAATGAATGAAAATATAAAATAGAAGGGCCCAAATTCAAGTATGGGTTGGGCCCATGGTTGGTGTAACCTTTACACCATTAACATAATAATGGGCCGCAAATATTTACATATAAGAAATAAAGAAGAATGACAAAATATGTAAATGTAGAAAAGACGATGTGTTTAACCCGAGGTTGGATTGAGTTGTGATGTAAACCTGCCCGGAATCGCCCGGCTGTCCAGTAGTCACAACAATACCTATCCAATGTGGGAGGTTAAACATGGAGCCCAGCAAGGACCCGAGGTTAGACTGAGTTGTGGCGTAAGACTGCCCGGAACCAACCGGCAACAGGCAGCCACAACAATACCTGTCTAATGTGAGAGGTCAGGGCCTTAATAAGACAATTAAGGCTGAGTCAGGATTGTTAGGATTAAGTAAACTAAAGACTTAATCAAAATGGAACATGCTAAACTAAACGGACTGGTGGGGTTAGGTTAGGAAACACTTAACCAACTTAGCATGTTGGCTAGAGATAGAAAACCTAGTAACGGGGGACCCTTTTCAGCAGTAACCCTAGAAGGTGTATCAGGATACCCTGAAACTAGGCAGGGTGGGGCACGATTACTGGGCTGATTGTAAGAGGTCAAATCGACGGCGGTGGTGTAGCAGTGTAGGTTCTAACGGTGTGCGGGCGTGCACGCACTCCGGCGCAGAAAAATAAAGCACTGGACACCAGTAGCATACCTTTGCACTCTAAGGTTGTGTCGGGTTGCCACTATGGGACTTGATACACCCCATGGTGGGACCAGCATAGGTAACTACAGACATCGGGGGCCGTAAGACACATGTAACTATGCGAGTAGGAGCCGATCATCGTAGAATGGATCACATCACCCTGATCATGGGGTGCCAGTTGGAAACTAGTTTATATGGGTTCAGAGATTAACATGGGGTACGATAGTATATTCGACCCTAGATAACTTAACCAAGTTTATAATGTTGCCCACTTCCTGTTTTACTTATCATACCCAGTTCTTTATTCATAGACAAAGTAGTACTAGACTTACTCAGGCTTTATGTCTGACTCTATTTTCTTTCGTCTTCTTTCTTCCGTTTCCCCCCCCAGGTCCTCAGGGAGGGAACACAGCAGCTTGACCTACCTCAACATCCAGCTTGAAGAAGAGAAATGTATTGCTTGGACTTTCCTGTTTTGAACTATGGCTTTGGACAATCCACTATGGGGCTTTTGCAGTTTATCTATGTTTTATTTATGCTTCTTTAAATAATGTACTCAAGACAGATTATGAAAGTGTTATGTTATGTTTTTTTTTGGAAAGGATGTTGTTGTAACACGTATTTGACTTTATGAAATAAAGTTTGTTGTTCTTCCGCTGTTTACAAATATGTGTTCTTATATCTGTCTTGTATATCTGTGACTTGTACTTATAAACCTCCACCAAAATTAGGGCATTCCCTTTGAGAGTGACCCTAACGGAGGTGGGGTGTTTCACTTGGTATCAGAGCATAGGTTTACCAGATAAGATAAAAAGTTTTGAAAATTTATTTTCAAAAAGGAAATTTAAAGAAGCATTTTTAAAAGAAAAATATTATTTTATTTTAAAAAAAAAGGCAAAGTCCACTCCCCAAAGCCATAGGTACTATCTCTTATCCTTCGTTTTGAACCTATCCTTTTTGTTTCAGCACGTCCCAAGAACTTAACTTGCCTGAAGGGGTACCCATACCTGGTTGGTTTAGACGTTTCTTAGAAGCAAGGGCCACTCAGCCAGGTCCTACCGTTCCTCCTCCTCCAGCTGAAGGAAATCATCCAGCCGCAGCAGCACCTTTTCCTCCACCTCCTCCACGGGGAAACACATTCGCTAAGATATGTAAAGATTTTAAAGCTATGGGAGGAAGGGATTTCCATGGAACTGAGACCTTCGTAGCAGCTAGGAATTGGCTAAAAGAAACGGAGGACCTATTCATCATCTTTGAGGTAGAAGATAGACAAAAGGTACAACTAGCGGTGTGGCTATTGAAGGGCGAGGCTTCCTACTGGTGGGAAGTCACCAATGCTGAAAGACCAGTGGAGACATGGGAGGACTTTAGGGCAAGGTTTGAGACTAAGTTTCTCTCAGATGCAGAAAGAAGTTTGCAGTTGGAAAAATTCTTATTTCTTAAGCAAGGAGACAAGACTGTTAGAGAGTATGTAAATCAGTTTGATGAGCTGGCTAGGTTTGGGCTTGACTTAGTCAACACCCCGCACAAGAAGGCTCTCCGTTTCGTCAAGGGGTTAAATGAGCCATTACATAGTTTGGCCATGACCCATATACCCATGGGAGCCACGTATGAAAGATTGGTGCAAATGGCATTGCTGAACGAAGAGGACAAGGGCAAGAAAGAGACAAAGGCAGAAAGCTCTCAAGGGAAGAAAGAGGGTTTGCAGCCTAAAAAGACAGACTTTAAGAAAGGCGGGGAAGGCAACAAAGAGAAGAGGAAGTGTAATTTCTGTGGCAAAGTGGGGCACTTAGTAAAGGACTGCCGGAAAAAGAAGGCCAAGGAGAATGGTGGGTGCTTTTCTTGCGGTGAGACGGGCCACAGGGCTAAGGACTGCCCAAGGAAACGAGGACAGGGGCAGGGCACTGGATCCACCCAGGGGCACAGGTCCATGTGCTAGAAGCGCCACCTTTGCAACAGCGAGGTACAAATACTTCTGTAGAAAGTGTAGTTTATCTTTATGATCACCCCGTTCGCACTTTATTTGATTCTGGCGCATCACACTCCTTTATCTCGTCTGCTTTAGTAGAATCTCTGCACCTAAAAACTAGTATGGTAGAGGACCCCTTAATTGTTTCAAACCCAATTGGGGGCCCAGCTCATTTGTCTATGATCTGTCTGGATTTGAAAATTTCTATCCTAAGTGTTGAATTTCTATGTAGTGCCTTTGTTTTGGGCTTTTCGGGGTATGGTTTGATTTTGGGTATGGATTGGCTATCCAGTAATGGGGCCATCCTTGATTGTGAGAAAAGGGTTGTTAGGCTCCTAACCCAGCTCGGTAATACTTTGGAAATTTCTTGTAATCCCTCGTATTCGGTTATGCTTAGTTATCTTGAATCGCTAGATGCCTCTGTTGAAAATTTGAAATCAGTTAGAGTGGTCCGGGAATATCCGGATGTCTTCGAAGAGGTGAAGGGCTTGCCTCCGAAGCGGGAAATAGACTTCCGCATATATCTTGTAGATAATGCAAGGCCCGTTGCGTTTCCCGTTAGACATATGGCTCCACGAGAAAGAAAAGAGCTCAGTAAACAGATTGAAGAGCTTCTAGAGAAGGGGGTTCATTAGGAGGAGCATTTCAGAATAGGGCGCTCCAGTAGTGTTCGCCACTAAGGCAGAAAGTTCATTTCGCCTATGAATGAGTTGTGGAGAATTACCTTAGTAAATACATTTGGCAACATAGTTGACATTTGTTTATTTTCTAGAGATAATTCATCTATGTGGAATACCTTATAGTAAGTTAACAAGATCCAAGATTCACTAGTGAATTTTGGAGAGCTTGCATGGAACCATGAGTACGCAGTTAGGATTGAGCAAAGAATATTAGAAGTAGAGTAAGTGAAAGAGGAACGAGAGGCAACAGTGGAAAAGGTTCCAACTCATATTTTGGAAACAAGAATTAAGACGCTACGAAATTGTGAAGTTAAAGACGGACAAAGCATAATGGAGTCAAGCTCAAGGAAATGCGACTTAGAAGATCGAAGACTAGATTCGTGCATCATATCTCTTCTTAAGAGTGTATCCTTGGTCCCTCTCTTCCTGTAGAGCTTACTTGCATGCTATCTTTTGTGTTTATCCTCTCGGTCCCATTCTCAATCCAATTTCTGTCGCAAACCCCGTAGGGAGTATGACTCATCTGTTAGTAACACATGTTGGGGCTTGAGGGTGTTCGTTGGATTGACCAAACTTTTTGGGTTTAATAGGATACGCGTTGGTCTTAGGAAGGGACTCCCTTGTGACCTAAAAGGAGTCCATCATGCTTAGTTTCCTAGAATCATATATGGTGGTTGGGTTGAGTAATTCTCTGGGTGTCAGTCTGATGTTGATTTCGGTCTTCGGGGCTGATGCTTAGAGAGTTCTTCTCCTAATCAATATATATGTGGCATAGATTTCCAGTTTTGACATTGCCTAATGGGCACAGAGTTTTCACTTTCTTCTATCATTCGACTATACCTTTAGGTAGGACCATTTCCTATCATTGAGAAAATTTGGAAAATGACCTATAGATTAGAACTACCCGAAAAATTGGCCGGAGTCCACAACGTTTTTCATGTTTCATATCCTCGAAAATGTCTACATGAGTCCGCTGAAGTGGTAGAGCCAAATATCCTCAAAGAGGCCGAAGTGGAACGCGAAGCAACCATAAGAAAAGTTCCAACCCGCATCTTAGGAACGGAAGTGAAGAAGCTACGCAACCGCGAAGTCAAGCTCGTCAAAGTTCAGTGGAGCGACGCCGAGGGAGACGCGACTTGGGAAACTGAAGCTAGAATCCGTACAGCCTACCCTTTTCTGTTCGAGGGTACATCCTTGATCTTTCTTTTTCCTTAAGTTGCGCTTTTATCTATCTTTTTTAGGTATATTTCCTCGACCGTATCTTTTAGATAGAATCTTTTTGGATGGAAACATGTAGTTGAAACATGTTATGGATGATGGTTGCAAGTGGTTGCAAGTGATTGCTAGTGGTTGCTCGTGGTTGCATATACACACACAATCTAGGTTTTAGATCGGCTCAGTCACTTCATATTGCATATGCATATGTGTTTGTATTCGTATGTGGTTGAACTTTAATGTGTTGACATGTGGATGCTGCATTTGTATTGAATGACTGTGCACTCATGTAGAATCAAGGATAGGAAAATTTGCATACATAATGGATTCATGGCACTAACATAATTCGCATTAAGGAGGTCAACTGAATCAGTAGACCGCCTGATTTTGCATTAGATAAGTTCATGTATACACACACACTTTGCATATGATCATGAAGCATTAGAAGTCTTTTAAGGACAATGGATACTCGTGTTTGATGGATGAGTAGATGGATGATTGGATGTTAGGATATACGTTTTCCTACACTTGAAGATTTCGGGGACGAAATCCTTTTAAGTGGGGGAGAATGTAACACCCCGAAAATTCTATAACTGTGAAATTCATGAATTAAAGTATAATCAAATTCAAATCAAAGAACTAAGGGAAACGGGATACGCCATTGCGTTCGTCTCGGAAAAATACGCGAAATAGAGTCCGAGTTTTCGAAAAACGGAGTCCGTATGAAGAAGATATGGCCTTCGGAAGTTTTGAATTAAATTTAAAATTCAAACAGATTAAAATAATTAAATATTCCGAAGTGGGGCCCATTGGGCCAGAAAAGCGCCGCCTGGGCCACCCAGGTCGACTGGGCTGTCGACCTGGGCTACCCATGTCGACAGGGCTGTCGACAGCCCTGTCGACAGGGGTATCGACCTGGTCGAGCCCAGTCAACCTGGCTAGCCAGGTCTGTGTTCCTCCGATTTTCTGTGGTCTGCTTTGTCACTAGGGCTAGGTGGCAAGTTTTGATTGGTCTCTCTTCCTAATGAATGGCTATGATCTAACCTAGCAACATCAATGGTCCTAATCAATTCCTAACCTCTATATAAACAACCCTAGACTAAACCCTAATCTATTCATTCAAAATAAGATTATAGCCGCCATGTTGCTGAGGAACGACAAAGAGTAGCCGCCAACTAAAGAGAGGATTAGGGAGAAAGTTCTAAGGCCTAAAGCAATTCAAGCAACCTAAAGCTAATCAATTCAACAAAGGAATTTGCGTCTTCAATCCCTAAACTAGAGAATTCATCAAACCATTGTAAGTAGAGTATTACTTTGGTATTAATAAACAACTGTGTTGATGTGTATGCTTGAATTGTGGCAATGGAAGTAATTCATATTTGTGCAAAATTATGTTATTCATTATAAAGAACTACATGCGGTAGTTCTATGCAAATAAACGTTTGGAATATTGCGCAAATTGTGTAATCTATATTGAAGCTACATGTATGTAGTTAATTGAAATTCATGCAAATTTGAGGCTTTGTTATTATGCCATTATGATGTATATTTTGTGCATAAATCGTTTTGCAAGTAATTGAAACAAGTTTGGTTATTATAGTTCATATGAAACTATGTAGAATTTTGACACCATAATCCATGCATTAAGTCATGCTTTTACAAACTTATGAATATGGCTAGGAATGATATTTGGCATAATTGAAATCCGTTATTAAGTCTATCTTGTTTTAAAGGATTATATGATGACATGGCTAGGTTAGACTCAAAAATCCCTTTTTGCAAGTTTAAAGCAAACACCATGTTTAGGAATATTTATGCATAAGTATGTTTATACCATCGTTATGTGATTAGGCTTAAATCATGATTAAGTTGAATTATACTATGTTCATGCTAGAAGTATTTTATGCCATGCTTATGTTTGACAATATGCCATGTTTATGCTAGAAGTATTTAGGCCATGCTTATGTTTGACATTATGCCTAAATAAGAATATAGGTTCATGTTGTAGTTAAACCTATGCAAGTTTACATGCCTTGATTTATGTCACCTATGTTTTATGACCAAAATACATGTCACCACTATGCAAGTACACCAATTTCCATTATGTATTTTTCAACGTCATATGCAAGTTCATGCGCTCACTTTCCCCTCTTGGTGTATACGCCATAAGCCTCCCCTTTCGCATGGCTAAATTGGGCTTTAAAAGGCTGAGCCCAATATATATGAACGGACGTGTAAACGGGGAAAAATAACGTTGGGTTAAAATTAATTAATGAATGAAAATATAAAATAGAAGGGCCCAAATTCAAGTATGGGTTGGGCCCATGGTTGGTGTAACCTTTACACCATTAACATAATAATGGGCCGCAAATATTTACATATAAGAAATAAAGAAGAATGACAAAATATGTAAATGTAGAAAAGACGATGTGTTTAACCCGAGGTTGGATTGAGTTGTGATGTAAACCTGCCCGGAATCGCCCGGCTGTCCAGTAGTCACAACAATACCTATCCAATGTGGGAGGTTAAACATGGAGCCCAGCAAGGACCCGAGGTTAGACTGAGTTGTGGCGTAAGACTGCCCGGAACCAACCGGCAACAGGCAGCCACAACAATACCTGTCTAATGTGAGAGGTCAGGGCCTTAATAAGACAATTAAGGCTGAGTCAGGATTGTTAGGATTAAGTAAACTAAAGACTTAATCAAAATGGAACATGCTAAACTAAACGGACTGGTGGGGTTAGGTTAGGAAACACTTAACCAACTTAGCATGTTGGCTAGAGATAGAAAACCTAGTAACGGGGGACCCTTTTCAGCAGTAACCCTAGAAGGTGTATCAGGATACCCTGAAACTAGGCAGGGTGGGGCACGATTACTGGGCTGATTGTAAGAGGTCAAATCGACGGCGGTGGTGTAGCAGTGTAGGTTCTAACGGTGTGCGGGCGTGCACGCACTCCGGCGCAGAAAAATAAAGCACTGGACACCAGTAGCATACCTTTGCACTCTAAGGTTGTGTCGGGTTGCCACTATGGGACTTGATACACCCCATGGTGGGACCAGCATAGGTAACTACAGACATCGGGGGCCGTAAGACACATGTAACTATGCGAGTAGGAGCCGATCATCGTAGAATGGATCACATCACCCTGATCATGGGGTGCCAGTTGGAAACTAGTTTATATGGGTTCAGAGATTAACATGGGGTACGATAGTATATTCGACCCTAGATAACTTAACCAAGTTTATAATGTTGCCCACTTCCTGTTTTACTTATCATACCCAGTTCTTTATTCATAGACAAAGTAGTACTAGACTTACTCAGGCTTTATGTCTGACTCTATTTTCTTTCGTCTTCTTTCTTCCGTTTCCCCCCCCCCCAGGTCCTCAGGGAGGGAACACAGCAGCTTGACCTACCTCAACATCCAGCTTGAAGAAGAGAAATGTATTGCTTGGACTTTCCTGTTTTGAACTATGGCTTTGGACAATCCACTATGGGGCTTTTGCAGTTTATCTATGTTTTATTTATGCTTCTTTAAATAATGTACTCAAGACAGATTATGAAAGTGTTATGTTATGTTTTTTTTTGGAAAGGATGTTGTTGTAACACGTATTTGACTTTATGAAATAAAGTTTGTTGTTCTTCCGCTGTTTACAAATATGTGTTCTTATATCTGTCTTGTATATCTGTGACTTGTACTTATAAACCTCCACCAAAATTAGGGCATTCCCTTTGAGAGTGACCCTAACGGAGGTGGGGTGTTTCAGGAAATGTTTTCCAATGTTGAAAACATATATTTTCTAATTTTAGAAAATAAGGAAATATATATATATATATGGTTGATGTTTGGATCGATAATTCCATTTGGAATTTAGATCATTGTTTGTACACCGACATGATTTCATTGATAGTTAAATCACAGACTATCAAGTTTTGACCATATTTACGTTGTTGATATGGAGAGACCGGTTGGATTCTTATCCAAAGAACCACTCTGTATTGGCATAAGCGTTGCGAATATGCCAAAGAAAATTGAAGACGGAGTAAAGTGCAAGGGCTATTGTATAAGTCTTAGATAACATGGACTAAGATGGATGTACTGAATAGTGCCTTCGGTTTCGTTCAATCCCAGAACGAACGTATATGGACGAATGTCTGATAGAATATTTCCAATGATCGAATGAGTTGGACTGTACAAATATATATGGTGGCCAACGGATTTATTCCCTTCGCATAAAATCCAGAAACTATTTGTATAAACCCAACTAATGATTTACGGATCTGAAAATGTGGCATTCAAAGTGATCGTCTTATAAATGAATGGAAAGTAAGCGTAGCTTCTAGCCTCACATCCGGTAAATGACAAAAATCGGGCAAGCAGCATGGCTAAGTCGGTCGCACCAAAGTAGGGTGTATAATCACCTATCTAGAGAATATTCATTTGCTTCTTAAATCTATCAATGTTGTCCCATATATATACGGGAACGGTTGCTGATCCCAACCGTTGGTGATGTACATTCGATACACTCAAGCGAAATGAGTGGTCGGTCATGTGTGGCTGAGTTGCAAGATGTTCTTGTTGAACTCCAGTGTATCGTTCCTAGAGTACACTGATCGGAAGGTGGTTCCATACCTTGTCATAGTTGGAGATCCATTACCCAATACGTGCTTGCGGTTTTGATTGTATACTATATATGCAGAACGTGAGATGAAAGCGTTTCTGCTAGATGATTATTATAGTTGTGGTTGATAGACATTATTATAATATCAAAAGGTTTTTGATACAAAGATATTTTGGATTCTCATAAGGGAAAAACCCGTTCCGTTATACGGCATGGTCTTATGAGATATCGTTTACTTGTTCAAATTGTTTTAAACTGTTTTACTCATACCAGTCCCATGACTGACCCGGAGTTTATTTTGTTATGTTTTCCTTAAACTCTTGGGTGCCTAATTTGTACGGGCAGTCAAGTAGTCAGGATTTTACAGATACACTTGGAGAGCTTGGAGCAGGAGGCTTCAAGATTCTATAGCTATTATTATTTCCGCTGTTGTTGTAAGTGTTGTACTCTGCAATGCTATTTTATACATATATTGTTTGTATTTCAAAAGTTATGTTATATTTTATTCGTTCCGCTGTGAGATTCGTGTTACTCTGATAATGATGTTCTTCTTCTTCTTCTATTCTACTAGTTCTATCTTATCTATCCTCACCCTCTATCTTCTTTCTATTAATTTCTTGAATTTTCAGTGCAATTTGGGGTTGGACTTGTGTTATTTAGTCAGCTCAAATTGGATTGGATTTTCGGGTCATTACAGTTGGTATCAGAGCTTAAGGTTAAGTATTACCTTGGCTCTGTGGCGTGACTTAGTAGAGATGGGGTTAGTAATACCCTAGACTGAGATTGAGTGTATATATACGAGTGAATGTATTTGTTAATTGATATAAAAATTTGTTTTATATTGTGGAGCTTTATTGGTTGAGTGGCTTATGAATTCTGGTCGATAGTGGGGCACCACAATATCGATAGGGTTTCTAAACATTCGAATACGATGAACCAACATGATATGCTTTGAAATTAACATAGTAAAATTGGTTGTATTGGTTGTTAGTATAATCGAAAGAAATTGTAAAAAAGTGGAATGGTTATAAATAACTGATCAGAATTCATATAAGTAAAATATATGAAATAAGATGAATTTAGTCTGAATTTATATCAGAATTAGAAATTAAAATAATAAAAATTTTAAGTTCCTGGGAGATTTTGACAATGTTTTCAAATTGGAAGTGTTATAGTATTGAACTCACTTCGATAAACTGCGAAATAACCCTGATGAGTGTGGCCACATCATCAGTGTTCATTTTTGAGTTGCTAAGTGACGGATTACTACCAAGGATTCTGTTTTGAATTGGTTTGAGAAAACAAGTGGTTTAGAAGTTCAAATGTTTTGGATTGTTATTATGATTTCAAGTTGATTTGAAATGAACCCAGGAATTTAAATTCTGGAATTAAAATTTAACTTGTAAAGTAAATTAGATGGAGATAGTAAAGGTGAGTAAATAAAATTGAATTTAACTTAGATAAAGTTGAAAATAATCTGAAATGGGATTGAGATTGATGAGTTAAAGTTTGAAATTGGATATTGGGTTTGAATGGAATTTGGCTTGGATAGAAGCGAATGGTTGTGTTGGAGATAAAAATCGATTAGAGATTGATTGGAGTGCATTGGTATATGCTGAATTGTTGGTAACAAAAGGGAAAGATATATTGATATACCCGACAAAAAGGTACAAGTTTATATTTCATATGAGTTTGGTGATTTATGAGACGATTTGGCAAGCCGCTTGGCTGTTTGGTTTTCTTTGGGGTTGGAGAAGGCCTAGAGAGGCGAGTTGTGGTTTTACCGATAGGGATGTACAAAGGAAGTTATAGCGAAATTTTTCGAAAGGTTAAGGTGTTAGAAAATTTTCAGAATTTTTGAAAATTTAGTTAGTCGGAATAAATTAACATTTTAGTCGATATTAATTGGTTCAGTTGAAACCGAAGAGAAGAGGTAAACAGATAAAAATTTACCCAGTAGATAGGGTCGTCCTCTAACTTAGCAATTTCGAGGACGAAATTATTTTAAGTGGGGAAGAATGTAATGACCCGGATATTTGACGGTGAAATAATTAACTTATTTAATTATTTAAATAACAAATATATTATTTAATCATTGACGTTAGAACGTATAATTATATTATAATTAAAATCGAGCTTGAAATGGCGCAGCAGTTCGCTGTTTGGCGATTCGAACTTCAACTGAATGTACAGGATTCGTTTTAAATCGGATTTCCGTGAAACAAGAAACGTGTGGAGCTGGTGGATTATATCTTTCTAGTGGAAGAGAAAAATCAGGATTTCGTCGTGTAGATTTTGAGATATGTCCAAATCAAATTTTAGAATAGTCGCTATAGAATCGTTTATCGACCGTAATGGGTTATTTGATATAACTAGAGATCGGATTTGAATTTAGGCATGGTTCTTTTGGGAAGTAGTGATAATTTAATTTTTAGAATTTTATGGTAATTTTTAATTAATTAAATAAGCAACTTTTTATTTGGAGTATTTGACACCCTGTATCGACATTTCGGGGTTTCACAATATGAGTTCATCTACCGGTATTATTACATTTTTGGGATCGTGACACCGAGCTCATCTCAACGGTGTATTTATCTCAGTCCGCAACGCTCATACATGGATATATTTATAATACAACCGCTGAAAAGTGAAGTACAAAAGTCCATCGTGGGCAGATTGGATTTAAACTATCTTTTAGAAACAAAAGGTGTACATCGCTTGAGCTTGGGTACATATGTGTAATGCTCCTTCACCGCTAAGTTTACCTACCGACCTTCATGTGTTATCACATCATCTGCGTGTACATTCAAAACACCACACAATACCTTACTCTTCCTTAACGTCCAAGTATCATCAAATATAAAATGATATTTAATAAAAATATCTAAGTGTGTAAGCGGACCAAAACAAAGCCACGTTCATCTTAAAACGTGGAAAGCATCTTCAGTTCTTCACCACAGAGATAATATCCTATAAGTAGCTAAAAAGCCTTAAGACCTAATTCACTTTCTTCAAACAAAGGCAAGCCGCCACCATTCTCAAATGAAATTAAAACCGCAAAGCTTCTTCCCTTCTTTCACCTCTTCTTTCCCTTCCATTCTTTTCTCTCTAGATACAAAACGCAACAGAGGGTGGTTTTCACGCAACTAGTTGCTTGCGTGGCATATGGAGGAGGGATATCGGCCATGTTTTCCGGTGCGGCTTTGTTGTAGACGGTGGTCCTACTTCAAGTCAGATGCGTATTCGTTTAGAGCGGGATGGGGTACATGAGAACTGCTATAACGTGGTGTGCATGTGAAGAGCAGTGATTTAAAGGGGAACTTGCGGTAAGGATTTTGTGAAGGGGAAGAACAAACAGTGAAGGGCCAGTGAGGGGTCGGGTGTGTAGTTGGTAAAGTGGTTGGTACGTTAATGCCAAAGGAAGATGCTCTGTGCGTGGGATGTAGTTGGAAGTCAGGGTTGGCACAGCAAACGATTGGAGGTTGAGGGGAGTTGAGCTTCGGAAATGGCCTACTGTTTTTGGGCATGAACAAATGAAGGAGCAGTAGCAGCTAAAAGTTGCTCATGGAGTTTGAAGAATATGTATTAAGTGATGAATGGAAGTAAAGCAAGTGATGGAAGGGAGATCAGTTGTCTTTGGGTACGATTTGGTTAAGCCGAACTTGTTGTTCGAGTGGAGCAAAGATGGGGCGATGGAGTTGAGGAGCAGTTTACGTTTTGTGCATGGGGAATCCGCGGATCTTAAAGGTGTAGTTTTATGAACGTCCTGTTTCATGAATAGTGGCAAACGAATATGCAGTCTCATGAATATGTAGCAATTAATGAATGCATGCCTGGACGTGAAAAGGGGCGGGTGTGGTGCTCGCAGGAAGTGAAGTAAAATGGCAGCGATGGTTCATTGAATCATTGGGAGAAGGAGGAGATGTGGAGGACGTGGAATGGGTTTCCTTTGATGCGACAGTTTCCTGAAGGGAGGAAGATGGTCACGGTGGTAATTTGGTCGAGTAAGAGGAGTGTGGGCCAAAGACTGTAGGTGAGGCCCAATTGAATATTTTTGGTTGATTTTTAAAGTTAAAAGAAAAAGAAGAAAAAAAGTATAACATGCAGAAGTTGTGTGACTAAGGAATGCGGTGCATGAACAACGTGTAAAGGGGATGTGTACATTGTCGGTGGGAATGTATGCTTGACATTTGAGAAAGATTTAAGTAGACGAACAATGTGCCAATCAAGGTAATATTTAGTTAAATTAATTTTAAATTAATAATTAAAGTGTTTTTAATCATCATAAACTGGTAATATCAAATAACGGATCCATTCGTGAATAGAAATCGACATAACAAGTACTGTTGGAATCATATCGGAGAATGCTACGTTATGACGCTGGTGTGAAGCAAAATGGAGCTCGTCTGAATTTAGGGCGGAATTAAAAACGTCTGATCGGATCTACCGACTGTTAACCGTTATTTAACGATAACCGTTCAATGTGAGTAAAACTCACTAACTCTCCTCAATTTATATTTTAATATAAATTGTACTTTATTTATTGACTGCTGTATATTGATTGTTAAACTGGACTGTTAAATAGATTTGATTGAAAACATAGATATAGTCATATGTTATATCGTTAATCAAATATTGATTTTGTCCAGTAGAATATTTCATATTGAAATGAAATTGATGTATATTATACTGTGTAACATCTGTGAATGCAGGGAGACAGGTTGGAGGAATCCGACTGGATTCCTCAACAATTATTTTACTGTTTTCATATATTGTGTTATATGATGTGTTATATAATCTGTTCTGGATTATGTGTGTTACAATGATATTGATCATTGTTATTCGATATTTTAAATATCATAAGAAACCCTGAGTTGTAAAAAGGAATATTTCAATGTATATTGAAATAAAGGAATTTTATAAAATCACAGGATTTTATGAAAGGATTTTATTTATAAAACGAACACGGTTTTATAAAAGGAAAGTATTTATAAAACAAATAGAGTTTTATAAAAGGGAAATATTTATTTAGAAAATAAATAGAATTGAAAAGGGAAATATTTATTTAGAAAATAAATAGAATTGAAAAGGGAAATATTTATTTAGAAAATAAATAGAATTGAAAAGGGAAATATTTGTAACGGTAAACAAAAGTTGTAAATAGGAAATATTTGTAACGTTAAACAGAAGTTGTAAATAGGAAATATTTGTAACGGTAAATAGAAGTTCTAAATAGGAAATATATGTAACGGTAAACAGAAGTTGTAAATAGGAAATATTTGTAACGGTAAATAGAAGTTCTAAATAGGAAATATTTGTAACGGTTAGTAAACGCTATAAAAAGGGAAATAGTTGTAACGGAAAACGTAGTTTATCAAAAGGAGTTAATCAAAAGGAGTTAATTAAACGTAGTTTATCAAAAGGAGTTGATCAAACGTAGTTTATCAAAAGGGGTTAATCGAATATAGAAATTTAGAAGTGAAGTTAAACAAAAATTAGAAACCGACTAGAGATTGGTAAGTTGAATATTTTTCTGAGTGTTGATCTGATGTTGGTTTCGGCCTTCGGGGTTTATACTTAGAGAATTGTTCTCTTACTAGTTTACAGTTAGGGACTAATAGTTATGGAATGGTAGTGATGCATAAATGAGGATTGGAAATGTTTTCCAATGTTGAAAACATATATTTTCTAATTTTAGAAAATAAGTAAATATATATATATATATATATATATGGTTGATGTTTGGATCGATAATTCCATTTGGAATTTAGATCATTGTTTGTACACCGACATGTTTTCATTGATAGTTAAATCACAGACTATCAAGTTTTGACCATATTTACGTTGTTGATATGGAGAGACCGGTTGGATTCTTATCCAAAGAACCACTCTGTATTGGCATAAGCGTTGCGAATATGCCAAAGAAAATTGAAGACGGAGTAAAGTGCAAGGGCTATTGTATAAGTCTTAGATAACATGGACTAAGATGGATGTACTGAATAGTGCCTTCGGTTTCGTTCAGTCCCAGAACGAACGTATATGGACGAATGTCTGACAGAATATTTCCAATGATCGAATGAGTTGGACTGTACAAATATATATGGTGGCCAACGGATTTATTCCCTTCGCATAAAATCCAGAAACTATTTGTATAAACCCAACTAATGATTTACGGATCTGAAAATGTGGCATTCAAAGTGATCGTGTTATAAATGAATGGAAAGTAAGCGTAGCTTCTAGCCTCACATCCGGTAAATGACAAAAATCGGGCAGGCAGCATGGCTAAGTCGGTCGCACCAAAGTAGGGTGTATAATCACCTATCTAGAGAATATTCATTTGCTTCTTAAATCTATCAATGATGTCCCATATATATATACGGGAACGGTTGCTGATCCCAACCGTTGGTGATTTACATTCGATACACTCAAGCGAAATGAGTGGTCGGTCATGTGTGGCTGAGTTGCAAGATGTTCTTGTTGAACTCCAGTGTATCGTTCCTAGAGTACACTGATCGGAAGGTGGTTCCATACCTTGTCATAGTTGGAGATCCATTACCCAATACGTGCTTGCGGTTTTGATTGTATACTATATATGTAGAACGTGAGATGAAAGCGTTTCTGCTAGATAATTATTATAGTTGTGGTTGATAGACATTATTATAATATCAAAAGGTTTTTGATACAAAGATATTTTGGATTCTCATAAGGGAAAAACCCGTTCCGTTATACGACGTGGTCTTATGAGATATCATTTACTTGTTCAAATTGTTTTAAACTGTTTTACTCATACCAGTCCTATGACTGACCCGGAGTTTATTTTGTTTTGTTTTCCTTAAACTCTTGGGTGCCTAATTTGTACGGGCAGTCAAGTAGTCAGGATTTTACAGATACACTTGGAGAGCTTGGAGCAGGAGGCTTCAAGATTCTATAGCTATTATTATTTCCGCTGTTGTTGTAAGTGTTGTACTCTGCAATGCTATTGTATACATATACTGTTTGTATTTCAAAAGTTATGTTATATTTTATTCGTTCCGCTGTGAGATTCGTGTTACTCTGATAATGATGTTATTCTTCTTCTTCTATTCTACTAGTTCTATCTTATCTATCCTCACCCTCTATCTTCTTTCTATTAATTTCTTGAATTTTCAGTGCAATTTGGGGTTGGACTTGTGTTATTTAGTTAACTCAAATTGGATTGGATTTTTGGGTCATTACAATTTTATTGCCATAATATACTTTAGAACTTATCGACTGTCCAAAATCGCCAATAATTTCTTATTTTAATTCCTTATATTGTTTAAGTTTGGCAATCCACATTAATTATTCCAAATTCAAGGTTACGAAATTTACTTCCTTCAAACTTTAGAGAAATCATTTAGATATATTTTTATTGACTACTTTAACCAATGTAGTTCTTAACCAAAATATTGTCAAATAACTTATAGTCATATTGAATTCTCAAGATATTTTCATTTTAAATTTAATTAGTTGGTGAGGACTAATTACAAGATATCCTGACTGATTAATTCCAATTTAGCCTTTAAATTGTTTCCCGAACTACTTTTTCTATACTTGGATTGCTTATGTAAATTACAACTTTACATAAATGCCTTTTAATCTACTAAAAAATTTCAATCACAAGATGTCCGGTTTAACAACCCGAATTTTAATAACATATTAAAATCATAAATCAAGGCAGAATTAAATTTTAAAATAAGAATCAAGGGAAATGGTTTGCGCCATTGCGTTCGTCTCGAAATTTTACATGAAATAGAGTTCGAGTTTTCGAAAATCGGAGTCCGTATGACCAAGTTATGGCCTGTACAAGTTTCTGCAGACTTTCAGGCAGACTGACCCCAGGTCGACTGTAGTGTCGACTGCACAGTCGACTCCCCCCCCCCCGGGTCGACTGTAGTGTCGACTTCCCCCTGTACAGGTCGACCTGGTCGGCCTGGTGTGGCCCAGAACCCATTTTTGAGGCCCGGGATGAGTTTTGATGGTCCAGATTGACTATAGGGATGATCTAAGGGCCTAAATGAGTTCCTACATCTATAAATACAACCTAAGGCCTAACCCTAATTCACTACAACATGTCTAGCCACCATTATACTCTAAAATCCCTCTTGGTCATGGCCGTCATCTCTAATCTTCTTCTTAAGCTTTCATACGCAATCCAATGCAAAGATGAAGACTTCTACAACAATTCAAGGAGATGAATCAACAATTCTACAACGTTTCAACATCGATTTCAGTTCTTAAATTCGCTAGCCATGCTATGTAAGTTCTAGTTACTTTTTAGATTAAAATACTTAATTTTAATATGGCTATGGAATAAAGTGTAATTGGATATAAGCATGTTTATCAATTCAGATCTATTCCTGCTTACCTTTGAACCTTGAGTTTTGAGACTTGTTCATCTCCATTCTTATGTCTAGTTCATGCTCTATTCAGCCGTTGTAAATCAGTTTCTTGGATTCATGTTGATATTATTATCAAGATCTAATCTTTGTGCCTATCATGATGATTTATGTTGTTTTCTCTCTGATCTTGTTTTATTGCAAAATTCTACCTTTCCCCTATTTATTTTCTTTTGATGAACCTAGATCAATTTCGGATCTAGGCCTAAGCCACGATTTTGCGTACGATTGAATACGGGGAAAAGTATGGGAATATTACCTATTTGGATATATGCGATTGGTGGAATTGATGGCATAACATGAAAATTGGATATATGGGTATTATTGCCATTAATATGAAATTTGATAATTGGGGTATCGCCATTAAAATGGTAATTGCAAGAATTGGGATTGGCATATGTGATTTGGCTAGAACTTGATAAGTGTAAATTGGCATAAATTGGGCATACATATAAAATGGCATGAACTGAACATGTGTAAATTTGGTATGAATTAGGCATATGTAAAACAGACATGTAATCTAGAACTTGGGCATATGTTGATTAGGTGAGATTTGTAGTTGAAACACATATGATAATTTATGTCTTGAAAAGGGGCTAATATGAACACGCCTAAGTGGGTTTTGGTTAGTTGGAATGTAATAGCCTTAAAGGAGGGATAAATATAAATTGGGGTAAGTTGCCTTTGATGGCATAAGATAAATTGTGGTAAAATTGGTATGATTTTGCATACCATTAATTGATGAACATAATTGAGTCAATTATGGACATCGTTAAATGAGGAATTAATTAATAATTTGAATAGGGAAATTATTAAGACTAGGGTAAATGATTATAAGTGATAATCAATGCTTAGGACACGAGGTTGGACTCATTTGTGACGTAAAACTGCCCGGACCCGCCCGGCAAATCCAGTGGTCACAAATGGTAGCCCAATGTGAGAGGTCCTAGGCCCAAATTAAAAGCGTAACAGTTGTAAAGAAACGAGGTTAGACTCTTTTATGGTGTAAGACTGCCCGGACCCGCCCGACAAATCCAGCTGCCATAAATGTCAGTCTAATGTGAGAGGTCTTTATAGGGTTACGGCCTTAATAAATTAAGAAATACTTAACCAGATAAACATGTGGTGGGACATGGGGGTTAAGTGGGTGACATGTGGGTGACATGTGGGTGACATGTGGAAATACGAATAGTAATACTTAACCAACATAACATGGTAATTAGACCAGTGGGTAGGGTTAAGTAAACTAAGAAAACTTAACCAATATGGTATGAATGGGTGGGTTAAGTAATATGATTAGGCTAATGACACTTAACCAATATGGTATGAATGGGTGGGTTAAGTAATATGACCAGACTAATGACACTTAACTGTTATGACATGAATGGTTGAGTTAAGTAAATCTTAATTAATGCCTAAGTGGGAATGATAACTTATGGAATAAAGTAAGTTAGGCGGAACAATAGATAAGATGAGATAACTTATGTAATAAGGAAAGATGTGCTTCATTGTAGATAAAGCAATATGTAAAGACAAGAATGAATTTACAATTGAAGGCGACATAAGTTATATTATAAAAAGGAACAAAACATTGGTTAGGTTGGATAATCCTCTGAGTATCAATCTGATGTTGATTCCGGTCTTCAGGGTTGGTATTTAGGGAATTATTCTCTCTCTCTAGTGTGTTTGTAAGTTAAGGGGTACTTGGTTGTAAAGGTTGAATAAGAACATGTTATTGTACCATAACGGGGGTTAATGTATGAATCATAGGAATAACATGTTGTGGGCTTATTAATGGACTTAATATAGTGCAAGTTAAGAATTGAATTAATAAGCAAAGTTGAAGGATGGTATAAATGGAAATAACCAAGTTAAATGATAAGACTGATGAGGCAGCACAAGCGAATAGTTAATGGATAGACATAGGGTCTAATGGCAGATAAAGCCAAGGCGCTTGGTTAAACCCAGACGTAGGGGGTAATATGAATGACATGTAAAATATAACCTATAAGCACTTAACCAAGATAAAGCATGTATTAAGACATGAGGATGATGTAGGGGTTAAGTGGAGGACATGGGTAACATGTAAGACATAACTGGTGTATACTTAACCAAAATTTAAGCATGTAAGTGGACATGAATAAGAACGGGTTAAGTAAGAATTACTAGAGGGGACCAAGCATAGGAGGGAAGCTTGTGTCGAGGAAAGGGGACCCTTTTCAGACCAGTAGCCCATTACGTATCTTTGTGAGCTCGACCCATGTCGAGGACGGGACACGCATACTGGGTTTGATTGTAAGAGGTCAAAACGGGTTAGCGATGGCAACGCAAGTCCAACGGATTTCATATGCGTGTGTGGACCCGGGCTGGTAGGTAAGACGTTGTTGCATCGTGTAGGTATAAGCCGTGCATCTCTGTTGTATCGGGTTGCCACTTTGGGGAGTGATACACCCCATTGTGGGGCCAGCACGGGTATCTACGAGTTAGGGAGCCGATCGAATGGGGAAGGTAGTGGGTACGACTAGTGGAGATAGGGGCAGGCGGCACCTAAGATAGCAGCTAGGAGTACAGCTACCATATTATGAATATTGTAATTAGAATGGGGAGGGTAGTGGGTACCACTAGTGGAGATAGGAGCAGGCGGCACCTATGACAGCAATTAGGGGTACACGAAACTACCATTATTATTATCACTTATGTTCAGTAGGCAGGATCACCTTATTATATAACACGGGCTACTAGATGGGACACTAGTAGGGGGTAAGGATCCTTGTTACATAGGACACTAGTTGGAGTACTAGTAAGAATATGGATCATTCCTTGTAAGACACTTGTGAGGATGCTAGTTAGGTGGTGCAGAGCAAATAGATATCACAGAAATCTTTTAATGGCGAAGCAGAGGAATCGTGATATGCTTGATAGGAATCTTACGAAATTATACTTAGTTTATCTTGGATGGGAACCTTGCGATGTTACTTGACAAAAATCACATCATGTTATCCTTAGTTATCTTGCCTGTTGCTTATCTTGTCATCATGCTTATGTTTAATTTCAGTTTACTCATGCCATATTATCCTTAACTATTTTTATGCTGAAAGTCACTAGGACTTACTCAGTCTTTATGACTGACCTGTTTTGTTTTGCCTCTTTTCCTTCCGTCCCCCCCCCCCTCCAAGGTTCGCAGGGTGGGAATACAGCTTAGTTCGGATCTTACCAAGCTCCAAGGCTCTTTCATGTATGGCTTGGATTTCTCTTGGCTATGGCTTGCTTTGCTTTATTAGGGAATACTACAATTTGTTTTTATGCTTCTTTGTTTTTGAGCAAGACAAATATTTTAACTATGTAATTGGGTATTGGAAGTTGATGGGCTTTTATTGTAAACAATCATATTTAATAAATGATTTTAAGTACTTCCACTTTACATTCCGCTGTTTTATATATGTCTGTCTTGTAATATTTCTGTTCCAGTACCCATAATGCTCCATTGAAGTTAAGACATTCCCTTTGTGAGTGACCTTAATGGATGTGGGGTGTTACATCCGAGCTCAAGTTTTAAATTCCCAAATGTCAAAGATCTTGTTGCTTTATATTCAAAATATATCCTTTCAAATCAATTTCAAAGTAATTGTAATTCTTACTCAAAATTTTGATTTGAGTTTTTAAACTATATATCTTTCCAAAACCATTTTTTATTAATATCACAAATGCACTTTATCATATACTCTTTACTAGCTTATCCTCATTAAAGGCTTACCTGATATAATTCTTATAAGTCCATCAAAATATCAAGATCTTGCTTATTTATTCGAATTCACATCAATTTACCAAACATTTTCAAACACTTATCTAAAATGGTTTAAGTACATATTGATGTTCTAATCAGAATCGTATAGTCATCCCACTTTCGAAACTCAAAAATACATGCTGTTGATGCTACAGTCATCAACATAATTATCTTCAAGTGACTAGAGTGTGATTTTATATCTATCTAGTATACTTAAGATTTCGTATATACATTCGCTAGGCATATATTCAAAATCTTCTTATACTCGATAGTCCTACCTCAACATCGAATAAAATACTCAAACACTTATAATTTATTTTGATTTCGAACCATATTGATTAATTTCTTTAAAGGAGAATTATCTTAACAAATTTGACCCAAGTTTATCCCTTAACAAGTGATGCATTATAATCTTATCAATATTTTGAAATGTTACCCAATAGTGAAATTAAATCCAAATGGCATTTGTACTCGGATTATTTTCCTGATCAGTGGAAGGGGCTTAATTACCATGCCATAAGAAGTATTTTATATGTAATTATAATCATAAAATGTAACTTAACTGTAACGACCCGAAATCCCCCTTACGGGAAAGCCCGGATTGTTTTGAGAACACGACGCATCAAACACAAACAAAGAAAATTTCATTGCTATTACAACAATTTACATCAGACTACAAGAATATTCCAGAGTATGAATAAATATTCCACATTGGAAATACAATATCAGAGATTAAAATTACATAGCAGCGGAAAATAATACATAAGTACAATGCTAGAGGAAAATAACAACTGACACAACTGAAAGAGATATATGAATACAAAGCTTTCCAAATATAGCTCCAGCTGTGTTGATGGAAAAAAATGTCGTAAACACCAAAGATTCCTATTACTAGGAATAGTTAATTTGGTCGCAAGACTAAGTAAGAGAAAGCGGTAAATGACACAAGTATTTATAGTGGTTCGGTCGCGGATTAGGCCTACGTCCATTTTGGAAGGATGTTGAACTTTTATTAATCACTCAAGAATTAGAAGATAGAGCCATGCTCATTACATTCACTTTCATAATTGAAATATGCTAGGTATTTGGGAAAAAGAATATTTAATTATCCTTCTTCCTCAAATAGGAGATGCCATCAATGAAGTCCATGAAGCTCTAGGGAGGTCTCAAGTGAAGAAAATCCAACCCTCTAGAACTGTGAGGCCATGGGCTATTTATAGGAGTAGGAGTAGGTAGGATTTGGTAGAAATAGGGACCACATGTAGGAAATTCGAGTCCGCCACCCGCGTTCCCCAAAATTTTGAACCCGCGCATGGGTTTGAAATTTCGAGTACCTGGGTTCGAAATTTCGAACTCGGGCGCGAGCGCGGAATCTCGCTCCGCTGTGTTCGGAATCTTGAACCCAATTGTGGGTGCGAGATTTCATGCCCACTGGGCTCGGGATCTCGAGCCCAGCTGTGAGCGCGAGGTTTCGCGCCTGTTGGGCTTGGGATCTTGTGCCCGGCTATGGGTGCGAGGTTTCGCACCCACTGGGCTCGAGACCTCGCACCCACTAGGTTCAAAATTTCAAACCCAGGCATGGGTTTGAAATTCCGAACCCAGGCATGCGTGCAAGATTTCGCACCCGGCTGGGTGCGAATTCCACGTCATGTCTGGGTGAGGTCCTTCCAAGGGGTGCGAGGGGCCTGGGACTGGGTGGTCAAGGCTCGTAACTTCTTCGGAGTTCGAGGCCTTAGTTTGTGGACGTCTTCTGCATGCCGTGAGGCCATAAGCGGTGTAATCCCTTCTTGATCATGTTTCCTTCACTCCTGTGTGTTCCTTTTCGACCTCAGCTTCATGAGGTATGTTGAGTTGAGTGTGTCTGATGCTCTTCTGGGAACCGGACCAAAAGGCCGGTTAACATTTGCCCCCTAAAATACGTCTTGTCTTTGGCATGATGTGCTTTGCGTAGTTTGAGGGAGTGGCGAAGCTGTTAGTTTTTACTGTAATTCAAAAGGTAAATAGGTGTTAACTGTGGGGCTCATTCCCCCTGGCGGTGCAGATGAGCCGTCGTTTGGGGATGTGCCATGCTCAAATCGTTAACTGTCCGTTGTGCGTAGTCTCCGTGGATGCGCGAGAGTTGGCATGCGTGCGTGCGGAGGGTGTGCACGAGGAAACATGTCGCGGTGTTCCCGATCCTGGAGGTGCGACCACCGTCATATATTTTTTTGGAAACTTTCGAACTCGAAAGCTCGAAATTTTGTGCCTAGTGGGTCCCGAATTTCAAGCCCAGGGGCTCAGGATTCCGAACCTTGGGGGATCGAAATTTCAAATCCATGGGATCAAATTTTTGAACCCCTTGAGGTTCGAAATTACGAACCCAGGGGGTTCGAAATTTCGAACCTGGTAGGTTAAGAAATTTCGAATCCATACTGGAATATGAAGGGACGTTTTTTCCTTTTATAAATAGCCCCCCTCCCCACATTTCTTCCTCCTAAATTTTCTTTCACTGGCCACCATTGCTGAAAGCTTCGAACCCGATAAATTCGAACCTGAAAATTTCGAACCGAATTAGGTGAGACCTTGACTCAAGGCAGTGAGAAGGGGAGGGGGTCGACGGGCCACGGCGGAGACCTCGAGACCTTGCGGATTCGATTCTTCGAACCCAGCTGGGTTCAAATTCTCAAACTCCCATGGGTTCAGATTTTCGAACCCATCGAGTTCGAAGTCTCGAATCCTCACGGGTTCGAATTTTCGAACCCTTGGGGTTCGAAGCATCGAACCCTCGTGGGTTCGGATTTTCGAACCCCATGGGTTTGAATTCTCGAGTCCCTATCTGGGTTCGAGATTGCGAACCCCGAGGGGCTCGAGTTTTCGAACCTAGGCTGGTTTTGAACTTCGAACCCTTCTGGGTTCGAAATTTCGAACCTGGAGCTCGAAATTTCGAGCCCGACATGGTTCGGGACATGACCGTTGTCGGGTTCCCAATTTGTCCTGCCGATGGACACTGACTTCCGAATTTTCTCCTCTGGATTTGCATGCTTAGCGACGATGCATATATTATTAACCGCGCAAGCGGGGTTTAGGATTGTTCACATAGGGCAGAGCATACAACCGGACTGGGACTTGGACTGTTACGAATTGTTCTGAACTTTCTTTATGTAGCTCATCCTTGCATAGCATTATACGCACATTATAGTTGTCACCAACACGAGGGATACAGGTCACTATACTGCTCGTTCTAACACCGATGCATTAAAGTATAGCTAAAGATGCAAACCAGATCAAGGACCGGAAAGATGATGGAATCCGAGGCTTCCCAGCCCATCTTGCACACATCCAACCCTACCCCTGGAGGTAGCTCGTCTGGCAGCGAGCTTGAGACCATCGAAGGATCGACTCCTTCTTATTCGACTTCGACCAGCTCGCCCGAAGCATCTGGGCACGGGGAGCAACATGAGCGAAAATATTCCTCGGTCATAACTGAAGAGGCCGAGAATGTAGATATCATGGGCGAGGATGAGCCCGTACCTCCGGTAGCTCCGGACATGTTGCCTGATGCGGTGATTTTGGAGAATCCCGCCGATTCAGTACCCTCGTGCCTGGATGCTACTGCGGTCAGGAAGATGGCAGTGCAATTTAACATACCGGTGGATGATGCCCATGCCCCTGGGAGAGATGACAGAGCCCATGCGCCGCCCGAAGGCCTTACCGCCTGGAACCGTCATGCTTGCCTCGCCGGGTGTGTGCCCCCGGCTAATAACTTCCTTCGGGATATGTTGTTCTATTTCCGCCTCGCGCCATCACAGCTACACCCCAATGCTTATGCTTCCCTTCTGGGTACTTATGTCCTCTTCCACGAGTTTCTACACAGGGAACCCACCGGGGAAGACATTCGATATTTATTCCACCTAAGGAAAACGAGCACTACCTCCCCCTCTCAATGGTTTCTGGAAGCAAAAGCTGCCACAAAATTCTTTTTCGGGACGTGGCCCAGGTTGTCGGTGTTTAAGCGCAAGTGGTTCTTTGTTAGCTATCCTCCTGGATTTGCCAGAAGGTGGATGGAGGGAAGTAAGTGTTTCTTTAACTTCGTTCCTTGCCGTAACTTTAGGATTCCTTCCTTTAATCATGACTTTAAATGGAATATGACAAGAAATCCAAAGGCGCCTACTGGAGATGAATACCGGCAACGCCATAATGCTTTGCGGGTGATACCAGAGAATCTCCGCGATACCAGCACCGTGATATGTCATGATCGCCTCCGCCGCGCTGGGTTGCGGCCGAACAATTGGGCAGTGATCAGGCCCGCGGTTGCTATTAGTGCGTCAAAGGAGGGAGTTGCGGCAGGCCCTACCCCTATTAGGCGGAAGAGAAAAATGCCCCCCGCGGGGGGAGAATTTCAAAGGACTACTCTGACTCAAGGAGATGTGCACGGGGTTGAGGCTCATGGTCAAGAGGAGGTTGCCAGAGATGAGGGGTTACCGAGCACTCCCATCCCGCCTCCTACAGGGGAGGGCGAAGGAGTGTTGGCTAGACCGCAATTTCCTGCGACTCACTCAAGGGCCACTGCCCCGCTTTAACACATGGGCTAGTCTGATGGTTTAAGGGGACTTGCTTTGATAGTGACTCCATGGCCAAATACGACGATCCTGGAAGAACTTTCCTGTGCTGCTGAGGGGTTAACTTCCCCGATCGGACCACAATCTGGTCTGTCGAGAGATCACTTAGGGCATACATCCATAACAATGCATAGCATAGATGTTAGTCTACGTGGGTTACTTGACTAACTTCGGTTGGTTCTATTGGCAGGTGATATGGCAGGAGGACATGGCGGACGAAGTTATGGGCGTGGAGATCGCTAGCGTCCCCAGAGTTTTTCTTTCGAGAGGTTCCGAAGATCTGCCAGCTTGTATGGTGCTCCACCTCCGTTAGAACAAGGCAGCGGCCATCGAGACCGGGATCGATCTAGGCGATCTCCAGCACCTCCTACTACTACTACTATTTTCGCATCCGTGGGAGGTACTCGGCTTAACATAGGCGGCTCTCGACCTTTGCCATCGACAGCTTCTCCGTCGGTCGTCCCTCCAACTCCCATTCATCTTACTAGGGAAAAGGAAGCATCTCTTAGCTAGCCAAGGCAGGAGAGAGAGAGAGACTGAGATAGAGGTTCCAGACTTGACAGGACACCAGTTACAAGAGCTATCCATAGAGGAGTGAAGGGCATTCCTGAAGCATCACTTTCCCCTGCACTACTTCAACGAGTTAAAGTTTGTCCCCGACCTCCATCCGGCCCCCGACCGACAGTCAGGGGAGATATGGGAGCATGTGAAAGCTTCATATCATCAAATTAATGAGTTCAGCAGGTATTCCTTTGGGCTTTCAGAACTAATCAGAAAGAAGAACCTGCAATTTGCTGCCGAGAAGACCGTCGTCGAAGCTTTGAATAAGAGGATAGGTATGTCCGTTCCCCGCATTGTAAGTTCTCTTTTTTACTCCGTCAGACCCTTTAATGTTAGCTCTGCCATTGCAGCTGAGATGACGCAGGCTCATGATACACTGAGGAGGGAGTCGAAGCATTCCATCTCGAATTATAAAGCCACCATGGTTGATCTAACTACCGAGACCACGGCTCTGAAAAAGTACAAAGCCGATCTAAAGCGAGCATGTGATGCTTTGGAAAAATACAATGCGAGGGTCACCGAACTCCAGAATAACAACGCTGCTTTGAGGGAGGAAAATGAGAAATTTCGGGCTGAGAATGCCGAAGTCGCTAAGTTGAAAAGGCAGCTCGAGGTGATGAGAAAGGCGAAGGAGGATGCCGAAGCTAGCAACAGGGACATGCTGAGCAAGTCCAAGGGTATAAAGATCGAATATCTAAGGGAAATAGAGCTACTGAGGGAGCAGCTAAGGGATGTGGAGTTTCGTGTCGGGTCCACCTTCGAGGAAAGTATTCATAGTATGTATGTCAAGGCTTTAAGATTCCGAGGGATTTCGTGGGTCGAAGACTACCCCCGCGAGCTTGCTAGAACTTGGGAGAGGTTGATTTTGTACGATGTTTCTTGCATCAGGTGGATGTAAGCACTTTAGATGAGCACCAGCTTGCGAATGTTCTTCTGGACAGTAGTGAACGGGAGAAGCTAGAGGAAGGACGGAGGCTGTTGCGATAAGATGCTGAGAACAAAAGGTTGGTGAGGCTCGCTCAGGAGAAGGTGAAGTTCGTGCCGATCGATAGCATGGTGGTGACATAAACATTTGCAGGGGGGAGCTCTTATCAGCCCCTGGCCCCCGGGTCTGCTATGGTGAGTGGTCCTGAGGCTTCGGCCCGCACCGCTACCAAGTACAATCCCACCTTCCCGGCACTGGGGGATACTAGCCTCACTTCACCTATCACCGCAAGCACCCTTCCTATCATTCCTATGCCACCCTTGACCATAGGTAATTTCCTTTTACCCCGCATCCCTGAGAATGAAGTGATTACCTAATTTATGGACTAAAAAGGTTGTGTCTTTGCTATGCAGTTCCTGCTACGTCTACGACGACAGTGGATCCCGCCCCTGTGATCACCCAAGTGACCGAAACTGGGTCGGGCCTCAGAGGGACACAGGCTGGAGAGGGAGGTAAACAACTTGACACCTTTTCTGACATAAGAGTAACTCCTAGCATGGTGGACATTCTCAATGAGGAAGGAGAGGTGGTCGACGGACAGAGTACGTCCAACGGACACCGATGTGTCCATTATGTCGGCTATGGGGGCGACTCAAGAGGCCAAGATGGTGGCCCAGCATGAGAAGGTGGAGGAGACGGTGAGGATCGAGCAGGAAGGGAAGGAGATCCCGAAGAAGAGCGAGGTTGTCGCAGATCCTGCCGCTTGGAATGTCCACGTGCCTACGCCGCATGTCGTTACTACTGATGTCACGGATATTTCTAGCGGTGATGGTGCGGGGGGTCGTCGCCTCTCTGCCACTTATGAGTCGGTTACTCCCTCGTAGGGTCGATCGAACAGAAAGGGATCTGGTCGGAAGAGGTCTGGTGCTGGGGACGAACCATCGAGTGCTGAATCTACAAAAATGCACAAGGAAAAGAAGAAAAGACACGATTGGTGTTAGGAGCCTAGCCAGATGCTACCGTTGTTTTGGTAGTGTAGGCTGATATTTTAAGCGAGTACAGCCCTCGCTTTTGGTTTTTCAAGACACAGTGTGGTTCTCATGTACACCATGACATTAGAAAGTAAAAGTGTTAGACACGTAGTTTATTTAGCGTGTGTGTGTGGAAAGGAAATATTATTTAGTAAAGATCGTCTTTTATGCCAAGTGTTCGGATGTTCTTTTTGTGTTTTCCAGCGTCCTGTACTTGCACAAACTTACTTATCGTTACACTTGTCACAAAAGTGATTAGGGGTCGTCCTTGGGAAAATTATTCCAAAGAGGTGAGGTAGAGCGCTGGTTTCAGTAAGTTCCCCTCAGCTCAGGGAACCCGTAGTTTGCGAAACCAGGATATGCGCCTGCTGTTATGGGTGCCCCGGGGTTAAACCCAAGAATAGCGAAGGCGTAGGGCGTCGCGTTGTGCGGTCCACCAGGTGGGTGGCTCCCCCGTCGTTCATCGGGTTGAGGCGAGCCGCCATACTTTGTTTATTCATCGGCGTAGTTTTTAGCCCCGATCATCAACTCGTAAGGTCCGATCGTAGCCACGGGCTGCCCCCTAGCCTTGAGAGCTAAGGGAAGAAAAAAATTAAGGTCGGTCTTGGTGCTGCGCTAAGGTTTGACCGGCACCCGCAACCGGCAAAGAGAGATTTGCATCGATCTTAGTCGGTCGCGGAGTGGCACCAAGCTGCCTGGACTAGTACGCAGAACGATTTATCCTCGGCCATGGCACTGGGTCGAGGTTCGAGTTAGAGGTTGTTTATACTCGGTCGCGCCACGGGCCGGCGATTTGTGTAGCGTTACTGCCTTCCGTGCTCGAGGTGCCGGGCATAGCCAAGTGTCCCAGACTCGACGTTGCCTAGAAATTAAAATGGTCGTGCCGGCTCCCGTGCTCGGGGTGCCAATGCGGCGGTCATAGGCGTGAATCGAGCTAGTTGTTGGAAAACAAGACGCATTACATGAGAAGTAAACAACAAGGAGATAGGAAATTGAACATCATTTCTACTAATAACTTTGGTAGTAATAGCCTTTACAATTCTTTGGATTTCTGAAAAAACAGAACATTGTTTGAAAAGCATAAACAACTATAAACTGAATTATGTAAAGTAGCGGCGGAGATGTTCGTTGTTTCACACCCTTGGGAGTTCAGCTCCGTCGACAGTGGCGAGCCTGAAGGTTCCATCGCTGAGCTTTTGATGTATGGAGTATGGGCCTTCCCAGCGAGGCGCGAGGCCTGTTGGCAGGGGAAAAACCCGCTTTAGAACGAGGTCGCCGATGTTGAGGTCCTTGTGGCGGACCCTAGAATTGAAGTATCGGGCTACTCGCTGTCGTTGGGCGGCGGCTCTGATATCGGCCTCATTCCTTTTTTCTTCCAGCAAGTCAAAGTAATCCCTGAATTAAATCTTGGTTTGTCTTTGGATTGAAATACGTGACTCGATGGGATTGTAACTTGAGATCAATGGGAATGACGGCTTCAGATCCGTATGCGAGGGCGAAAGGAGTATGGCCGGTTGATGTCTTGTGGGTGGTGCGGTAAGCCCATAGAGCTAGAGGGAGTTTGTCTACCCACATGCTTCCAGACGTTTCTTGATGATGGATTTGATGACCTTGTTAACCACCTCGAATTGCCCATTGGCTTGAGGATGAGCCACCGCTGAGAATCTTTTATCGATGTCGTGGCGCTGACAGCAAGCTTTAAACTCGGTGCTCTCGAATTTAGTGCCATTGTCGGAGATGATAGCCTAAGGCACTCCATAGTGGGTAATGATGTTGCGGACACAAAAGTTGATCATCTTCTTCGTGGTTATGGTGACGAGAGCTTCAGCTTCTGCCCACTTGGTGAAATAGTCCACTGCGACGACGGCCTATCGTGCCCCACCCCTGGCCATTGTAAGAGTTCCAATGATGTCGATTCCCCCACATGGCGAACGGCCACGGGCTGACCATTTGAGACAGTTCGGTAGGCGGGGCTTGTGGAATCTTGGAGAAGCATTGCCACTTATCACACTTGCAAGCATAGTCTACGGCGTCTTGATCAAGCGTAGGCCAGTAATAACCATGTCTAAGAATCTTTCTAGCAAGGGTCTGCCCCCCAGTGTGATCGCCACATTCGCCTTCATGCACACTGCTTAGTACTTGGAGGGCGTCGCCGTGAGCTACGCACCAGAGCAAGGGAACGGAAAAACCTCTGCGGTAGAGCACCCCGTCCATAAGAAGGTAACGGGCGGACTGGCGAGTGAGCACGCGCCTTTCCTTGTAGTGCTTAGGTAGGATCTCGTGCTATAGGTAATTTTGGATCGGTATCATCCAGGACTTGGGTTCGGTTTCGGTGTTCATAATCATTTCGTCTTGCCCTTGCTTGACGCTTAGAGAGTTGAGGACTTCAACCGGGGAGAATCCGTTAAGTTGCGGATCTTTGGAGCTTGCCATTCTAGCGAGGGAATCTGCTTTCTCATTTTTTCCGCGCGGGATATGGGTGATGGTGAAATGCTCGAGGTGGACAAGTAGCCCCTGAACCCGGGCCAGGTACTGGGCATGTTGTCCCTCTTTCGCTTGATACTCTCCCAGTACTTGTCGGACGATAAGCTGTGAATCGAAGAAGATGTGGACAGTCACTAGCTTGAGTTCAATCGCGATTCTAAGCCCAGCGATTAAGGCCTCGTACTCTGCGTCATTCTTAGTGGCAGGGAAGTTTAGTCTTAACGCGTAATACATAGGGCATTTTTCAGGGGTGATGAGTACGACTCCGGCCTCGGAGCATTTTCTGTTAAAGGATCCATCTTCGAACAATTTCCACTTGGCATCGGGAATTCCGGCGTTCATCGTGGGTTCCTCCTCGAGGGCTGTGAATTCCACGACGAAGTCTGTGAAGGCTTGGCCGAGGATGGCTCGTCGGGGGATGAAGGTTATCTCGAACTGTCGATGCTCCACTTTAATAATCGTCCTGACGCCTCGGGTCGTTGTAGGACCAGACGCAGTGGTTGGTTAGTGAAAACTTTTATGGGATGCGACTGGAAGTACGGTCGAAGCTTTCTAGAGGAAATCAATAAGCAGAATGCCAGCTTTTCTAGCTTCAGATAGTTCTTCTCTGCTCCTGTCAGTCGCTTGCTGATATAGTAGGCGAGCCGTTGAGTGCGATCTTCAAGGCGTATTAGTGCCGAGCTGATTGCCTGCACAGAAACAGCCATGTAAATATATAAGTCCTCATGGTATATAGGCTTAGAGAGGATAAGTGGTCTCTTTTAGTGATCCAGTAGTTTCTTGAATGCGGAGACGCATTCGGGGGTCCACTCGAAGATGCGTTTCCCTTTTCGGAGTAAATTGAAGAAGGGGTTGCATTTGTCGGTGGCCTTAGAGATGAACCGACTTAAAGCGGTGACCTTTCCGTTTAGACTTTGAACATACGTGATGTTCTCGGGGACTCGGATGTCCTAAATAGCTTGGATTTTTTCTGGGTTAGCTTCGATGCCACGTGAATTGACAATGAAACCCAAGAATTTTCCTGATGTGACTTCAAAGGAGCATTTCAGGGGGTTGAGTTTCATGTCGTACTAGTGAAGGACATCGAACATTTCGGAGAAGTCGTGGACGTGATCGCTTGACATTTTGGATTTTACTAGCATATCTTCCACATACACCTCCATGGACTTTCCGATTTGATTTTTAAAGAGTTGATTAACCATTCTTGATAAGTGGCGCCGGCATTTTTATGGCCAAAGGGCATAACCCGGTAGTAGTAAAGCCCAAGGTCGATTATGAAAGAGGTATGATCTTGGTCGCAGAGGCTCATCGGGATCTGGTTGTAGCCTGAGTAGGCGTCTATGAAGGATAATAGCTGGTATCCGACGGTTGAGTTGACTAATCGGTCGATCTTCGGGAGCGGGAAGTTGTCCTTAGGACATGCCTTGTTCAGATCGGAGAAATCGATGCATGTTCGCCACTTGCCGTTGGCCTTTTTAACCAGAACTGGATTGGAAACCCATTCGGGGTAATCAGCTCTGCAGATGAAGTTATTGTTGAGAAGACGGTCCACCTCTTCTTCGAGTGCCTTGGACCTCTCGGGCCCTAAAAAGCGGCGTTTCCAATTTGTTTCCAAGTCATTCGTTTCCAAGGTATTGTTGAGAAGAGGGGGAATAGAGGCCCCATTGAAGCCATGAATTGCGGCGTGACATGGCTTCAAGTCGTTCGTTCCCAATTTCATCTGGTCGTAGGCGACCTTAAAGATGATGCTGACCGAGCTTCCTGAGTCGATTATAGGGGTGACAATTAGACCCGAACCGATGGACCCAGACCCGACCTGTTGGGTCTCGGTCCTAAGCGGGTCGGGTTTTGTCGGGTCTAAACTATACATTCCAAAAATCTGGACCCGACCCGAGCTTCAGTTCGGGTCGGGTTGAAGCTTGGGTCGGGTCGGGTCGGTTCGGGTCCTGTTGAATAATAACACTAAAAATACATATATTTCAATACTTTTTGGTTGGGTCATTCGGGTTGGGTCTTTCGGGTCGGGTCTATGCGGGTCGGGTTTGATCGGGTCTTGATGACATTTTTCATCGCCTAGACCCGACCCGAGACCAATCGGGTTCGGTTCGGGTTCGAGTCGGTTCGGTTCGGGTTTTCGGTTCTCGGTTCTAATTGCCAGCCCTAGTCGATTAAGACCTTCCGTACGGAAGAGGCACCGATCTGGGCAGTGATGACTAATGGATCGGTGGTCGGGATTTCCACCCCTGTCGATTCCCTTTCTCGGAACACGATGTTGTCCCACATGGTTTTTTGTAGCTTGGATGGGACGGACTCAGGGAGAGCGGAGCAGGCTTCATAAGTAGCATATTTTATGGAACTCACATATTCCTCCATTTTTCGAAAGTTGTTATGTGTGGGGCAAGTTCCGCCACATATGTTGTTGATCATGATTCCTTGCCTTGGGTTAGACGGTCTTGGAGCTCTAGCGCTGGATGCTGCAAGTTTGCTTCAGCGGGAAAGGGCTCTTGGACATATTGCTCGAGCCGTTTCTCATGAATAAGTTTATCGATTGCATCCCTAAGTTGGCGACATTCGTTGGTGTCTTGCCCGTACACGTCGTGGTATCGACAGTAACTCCCGGTGTTCTTCTCGCGGTCGATTGATTCTCTGATGCGTGGCTTCTTGTATGGCAGGTTGTTACACATTTCTAAGTAGATTGTCTCTATATCTTCATTCAACGGGGTGTAGGTCTCGAAAGCTTGGCGAGGGTCGGGCTTTCTTAATTCTGCTCGGGCTTGCCCATTGTTTCGCCCATCCGGCCTGCCATTGTGGGTTTTTACCTTTGGGGACCTGCCCCCCCCCCCCCCCTGTTTTGGTCGAAGGGCTCCCCGCCTACCTCTGAATTGGTTATTGGCGGTATCTGCTTGGGGCTCATAGGGATGACTCGTGGCGGAAAGCCGGTTCTGCCTTGTCTCTTCTTGTCATAAGTATTGGTCTTCCTTCTCATAGAATGTGTCGAGGTTCGTTGGCTGCTTTCGATCGATGCAGGCCCCGAACTCTGAAGTAGGGAGGACACCTTTTGCTAGCTGGAAGAGTATGGTGCGAGGATCTGGATTTCCACCCCTGTCGATTCCCTTTCTCAGAAGACGATGTTGTCCCACATGGTTTTTTGTAGCTTGGATGGGACGGACTCAGGGAGAGCGGAGCAGGCTTCATAAGTAGCATATTTTATGGAACTCGCATATTCCTCCATTTTTTCGAAAGTTGTTATGTGTGGGGCAAGTTCCGCCACATATGTTGTTGATCACGATTCCTTGCCTTGGGTTAGACGGTCTTGGAGCTCCCTTGGCGGCTGCTTGTGGAGCTAGCGCTGGATGCTGCAAGTTTGCTTCAGTGGGAAAGGGCTCTTGGACATATTGCTCGAGCCGTTTCTCATGAATAAGTTTATCGATTGCATCCCTAAGTTGGCGACATTCGTTGGTGTCTTGCCCGTACACGTCGTGGTATCGACAGTAACTCCCGGTGTTCTTCTCGCGGTCGATTGATTCTCTGATGCGAGGCTTCTTGTATGGCAGGGTGTTACATGTTTCTAAGTAGATTGTCTCTATATCTTCATTCAACGGGGTGTAGGTCTCGAAAGCTTGGCGAGGGTCGGGCTTTCTTAATTCTGCTCGGGCTTGCCCATTGTTTCATCCATCCGGCCTGCCATTGTTGGGTTTTTACCTTTGGGGACCTTCCCCCCTGTTTTGGTCGAAGGGCTCCCCGCCTACCTCTGAATTGGTTATTGGCGGTATCTGCTTGGGGCTCATAGGGATGACTCGTGGCGGAAAGTCGATTCTGCCTTGCCTCTTCTTGTCATAAGTATTGGACTTACTTCTCATAGAATGTGTCGAGGTTCGTTGGCTGCTTTCGATCGATGCAGGCCCCGAACTCTGAAGTAGGGAGGACACCTTTTGCTAGCTGGAAGAGTATGGTGCGAGGATCTGGATCTTCAACCTTGGCGAGAGCTGTGTTGAACCGGGAAAGGTAGCTCCTAAGTGACTCGGTGGGCCCCTAGTATAGGTTGGATAAGGTGAGGCCATTCTTCGGAGTCGGCATATGCACCCTGAATTGCTTGACCAGCTCTGTTGCTAGTTGCCCGAACTAGTTAATGGAATCGAGAGGGAGGCGGGAGAACCAATGTAGAGCGGTACCGGACAGGAAGACCGGGAAGCATTTACATTTGGCTGGATCGTCGCCCTGGCTCGAGTCCATCTACCATTCATAGCGATTCTAGAAGGCACAAGGATCAATGGTACCATCGTAGAGTGGCTTTTGTGGCATGCTAAATCGCCTTGGCCACTCAGCTTCATTTACTCTTCTTATGAAGGGGTTACACCTAATGTGAGCTTCGCATGCGCCGTGGGCGCCCCGTCGCATCTCTCTCATGACCCTTCATATCATGTCGGGGAGATAGGTCGGGTGTGGATCCTCCATCGAGATCCAAGGGTTTTGATGCAGTTCTGGAGTCCTGTTGCGAGGTCGTCTTCTATGGTTGATGTTTGGATCGTCTTCCTCCATGTCCTCGACATCCATGATTAGGTCTAGGTGCGGACGTTGAGGCGGAGCGGGGTGATGTGGATCCTGCTCTACAGGAGCGCGGGCCGTTGGGATAGCAGGCCCTTCACCCTGATTAGCGACCATTGGGTTGTGTCGAGGAAGAGGTTGGTTTGTAGGATTGGGTACGTCATTGATAATCAAGCGAGAGCAGTCTCGGTACCGTGCCCCCTCGTTGTATGTGAATGTAGTTCAGTTGTTGTTCCCATTCCCATTGGCATGACCGTTATCGTTATCGAGGGCATTGGTGTGAGCGGCGACATTGTTGATGAGGGTGAACCTTCTCCTTTGGTGTGGTACCCTTGACTCGGAAGAGGAAGTTTCCGATGCGGTTGGTCGGGGTCGAGCATTGTTCCAAGCCAATTGAAGTCGGGCGACGACGCGCTGACTTTCTTGAAGTTGGCGCATAAGGTCAATTTTATTCCTTAATGCTTGGTTGAGCTCGACGCGGTGTTTTCATATCTTTCATTAAGCGTGCGAATTTGAGCTTGGGTAACGGGCGCTTTGGGGTCCACCGCATGAGGGACGGTTTCATTAGGGGCTGGTACATCTATCAGTTGAGGTTGTTGGGAGGTACCGGCCTCGGCTACGGCTGAAGACCCGACCATTGCGTTCTTTGACTTCTTTACCATCGTAAGAGGACTCGACAGCAGGTTGGGCAAGGAGCCTTAATCTTGTCGAAGTCGAGATGATAACGTGGAAGAAAGACACAAATCTTGAATTCAGGCTCTCAATGAAAGCACCAAATGTTGACGGCAAAAAATGCCGTAAACACCAAAGATTCCTATTACTAGGAATAGTTAATTTGGTCGCAAGACTAAGTAAGAGAAAGCGGTAAATGACACAAGTATTTATAGTGGTTCAGTCGTGGATTAGGCCTACGTCCACTTTGGAAGGATGTTGAACTTTTATTAATCACTCAAGAATTACAAGGCAGAGCCGTGCTCATTTCATTCACTTTCATAATTGAAATATGCTAGGTATTTGAGAAAAAGAATATTTAATTCTCCTTCTTCCTCAAATAGGAGATGCCATTAATGGAGTCCATGAAGCTCTAGGGAGGTCTCAAGTGAAGAAAATCCAACCCTCTTAAAGTGTGAGGCCATGGGCTATTTATAGGAGCGGGAGTAGGTAGGAGTAGGTAGGATTAGGTAGAAATAAGGACCACATGCACGAAATTCGAGCCCACCACCCGCACGCCCCGAAATTTCGAACCCGGGCATGGGTTTCGAAATTTCGAACCCGGGTTAGAAATTTCGAACCGGCGGCGGGCACGGAATCTCGCTCCGCTGGGTTCGGAATCTCGAACCCAACTGTAGGCACGAGATTTCGCGCCCACTGGGCTCGGGATCTCGAGCCCAGCCGTAGGCGCGAGATTTTGCGCCCGTTGGGCTCGGGATCTCGAGCCCGGCTATGGGTGCGAGGTTTCGCACCTTGAGTCGAGACCTCGCACGCACTGGGTTCAAAATTTCGAACCCGAGCATGGGTTCGAAATTCCAATCCCAGGCATGGGTGCAAGATTTCGCACCCGGCTGGGCGCGAATTCCGCGTCATGCCTGGGTGAGGTCCTTCTGAGGGGTACGAGGGTTCCAGGTCGGGTGGTCGAGGCTCGTAACTTCTTCAAGGTCCGAGGCCTTGGTTTGCGGACGTCTTCTGCATGCCGTGAGTCCACAAGCAGTGTAATCCCTTCTTGATCTTGTTTCCTTCATCCCTGTGTGTTCTTTTTCGGCCTCAGCTTCAAGAGGTATGTTGAGTTGAGTGTGTTTGATGCTCTCCTGGGAACCGAACCAAAAAGGTGGTTAACAAGTTGTAATCCAGGATCTTGCGATATCTGCGAAAACCAAAACTACTAGCTGCCCTTGTGGAAAATATGGGCACCCGGAGTTTAGGTAGAAACAATAAACTCCGAGTTAGTCATGGGACTGGAGTGAGAACTAAAAAAATTATCAAATCTTTACTTTAAAAGTTGGGAAATCATGGGACCACGCCGTATAGCATGGGACGGGTTTACTCCACATGAATCTCGATTTAAAATAAAACAACGCAATGCTTTTTGGAAAATGAAGCTATTATAAGATTCAGGTCCCATCATACAATGCAACGCAAGTCGAAGGATAGAGTTTTCCCTTATAATAGCCAGACATGCTTGGAACAGTTAAAACAAATCATTTGAATATTACTATAGGTGCATAGTGTCAAAAACAACTTCAATATAAATGTATCAATCCTGGACGACATAGTTACCATATATTATGCCGCCATACATTGGTTTACAACTAAAATCGAAAAGTGTCATATTGGATATTGGATTTCCATCATGAGTCAAAGCAAGGGATGGTATCCTTACCGATTCGAGACACTCTAGCAAATGCCTCAGGGCTCGGACGCTGGCGAGCCTTGGATCCTACAGGGTCGGTCCACACTTACTTTAGTGGATTAGTTATTCCTGAACACACGTTTCCCGGTCCTATAGGACCTACCTCGGAGCCACTAGGGACTCAATATCTAAGGCGCCTCATTCCATCATCCACATAAGTAAAAATGTCTGGGCTCCACACCATGACACCACCCCTAGCTAGAAAGAAACGTCGTGCACTCCCTGCTTTCCCTTATCCCGTTTTTGACTCATTAAACTTAATTGTTTGATTAATTATCCAAGTTATAATTAACCATATACTTTCAAAATATATTTCTTTCTTAAAATATAACTTTTCAAAACTCAATTCATATTTTCAAATACGCTCTCTCGAATATCATACCAAAATCTCATTCTAGGGAATTACTAACCCTAGAGATATTATCACTCTGATGAGTTCTTTCCTTTTGTTCAAATATGTTGTACCCATAACTTTGTGTAAACCAAAGCTCTGATAACAAATGTAATGGTCTGGTCTTTTTCAACCATCGAACAATGGCTATGCTCCATCGTGGCATTACAATGGTACCCCAGCACCTTGTTTTATAGCCAGTCTCTCGACTGTCATGGCCTCATGCCTAACCAACCCCTCTTGGGACGTGTAGAGGTAAGAGTCCCCCACTCGCCACCAAACCAAGAGCAAGAACCCCCCATCACGCTACCTCATGCTAAATAAGGACTGGTGTGAGAACTCAAAATAGTTGTTTTTAGGGTTTATTTTAAAGTTGGGCAATGCACCGGACCACACCGCGAATGCGGAATAGGTTTACACCATGTGAATATAAGTGCATAGAAATTCGCAATGACTTTTTGAAAATGAAACCAACATAAGGTCTCGTAGCACACACACAATGCAAACGCACACATGGGCGAGGTTTCTCCTTATGCCGTCAAAAATGCATTTGATACGTAAAATCCTCTTTCAATACTATAATCTAGTGTGAAAAACCTTTCAAAAATAAATGTATTAAAATAACTAGCATAAGTACCATATACTATACTAACATATGGTATACAATCAAAATCGTACGGGCTCGTAGCAGGGATTGGGTTTCCAACAATGACTAGGCACAGGAACTTCCTTCTGAACTAAATTTTGAACACCTTTAGAGGGATGTCCGAGGATCAACAGCGATGCCCCTCATGCCAACACAACGCCGGGTTACCTCTGTAACTAGGTAATTTAGAGTATGCCTGAGTATGTCATCTCCCGGTCGTTACCGACCTTTCCGAGCGCGCGCCAACAACAACCACAAAAGCAGATGTTTTTACCACATAGGTTGATACCTGTGCTCCATACCATAGTACACCTTTTATCTAGAACGAGACAACACCCCATAACCATGTCGCATTTCTTCCTGTTTTGGACATTTACGGGGGTGTGAGGCTTGCTAAGGTCATGATATACACAAAGCTACGCTTAAATAAGTCATGCTTTGATCATCCATAGCTCACCACATAACTTAAGTATGTCACATTGTCCATTCACAACGCATCACTAATTTCAATCAATATATAACCTCATACGTCTTAGAGAAGGGTGTAAAGTAAGAAAATAAATTCTCTGCCACCAAGCAGATATATATTTAGCAGAGATCAGTGTTATGCAGTCATTTACAATGTCAGACACACAATCCATACAAGTTTGTTCTGAATCTGAACGAAACCACAATCCGGAATTCCTTCACATACGTTCGGGCTTCATGCCATTTAGCTGATATAAAATCCATCTACAAATGTGAGCTACCCATTTGAGACATTTAGCATGTCGTCCTTACGATATGAAGGGTCCCGGTCTTCAATATTGTCTTCAACGTCTTCAATTGCTCCACAACATCGTATTATTACTTGGAATAGTCTTCGGACATAAATCCGATCCCAGTCTTTCCAAATAATAAGCGCAAATTGAAAAAACACAATTACAGAACACACAAGTTTTCAATCAATTCTCCTTCCATTTTTTATTTTTGTTAAATTAAACTTCTTTGAACCCCATTCTAGAATTATCTTTAACAAAAATTCATATTTTTAACTTTACTCGTTTAAAATGAAACCTTTAAATCAAAGATAATTTAGCCTCAAAACTTTAATTAATTTTCCATTTGATAACTCGTTATCGAAACCCGGTTTCCTTTGAAAATGCTTTAATCCATATTTCAAGCATAAATTTCAATTAACGATTTCCCAACATTCAATTCTTTTAACTAAAAGATTATACTTTTTTCCCAATGTCTTACTTTTAATTTCTTCAAATCAAAGATTTGATTAAATCTCCAAACTACGATATGAATTTCCACAACTCAATCTCATCTGGTTTCAAGAATGGTATTTCTCATCTGGTTTCAAGAATGGTATTATTGAAGATAAAACCAAAATCAATTGATATTGAACATAAGTTACACAGAAATTGTATCTACTTATGTTCGATTTCAATTATCATGTTCAACGAATACTATAAGTGGAATAACGATATAATAATATCTTCCAAATTGCTCAAATAGTTTACGTTTACACCACAGAATTTTATATCAAATATCTGAAGATTATTTCTATCCAACTTATCTCAATCAGATTGAGAAACCCGTATCTTAATTAAAAGATTTATCCAACTCTTTGACATTAGATTTGGATAAAAATAACATTAACTTATCCTTAATATTAATCTCTTTATCCAACTCACACTATAAGCGGAATAAAAGTGAACTACCTTTTAAATTCCTCAAATAGTAAGAGTCATCATCTAACGAATTAATATTAAACATCCAAATATTTATCTCCAACCATCTCCAATTATTTAAAATTGAAAAACCCATTTTAATATTAAATAAATCAATTTAAATTTCATATAAAATATTACCAATACTTGTAAACCTTTAAAAACTTTCCATAAATCATTTACAAATGATTACTTATAGTTCGGGAAATAGTTTGCGGGTTGAAAACTTCAAAATAGACTGTTTCCGAAGAAAGCGTTACAATAGTGTTTTCAAAAGCGTTACAAAGGCATTAAAAACAGTTATCTTAACTACTTTAATCAAAATATCGTTTATCTTAACCAAAAATTAAACTTTACAATTTAAAACACTTTTACATAATTTATAATGATTTTACAAAAAAATCCATATTTTCAAAACATTTAAACTAGTTGTTTGTACCTATGGTCGACAATTGTACGTACAACAACCTTTTCCAAAACGGTTCTAAACATAACTTGAAAATTATAACCCGAAATTAAAATCTTCTTTCACTCATTAGAAAACTCTTGTCAAAAGAAATCAAATGTTTTCCGTTTCATGAAAATCCGATTTAGATTGCAAAAGTTATAAGCATTTAAAGTTTTCATCAAAAATACACGAATTGTCACTGTGCGACAAGCTCTATTTTGACCATAATAACCATTATTCTGCGATATTTCAAAATACCTTAGAAAACCATTATATCCTTATATAAACCGTTAAAAATCATTTAAAGTAATTTACATTGACTTTCCAAATTATTTCGCATTCAAAATTCAACTTTTATTTTTAACTTAATAAATCAAATTCCAATTTATTTCTAAATTCAAATAACTTCAAATTAACCATCCCATTCGTCGAATCAGTTAGGGATAACCAGGGGGAGCAGGAAATTAGAATTTCCAAACCCAAGCCTAGACATTAGAATTTCAATAATGATATTGCTTCTAATTACGAAGGAGATTTGCCGATCACTAATGTGATACCATAATTGTTGTGTCATAATGTGTGCAAAACAATATCAACAACCATTATAAACATCCATTTCAACCATCATTAATATGATTAAATAAATCATAACTATGCACAAGCGTTATAACACTAATGCTTAATAGTGTGTGCGTTTCTAAACACGCATCCATCGTCCATCACAACAAACATCAACGATCATTAACCACTAATAATTCATTATTATATTTAAATTAGTCTAACTACTAATTAAATATATAAATTATGGTTGAAGAGTTCTCACCAAACAGCTTTCCAATCTTCACGGTAGGCAAGCCTAGCTGAGTGAACCGTCGGACAGTATTTTGGTGTACCGTCTTCTTTACCAAAAAATATATATATTATAATATATACTAATCTCTCTATTTATATTATAAGAGGAGGAGGAGGATGACAACGAACTTCGGCAAGGTTGTGGCGGAAAAGAGGAAGACTTATGCCGTGAAAACCATGTCCATAAGCTTTAAGAAGAAGATGAAAAGGAGGAAATGGAATAGAATGGTAAAAAAGTGGAGAAAAGCCTCCTTATATAGGAATGGAGGGTTAAGGAGGTGATGACATATTAGAGGGAAAGTGGAAGACATGCATGAAAGTTTACATGCAAAAATACAAGTGTCCGTACACTTGTCTTAAGGAGGGAAAGTGATCTTTTGATAGCATTTCCTTTAAAATGCTATGAAAACTAAGGGCAACACTTAGTTCTAATGCTACTAATTCATGTTATAGTTTGATAAATCCTGATCGAACGACAAATAGTATTAATTAATCTAAACTTATTAATAATCATTCTCATTTGTACTTCTAATAAAATCTGTCATATAACTTATTAAAATAATTAAATATTCTTAACCATATATTTATGTCAAATTCAAATTTAAATTCAAATTAAGTAATAAAAATTCCAATTTTAAATTGGTTAAAATTTCTGGATCATTACAATCCTCCACATAACGCATCTCTACTCTGTTCAAGTTTCCATTATTATTGGATTTTTCTCTTTAAAATAATGCGAGCTCTAGGCAGTTGGTTTTCACGCAAACACGACAAATCCTCTACCACACTAACATCGGACTTTGTGAAACTTCCTCCACCGTTCTCCCCTTCTCACGCCTAGTACAACCATACTCGGGACGACCCTCTCGCGCGCCTCCCCTTGCTTCTAACTTGCTGAACTTCACGTCGGTCACAGGGGAACCCTCGAACAAAACTCCACCGAAATTCCTCAACTCTTGGTAAGAGATGCTAAATACTGGCCTGAACCCAAATATGACTCTGTTTCGTAAATTCTAGCATCCAACCCCTAAAGTAGTAAACCCCTAGGTGTTGCGTGTTTTTTTAAAGAGAAGTATGAAATGAATTGGTGAAGCCATTAACTTCGAAGTATAAATTTAAGAAGTAGAAAATAACCGGGTACACTCGTTATGTATTTATAGCGTTATAAGTCTTCATGGCCAAGTAATAGCTTGAGTAGGTTTGCATATTAATTTTCATAGCCATGTGTTTTAGCTTAAATTTTCAAAGTATAGCTTGTGTGATTCATTAATAGCCTGTACTAAGGCTTAGGGGAGAAGGAACCCAAATATATAATATTATTTGTTTTACTTAATTGTTTGTCTAGATTTTAGTTTAAATGTTTGACGGTGTTATAATATAATGTTGTTGATTAAACTTGAGTGATGCACTAAATTTTGAAGTAACTGGAATGAAAAGTCCATGAATAAACCTACTGTTCCAAGCCAGAAGGATTTAGCAGTTCATTCTTTTCAAAAAAAAATATTTGTTTCATTCTCGACAAAGAACATTCTGAAGTCACTTGAAAGTAATTAGTAATATAATAAAATATGCTACTCCAGATACATAATGATTCCTTTGTTTTAAAACAAAATCTTAACGGTATCCCGCTACATAAAACTCTGTCCGCATACGACTCGCTATTGACAACAATAAAAATACAATCGCGCACAGTAGTGTGCCACGATCACAAACATATAATAAAATAGACAAGTTTACTAATTCAATGAAATTTCAAAAGCAATGAGATAGGGTGTAAAATACATCAAACAAAAACTAGCTTATTTTTCCAAGATAAAAATTACAGAAAAAATCTATAAATTAAACTGAAAATACGACTTGAAAATCTTATCCAAATTCAAAACCAACAAATTAAAAAATTAAATAAGTCGTTATGGATTTTAAACGATTCCATAGAGACTATTTGTAAATTTGATTTGGACATAGCTCATAATCTATAAGACGAAATCTCAAATTTTCACTTCTATTAGAAAAATATAATCTTATATATTCAAACGTTTCTTGTCTCAAAGAAATCCAAGTTAAAACGAACCCTGTATAGTCCTTTGAAGTTTAAAACTCAATATTACGAACTACCACGACGTTACGAGCTCGAATTATAATTATATTATAATTTATACGTTCAAACGTCGTTTATAAATATATTCGTTATTTTAATTCGAATATAAACTCGATTAAATTTCTTAAATAATCCAATTTATACGAAATTGCCAATTCAACTATTTTTGACTATTTCGAAAATTAAATTTCATTACCTATAATTTATATTAATTAAATAACCATTTAAATTATCAAACCACTATATTAAAATAATTAAATTAATTAATTATTAAATTATTAAAAATTCGGGACGTTACATCTTTAGAAAAGGCTAGAGATGTTGTTTTGAAACTTTAACTGTTGTTTGATTTGATTTGAGTAATGTATTTTCCTATTTGTTGGTAACCTTTAAATGAAATAAAAGAGAAGAATAGGGATTTAGAATATAAGCACATTCAGATAGGAAAGGCCCTCTTTAAGGCGAATCGCCAAATAAAGGTTAAACCTTCAATCGGTTTTGATAATGAGATGGTCAAGCTTCACCACAAATTATGTGGCTTAGAATTTCAACTTGAAAATAGTCAGGCTACTTATCCTTTAGAATTCCTTTTAAGTGGAAATATTCCTGATATTATTGCTCCACCAAATAGGGTTTTATCAGGTCCCACTATATCTGCTAGATATCAAATAAAATTTCCTTATTTGATGAATCCTTCGAAGGGTTTAGATGAAATTTGAAGATATTATGAGAATAAGCGAAAAGAACCTTGTATGCTGTATCGACATCCATGTTAAAAGCCAAAATGCTAAAGAAGGAAATATATTACCTCAAAAAGTGTGATGTTAAATACGAAAGGGGAAATAAGCTTCTTTCGAAAATAAACAAAGCTTACAGTCGTGCTCTTAAACCCAAATTGAATATATTGATGATGCCGATGAAATTGGGTAACGGAAAAGAAGCTCAAAGATATGCTTTGAATTGTCCTTGATTAACTTTCAGGCCTTGTGATGTCCACGAATCTGATAAAGAGGCTTCAAAACCTTTAGAATTTCATTTTCTTTGTAATCTTTTTGAATGCACATTATTTGTAAATATCTTTATCGGTTATGTAAATGAAACCTGATCAGGGCTTTTGTTTCCCTCTATTTCATAGTCTGAATCTATATTGCCTGCATTGCATGTTTGTTTCTTCTGGCAAGGCCGGTCAGTTTTTAAAGTGACCGCGAACACTTTTATTATTATCAAAAATAACAAATATAGGAAAATAGGAAATACACAACGATTATATCTGCTACAGCATACCACTTCCATGCAAGGAAGAGAAACAACCTAAGCAGTAAAACTTACATACCACAAAATTACATAAAGCATGTCATAAGTTACGACTTAGCACAACAAAATTCCATTATTGATGTTATATTCCAGGTTCTTGCACGATGGTCTTCAACATAGCAAATTATCAAGGAAAATCATTAGCCTTTATCCAAAATATTGCCCTTTATTAGTACACTCTTTTTGCTCCTTGTGATGCAACCTAAAACGGAGGTAGAAAAAGGCGAGTTTGAGAGGGATTCATTCACTGCAATTGGCTTAGGTGGAAGAGCCTTGTATCGTGGAGGAGGAGCCAAGTGTGCATACGAATGAGTTAAGCTGGGTTTTTTATTTTTCTTGTTTGAATTGGTTTCATTTTCTGTTGCATTATCTTTCATTTTTGTGCATGGAGACTTACTAATAGAAAGAATATTCTTAGATGCTTTGCAAGATCTCAATGGTGAGATCTTATTATTAAGGAAGCCTGGTTTGAGTTGTAAACTGCATGGCAAATTCGAGTTGGGAATTTCTGCGTTCAAGTTGTTGATGAAGATAAATCATTAACAACTTGAACAAGGGTCAATTCATTCTTACCAACTTCCTTCTCAACTGTTGATTCTCATTCACTAGCATATTACCATTATCACTACAGTCAAGATCGACCAATAGACGATTGTGTTCAATTGTACTAACAGAACAGGTGAAAGCCTTGGTGATCAGTTCATTCAATTTGGCAATCTCTCCTTCCTTGGTTACATTCCCATCTTCACCTGTGTCACCCTCTTGAGAATAAAGTGCACTAAGATAAATTCCTTTCAAACATCTAGGATCGACACTGGGTAGGGCCACTGACTTCACAATAGACACATCATTGGTTTTATTGTTCTTACCATTGCTAAGTGAAGAACTAATTTAACTTTCTTTCATAAGACTCTTCTCTACATTTCCTTCTTTTGCATTGCCGGTTTGATACTAAATTTGCCTTATTTAGGTCCATCATTAGCCTGGTTTTCACTAAAAGGTTTGTATTTGACAACATCCAAACCACCCTTATCAGAACAATATAGGGGATCATCAATAACTTTTTCACCGGTCATCGTACAACTGCACTAACATGGCCAAAGTTTTGCAACAGGTAGATCCCAGGTTGCCACAAATATTCTACATACACAGTCTACTCTGTCCCATCAGTTAACAGGATACGAAATTCATACGGTAAGGCAGCATTAAGTGTGACCTCTACTGTGCATTTAGCATATTCTAACCTCTCGATTTTCCCAATAGATAGATCCATGCATAAAAATTTCCTTATTCTAGATGCTAACCAACATTTCCCTAGTTTAGACCAGGCGTATAGAGGAAGGATTGACAATCTAATCCAAACATGGACTCTTTTAACACTATTACTACCCACTCCATCATCCCAAGGCTTCACTAAGAAAATTTTATTTCTGATAATAACTGGGTCCGCACCCCAAATACTATCTCTATCCTCAGAGCTAGACAAAAGAAAAAAAAATTCCTGTAGACTTGACCTTAATACTACCGGTTGGATTCCATTGACATTTGAGTTGCATCATTACTGTGGTGTATGATAGAGGTCAGCTCAGAAAGAACCCAGCCACTCCTCTTTGGTAGCATCGATTATTTCATCTGAGGGAGCCATGGCTTTTCGAGAAAATTTTACAGGATTCGGCGGGTGTAAGAACATACCTACGTTCTTCGTTTTCACTTCAAAAAGTGTTGACCACTTTATGTAATATGAAGGTGGGAGGAAATGTATTAAAATGGAGCTGGGTAGGTTAGGTTGTAAAGGATCCGAGGAAAGAGGAAACAGAGGCGAGAGAGGCGGGTTGGGGTTGGGTGGAACAAGCGGAGAAGGTAGGTCTGATGGAGGTACAGAAGGTAAAGGATTGATTTGAGAGGAGACGAGGGAAAAGTGGATTTTCTTAGAGGAATTGTGAGGCTCAAGGTTTGAATCAGAGAGGACGGCAAGGAAGTCGCCATTTTTTAGGGCTCATTGTTTGCTTTTTTTAATTTGCATATAAAATAGTTAATTTTATAGAAAATGATAATTAGGATTTGGATAAGCAGATTTATAAATATTATTGTTACCAAATCCAGCAGCATATAATTTAAATGGTTGATCCAAATTAAGCCATTGAAGAAATATATGATCATTTTGAGACCTTGATTTGGGTATATTATAATTATTTCACAAGCAATAATAATAGATAATTTCGAAATCTAGATCAGGGCGTTTATAAGGAATCCTGAAAGTCTTTCTTGATTGTGATAGAATATTAAAATTTCATTTTCGATGGCTAATACGAAACCCAGATTCGGGTATAAAAAATCCTTTGGGGAACATTTTGAATCATTACCTTAAAATAGAAGACCCAAAACCTTTTTTTGGAGAAAATTAAAAGGCGTGAAACCTAGATTTGGGTATTTTAATTTAAGAAATCCAGAAATCCACTTCTATAAATAACAGAAAACCGGAATTATTATATGGCAAAATTTTAAGACCCGAAACCTATTTTAGAAACAATTAGAAGACTTGAAACCCATATTTGGGTATTTTAGATTACAAAATCCACTTTTAAAAATAATAGATGGTCATAATCCTTATTTGGCAGGTATAGAAGACATGGAACCTCTTTCGAAATTAATTAGAAGACCAAAACCTAGATTTTGGTATTTTAGATTAAGAAATCCCAAAATCCACTTTCGAAAATAATAGAAGACTCGAAGGCCAGTTGTCAAGTTCTCCTTTGGTTATTAAGCATATATTCTTAGTGGACGTAATTAAGTTGCATTCTTTTTTAAATCTGGACTTAAAATTATCTTTTGAAAGTTTGATTCTCAATATTTTAGAGCTTGGCATAAGAATTTCATTTAGTTAGTTTCCCCTTTGAATCCTTTAGAATTTATAAGTTGGTAAAGATTCACTTTTGATCAACGTTTTTATTTTTGTAACTCATTGTTGATCATAGAATGATAAGGTTCCACTAGTATTTGATTTCCATCTTTGAGCGATAGCGTCATAATATGTTGTTATTTTTCCTTCAAATATGGTTACATGGGAATACTCTTGAATAGCCCTTCCCATTTTAGCAAACAAGTTGGTATCCTTTTCCATCATCCATCCGAAGGAATAAAGTGGGGTCGATCCAATATGAAAAGGATTAATACTCCGATTATCATGTTTATAAGTTTCTATCTTGTTTTGATTGGTAGTATTCAAAGCTTTCAACCTTAGCATTTACTCCTCATAAAGCTTTATATACATATGAGTTGAATCCATTCCAGGTAGTCCAGAAGATATTTGTTCAGGTTAAATTGCTTTTTCCCTTATAAGACTTTCGTTGGATTGGAGGAGACGGTGATCTTATACCATCATAAGATTGATATTGAGACAGAAGAGGTATCAATTTTTTCCTCCTATAGGATGAGCGTAAAAGCTGTGGAGGTACTTTCATTAATCCATAAGCAATTCATTCTGAAACTCCTTTCGAACTGTAAGAAACTTTTCTTGAATCATAGTCGGTTCTTTCTGGATCACAAGGAATTTTCCTTAAGTTATGAGGAACTTCCTTGATTTATAAAATACTCTTTATGGGTCATAAGAATCTCTTTTCGAATTGAGATCTATATTTAATTCGGTCGAAATCAACTTTGCTCTTAATTCAATTAAAATCCACAGTGTATCGGAAGGTTAAAAGATCTTGGAGGTTCAATCCCTCCTTCAAGCGCTAAAGATGTTAAACACAAAATGGTCAACACCCAAAATAAAGAATTTCTCATTGGATACTTGATTTTGTAATGTTTAGGTTGTGCCTTTCGTATCAATGGAAAACTAGGGTACCCATTTGGAAGTTCTAGTGCAAATAAGTAGAACCTATTTAATTTACAAGGTAGGAAGTCTCGTTTGATTCAGTTGGTGGCCTTACTACCTTTCAGAGGTGTATACCTGTTAAACAAAAAGACATTTAATTTGGATGTGAAGATCTTCATCTAGATTAACAGGTTTTATTAAACTAGGGTGTCATAAGGCTCAATGATATTCGAAAGGTTTGCTCTCGGGTTTGGTAAATCCGGTCTCGATGTGGCCGAGCTCTTTAGGCTGAATTCAATCGATTTCAATAGTCAGTTGGGCCCTTTCTTCAATGTGAAATAACTTGATCTTTCAGTTGAGGGACTATCAAATGAGTTAATGCATGATTTGGATTAGTTAGTCGCTAAGTGAATCCTTTCGATTACATAATTAAATTCCTATGAGATTATAAGTTAGAGGTTTTCGAATTGATTGGCCAGATATTAGTGCAGGCCAGGTACTTTTAAAAGGATTACTATGTGTTGATATTGAAGAGTCCCTTTCATATTAATAACTTCATCCTTTTGAGGTCATAGGTAGATCACTTTTAGATATATTCATGGTTATCATGTTGTAACCAGATATTATGTAAACTCTTTCGAATAGATATGTGAATCTACTTATAGTCGTTGATGTGAAAATTTTGAGTAGGTTTATATTGATCTATAAATTAATTTTGGTAACCTTCCATTATGTCAAGGGTAAGTAAGTTATAGGTTAAGACCTTTCACATAAGTTGCGGATCATCTTATTTCCATTTATCACCCAGTTAACACTTTTAGCCATGTTGAAAGCAGTTCAGTAGGTGGACATTTTTGATTCTAAACCTGCAAGGTTTATGATATAATAGTGTAAAAATATAATAATTATTGATTACCTTCAGATTACCTTGATTGAACGAAATAAACCTCTTTTTATTAATAGATTTGAAGATTATAGAGACTTATGCATTAAAATTCAAAAAATCTTTAAATTGATTTACGAATTAGGGTTTACAATTCAGAGTTTTTTAAGACAAGTGAGAGAATGAAAAATTCAACTTAATACTATACCCATGCGGTCTTATTGTAGGTGTGGGTTAACCTCCTTTCGTCTTGATGCTTTCGCTCTAATGCCTTCACAGAAGTTGATTCAAAGGCTTAGTACAAATGACTCCAACACTTTGTACTCTGGAGTTATTGATGCGGTTTGGAAGCAAAAGCAGGTTCCAATATAAGCCTTTTAAAGGGCACTTCGAGTCTATCAAAGAGTGGCCTTTGGCCTAAACTATAGATTGGTGCTTACGAAAGGATAATGCCTCCCAAGGATTTTGTTTTAGTGATTTTGAAGGGTTGCTCCTTCTTGGATAAAGCTCTCCTTATGTAATGGAGATTTTCTTCGGGATAAAATGGTCAGAGCCTTCCATTCGAACGAATCGAAGGGTGTGTCTGGGTTGAAGGGTAAGAAGTCAATTTTTTCTGGCTTGTTTAAAGGTTAATGATTTCCCAGGTTGAGAGAAGTATCTCTTTCGACTTTATTGAAGAAGCACATGTCCTTATTGAAAGGTAACCTTTACTCTTTGAATCTCTTTATTGATGGTGACAAGCCTTCGGCTGCTATGAAAGCTCCTTGTACCTGACATCCCTTCATCGTATGTTTGCTCATGTCATTTACATGGTACTTTACGATGATAAAACAATGTTTTTTGCAGGTAATTGGGAAGAAGGGGCAGTGGGTATGATGCATGTCCAGACTTCAGGTCCTTGTTTCCAAATCGTGAATTCCAAGAGCATCCATGTGAACTAAGTGAGCGTTATCATTTATATAAGGCATTGAATGAGTGAATGTGAAGATGAATGATGGATGTTCGTACTCACTTTTTTGTCTTGACCTTATCACATGCACATATGTTTACACCTAACGCCATAATGGCATTAGAGTTACTTAATTACATGTGCTAATTCTTTAGCTGCAACGATAGGTCAGGTTGATTCTTCATACATGTCGTACTATTTTGTCTAGGTACTTGAGGTTAATATCGTTTACACCAGACTTTGTCTGGCTTGGAGTTTCATGTATTGCTTCTTATTACTCTTATGTGCTCATAAATGAGCAAACAAGAGGGGGATTAAGGAGAGCACGATTAGTTTTTAAAGAGGCGAACAATAAGCTATTCCACATATTTCCAATTATACTCTTCTGTTTACTACTGTTCATGTAACAACCCGGAATTTTGAAACCAATTTAAAATTTATTTTATAGATTTAAAATGAATTATTTTGAGAATTAACGATTTAAAATTTATTTAAATTGAAGTTTTAACGTATAAATTTAAAATTTAATTAAAACGAACTCGAAATGGCGCGGTAGTTTGAAAATTTGGTTTTGAAGTTTGAATGAATATACAAAATTCAAAATAAATCGGATTTCAGCAAAACAAGAAACGTAAGAATCGATTTAATTATATCTTTCGAATGAAAGTAAGAAATTGAGATTTCACTTTATAAATTGTAAGTTATGTCTAAATTAAAATTTAGAATAGCAGCTATGGAATTTATATATATTTTAAGATTATACATAGCCTTTAAAAATGGCCATTTTGCAACGACCTTCGTTTTCAACAAAACCAATTTTGTTGGATCCGAAGTATTAAATTATAGCTAGATTCCAAATTTCATAATTTTTGGAGTCAGTATGTAGCCCCAGTAAATTAAAATGTGCGTTGAAATTTAATATTTAACATTATACTTTAATTTTGATAAAAACTGATGAAAACAATCGAATTAGCTTCCATAACATATCCCATTGTGTTCGGAATAGGGGTATTTGATTAGAAAAGACAGACGTTGGGGATCACTTGGAGTTTCTAACAATTTTGGGTGAAAAGATGAATAAAATAATAACAAATGGGCCTATATAAGCTCACTATCTCCACCCTTAAACCCTAATTTCGTGGTCAATGAGGTCAACAGTCGCTACCTCCATTTCTAAGGCTAAAAACACCCCTAAAATCTTCCTTTAATCACTACTCATCTACACACAATTAGAGCAAACTCTTAACACAAAAGTTGTAGAGATTCTCGAGGGCTTTAAATCCATACGGGTATGATCGGAAATGGTGGAGTGCGCGAGGAGAGAGGGTAGAAGGGTTTGTGTGTGATTTTTGTTCACTGGTAGCAGGTAGAGAACGTGAGGAAGAATAATTAAGGGGGAGGATTAGTGAATAACTAAGGTTAATTATTAATTAATTAATTCTTTAATGACCGTTTAATGTATTAAAAGTTTGTTTTGACCATAACTTTGACATACGAGCTCAGAATTGAGCAAAGTCAGGTGTGTTGCAATCGTGGCGACGAGTACTACACTGTGAAAAAGATTTGAAAGATATTTGGAGCTATTGGAATTTTTGGTAAAATTAAATATCTGTTTAATTTTGTCAAAATCAATCGTTATATAACGATTTCTGAACCAATCGAGGTGAGAAACCGAAACTATGAAAGGGCTAGTAAATTAACTATTTTGTAAGTTAATTATTGAACATTGCTTGTGAAATATTTCAATTATATATGTTGATGTTATGAAATTGATTTGAGCAGTAAATGGTTATTGAAAAGAAAATTCAACTAGTCATTGATTATTGTGAACACCATTGGTTATTGAACGATATTATTGAACTGAATTCATATGATTGTTGAAGATTGATATTACGGTTAATCTATTGATTGACGAACCCATATAAGCGTTAATATTTTAATGCTTATATGGTATATACCACGATATGTGGATTGGTTGTTATAATTGATTGTGATGTTTGATAAATGAATTTATAAAAAGTTTGGAGTTATATTCGATTTTAATTATAATTGAATTTGGTTTGAATGGGACGAGTCGCGTAGCGACTGTTCGCGAATTTCAACCGTTCACTTCGAACTGACGTAATGGGAGACCCGTCCGTCGCATTCTCCGAAAACAGAAAATGTTGGATTTGTAATTAGAAGAGCTTTCAAGTAAAAAAGAAATTATTTGAAATCCAACGGCTGGATTTCAAGATAAGTCAAAATCAATATTTGAAAAGGTCGTTGTAAATGCAGTTCGATGACCATAATTGGAAATCGACTGAAATGACCATATTAATATTATTAGAAATATGGAAAAATTGTGTAAAATCATAATAAATGATTTGAAAAAGATTTTAGATTAAATATTCCAAATTTTAGAAAGATAAAGATATTTATCTAAAAGAACTAGTTAACAACCAGAATAAATAATTGAAAGAAATTATAATGGTTTTAATATAACCAGAATTTTCCAACGTATGAATTGGAATGGATTTGAATGGAAATAATCTTCGGAATATTTTGATATAGGATTCCGTGATTATACAGATATTGTTGTGGAATTTGAAAGATATAAATATCGTTATTCCCAATACGATATCTATTAGTTTCAGAATTTGATGTTGAATATAAGCCGATATGATTTCTATTCAGAGTCTTGTATTTAATATCAAATTGGACTTGGGGTTTGTCAAGAATGGTGTCTTCAATAACACTGTTCTTAAACCCAATTGAGAAAGGAATAAATCTTTTAATTAAGATTAATGAAGTTTTCCAATTACATAAACTAAATTAGAATTAAATGGAAGTTGATTTTGGGTTCATTATGAATGATGTTTTAAACGACATTAGTTCTTAAACCCAATTAACACAGTAGTTAAGATTTGGAATTTATGAATCTTTTAAGTAAGATTTAATGAAATTTTTGCAAAATAAAGTTTTCCAATTTGATAAACTAAATTGGAATTCAATGGAATTTGATTTAATAATAATCGAGATGAGCTTCTGTGAATGAAGACCGCTATTATTTATGGAATTTAAAAGGCTTTGTCGTTATTCCGCTTATAGTATTAGTTTGACACGGAAATTGATATCGATTACAACTATTCGGATTTCCATTAAGGTTCCATTAGAATGGAAGATGATTTTGGGTTTATCGTGAACTGTGTTCAAAAAACATTTGTTCTTTAACCAAGTAACAGCAGGATTAATTACTAGAAAGTTGAATAATCATTAAGTAATGATTTCAGAGATTGAATCTAAGTAGAGTTTTAATAAATGTTTAATTAGATTTGGAATGAATAGATGGTAACTAAATTTACCAAAACACGAGAAGTGGTATATACCAAATATACTTGGATGTTGATATTCCTGGTGGTTGATTGATTGTTTAGATTGTGCTCCACCCGTTTATGAGCAAATATGCTTTTACATTTAGCATTGGGTTGGGTAGAAATATTGGTATGCTAAAACCTTGTGAAACACTTCACGATTTGACTATGAGGTGTTTAGCGATGTTGTTTGGTTCATTTCAAATTTAGTATTTTGAAATGAGATTTTCTTTAAGTGAAAAGAAGTGTTATTCCTAATTTTGGACAAGGAATGTTTTATAAAACAGAAAGGATTTCGAGGGCTAAACCCGATGATTTCGAAATGATTTGGAAGCGGAAATCTATATTGATTTGATTATACTTGTGATTATTATTGGTGTTAATGATTTTTCCACTTCGGGATATAAAATGATTTAGTATGTTGCTAAAGATTCGGGTAACCCTGACGACTAAAAGTGTAGGGAAGAGAGGATTCAGGACCTTAAGACTTGGTCAGTGGTCAGGTGTAGCCTACTCCACATGTGGGAGGTGCATATATATATATATATATATATATATATATATATATATATATATATCGAGCGACTAAGGAACAGACCCTTGGCCTTGTTGACAGGAGAATCCTCCCGATATTTGGTTGCATACTATTTGTATGCATTGTGATGTTTTGGAATTCATATTTCCATAGGTTTTGGTTTGAGATCCCGAAGTGAAATCTACTTTGATATGAAAGCTAGATATGTATTTCAAATGATATGAAATAAGAACCGAGAATAAAGTCCAAAGGAATAATTTCTGTAAAGATAATTGGATTTGAAAAATCTAAATTTGGAGACTAAGCCTAAATGGGTAAATTAAGAAACTGCATGTTGTTTGATGCATCATAGGCTTTATTTATAAGTCTAGTTTGGATTGTTGTTTATGCACCGGCAATCTAGTGGAGAAAACTTGTTCTGTGTCATACGGCGTGATCCTGTGATATGCCTTATTTTATATAAGTTGTTTATAACTATTAGAGTTTCTCATATCGGTCCCATGACTGACTAGTAGTTTGTTTTTCCCTTACAAACTCGGGTGCATCTATTTTCCACACGGCCAGTTGAGTAGTTTGTTTTGCAGATTATTTCATTAAGCAGGATTCTGGATTGAAGCTTAAAACTGTGTCCAGAGCATTGATAGTCTTCCACTATGTTAGTTTATTTGCTTCCACTGTATTGTATTACATTTATTGTAATGTTATCTTTCGCTGTATTATTTTCGATATACTCTGATATATTTTGTACTCTGATGTAACATTATTATGATGTTTATAAAAGTTTTGTGTTTGTTTTGATGTGTTGTGCGCCCAAATTTAGCGTATCCGCCTTTTTGGTGTGATTTGAGTCGGTTTAACGATCGATTTGGAATGTCCGAGAAGGAGGGTCACTACAGTTCACTACCATGAGGCTTACTAGTATTTTCTATTTACAGACAATTTGTTTGGATTGTTAACACTTGTATAACTCGATTACTTAAGTTGTACGGATCTATTATTCTAATACTTATGATCCATTGCTAGTTATTTACTGCCTCTCCTGTTTTATATCAGTTATGTCTTAATATCATATTTTTGATGTAACAACCCGCCATTTTGACCATCCCAAGTCTGTGATAAAACTGACTCGAAGCGTTCAAAACGACGGATTGTTATTGGCTTATAGGGTTTAAAAATGGAATAAACACAAAATCGCAACACACAATATTCAGCAGAATATTTTTTTTTAAATGCCAGAGTTTACAAGATTTTTACATCGAGAAAAGAATAAATACATACGTAAATTTATTTTAATAAATTATAGTTTTTGTCGAGCTTTGCGCGTACATGCGTCGTCTGGCCTCTCCTCATTAAAAGCTGAAAACTTGCATCTGCAACACTCAAGACTTGACTTGAGTGTTCCATGCAAAACACAAAATACTCGGGTCAAGATTAAACTTATTTCAAGTTAGCAAACTTTGAATAATACATAAACATAATTTGTTTAGTCCCAATGACATATTAATTAAATCGAGTATGCAATCAGTGAACAACTGAAATATAAAGTGGCAAAACAAACACACTTAACACGCAAGGTAGTATACATGAGCATGCACTTCGGTTCCCAAGAAAATATATGTACTGACAGAACTATATATGGTGATCTATACAACATGCAAAAGTCTATGCAGTAGCAAGTTACACTTAGATCGGTAAGTTATAGATGGCACTAATATAGGAGTATAATTACCCACATAATAATTTGATCAAATTAATAATTAAAATACTTAATTTATCCAATTCTAAGGTTGGACGTTGATCATAATGGGAAGACGGCGATTTGTATTTCTTGCAAGTATTCAAACCTCCTAATTTGAAGTCCAAATTACTGCAACAATTAACACTCAACAACCATTGAATCCACATAGCTTAAAATGTGACATAGGATTAAATGGTGCAATTGCCATTAACTATAAGCATGCAACATTTCAAGTGCAACAAACACCAAAAATAATGTGTTTCAAAATAAACATTGAATCCTAGAATGTATGAAAAGCAAGCTTACTACAGTCTAAGATCATCAAACACTGATAGCAATAGCCCAAAATGAAAAGGTGATCACTTAGCATGACTTAACACCTTAAATTGCTATTCTACAAAACATCAGCAAAATTTTTAAATTATGAGCAGGAGATTTCAAAAGAGACCGATTTAAACCTCAGCATTACAATAAATTTCTCTTCGGTTCAATCTAAAATAATCTAAATTTAGAAGCATATAAATGCTAAGGCTATATTGTGTAATGACCCATATTCTACATGTCATAGAATCGTGGAATATTTATTTCTTTCCCATATGAAGTTGTATGGTCATGTAACTTTGGGAAACATCTATTAGGGTCATTTCCCATGTTCATGATTTTTGTCGATTTTTAAATGACCATTTTGCCCCTAGTTGGTACTGTTTTGGCCATAACTTTTGAATGGAAAGGAATTTTGACCTGAAACCACTTCCATTAGATTCGTTTGATGGTTTACCTTTCCGTAGAGTGGTCACAATAGCCAAACGGACTTACCGTTTGGGAGATATGGCTGAAACAAGGTTTGGAGTGTGAAAAACTGCTTAACCTGGCCAAATCGGGTGATTAGTGAGTAGGCCCATAACCCATTTCGGGATTAGGGTTATGGGAGGGCTGAAATGAGATGGAGAATCATTCCATTTCAGTTTTCTAGCCTCCACTTATCACCAAGGAACCCTAAAAATGGCCTCCAATCTCTAAATCACCTCCAAATCATCTTTTGGTCAAGGATTAAGCTTAGCAACCCCTAATCAAGGAAGATCTTCACCAAATCAACATAGGAGCTGCTGTTGACATTGAGATTCACATCAAATCAGAGAATCATTTCAGATCTTAGTTTATTTTGTGGCTAAGGTGAGTGATTTGCATAGTTTTACACTAATTATGGCTAATTAGGGGTGATTAGTGTTAATTAGCGAATTTAAACATGATAAAATTCTGGAAAAATGTTTATAAAATTTGGAATGATGTTTTAGACCTCTGCTAGAAATTTGGTTTCATTTGGTTAATTTTTGCTAATCATATCATTAGTTTTTCTTAAAACATGCTTAAAGGAAAATATGGGGTTTTGGTCATGTTTGATCCATTTTGATATGTCATATTGTTGTTTTGGTGTTTGTGGTTGATTCCCTATGTTCCTATGATTGTATGATATGCTTTGTGGTTGATTAGAAGTGTTAGATTGGTCGAAAACGCCGTCGAGAGGCGAAAATAGCTTGCTGGAATGGTGCAGGTTTTAGGACCAGGAAAAACCGACCAGGCTTCTGACCGACCAGGTTTCGACCGACCGGGGGAAAACAGAACGACCGACCAGGTTCCAGACCGACAAGGAATGAAGGAGAACGACCGACCAGAAATGGTGAAAGTTAGACCGACCAGGAGGGAAACAAAACTGACTGACCAGGTTTGGTGAAATGCGACCGACCAGGAGGGAAACAAAACCAACCGACCAGGTTTGGTGAAATGCGACCGACCGGGGGGAACAGAACCGACCGACCAGGGATGATGAAAACCGACCAGGATGAAAGATGCTTGATCAACTGACCCAAACAAGAAAGAAGACCAATAACCCGAGATGCAAAGGTAGTCCAAATGGAAGTTAGAGCTCAGGATCCCGGAACCAGTTGGGAACCAATGAGTTCACTTCATGGTTGGACTTTGCTGCGGGACGTGTGCTAAGGAGTTGTCGACGTTCATAACTTCGATTCACCACTAAAAAGGAACGATGGGCTACTTATCAGTGCAGTAGGGTCATTATGACCTGAGGGGCAAAGTGATGGTAGCAAGACTACGTTATCAGTGCAGTAGGGTCATTACGACCCGAGGGGCAAGGTGATGCGTAGTAAGACTATAAGCCAGTGCAGTGGGGTTCTTGTGACTCCATGGGGCAGAGTGGACATAGTAAGGATTAGTAAGGCTATGAGCCAGTGCAGTGGGGTTCTTGTGACTTCATGGGGGCAAAGTGGACATAGCAAAGGATTTGTGGCTACGTTATCAGTGCAGTGAAGCCATTTATGACTTCATGGGGCAAAGTGATCGTAGCAAGGAATGTTGGGTGATCGAAGTGGTGAATATCGTATGCTTTACGCACTGAGTGAGAGATGTGAGGATGGATGCTATGCTTGATTGTTTGCCATCATTATGACATGCACACCTCCCCCACCTCCGTATCTTTACACTGTTTGATATGATACCTTAGAGTGTTGTACAGTATGTAGTGCTAACTCTTTGGTTGCAGGTCCAGGTTCAGGTATGTTTTAGTCTACCTGTTATTGTTCACTTTAGATGCTTATCGCTCATACCAGGCTTTATGTCTGACCCAGAGTTTTATGTCTCCTCTTATTACTCTGGGTGCTCACACGAGCAGACTAGAGACAGGTTAGCTGGTGATGTGCGAGTAGCTGATTCGGAGGCGGGCAGGAGGCTTCCACGTATTATATATGTATACACGTTCCCCCTGTGTCGTTGGTGGTCGCTACTTGGGCATTAGTAGTGTACCTCCTTTACCTTTATTTTACTTTGAGACAGTTTGAAAGTTGTAATAAGCTGTATTTTGGATTTCCGCTGCTATGATGTTTAGTTCTGATTTTCAGCTTATGCACTGTCTCTCCTGTTTTATGTCAAGTATGTTATTATTATATTTTGTTCTATGCGCTGTGAGACATTCTACAGGTTCCTTGTGTGTTCATTTCCTTCTTCCTTTTCCTTCTGGCGACCCGTTCCGTGCTAACTGGACATGTGTACAGCGCACTTTTGGAGTAAATGTCGGTTAGTGCGGGGCGGGCCGTCACACTTGGTATCAGAGCTCTAGGTTGCGTAGTTAACCTAAGGAAAGACACTAGGGAGAGATAGTACGTATATGAGAGCGCATATTTGTGATTACTTTGGTTTTCAAAAGCTATGTGTGTACATACTATTAGTAGTATAAAGATGAAGTCGCACTGCACTAGCACCACTATGGGGTCGTTAATCGTTTCCCTTTTTCAGATTAACGATGAGCCGAGACACGAGGGGTGCTGGTAGAGGAACCAACCAAGGGAATGCCGCTGACATGAGGGCGATGTTTACTAACCTCATGAGAGACATGCTTAGAGAAGTTCAAGGGGCAGTTCCCAATCCCGGAGTTGGTGTTGGCCCAGTAGTGCAGGCGCCTAGGGTCGACTTCGCCAAGTTGTGCAAAGATTACACTAATCTTGGTGGAAAGCCGTTCCACGGAATGGAGTCGGCCACGGATGTTCAAGATTGGATGGATAGCTGTGACCGTATCTTCGATGACTTGGGTCTTGAGGATGCGATGAAGAGAAGGCTAGCGTCTCGTCAGCTGCAAGGGCGAGCGATGAATTGGTGGAATGCCATTAGAACAGCTACTCCAGAGGATCAAGTTACTTGGGATCAGTTCAAGGCTCGTTTTAGCGAGAAGTTTATCCCAGCTGCCCAGAAGTCAGTATTGTTTAAGAGGTTCTTGGAACTCAAGCAGAACGGAAGGGCAGTTTCTGATTATATTGCTGAGTTCGACACTTTGTCAAAGTATGGACTGTCTCTTATCGATACTCCTGAAAAGAAGAATGAGAAGTTTATTACTGGTTTGGATGGGTACTTGGGGGAAAGGCTTATCAATCACATCGATGAGACTTTTGAATCGATTGTGGGGAAAGCTTTGAGATCAGAGAGCCTTTACCCTAAGTCAAAGACTGAGGCTGCATCGGCAGAAGGGCCAAAGCCGCAAGCAGGCGGTGGAGGCAAGAATAACTCTCAAAATAAGAGGAAGCAGGACCAATCGAATGGTGGCCAGAAAAAGAGTAAAAAGGATGTTGAGTGCTTCAGCTGTGGAAAGAAGGGCCATTATGTTAAAGAATGTCGGGCCAAGCCAGCGGAAAGGAAGTGCTACAACTGTGGTCAAGTGGGACATCAGAAAGATAAGTGTCCGCAACCTCTTAAGGAGAAGCAGATTGTGAAAGCATATGCTATTGATGTTGTTCCTTCTTCGTCGAATGCCCGAACTGCGGCGGAGAAAGGAAAGAATGTTGTTATTCAAGGTATGCTTTCTATTTATGATGTACCAGTTCGAGTTTTGTTTGATACTGGGGCTTCCCGTTCCTTCATATCTAGTGACCTGGTAGATAGGTTGGGACTGGAACCCGAGATAGTCGATAGACCATTGATAGTGACGAACCCGATTGGTGGTTCGACTAGCCTTAGTATGATTTGCGGGAATTTGGTCTTATCGAGTCATGGATGTATGTTTGTATGTGATTGCTTTGTTTTGGGCTTTACTGGGTATGGCATTATATTGGGAGTCGATTGGCTCCAAAGATACGGGGTGGTGGTAGACTGTGAGGGCTTTTTGGTGACAGTGAGGGCGGATGATGGGCGGAGGGTAGTGTTTGGTAGCCTACCTAGTGATGGGGTTATGGCTAGTTTTGTAAATTCCCTCGACATCCCGCAGGATGAGTTGTCAGATGTGCCCGTGGTTGGCCAGTATCCGGACGTCTTCGAGGAGGTGACCGGGCTTCCACCACACCGAGAGATTGAGTTCCGTATTGATTTAGTGAAAGATGCCAGACCTATAGTGATGCCACTTCGTCGTATGGCACCAAGGGAGCAGTGAGAGCTCGGGGTGCAAGTCAGCAATCTATTGAAGAAGGGGTTTATTAGAAGGAGTGTCTCTGAGTGGGGAGCACCAGTTGTGTTTGCCACTAAGACAGATGGTTCCCTTCGTTTGTGTGTGGACTATCGCGAGTTGAATAAGGTGACGAGGAAGAATAAGTATCCTCTACCGCGGATAGATGATTTGTTTGATCAGCTGGAAGGAGCTAGAGTGTTCTCCCAGTTGGACCTCGCGACAGGATTTCATCAGCTTCGAGTAGCAGATGAGAGTGTTCCGAAAACGGCATTTAGGACGCCGTCTGGATTTTATGAGTGGTTGGTCATGCCGTTTGGGTTGACCAATGCACCAGCCTACTTTGTGGATCTTATGAATCGAGTATTCAGAGATCAATTGAATAAGTTTGTTCTTGTGTTCGTGGATGACATCCTTGTTTACTCAAGGACAGAGGAGGAACACAAGGGACACTTGAGGATAGTGATGGAGGTGTTAAGGAAACACCAATTGAAAGCGAAATTCTCCAAGTGTCATTTTTGGAGAAGGGAAGTGAGATTCTTGGGTCATGTTGTTTCAGAGAATGGTATTGCCGTGGACCCTGTGAAAGTGGCTACGGTACAGGATTGGCCTACACCCAAGAATGCAACAGATGTAAGAAGTTTCTTGGGATTAGCTGGATATTATCGTAAGTTTATCCAGGACTTCTCCAAGATTGCAGCACCGTTGACTCAGTTGACTAAGAAGAATCAGTCCTTCGTCTGGGACGAAGTGTGTGAGGATGCCTTCAAGAGTCTAAAAGAGAGGTTGACGCGTGCGCCAGTGTTAGTCATTCCTAAAGGGAATGAAGAGATGACGGTATACACGGATGCTTGTGGTACCGGACTGGGTGCAGTATTGATGCAAGGAGGTAGGGTTGTAGCTTATGCTAGTCGACAGCTAAAGCCGCATGAGAAGAAGTATCCTACCCATGATTTGGAATTGGCAGCGATTGTATTTGCGCTGAAGATGTGGAGACACTATCTCTTGGGAGAAAGATTTGAGTTGTTTACTGATCATAAATCGTTAAAGTATCTCTTCTCCCAGAAGGATCTGAATCTCCGTCAGCAGAGATGGTTAGAGTTCTTGGCTTCGTATGATTTTGATATCGCGTATACACCTGGGAAAGGTAATGCGGTAGCCGATGCCTTGAGTAGGAGACATGCCAGTTTAGGGGCAATGTTTCTTGAATGGAAGCAACTGGAGTATATCGCGGGGTTTGATTTCAGACCAAAGTGCGAATTGGATCCAGTTATGCTAGCTAGTTTGACGATCAGACCCACTTTGATAGAGCGGATTGGTTCTAGCCAGAGGGACGATCCTAATCTATTAGAAATCATCTCCAAGTTAGAGATGGGTATCGATGAGGAGGTGAATGTGTATGGGCTTGATCGAGATGGATGGCTTAGAAAGAATGGAAGATTAGTTGTGCCCAACGTAAATGGTTTGAGAGATGAAGTGCTTAGAGAATGTCATCACTCAAAATTGACTATGCATCCCGGTAATAAGATGTATCGAGACATGAGACAGACTTACTACTGGGAAGGGATGAAAAGAGACGTTGGGAAGTTTATATCCAAATGCATGAATTGCCAGCTAGTTAAAGCCGAGCAAAAGAAGCCTAGTGGGTTGTTGCAACCATTAGAAATTCCCGAATGGAAATGGGAGCAAGTCTCGATGGATTTCATCGATGGCCTACCAAGGACTAGATCGGGATATGATAGCATTTGGGTAATTGTGGATCGATTGACTAAGAGTGCAAGATTTATACCAGTCAAATCGACCAGAACGGCAGCCAAGTTGGCAGAATTGTATATGAAGTGGGTAGTGAGATTTCATGGAGTACCCAAAAGCATTGTGAGTGACCGAGACCCGTTGTTCACTAGTGGGTTTTGGAAGAGCTTACAAGAGGCTCTAGGGTCAAGATTACATCTCAGTACCGCATATCATCCTCAGACCGACGGTCAGACGGAGAGGGTGAATCGTATATTGGAAGATCTCTTGAGAGCGTGTATACTGGATATTGGTGGATCATGGGATGACCATTTGCATCTAGTAGAGTTTGCATATAATAATAGCTACCAATCCAGTATCGGTATGGCTCCATATGAAGCTTTGTACGGAAGACCGTGCAACTCACCATCATGTTGGATAGAGACTGGCGAGAAGTTTGTGCTTGGACCAGACGTGGCGAGAGAAACCTCGGGTAAGATTAAGATCATTCAACAACGAATGAAAGCTGCCCAAGATAGGCAGAAGAGTTATGCTGATAAGAGGAGAAGAGACTTGAAATTCTCCGTTGGTGACTTGGTGTTCGTCAAGATCTCTCCGTTGAAAAGCGTGATACGATTTGGCAGGAGAGGCAAGTTGGCACCAAGATTCGTTGGCCCATTCCATGTTCTTGAATTAGTCGGGAATTTGGCATATAGAGTTGGCTTACCAGAGAAGATGGCGGGAGTTCACAATGTATTTCATGTTTCCCAACTAAGGAAGTTCGTTCACGACTCAAATGTGACTATTTCACCTGATCAGTTAGAGGACTTCGAAGTAGAACCCGAGGCGGTTGGGAACCGCAAGCCGATTCGTATTGTGGGGCATGATACGAAGCAACTTCGAAGGAAGGCGGTGAAGCTAGTCAAGGTTCAGTGGGGCGAGAACGAGAATGATTGTACTTGGGAGACAGAGGAGAGCATTAGGAAGATACACCCAGAACTCTCTGCCTGGTAAAATTTACTTTACGATTTAGTTATTCCGCATGCTAGGATAGACTTATTCACTTGTTTTGTATGTTTGATTGTTGTTTTATGGTTGATAGGCATGCGGGACCTTTGTGTATGTTTGGATTAGGGAATTTCGGGGACGAAATTTCTTAAGGGGGGGAGAGTGTAATGACCCATATTCTACATGTCATAGGATCGTAGAATATTTATTTCTTTCCCATATGAAGTTGTATGGTCATGTAACTTTGGGAAACATCTATTAGGGTCATTTCCCATGTTCATGATTTTTGTCGATTTTTAAATGACCATTTTGCCCCTAGTTGGTACTGTTTTGGCCATAACTTTTGAATGGAAAGGAATTTTGACCTGAAACCACTTTCATTAGATTCGTTTGATGGTTTACCTTTCCGTAGAGTGGTCACATTAGCCAAACGGACTTACCGTTTGGGAGATATGGCTGAAACAAGGTTTGGAGTGTGAAAAACTGCTTAACCGGGCCAAATCGGGTGATTAGTGAGTAGGCCCATAACCCATTTCGGGATTAGGGTTATGGGAGGGATGAAATGCGATGGAGAATCATTCCATTTCAGTTTTCTAGCCTCCACTTATCACCAAGGAACCCTAAAAATGGCCTCCAATCTCTAAATCACCTCCAAATCATCTTTTGGTCAAGGATTAAGCTTAGCAACCCCTAATCAAGGAAGATCTTCACCAAATCAACATAGGAGCTGCTGTTGGCATTGAGATTCACATCAAATCAGAGAATCATTTCAGATCTTAGTTTATTTTGTGGCTAAGGTGAGTGATTTGCATAGTTTTACACTAATTATGGCTAATTAGGGGTGATTAGTGTTAATTAGCGAATTTAAACATGATAAAATTCTGGAAAAATGTTTATAAAATTCGGAATGATGTTTTAGACCTCTGCTAGAAATTTGGTTTCATTTGGTTAAGTTTTGCTAATCATATCATTAGTTTTGCTTAAAACATGCTTAAAGGAAAATATGGGGTTTTGGTCATGTTTGATCCATTTTGATATGTCATATTGTTGTTTTGGTGTTTGTGGTTGATTCCCTATGTTCCTATGATTGTATGATATGCTTTGTGGTTGATTAGAAGTGTTAGATTGGTCGAAAACGCCGTCGAGAGGCGAAAATAGCATGCTGGAATGGTGTAGGTTTTAGGACCAGGAAAAACCGACCAGGCTTCTGACCGACCAGGTTTCGACCGACCGGGGGAAAACAGAATGACCGACCAGGTTCCAGACCGACCAGGAATGAAGGAGAACGACCGACCAGAAATGGTGAAAGTTAGACCGACCAGGAGGGAAACAAAACTGACCGACCAGGTTTGGTGAAATGCGATCGACCAGGAGGGAAACAAAACCAACCGACCAGGTTTGGTGAAATGCGACCGACCAGGGGAGAACAGAACCGACCGACCAGGGATGATGAAAACCGACCAGGATGAAAGATGCTTGATATACCGACCCAAACAAGAAAGAAGACCAATAACCCGAGATGCAAAGGTAGTCCAAATGGAAGTTAGAGCTCAGGATCCCGGAACCAGTTGGGAACCAATGAGTTCACTTCATGGTTGGACTTTGCTGCGGGACGTGTGCTAAGGAGTTGTCGACGTTCATAACTTCGATTCACCACTAAAAAGGAACGATGGGCTACTTATCAGTGCAGTAGGGTCATTATGACCTGAGGGGCAAAGTGATGGTAGCAAGACTACGTTATCAGTGCAGTAGGGTCATTACGACCCGAGGGGCAAGGTGATGCGTAGTAAGACTATGAGCCAGTGCAGTGGGGTTCTTGTGACTCCATGGGGCAGAGTGGACATAGTAAGGATTAGTAAGGCTATGAGCCAGTGCAGTGGGGTTCTTGTGACTTCATGGGGCAAAGTGGACATAGCAAAGGATTTGTGGCTACGTTATCAGTGCAGTGAAGCCATTTATGACTTCATGGGGCAAAGTGATCGTAGCAAGGAATGTTGGGTGATCGAAGTGGTGAATATCGTACGCTTTACGCACTGAGTGAGAGATGTGAGGATGGATGCTATGCTTGATTGTTTGCCATCATTATGACATGCACACCTCCCCCACCTCCGTATCTTTACACTGTTTGATATGATACCTTAGAGTGTTGTACAGTATGTAGTGCTAACTCTTTGGTTGCAGGTCCAGGTTCAGGTATGTTTTAGTCTACCTGTTATTGTTCACTTTAGATGCTTATCGCTCATACTAGGCTTTATGTCTGACCCAGAGTTTTATGTCTCCTCTTATTACTCTGGGTGCTCACACGAGCAGACTAGAGACAGGTTAGCTGGTGATGTGCGAGTAGCTGATTCGGAGGCGGGCAGGAGGCTTCCACGTATTATATATGTATACACGTTCTCCCTGTGTCGTTGGTGGTCGCTACTTGGGCATTAGTAGTGTACCTCCTTTACCTTTCTTTTACTTTGAGACAGTTTGAAAGTTGTAATAAGCTGTATTTTGGATTTCCGCTGCTATGATGTTTAGTTCTGATTTTCAGCTTATGCATTGTCTCTCCTGTTTTATGTCAAGTATGTTATTATTATATTTTGTTCTATGCGCTGTGAGACATTCTACAGGTTCCTTGTATGTTCATTTCCTTCTTCCTTTTCCTTCTGGCGACCCGTTCCGTGCTAACTGGACATGTGTACAGCGCACTTTTGGAGTAAATGTCGGTTGGTGCGGGGCGGGCCGTCACATATTGAGTTGGCATTTAATTACATTGACATGGCATAGAAGACTTTAATAGAGAGATATTTTATTGTCAGCTTCAATATTCTGTAGCCACCCAAAGACCATATAACTAACTAGCAGTTGCCAACATAAGGAAAAAAAAAAGGCAAACAAACATACTGTCCAACACTTAGCCTTGACCCCAACAAAAATAACAAATTTAATGATCAATGTTCTCTTATGAAAATCACGCAACATTAAAATGTGATATCAACCCAACAATGAAGCTAAGGGACACTAAATGTGATATACATTAGCATTTTATAAGTCATGTAAGGGAAAACGAATCATGAGTGTATGCTAAACGCAAATAAAAATGTCAAATACAGTAGGACTTATGTTTTATACTGACACAAACATATGCTGCAAATAATTTACAGCTTTACATGCATGCATAGAGAACATGCCAACACCGAAAGTGCACTCAAGTACACCATCAGCACAGCCGACAAAGGGTGATAAAACAATAGTTAATCAGCTAAATAAGCGAACACAGACTGGTGCAGTAAAAGCAAAACTTGAAAAGAACCAAGTTAAACACCATAACTATTACAACATTGCCTTGTCTTTTTCCTACCATCAACACAGAAGTTTACTTGAAAGAACAAACAAGGACCCTCAGCTTATATATTAAACATAATTCTTGAATCCAATGGCAATGTAAAATCAAGAATGACATGAAAATCTGGCATTGCAATAAAAATATAAGTCAAAAACCAAGTTTGAAAACACTAGGAAGCACAAATTTGTAAACGAGTTAATGTGAATCAATAATTCAAGAACATGATAACTTCTGTCGACTTAGTGGATATAAAGTCACAACTTGGAATAAATATAACCGTAAGTTAGACTTACCCCCTTTTTTTCCGACTAAGCGAGAGCCTGCAGATAGCGGATGGTACTCTATGCATGCGACAAAGACCTAGGACACTGCTCTTGACATCAACGCAGTGGAGGTTATAGCGGTCAACGACGGTGAGGAGGGCGGCGACGGTTTCGGAGTTTGGGCGGAGGGTACGGCGAGGTCGGGTGCGCCACGAGGAAGTTAGTGGCGAACGACGTTGGGAGGGAGCCGAGATAGCGGCCAGCAGTTGCAGTCGTCGGTGGAGGAGAGAAGAGCTGATTGGAGAAGAAGCGAACGGTTTAGGAATTCTGAGCAATTTCTGATTTTGGGGGAAAGGTGAAAATCTCCCTTTTGAAAGGAAAAAAAATCCATATATATCAAAAGAAAGGGACACATTTAGTATAGAAAAAAAAGGGAATGCGAGATCATTCCAGAGCAAAGGGGAACATGTGTATAAAATTTCAACATAAGCTAAGCTATTTTATTTTATTTCAACACAAATTAAAAATACAATTATTTGAAATCCTATTCAAATCTAGAATAAAATTATAAACAAATCTCAACTTCTAATTTTACACACAACAAATATATATTCTAAACTTTAGATTTATTTTCAAAGTCACATTTCGAACATTCAAGTGAATCCAAATCAAGCAGTAACTTCTCAGTTAATTGTTTTCGACAAAACGCTCGTATTTATGAAAGAAATCATTTGAAACATATCCAAACTACATTTAAGGGATAAATTCCAAATTTTTAATTTGGATTTAAAATATAACTTCTCTCTAAATATTAATTTAATTCATTTTCTAAATGCTAAAATTTTCTAAGCTATTACAACCTCCTTCCAAAAATCCGGGTTGTTGCATTTGATCAATGCATTGTGTGATATACGACATATTTTTGGGTTGCTTTTCTTTTACTTAACCTTCATGGTCGCTTTACATCAGTCGAGCACCACCGCAACACACTACTCAGGTGTTGGAGATGTAAGGCGATTGTTACAATTAGATTTTTAACCTTATATGAATATATGATATCCTTTAATTCCTTGATTGAAGAATGAATAGTCCAATCGATTCCTTGGCCGAAGAACATCAGTTCAATTTTCATTTAAAACATGAATTGAGACAACAAGATTTGTACGAGAAAAAAATCTAATTCGATGTGTTGGTTTGAATTCATCTGAATTTATTATAATTTAATATATCTGCTATATTCTTCAGAATATTTATGATATTTGGTTAGTTCATTGAGCAAAGATTCATAAAATACTAATATTTTAGTTATGCTAGAAATGATAATATATAGCCTTGCCAAAAAAATGATAATATATCCAATAGAAATTATATTAAAAGGCATAGAATCTGATGTAAATTGCAATGTTCATTCCCCATTGAGTATGTAGCTAAAAAACGCACGTCCGCTTCCGTTCAATTTCATTTGAGACATGAATTAAGATAATAAAAATTGCATGAGCGTAAATCTTGTTTGATCTATGTTCGGTTTGATTTTATTTTGGTACATAAAGTAAACATGCACACATATACATACACACACACACATCCTTATTCTTTGTTAAAAGAACTTGTCATATATTTCTTACATGTAAAGATGTAAGGTAAAGTCCTTGTATAAAAAATGAATATCAACATCTACTACTATACATTAAAATATTTTGTGTTAAACTAGAAATGTACAAAGGATGCTTTCAATGTAAAATTTGTGTTGTGCAAACAACACCCATCTTTTTATAAAATGATCTACGATGGAAACATATGTTACCAAAAGGGAGTTGTCATAACGAATTATTATAATTATTTTCACACGATTATAATTCGTTTCAAAATCGATGTAATGTAATTTTGACATTAAATTTCAACCCATCAAATTTGGATCACCCATCTTTTTATAAAATGATCTATGATGGAAACATATGTTACCAAAAGGGAGTTGTCATAACAAATTATTATAGTTCTTTTTACACGGTTATAATTTGTTTCATAATCGATGTAATGTGATTTTCATGGTAAATTTCAACCCATCAAATTTGGATGTTTTACGAAATTCTAACTTTTTCCACCTACACCTTTATAAATATGTTGGAAAATTAATCTTCACAAAGCTGAAGAATAAACATGTGGCAATCTGTGTAATGCTAATTTAGTGAAAAACTCTAAAAAACGGCGTAATATTAAACTTAATATTAATCGACTTCAATAACACTTCAAGTAAGCAAATCGAAACAATTATCTATTAAATAATAGTAAAGCAGTACCTTTTAAAGCCCTCTCATTAATTCTAGGGGTTTTCTTTCTTCTCCTTAATTCTCTATATATATTTTATTTTTATTAAATTAGTTTATTACTTTACATTTATTCAGTATTTCTCTTGCATTATATTACTTTTTCTATTATTCTACATTTTGATATCACTATTTCAAAGTTTAACAAATTATTTATTAACAATTAGCTCCTAACATTTTACATTTAAGTCCACATATTTAAATTAATTACAAAATCCAAAATTTGAGTAATTTAAATAAATTTAATTAGCTAATATTTCTTTTAAATACTAAAATTAATGAAATTATGTTTTTTTGGCTCTAAATGCAGACATTTTAAATTTTCTTAATTATTTAAGTCTCTTTCAATTCTTTTTTAACATTTTACATTTAGTACCGTGTTTTACAATTAATTACATAATATTAAAACTGTTTAAATAACTTTAGTAAACTACCCTTCATTGATTCGCCTAATAAATCACATCATGTTTAATCATATTTATATTAACAAAAATGAAAAATATACAAACAAGTCAATCACATAACATAAATCATACATATAATTCACTATCACAAGTTCAAAGTTGAACTCATTTGCATCGGTATATTCACTGTATATTGCATTGTAATATTAATGTCAAACGCTGCATTTATTTAGTTATTTACAAAACACTTCACGATATCACTTAACATTGTACATATAAGTCAATATGTTTAAATTAATTATGTGATTTTGAATTTAATAAATGAATTCATCTAATAAATTGTTGTTAATTCATCAAATTAATGCAAAATGTGATGTTTTAAAATGTACATGTTCATACTAACAAAAAATGGGATAAATTAGTTTTTCTTTCTAATATAAGGTTAAATAAATTATACAATTAAATAATATATGTAAACAATAATAATTTTTTTAATACATTATACACTTATCTAAATAGATTTATGTCATGAAGAAAACGATTGCTACTTTAAACACCTGCATATCTACAATTATTTGCTAAGCTACCTTAGTTCGTTAGTGGTATTTTATATTTCAATCCATATGTTTAAACAACTCATGAAATCTTAAATTATATTTATTAAAATAATCTTTAAAGAGTATATATATAGTCCATTTTTCTAATAGTTCTTGAAAATATACACCAATTTTACTATGTATATTCATATTAGATAATGTAGTTTTCTATGCAACTATAAATATATATAAATCACATAACATGATTCATGAACTATGTTTATCTACAATAATGACAAAGTTAATTTGTAAATTAGTTACATTACATTTTTATCAAGAATTTACTATATATTATATCATAAATTTTTTTTGAACATCAATAACTCCACAATAAATTTGTATATTTCTTGTAGTTTATTTTTCAATTCTTCTTGCTATGTTATACAGTTAAACTAACTTTGTAATTTTACACTTAACTTATTTAAACAAATTCTATCAAATAATATTTGCTAATTCATTGAATAGATTATTAACATACATTAATTTCAACATGTATATCTATATTAAAAAAAGGAATAAAAAAATTCTCAAATACACATACATACATATTGTTTATGTAAGCTATATAACATAAACACGCAAACAAAAATAGTAATTTTAATTAATAGTTTATGTATTTCACATCAAAATTTATTATATATTGCACAACAAAGTTGTCTTTTTAGTATTAAAATAATAAATACTATTTTGAACAAAATTATCGTGTGCAACACACGTGGTACATACTAGTTATCATTAATAGTAAAAACTAACATGACACTCTCAAAATCAATCACCCTCAAAATAACTACAATCACTCAAGTAAACCAATGGAGCTTTGTAGTACCGATCACTAGAGATTTTGAAAGTGTAGATTTTGAACGTTAATGATCGTAGCAGTTTAGTTGATTTACTTGAAATGTTGTTGTAATCGATTAATACATGTTTGAGAGTTACCATTATGACAGTTTAAAGAGTTCTATCTTCTGAAATAAGTTACTTATATAACTTTATATTTATTCCTTAGTTTTGTAAAAATTAACTTTTTTAATATATAATTAGCATGCGCATATTGAGAAAAAAATATAATTAATGGCTAATTCTATCCATACGCCTATAATTTCTTAACATACACCGTAAAATGAAATAAAATAGCATACACCAAAAATTTCTTTTCATACACCATCTCTTTCACAAGATTACCCTTTTATATTTTCATCATCTTTCCTCTCTTTAACCTTAAAATTAAATTACATAAAACTGGGAATTCATTGCAATATATTTACCTAAAACTAAAAAAAAAAAAAACTTTTATTTTAACACTAGTATCTTAAATTATTTGATTGTTTTATTTTTAAATCACTTTTAATTTTAAATGATGGAAATTTGAACTTATTTTTTTAAATATTAGAAAGTTAAACTAGTTAAATTTTGGTGTTAAATTTAAACATTAGATTTGAATGAAAGATTGAAGATTTTAGTACTCTGTATAACATTAATTTTAGTAGTTAGCTTTAAATTTTAATTTTAATTTTTATATTTAATTAAAATGAAAACTGTTAAAATTGACTATATATAAATGTTGTTTGTAATGATATGAATATATTTTAATCCTCAAAAGAGATATAAAATTAATTTAATTAGGGATGTTAATTAATTTATAATATACTAACTTTACAAGAGAAATTACATTGAGTATACATAATGCAAACAAGGGAGAATTGTATATATTTTCATTTTTTAATATTGATTCTTTATTAATAAGGTTATTTTGATCTAAAATTTTATTTAAAATCCTATGGTGTAATTTGTTAACTTTATATGTTTAGCAAACAGCTATAAATTGAAGAATATCCCCGACGATGCTAAAAATTCTAAACTGCGAGTCTACACGTATCTTTACCTTATTGACGCCCACTTCCGTCTTCCCACAGTTCTCCCTATATAATAAAGCAACAAATCATTTTCTGATTAAATGAGCAAAAACCAATCAATGGCAAAGCTATTCTCTTTCCTAGTTTTCTTTCTTTTCCTCTTCTCGGAAGAAGTCATTGCGAAATCATTAGAAGCAAAGAAGCAAAGGGAGTTTGATTATTTTGCTTTGGCTCTTCAATGGCCGGGAACCTTTTGTCAGAGAACTCATCATTGCTGCCATCAGAATGGATGTTGCCGGTATCGATTTATTTTTTATTTTTTATTAATTGAGGTCGCTTGCTTATTTTGTTAGTTTCGATGAAAAATAACAATAAATTGACTTGTATATTATTCTATGTAGCTCAACTGGATAGGTGTTAATGCTATTTTTGCTGATTTACTCCAAAAAAAAAAAGGAACAAGGTGTTTGTGGACAAACAGTGATATCTTAGCATAAATTAAACCTAGCCCAACAAAGCCTAGAAAAGGAAAATGTGATTTGTTTGTTCTCATAAAAGTACTCAATTTATGATGAAGTTAAAACCAAGATAATAAGGCAACTTCTACCTTTCACATCCAGATCATTTCCAAAATACCCTCATTTTACTTAAATCATGTTCAACTATCATGTGGTTTCTTTGCGAACCACGCTTGATCCAAAATAGGCTGTTGCATAAACTTCGCTCGATATGAGTTAGGTTGCTGTACAAACTTCCGTCGCTCTATCCGAAATAGGCTATTGTTCAAACCTCGCTTGAGCCAAGTGGGGATTTTACATAAGTATCGCTCCATCGGAACTTATGTATGTGATTATTTTTTTAACGTAGCCTGTTATAATTTCAAAGATATGGACAATTTTGGAAATTTTAAAAATGGGTAAAGTGGTGGGGTGGGAAAGAGGAAAGTGGAGTTAAAATTGAATCAGCCAGAAAATAATAATATTGTAAGATTCTCACTGATTTATGTTCTAGGTAATCAATGGACTAAATTTTCCATTCCTTTGCTACAATTTAAGTCAAGATTTTTAAGTTATTTGCACAATAGCTTATTCTCAAAACTTCGAGTCTTGATGGTCCTCCAGATGCACAGGAAAGAGCTGTACCTGTCGTAGTGGTATCAAAGTCATCATTTGTAACATTTTGGGAAGAAGTTATTCAAACAGTTTTACTGTCAGCACAACATTTAAGCTTCATATCGTGCGTTTACATTGTTAATAAGTAACTGTTGTGAAAACTGCGCCTTTGCGGAAGCGTACAGGATCTTGTTCACCCAATTACTTAAAGATGATTTCTATGGAAACAAACACAGATATGAAATCACATGCACAAACACAAGATATTCCACCCAACCGGCCTCTTTATTGATTCACAAAAACAAATTTTGTTTACACTCACTGGTTCAACAACCAACAATAAACAAAATTACAAGAATCAATAACCTTATTGAGAAAGGGAAAGAATATATAGATGACTAACACTCTTTGTTGGAGAAGGAGAACAATGAAGAATGACGGCTAAGCCTTGGATTAACTGGAGGCACCAATCATCTCTAGAGCACCAAGCCCTAGAGGCACGCAGCCGCCACTCTATTCGGTCATACATTAATCCAACCCAATGTGCTGCTTTTATAGGAGAATAGAAGGCCTAGGAAAAATATCCAATTTTCCTCTCAGAGATATATTAGAAATATATCCCCTCAATACTTGCAGATAAGTCACAGAAAGACCGGGTCAAAATCCAGCAATAAATCCGCCCAAACGCCAAACTGCTCCTTCTAACCTTCTTTCTGTTGCTGCACCATCTCCTCTACCGCCAAGCACATCCACGCCTCGTCTCTATCAACATATGTGATTTTATGTCACAAATCACAACACTCCACCTTGATATGAAATCACATCAACAACAAGTTAACCGACTTCCATGGACATGTGAAATCACCATCACAATGCTCCACCTTAATCTGAAATCATATCAACACTCCAACAATCACCAAACAAGTCATCTAGCTCTTTCAACGACACATTCTCTCAATTAAATCAACTTCGATTTCCGGGCAACGAGATACACCCAGTCGATTTGAAAGGACTACGACCACACCTCAATTACAAACACAACTCACCGTTTGCAAAAGATGCATCTACCACCATGAGCTGCACCGTGCATAAACCAACAGTCTAAAAATGCTTGCAATTCCATCGACACCCGTCTACCACTTGACCTGAGCTCCTACTTCGATCTCGGATCCCTCGAGCATCATCAACGTGAAGACCCCTGTCGAACACATCAGCAGTGACCAAATTAACCTCTCCACCTTGCTGTGGACTAGGTTCTTCAACCGTCACATGCCTTCCACATCGACACCCGTCTACCACTTGACCTGGGCTCCTTCCTGGATCACTCCTGATCTCTCGAGCATCATCAACGTGAAAACTCTTGTCGAAAACATGAACCGAATCACCAAAGTATAGGCAAATCAAACCAATTGCCAACATCTTCGTCTTCTTCCATCTTCCCCCATCCACATCTGAGGGCTCCTCTTCATCTCCATCAACCAAACAATTGAGGCCTTCAAATCCCCAATCAAAATTAGTCATCACCAACAGCGCCATCATATCCGACTTCAAAAAAATCGATTTTTTTCAACAAAAAATCAATTTTTTTCCGAACAAAAATCAATTTTGCCAATCCAAAATCACTAAGCTTTGTGATGATCTAGCTCCGATACCAACTGTTATGTAAAAACTGCGCCTTTGCGGAAGCGTCCAGGATCTTGTTCACCCAATTACTTAAAGATGATTTCTATGGAAACAAACACAGATATGAAATCACACGTACAAACACAAGATATTCCACCCAACCACCCTCTTTATTGATTCACAAAAACAAAATTTGTTTACACTTACTGGTTCAACAACCAACAATAAACAAAATTACAAGAATCAATAACCTTATTGAGAAAGGGAAAGAATATCTAGATGACTAACGCTCTTTGTTGGAGAAGGAGAACAATGAAGAACGACGACTAAGCCTTGGATTAACTGGAGGCACCAATCATCTCTAGGGCACCAAACCCTAGAGGCACGCAGCCGCCACTATATTCGGTCATACATTAATCCAACCCAATGTGCTGCTTTTATACGAGAATAGAAGGCCTAGGAAAAATATCCAATTTTCCTCTTAGAGATATATTAGAAATATATCCCCTCAATACTTGCAGATAAGTCACAGAAAGACCGGGTCAAAATCCACAATAAATCCGCTCAAACGCCAAACTGCTCCTTCTAACCTTCTTTCTGTTGCTGCACCATCTCCTCTACCGCCAAACACATCCACGCATCGTCTCTATTAACATATATGATTTTATATCACAAATCACAACAGACATGTTTAGTAAAAATTGTCCGTAACATTGTTTTACAAGTCATAATCAAGAAATAGCGGCTTATCAAATTTCTGCTTATTAGGTAGTTTTGCAAGCTGCTTAAAGATACTTAACATCAACATTGAAATAAGCTGGCTACTTTTAAGCAGTTGCCAAATATGCTTTAAGCTTAGAGTAGCATTCCATTGTCATTATGCAGGCCCAGTCCTAGCAGTCTAGGGCACAAATTCTGACCTCTTGATGTCTTTTAAATATATATCATAATATATTTTTAGCAATGTCAAATCACTGATAGCGGAGTAACCTAGATTTTCAACTTGTGACCTTCTCCAAAGAATTGTCAACATTCCAGGATTCAACTGCATTGTAATATTTGTGTGAACTTTTACATTTGAAATAGTGTACTTCTACATTTGAAATTGTAAATGTTTTGGATTATCCTTGGTTCCCTTCATCCACCCTTCAGGGATGGCCGTGTGACCATGACTCAATGTTGCTAGTTTATAGTTTTGTTATTACAATACCTATTCGACAAGAGTCGCTCGATTGAATGAAAAAACTAAAATAGGAATCACTGCTGACTTGTCTTTCTTATTGTTTCTTTGCAGCTCCACTCCACTGACAGGATTTACAATCCGTAAGTGAATAGCTTTATTTTCATACTGTTGATTTAGAACTTAGCTAACGGTACTGTTTTATACGCTTCAAAGCAATTGTTTATAGAATAATAAAACTATTAGGATTTATACTTCATACTATTCAATCCGTTTGGCGATGCATTTCCGAGTGGGCTAAGTTTGTATAATTATATACTGCGTATATAAAAATTGATTCTTCATGATCAATCTTATATTGCCTTACGAACTTTGAGGTGCCCAAGTATTTTGGAGTACATTTTTAATCAAGCTGGGTCTTTTAAATGTCTTTTTCACTCACAAGTAAACGTGCTATACACTTCAAAATGATTGTTCAAAAAAGATTCAACTACTAGGCATTTGTACTTTTGAATATCCAATCCATTTGGCCGTGCACTGCTGAATGAACTAACGATTGTATAAGGATACATTGCCACACGATGATACTTCATGATCAATCATACACAGCCTTCCAAATTTCGATGTGCCTAAGTACTTCAGGATTACATTTTAAATTGAATTGGGTCTTTTAAATGTCGTTTTAATATTAAAAGTAAGCCTGTTAGTATTGTATCAAACTTAAAATGTGTACCATGATCAGATGCATAAAATAGCATACTTAAGTTGGTCTGTTCTATAATAATTACTGGAATAAATTGTGCAGTTAATCATGACTTGATAAAATGGAAATCTTAACATTTCAAGAGGTATTCCAATTGTCATATAGATTGTAATAAAACAAAAAACTGAAACAAGTACCATTTGTACTCTACTTTCTTATGAAAAATTGCAGCAAAAAGGAATATTGGGACACAAAAACTATATATAGTGTAAATTATCAAAATTCGGAACTAATTGCACACTTGTAATATCAGATGGTCTCTGGCCTGATTATGATGACGGAACATGGCCATCATGTTGCAGCAGTGCGGAATTCGATATGGAGAAGGTATTTGATTTTCCAAATATATGACATTAACTTTGCATCATGTTACTTTCATCACATTTGTTCATTTTGTACTTGTATAATTTGCAGCTTTCGCCAATACTTCCAACTCTTGAGCAATACTGGCCAACTTTAAGCTGCAGCTCTATTTCACAATGTGATGGAAGAAAAGGACCATTTTGGGGGCATGAGGTATCCCTAAGTTCTATATAACTATTTAATGGTGAATCCGCCACATCTGTAACGATGATTTTTTTTTTCTTCCATTTTGCAGTGGGGTAAGATGACTTCTGGATACTGGATTCTACTTTTTTTCTTCTTCTTCTTCTTCTTCTTCTAGAATTATCTACTTTCCTGCGCTTACTAAAATTTATGACCCCATGCCATTAAACGACATAGAAACTGAAATTATACAGCATAAAAATCTTGAGTTCTTTCCACTCCAAAGGATAGATGGAACAAGTATATGTTCATGCTTGTTTGTTAATGCATACAAAACAAAACGAAGCACTTGGTTGTCATATGTAGAGCAGATAAATCTGAGCTCCACTTTAAGTTACGTACCAATAAGATGGAAGTAGAACAGTATATTTTTAATGGTTGAGGTGTGATGCTTATAAAGAAGCATATGCTCGACGACCAGCTGACCTACGGATGGTCAATAATTCCAATCATTGATGGTTGAACCATTGTAACCATGATTCATAGGGTATCTATTAAAATGTCAAACAGAAACTGTTGACTCTTCAAACCGACAGTTAACCTACCATTCATATGTATTTTGAAATGTTGATGAGATGAATGAGATTTCTTCAATTGTTCTGTATGAATCATATTGATTATCTCATCCATATTATTGTCGGTCTCTCCACGATAACATTTTCGTGCTCGATCTTTGTGAACATCAAAACCAGGACATACCTGACATGGTTCGGTGGATTTTGGCAGTTTTGTTTAGATTTTTTTTATTTCAATAATCTGTTGAGAGGGAGATTGTGAGAAGGATCGAAATACATTGAGATAAAAACACACTAGATTAAAAAACGCGTGATAAGAAAACAAATTTGACCAAAATAACTAATTCAAAAGCTTCCACCATGCAAGCTTGTGAATTCAAACCAAAATAATTGAATGTTAGCCAGGTATTAGCAGCCCATCGATCTTGGAGGGGGGAAAAAAAGATGTTTAATAAAATTTAAGCATGTTTTGTGTGGATACCCTTTGCACCATAATTCTTCAAAATATTTTTTTGCACCATCATTCTCCTTCAAATTATCTGTGTTCCATCGAATTATTTCTAAAAAAAACACCTTTGTACACCAAATGAATAATGATTTTTTTAGGAAGGTTGCTAAGAAGTGGAGGGTTGAATTGTTGAAATTTTCTCAAAAATACGTGGAAACCGTCAAAATTAATCCATCCGGATAAAAAGACGAACAAAGTAACAAATTGAATTCTGGATTTATCTTTCGGTGTTTGTGTTTGCATCACCAAAAATAATGCTTGTCAACATGTTTTTCATGCATGTCAACAATCCGTTTGTTGACGATTCCCATAGTGTTGCAGGGGATCTTTCTGTGTTAACCAAGCATTATTTCTGACAATGTACAACGACACGGGAACAATTACTGAAAAAGGATCCAAACTTCTGTTTGTCTTCTTTGGATTTCCTGTTTGGATGATTTGATTTCAGCATTTGTAGATATTGTTCATGCAACTCTGCTGCATTTTAGTAGCCTTTCCTTGACATAACAGTAACTGTTTTCTCTCCATTTGTTGATGCCAATGATATTTTAGAAAGATTCCAAAACAAGTTTCTTGGAAGCAAATAACTTGAAGGAGAATGATGATGCAAGGGGTATTTATACGGAGTGATTAATTTTTATTAGACATCGTAATTTTTCCAAGATTGATGATGTGGCCAATACATGTTTAGCATTCAATTGCTTTGGTTCGGATTCATAATTTGCTTGTATGGCAGGTGCGTTTGAATTGCTTTGTCGGATCAACTTTGTTTCATTGTCGTGTGTTTTGAATGTAGTGAGTTTTTGTCTTAATGTTTGTTTAATCCTTCTTCTCACAGTTCTTTCTGCAAATTATTTTAAAAACAATAAACAAAATCCACTAAGTTACAGTACTCATGTTAACAAAGGTTGTGCAGTAAAATGCCATCATGATGAGATTATCAACATGAAATCAAAGGAATTTCATTCATTGGTTAAGCCTATCGCTGTATATGTATTCAGATTTTGATTATACTCGTTGGTTGTCCAGCTTATTTCACAAGCAGATGACACCTTAAAAATTTAACACGATTTTGTTTGTTGTGTTGATGGACCATATATCAATTCTTATGGAAGAAATATTATGAACTGTTATTTGTGTTGTATTTTATTGATGTGTTTTGCAATTTTGAAATAGAATCCTTCTTAAGTTTTAGTTCTCTACTTGTTAATTGTCGTTACTTGCCACTGAAAATTTGTAAAAACATACAATTTTCAGTGAAACAATGGATAGTACAGTTGAACGAATTAATTGGCAGTCGACTAATGCTGCACCATGTTATATGGTTGGTAAACGTACAGTTCTAGCAGTTAAACCATGTAATATGGTGACAAATACGGTCCCAAAATGGTAACACTGCCCTAATCAGAACAGCTACAAAGGATGTACCACTGCATGTAGGCCAAAGATATCACTGTTATCTTTCTTTTACCAGAAAACGCTTTTTTGTTGTTTTTATAAGAATATCTAGAATTTATTGAAAAGCTAAAATGCATCTTTTGGTTATGGCTATGCAGGAAAGCACGGAACATGCTCGTATCCTGTAGTTCAAGATGAACTCAGCTACTTTTCCAAGGCTCTTGAGTTGTATTTCAAATATAATGTAACGGTAAGTTATGGTTACGGGCTCGCTGAGTTACTAAAAAAAAGGGTATGAAAACCTCGATAATTTTGAGAACTTTAAATCTCGTAAGATTTTACTTAAAAGGATGCAATTACGGAAAATAATAATGGATTTCCCTTCTAGTTTGCCAGGATATGAAAGCCAAATACAGCCTTTTTGAACTCCATGGTTCAGGTTATTAATAATGGAGACCTATCACAATTTAATTATAACAACTGAAAAGGCTAAAATGGATGATCATATCAAATTACATTGTGGTGTCATATTCATTCAGTAATAAGTTGCTTTCAGTGTTTAATTTTGTCAAAAATCCAAATCTATGCTCTTTAAATCTTGATATTCATGCCTAATTAGTTAACTTGATTGAACTTTTGTATTTCATTTATCGATAATCATTGCTTTCTTATGCCTTCTACCATTTACCATTACGATGCCCATCATTTTCTTCATTTTGTGTTCAAAACATGCAAGTGTAATGCAAGTCTTCCCCTATTATATGCCTGCAGGATATGTTTACGAAATCGGGTTTCATGGCATCAAATGCTGAGAAATATCCAGTTGGAGAAATCATTGCAGCCGTTAAGAAGGCATTTGGTGCTACTCCTGAGCTTGTTTGTAAGAGGGGGTCCGTACAGGAACTTCGAATCTGCTTCACAAAAGATTTCCAGGTTCGTAAGCGTAAGCAGATGATAAAGATCAAGTATAATACATTGTTATGTTATATGATGAATGAATATTGCCTGGGTAGCATAATATGGGTATTGTTAAAATTTTATTGGGCCGAAGGATGTATTTCATTCACATAGAAACTAGCTTGTTATCGTTTTCAAGTGTCTCTATGCTTGTCATTGTTCATACTGTTTTCACCCCTAACCTACATTATATTAGAATGAATACCGTTGTTAAAGCTAATGCCGTTTATTTGTCCAGCCTCGAGATTGCCTTCTACACTCTTCTGAGAACGATATTGTGAGCAGAAACTCCTGCCCCAGATTTGTCAGCTTACCAACATACGAACCTCTAGGTACCTGAATTTTTTTTTCAATTGATTTTCACATCATGACTTGCTTTGCAGTGCATTGATTTAGGCTTTACTGGTTTTCTGACATTGAGATTGGGTTGTGCGTGCGTGTAAAATAAATTTGTTTGAATTTTCATTGCAGTACGATTGTTTATGGTTAAAATTTGAATGTTGCAGTGTTTGAAGATGGTACCAAGTCTAATGCAGCGGTTAATGAGGTTGAATCAGCTCATGAACTTGCCGATGATGCTATCAATATTGAGAGGGGTGCATGGCTCTTTTTTTAGAAGCTTGTCAAACTTCATTATGTAGAACATGTAAAACTATTACTTCTGGAAAATCTTACATGTGTCGTAAGACCTTGAAACGCAAGAACTGCAAACAACCATAAGAACTGCAAACAACCATAGTTACCAAATTTCTACACTTGCGTACCGAAGTATATGTTTTGTTACACCAGTATTTATTGGCCATACCTCACCTTTGCTGCATCTTCAATTCCCTTGGATTTTAACTACATATTTTTGAGTTAAATAAAGTACAATTGGGGACCAAAATAAATTTAAACCGTTGATTTTTTTTATATACACATATAAGCATACGCTTAAGTTATTCTGCTCCAGTTCGGTGAATGCTTTTATTCATTTCATTGCATGTAAAATAACAGCACCCCCCTCCGGCTCTAATAATATGAAACAGCGTTGACATTGCATCAAACACTTTGCTTGGTATTCTGCAAACGCTGTTGTTGAAAGTAACACTAGAATGCAAAATTTTATTACCAAAATTCATATATAATTCAACACAATGACCGTAAGTAGAGTACATCAGTTTAATTTATACAGTAGTTCTACTTGTGACATACTAGTAACAGAGTACAACAGTTCATACAAGAAATACATACAACCAAATGTTACACAAAACATACATATAACATTGAAATTAAAACAAAAGCTCTGGACTTGATGCTCTCGTACAGTTATATATGCAGATTTGTCATTTGTCCCGTCACCAGCCACTTACTCTGCTCGTGTTTCTATACTCATACTTTAGGCCATTCACAAACACAGTATGCAACTTCCACAATACTACACATGGGCTTGGCGTAAAGCAAAACCTGCAAATCTTTCAAGCTAGCTTCATTATCATTTGAGATAGTAACCAGTTGAGTGAATTTTAAGCTTATACATTGCTAACAACACTAGCCACCATAAAAACAGAAATCTAAAACCAAATGCATCCAAAAAACATATGATTTGTTAAGCTGTATCAAAATTTCTAATACCTTCATAAAAATAGATGCGTCACTCATATGCTTAGGTAACTGCTAAAGCAAATTGAACTGATAATGAAAAAGATTTGAGGCCAATGAATTCAAAATGGAGCAACCGCTGCAGCATCTATCCAGGTAGGTCTCTTCGCATTATAATAGAAATGTGCAATCATATGCACCAGTTCATCTGAAGACCTAAATTCTGTAAATTCAGATGCAAGGTATAAGCATGGAGCATTATTTCAAGTACTTTAGAAATGGTTTTTTAAAAAAAATTGTAACTTTTTACCTTTCTCTCTGTACAAGATCTTGCTTCCTTTAAGGAACAGCAATTGAGGACATTCTCTAACTTTAAGAGCATAAGCCAAGTCAGTCTCAATGTTGATATCGATCTTTACCGTCTGTGCCAAAATATATCATGCCATGTGTGAAAGATATGGAAATTTTCTTGTGTTTCTATCATTATAATCCACTACAGATATCTAAGAATAAGTTTTGTGTACCCTTGGAGGCAATCGATCCTTTGCATTCCAGTATACTTTGGCTGCCTTCTCCAGCTCTTTCAAGACCCTCCAGTTATCTGCTGCTCTGCAAACAGAACTAACAAAGGTTAATATGCCATATTCGGTAACAAAGCCTCCAAATGTCCCTGTTATACCAATGAGGCTAAGAATCCATGCCTACTAGAAAGCTAACGTTTTTCCCTTTCAATTTTACAAATTTACACAAATTTATTATATTCTCAAAATTTATATGTGCATTTTAAAAACATAAATTCTACATGGTTTTGTTTTACATTGCATGTGGAATAAGTAGTGTATCTTTTGAAGTTTGCTAGTCAAAAACAAAATAAAGGAACTTAATTAACTAGGGATATATTGTTCAAAATTGGCTAGTACAAAAACAGAAAAAAAGAACGTCAAGAACCAGGGCAATGCCTAGTTGCGTGTGGTGGCTAACAGAAAAATACACGTCAAAATGGATAAATGAGCTGTACACAATACATATAAGCTTGTTAGGAAGTTTTCGAAACAGAACACAAAAATCCCAAATCCTAAATGTCAAACTTCGAATCCAAATGGGATTTAATTTGTAGATCATAAATTCAGAACATTCACATTTTGAAGTTAGTACACACTTTGAGATTTATTTTGGTATTTAAGCTCTACACCTAAACCCAAAATCCAAATTTCTCTCTTGTTTCATTTACGTCGTCTGTACAGAAGTCACCTGGAAATGAAATTGCAGATCCAAAGGAGTATATTAAATGTATCAATAAGGGTGAAATGATTTTTCTCAATCGTGATTTTGCTTGTGTTTTAATCGGAATATAAATAAAATGGTAAAAGGAATGATCCAATTTGAAACAAGATCAAAATGGTAGTATTTTAACATTTTTGAGAGCAATGTTGTTACATGTTCCAAACAAGTATGGCACTAGTACTGATATGGATATATAAAGAACAAAGTGAATAAATGTTTCTTGCCCCAAACTTAGAGGAAGAAATAAAATTTTTAAACAACTATGCTACTACAACCCACATGCCAGGACCTTCAGCGTACACATGATCAATGTCTTAAAACCCAAGTTTTATTTCCAACATCAAAATGAGCCAGGTTGGTCGACATGAAGAACTATGATATGAATGGTACATGATCAAAGTGAACCATTGAGGCCATGACAATGTTCAAAAGGTAATCTATAAACAGGCTCTAAGGAAGGCAAAGATAATACCAATGTTTTAAAACGCAAAAAGCGAGAGGTGTTTTCGGGTCTGTGAGGCAAGGCGTAAGCCTTTTGGGTAGAGAAAAAGTGCAATACATATACTTAATTTTTAACCACTTTCATGCAACATTCCGTCTGTTCATTTCAACTTAACTTAGCAACAATAGAAATTAGGAACCAACTAAACAAGGGCTTTTCGGGTAAGCCTACATCAGCTCAAAATGTTTGTCTACACATATTATACAATCTTTTTTATTTCCATTAAATAATTAAAGTTTAATGACATTTATCTGTGTCAATATCTGCAACTAAAGATAAACAAGTTTTTAAGTCATATGCCTCAACTGCTTGAGGGGTGCAAATCGTAAGCTTTATGCGCTTTGTATGCCTCAAAATTTTGAGGTGTAAGCTTTAGAGGTAAAAAGCCTTTTGGAATAAGTCTCGAGGCATTTTATCTTTTATTTCTTCGAGGCGAGCCTTGAGGCGAGTATCGAGGCGGGTTTTTAAAAAAAATGGATAATACACAACCTTACTCCCACACGTGGAGAGGCCTTCCCCGTAATAGATCCTATAACCACGGCGTCACAAAGCAACAACCTTACTGTTACGCTAACGAGCACCTTCCATGACACTGTTCAGAGTTCAAACCGTATCTATTTATATTGGAATTTTACAATTTGAAATATATAAAAATATAACATTAGATCGTTGCATTGGATATGTGAAAGATACCAACAATGAACAAGAGAAACATAGATCTCCAAGTAAATATGGATATGGCTTATAGAAGCGGTCCAATGGATAATAAAAAAGACACAATGGAGGCTATAGACACAATAGAGCTGACACTGGAAATGAAAAGATGAATGTAAGAGCATCTCCAACAGTGTTACGGGCAGTAACGTTACGGCCCGTAACATTACGGGAGATATCTTTGATATCTCCCAACGGGCGCGAGCCGATTTTATCGGCTCGCAGTCTGCAAGTCGATTTTATCGGCTCGCGAGCTCGCGAGCCGATAAAATCGGCTCGCGCCTGTCCCGAGCCTATATATGGCTCGGGAGGGGGGGTGGGGTTTGTTATATTAGTTTAATTTTAATTTCCTCCTTTTTAATTTTTTTTTAACTCCTTTGTATATACGTTTAAATAACACGGGTTAGTGGACGACCCTAGTTTTAAACTCCTTTATAACTCCTTTTTAACTCCTTCGGGTGCTTAAATGTTTACATTATGAGGATAAGTGGACGACCCTCCTTTTAAACTCCTTTTGAACTCCTTTTTATATACGTGTAAATATCACGGGTTAGTGGACGACCCTAGTTTTAAACTCCTTCGGATGCTTAAATGTTTACATTATGAGGATAAGTGGACGACCCTCCTTTTAAACTCCTTTTGAACTCCTTTTTATATACGTGTAAATATCACGGGTTAGTGGACGACCCTAGTTTTAAACTCCTTTTTAACTCCTTTTTAACTCCTTCGCGTGCTTAAATGTTTACATTATGCAGATAAGTGGACGACCCTCCTTTTAAAATCCTTTTTAACTCCTTCTTACATACGTGTAAAGAGACACTCAAACCAATAAAGAGACACTCAGACCAATAAAGAATTCCGATAAACATACACTCAAACCAATAAAGAGACACACAAACCAATAAAGAGACACTCAGACCAATAAACGATTCCAATAAAGAGACACTCAGACCAATAAAGAGACACTCAAACCAATAAAGAGACACTCAGACCAATAAAGGATTCCAATAAAGAGACACTCAAATCAAACCTTATATATAACAGCAACATTGCAGTACATATCTCAAATCAAAACTTACTCAAAATAATAAATGGATTCCAGTTTTACAAAATGTTTACTGGCTTTTGCTAGCGATTCGGAGGAAGATGAAATCCTTCAAGAGGAAGAAGAAGAAATACAAGAAATACGGGACCTATACCGTGAAGCGTACGGTTCATCGTCCACAATAGGGGGGATCGGTTCCTGGAAGGAGGTTTATACACCGAAATCATGCTAAATACCACAAGTCTTTGATGCAAGATTACTTCGATGACGATTGCACTTACGGGCCTGATATATTTCGCCGAAGATTCAGGATGCGGAGAAACCTATTTCTTCGGATATTGGCTGGTATTCAAGGTAACAATGATTACTTTAAGTACAAACAAAATGCATCGAAGACACAGGGGTTGTCCGGTGAACAAAAAATGACGGCAGCTATGAGAATGTTAGCTTATGCCACACCAGCCGATGCTTTGGACGATGCATACCGCATAGCAGAGAGCACGGCACTAGAAACACTTGAAACTTTCTGTCAAGCAGTTGTGGACGTCTACGGAGAAGAATACTTACGGTCTCCGAACGAAGCAGATGTAGTGCGAATCAGAGAGATGCACGAAAGCAGGGGTTGGCTGGGAATGTTAGGAAGTCTGGACTGTATGCACTGGGAATGGAAGAACTGTCCTAAGGGATTACAAGGTGCGTACAACGGCAAGGAAAGACGACCAACCATCATTTTGGAAGCTGTGGCATCGTACGATCTGTAGATATGGCACGCTTTCTTCGGAATGCCCGGGTCTAATAACGACTTAAATGTTGTAGAAAGATCTCATATGTTCAATGATCTTGCTCAAGGCCAGGTACCTCCTTTAACATTTACCCTAGGCCAAAATACTTACAACCATGGCTATTACCTAGGTGACGGCATTTACCCGAAATGGAGCACCATAGTTAAAACATGTCCAAATCCATTAACTCCTAAACAAGTCATGTTCGCGGCGATGCAAGAGGGAAAAAGGAAAGACGTGGAACGTGCTTTCGGTGTTTTACAATCGAGATTTGCAATGATAAGTAATCCATGTAAGCTGTAGTCTAGGAGAAAGATGTCTACAATCATGTTTGCTTGTATCGTTCTTCACAACATGATTATAGAAGATGAAAGAGATATGGATGAAGAGCAACGCCACTGCGATTACGAGGGTGCTTCGCAACCACCTCCAGCATTCCGACAAAACCAACCAATAACAGAGGAGGATTTCAACATTCATTTGAGCCGTCAAGTTATCTACAGAGATGCAGAACTTCATAACCGGCTGCAGAAGGATCTTATGAATCATTTATGGAACCACTACGGCGATACCTAGTTATGAAGAACCATTATCTGAATTTGTGTTTTATTTTATGTTTGTCCGAACTTATCAATCATGTATGCAGTAAAGATGTTGTCATTTTCTATTGTACCAACTCGTTCTCTTGTATTCGTAAGAGTTATTAATCATATATTATTATGTTTCTAAGTTTATGGTACGAAATAAATATCGGTTATGTTTTTGTATTATGACAAACTAGGGTAAAACGTAAAAAAAAAGGTTTTTCTCTTAGTAATCATGTATTATTATTACATTTCGGAGTTTATTTTATAAAAAAATTAATGGGTTTGGTTTTGTATATGGTAAAATATGGTAAAAATAGTTGGGGAAAAAAAAATAGCCAGGAGCCGATTTTATCGGCTCCTGAAGTCGCGAGCCGATAAAATCGGCTCGCGACATCACGAGCCGATAAAATCGGCTCGCGCGCCCCATTCAGGACTCTGAATTGAGCTTGTAACATTTCCCTTCATATTACACCCCGTAACAACTGTTGGGTGCAAAAATAAGCGAAATTACACCCCTTAACATGAATTTCCTCCACTGTTAGAGTTGCTCTAACCTATGGTATGCAATGAGCTAATATTCAATGTTACAACATGACGTAGTACATTGATGCACACGGATCCAGTTCTCATTTATTTGGAATAAAACTAAGGATGGTGGTCCACTGCTTGGCCTGACAACTTATACCAATATGTGCTAGATACTAATATCACTTAAGATGTACTAATTTGATAAACGTTAATCAGCATACTAATAACGCATGCCTGTTTGTGAGAAAAATATGACAACTTAGACCATATTCTATGAAAATAAAACTGAATAAAATCGGCGTTATATCGCTGATATAGCCCATATCGGGCATCGAATAATGTTATTTCAATATAGTAATTATGAATTTAAAACGTTAATATATTTGTCATACATCAACAATAACACCTTGATATTAAATGCAAACACTGATGAAAATAATCAAGCATTGCCATTTTGTAGGGGGGAAATATCATATTTAAATACAACTGTCAAGTAGGTATGCATATACTTTATGCTGTATCATTGCGAAACAATCTAACAATTGTTAAACTGTATATAGGTTAATACCACCTCTTTTGTTACTTCCATATTCTTTGGTTTACCAATAAAAATGGTAAATTATCATTTATTTCAAAAATGATAGCAGTAACCGTTACCAGCCCTTTTTTATACTGTGTTTTGATCCTTGATCCATTGTTTAGAGATAAAGATGTTAACAGCATAGCCCATAAGCCACATTAGGTAAAAATGCCAGTACTAGAAAAAGCAATATCATTACCTATTATATCTTTCAAACACAAGAACAATCAAAGGGCTAGGATGAAAAGCAAAACTCTCCCATTCCAAGCAGTTGATCTCCTTAACCAACCCGTCATCGATCTCTCCTTCCCAATCAATCTCGACTCCATCAACCACCACATTCTTTATCGCATGCTTTTCAAAATATTCCGAGGCTTTAACTCCCCATCCAACGTCCGCATCCACTGGCCAATCTGGATCCTCTTCTTCTACCACGTATTTCTTCCCCTCCTCCTTCTCTTCTTCCTTTTCGTCTGTTTTTTCTTTCAAAATTACGTCTTTGCCATCAAGCACTTCGCCATTTTGTTCTCGAATCGATTTGAAGGTTTTTTCTAGCGACTTACGGATGAAGTCTTCGACTGCCGCCGCTTCGGATGGACGACCTCGTCTTGCTTTCTTGGGGATGGTCGATGGATACTGGTCTTTGTTGGAGTTTTCTGAAAAATTAGGGTTAGGGTCTGAACTTAGATTCGGTTTGGAATCAGAAGAATGTAATGCGGAGATGCGGGCGCGGAGATAGAAGCACCTAGAATTGCTGTTACGTCTGATGAAGAAATTCGGCGTTGACTTTGAGGGGAAATCGGGGTTTAAAGATGGTTTGGGACCAAAGCAGCAGCTGTGACAAAGAAGCTGCATTCTAACTTTTCGGGCAGAACAGATAACATGGAATCTCCGATGCTAAAATAGCCAACTGCTCTATAACGTCACGCATCATCCGGTCTATCCATGGTAGTTGATAGTACTCAAATATTCAATGTTGTGTGTATGACCGAAATACATCCACTCTGAGTATGTCTGATTTTTATTTAAGACATAGGTTAGGACAATAGAATTTATATATATATAAGAAAAAATCATGTTCGGTCCGTGTTTGTTCGAATTCGTCCAATTTCCTTGTATTTCGGTATATATACTTGAGAATAATATTAAAAAAAGTATAAAATTTGATATAAATAGTTATGTCCGTCCGTGTCTATATCCAAAAAACATATGTCTATGTTCAACCGATTTCATCTACAACACGAGTTAGTACAACAAAATTTGTACGAGAAATTTTTTCGTTCGGTCCGTGTTTGATTCGATTTTATTTAGAATAAAAACCGAACGCACCTCCGTCCGGTCCGATCTGATCGATTTACACCCATAATCATACTATATGTTTCACCATTAAATTGTTTTTCAACAAACTGTATTTGCACGAATACTATATTTTATTTTTACGTTGAAATCACGTGCACTTAATTTTGATTTTTACCTTAAAGTTGTTTCAAGACCTTTTCTTTGGTAGTTTTAAGTTGTTATTTGAATTATTAATCAGTCCAAAACAAATATATAATGGAAGCTTATTAGATTCTATTTTTAAGTCGTTTTTAAATTTGTTAATAATCGGTGAAAGATGATATGAATTATATAAAGAAAGTGTAATTACTAAATGAATTTTTAAGGAAAATTAAAGTGTTTTTTGTTAGTCTACGTTGATACTAAAGAATATGACATCAAAAGAATTACAATTATCAGTGTTACGGCACGCGCTATGCGCGTGATTATCACATATGTTTTGCGCGTGAATTATGTTTTCAAAAGTTGTATATGTTTAACACATTCTAGAGAAAATGATTTGTACGACTTTTTAATTATGCTTTTGTTTTGATATGCAGTCAGTTTGAATTTTTATTTCTAAGTTACAAAATTTATTATTTTTTAAGTGGTTTGGATTTTTAATTATATTATTAATTACTAAAGTATGATGTAATGTGATGACCCACCATTTTAAACAACATAACTTGCTCATAATTACAAATAATCAATGGATAAAAACTAAATCAATCACAGAACATAGACATAGAAAATGAAATACAACTCAGAATTTCATAGCGGAAATAAATAAATACCTAAATAGTTCATGAATTAACAATTATCTTTTCTTTAAATAAACATAACTGAAAATAACATAAGCTTAACTACATAACTAACTGAAATTGTGAAATAACCATAATAAAATGGAGTCTCCAACTATATCCTTGTCTCTAGAAAAGCAATCCACAATTGTACTAGTTAGGCTAACCAGAGCACAATGAAAACACAATAATCGAGTTAGAACTAACATCCTTATGTAAACCAATAAAACAATATGCATAGTAACTTAAGGGATGTTAAGGGTTTTTCCATCTTCAAAGGACCCGTTAAAGTATTAACATATAATAAAATACACTATAGTGTATAATGTTTATCATTAAAACACAATATTGAAAATAGTGTTAAGTCGCTACCATATTCCCCATTAACACATTTTTATGTGCATTGTAATCTATGCAAAACCCGTAATACCATCATAAACTAGTAGCTATTAGACGGTTCCTTATAGGTACAATAAAAAACAAAATAGTAATGAGCTCGTATAGGGATGAATATAACAAGGCACGTGAGGCAATGTCCAAAGTAGGATTCTACCAGTTTATCATTTCCGGCTGATCGTAACCCACTGGTCGACCATGTACAACACTCCCAATCAAATTAAATGCACTAACTGAATCACAAATCAAATGAGTAAACGAAGAGGTGTGTAATAGCCCGTTCGGAATGGGTCCAAATTCCGACCTAGCAAAAGGCCCATCGGAACTTAGAGTTATTCTAAACGGGTCGTTGGTGTAACGACCCGAAAAATTGGATGCTCAAATTTTCGACACTAACACACTAATTGTATTCACTTGCCGAAAAACTCAAGTATCAAACCCAAGTAGTTAAAAGAAGTTAAAGGGTGAGAAGAAGAAGAAAGAAATATTATAATAGAAGAAGATGAAAGAAATATTATAATAGAAGAAGAAGAAGAAAACACCGACGCTACAGAATCAAAGTAGAATAGAATCTCACAACGGAATAAATAAAATATAATATATTAATACTCTTTACACAAAGAGAAAACTGTATATACATGATTTCAACATCATAGTACACAACTAGATTAGTACAATGCTGATCAAATACAATAGACACATCGGAAATAAATTAATACCGAAAAATACAGGAATACATCTCGACTCTGGCTCCTCTTCTGAAATTCCAAGCAAAAATAAATAAAACATGGAAAATGTACTGGATCTGACCGAGCCCATTTTGCAGAAAGAAGAATCACATGGATTGTCAGTCTGGGATACTTTTGGTGAGTAACTCACATCACACACAACTTGCTTAACTTTTAGAAAATCCTTTAAAAGAACGGAGCAATCGTAAGACACAACCACACATAAACATGACATGTGTTTTCCCCTTAAGATAACCAAATTACTTTTATTATAAATCCATTGATATTACAATAATGTCTAATAATCCACAAATAAAACAGGAATATAGCCGAAAAGCTTGCATCTCACTGTTCGACATAGTTGGTTTACATCTAAAACCGTATGGCTCGTATTAGAGTTTTTTATTTCCATACATGACTAGGTAAGGAACTACCTTCCGATCAGTGTCCTCTAGAGATGAAACACTGGGGTTCAACAAAAACATCTTGCAACCCAGCCACACAGAATCGGCTACTCATTCAACTAGGGTGTACCGTATATATCATCATCATGGTTGTAGGCAGTCTAACCATACTTATTCCAAAACATACAAAAAAGGACAATCAATTTCTCTAGATCATGCGATGATATACCCCTAATGGGTATGACCCACACGTCCCTGCTGCCATGCCCGATTTCAGTCATTTCCCGACTGATGAGGCTTGAGGCTACGTGTAACAACCCAGAAATTCTGAATCAATTTAATTTTTTTATTTTAGCTATTTTAATGGATTTTGAATATTTAAAATGATTTATTTTAACTAATAACGACAAAAATTAATTATTGAATTTAAAATGATTTTTAAATAAATTATATGATGTTAGTAATGAATGATTTCAAATTTGTTTCTAATAAACAATAATTTGTAATTAGATAAATGGTGATTTATAACAATTGAAATTAGTATAAAATTGCATGTATATTTGTAATAATTAACTTCAAACAATTGATGATAAAATAAAATAGTAGTTGAATCATTGTTTTGTTAAAAACTTTAATATAGGAGTTTTATGATAATTAATAATAAATCAACACATAATTTGTTTGCTCATTCACATTTCATGCAAGTTTATTTTGCTTTCTTTTGTTTTTCTACCTTCCTCAAATTCACTGCCTCTTTTCTCACCACTCTATTTCTCTATTAATTACGCATTCATTTCTTTCCTTTATATATTAATTTATTACCCTTCATTCTATTAATTTATTTCTCTTCATTCTATTTTCACACATGTATTCTTATTTCTTAAATTTACATCCCCTTGTTTCTCCTTTTCTTTTTTTCCTTTTATTATTTCTCTAAAAGAATAAATCAACTCCATGTATGTATATTTCTTTTTTATTTTTTCTTGCATGAGCATTGAATAGGTTCCTTAAATTTTGAAATGTTAATATTATATGTTTTGAAAATTGAGAAGTCATAAATTTTCTAACAATTAGCATTAAACAATAAATCATGCATTAATTACATTCTTATTTTCTCTTTCCTTATGTTTTCTTTTGAATTTTTGAATAGGAAATAAACGATGATTAGATTAACACGTGCCTATTCAGCTAATTTAATTCCTTTATAACCCACTATATGTGAAGAGACACACTAGGGAAATGAAATAAATCACTTTCATTGCCTTCCTTCTCTTCCTCTCTTTTCTTATACCTGTTCATTTCTTTCCAAAGAAAAAATTACATAGCCATTTCCTCCATTTTCCTCTATAATTTCACAGCCACTTCATCTTCCCCAAAACTCACACAAGTATGCATTCTTTCTTCTTCTTTTATTCCTTCCTCTTAAAACAGTTCACAATTCCCTTGCTTTCCCTTTTCTCTTAAAACTATTCCTCTCCTCCTCCACTTATCTATGTAAAAAAAAGAAGAAATAGAAGAAAAAAAATGATTTGGTATGCTTTTTTTGTTGTCTTCTATTAGCTACCTTCTATCTTCTTGTATCAATCTTCGAATCCATGCATTAATCCAAGAAGGTTCTTAAGGGAAAATTGAAGAGAATCGAATATTCTTCAAATCCATACGGTGGGAGTTCCTCTGCTGGAGTATTTTGTGCGAACCAGGTCCCTGAAGTTGTGCCGCTTGCACCAGGTTTTCTCCCTCCAGCCACGTGCGAGCTGAGCATCGTTGGTGGCGTTGGGAAGCTCGTTTAGAGACGCAGCTCCTGGCAAGGTCCGATCAACTCCACGACAACGGTAGCAGGCGCGGATTCCAACCCTAGTTTCGAGCTTAATATGTTGAACGTAGGCCTGTAAAAGTTAGAAGAAGAAGGAGGTTTAAATTTTTGTTAATTACTATAAAGAGGTAATTAGGAAGAAGGACAAACTTTGTCGGAAAATTAGGCTGAAGAACACCAAGTTTTATTTTTAGTCTGAAGGACAAACTTTGAACCAAAATTAAGCTGAAGGAAAATGCTAAATGTAATTAGCTTTATATTTGGTTTTTTACACTACACGAAAATGCTAGTTTTAATTAGCATTATTCAATTTTACATTGTAGAAAATGATAATTATATTTAGCATTGTCTTTCAGCCTAATTTTTTTCAATGTTTGTCCTTCAGCCTAAAATAAAACTTGACGTCCTTCAGACTAATTTTTTTCCAAAGTTTGTCCTTATGCCTATTTTCCACTACTATAAAATTGTCATGAGCCTTTAAAAGTACACAACTTTTTTATACGAAGTTGAAATCACATGAAATGGGAACCATTGTGATCGTGACAATGTCTTCTACATCTACAAGAGACTGGAACATATTTGGAGCTCTCTACAAAATTAGAAGGAGTGGAACCCAATGTGAGCAATCTAAATTCAAAATAAATGATGAAAAATATATTAGGTTGCAGACGGAGTTTAGTAGCTCCTGACACCACTTTCGTCTAAACCCTAGATGTTTGGATGACGATTGTGTTGTAGAAATTGATTGCGATTGCGATTGATTGTGGTTGCAACAAAATTTGATTGTGTTTGTGGTATATTAATTGTTTGAAATAAAATGTTTTAACAATAAAAATAACATTTTTACTGTATATATGAATCACAAAAAGATTCATGTTCGAAATAAAGTGTTTTAACAATAAAAATTACATTTTCATTGTATGTAAGAATCATTAAAAAGATTTATGTTTGAAATAAAATGTTTTAACAATAAAAATTACATTTTTATGGTATGTATGAATCACAAAAAGATTCATATTTGAAATAAAATGTTTTAACAATAAAAAGTTAAATTTTTATTGTATGTAGGAATCATTAAAAAGATTCTGTTTGAAACAAAGTGTTTTAACAATAAAAATTACATTTTTATTGTATGTAGGAATCATTAAAATGATTCATGTTTGAAATAAAGTGTTTTAACAATAAAAATTACATTTTTATTGTATGTAAGAATCACTAAAAAGATTCATGTTTGAAATAAAGTGTTTTAACAATAAAAATTACATTTTTATTGTATGTAGGAATCATTAAAAAGATTCATGTTTGAAATAAAATGTTTTAACAATAAAAATTACATTTTTATTGCATGTAGAAATCACTAAAAATAATCATTTGTTGAATTATGTTTTTGTTTGATAAAAGTGTCATCTTTAACATGTCAATGAGAATAAAATAATCATTGGTTGAATTATATTTTTGTTTGATAAAAATGTCATCTTTAACATGTTAATGAAGTATAAAAGAATCATATGTTAAAATATGTTTCGTTAGATAAAAATGTCATCTTTAACATATTAATGAAATATTAAAGAATCATACGTTAAAATATGTTTCGTTAGATAAAAATGTCATCTTTAACATGTTAATGAGAATAAAATAATCATTTGTTGAATTATATTTTTGTTTAATAAAAATGTCATCTTTAACATGTTAATGAGAATAAAATAATCGTTTGTTAAATTATATTTTTATTTGATAAAAATGTCATCTTTAACATGTTAATGAGAATAAAATAATCATTTGTTGAATTATGTTTTTATTTGATAATAATATCATCTTTAACATGTTAATGAGAACAAAATAATCATTTGTTGAATTATGTTTTTATTTGATAAAATGCCATCTTTAACATGTTAATGAGAATAAAATAATCATTTGTTGAATTATATTTTTGTTTGATAAAGATGTCATCTTTAACATGTTAATGAAGTGATAAAAATAATCATATGTTGAATTGTATTTTTGTTAGATAAAAATATCATTTTTATCATGTATGTGAAATGAATAAAAAAGACATGTCTTGAATTATATTTTTGTTAGATAAAAATGTCATCTTTAACATGTTAATGAAGTGATAAAAATAATCATATGTTGAATTGTATTTTTGTTAGATAAAAATATCATTTTTATCATGTATGTGAAATGAATAAAATAGACATGTCTTGAATTACATTTTTGTTAGATAAAAATGTCATCTTTAATATGTTAATGAAGTGATAAAAATAATCATATGTTGAATTGTATTTTTGTTAGAAAAAAATATCATTTTTATCATGTATGTGAAATAAATAAAATAGACATGTCTTGAATTACAATTTTGTTAGATAAAAATGTCATCTTTAATATGTTAATGAAGTGATAAAAATAATTATAGTTGAATTGTATTTTTTTTAGATAAAATTATCATTTTTATCATGTATGTGAAATGAATAAAATAGACATGTCTTGAATTACATTTTTGTTAGATAAAAAATGTCATCTCTAACATGTTAATGAAGTGATAAAAATAATCATATGTTGAATTGTATTTTTGTTAGATAAAAATATCATTTTTATCATGTATGTGAAATGAATAAAATAGACATGTCTTGAATTACATTTTTGTTGGATAAAAATGTCATCTTTAACATGTTAATGAAGTGATAAAAATAATCATATGTTGAATTGTATTTTTGTTAGATAAAATTATCATTTTTATCATGTATGTGAAATGGTTAAAATAGACATGTCTTGAATTTCATTTTTGTTAGATAAAAATGTCATCTTTGACATGTTAGTGAAAAATAAAAGAATCATATGTTGAATTACATTTTTGTTAGATAAAAATGTCATCTTTAACATGTTAGTGAAGTGATAAAAATAGTCATATGTTGAATTATATTTTTGTTTGATAAAAATATTGTTTTTAACATGTTAATGAAGTGAATTAAATTGTCATGTGTTGAAATGAATGTTTGTGTGTATTAAAAATATTATTTTAACATGTGTATGTGAAGCGTATAAAGTTTGCATGTAATGAAATAAAAACGGATTATATATATATATTAAAATAAAACGAATCTCGCGCGGTAGCTCGTGTTTTGGAATCATAACTTTAAACGATTATACCGAGAGAGCCGACCGTCGGATTTTCCCGAAGCAGGAACGTTGGATTTGCTTTGGAAAGATCTTTCCAACGATATTAAAGTTGTTAAGATCCAACGGTTAGATTTCGAGAAATGTGTAATTCAAATCTAAATAAAAACAGCGCCAGAGCCGCGTAGTGACCTGAAATGTCATTCGAATTAAATGGGCTATTTTTATATACATAAAAATAGCGATAAATCATTATAAAATATTATGAACGATATGGAAGGGAAATAAACCAATTTCCCTTGGTTTATAAAGTAATATGGACGGTTAAATTCATTTGACATTAATCTATAAAACTGAATTGGATTTGACTAAGAAAGGAAATGATTTGAATTATATATAATCGAGAATTATTTGAAAAGGCCAAGTTAAATCTCATTTCAAATAATTATACGACGATTAAAAGTCAAAGATATTGAAGACGGTGGTTGTAGACCAGCGGTCTTCACATCGAATGGATGACTACTGATGCCCTGGATTGGTTAGCTCCCAGGAAAGGGTTAAAGTAGTAGTTGTCCGGAAGTACTTGTTGATTGTACGAATATGCGAGGACCTCTCTTCCGTATTGGACATATGGAATGAGGAATAAGGTGTCTCTGGTTTCGTTCAGACCCAGAACGGACTTGTAAATGGATGTGTGTCTTACACTGGATTTTATTCTGTGTTGATTGATCTCTATTAAATATATATCTGTTTAGTGGTGGAGAATTTATTCTCTTGCTTAACACCCTTCCCTGAGACGTACTAGCTTAGAGGTTATATATCGATAGACAATAGTCGCATGGTGTGGATTGTCAATGTGGCATGCTAAGATGCAAATGATCAAGGCTTTTGTTGAAAAGCAAAGCACTGTGGTTGATGATCAAAGCACAGCTCTAATTAGCATAGCTTTGTGTATAACGTTAATTCGCGAGCCTCACACCCCGGTATAAGCTAGAAGCATGAAAAAAGAAACAAGGAGTGCATGATGTTTCTTTCTAAGTAGAAGTGGTGTTATAGTATGGAGCCCAGACATTTTTACTTATGTGGATGGTGGAATGAGGCGTCTCGGATATTGGTCGCTACTGGCCAAGTGATAGGTCTGATAGGACCGGGAAACGTGTGTTCAGGAATAACCGATCCTCAAAAGTAAGAGAGGACCGGCCCTGGAGGATCCAAGGGCTCGTCAACGTCCGAGCCCTGAGTCATTTTTCTAGAGGTGACTCGAATTGGTAATACGACATTAAGGAGACCATCCCTTGCATTGACTCATGATGGAAACCCAATTTCCAATACAACATTACGGATTTGATTGTAAACCTATATATGGCGACATAGTATATGGTTGCTATGCCGTCTACGATTGATACATTTATATTGAAAACTGTTTTAAACTGACTAGACACTAGTAATAGTATTAAATGATTTTCATTTTATTCGTATCAAGCATTTTTGGCCATTATAAGGTAAAACTCTATCCTTCGGTTTGCGTTGCATTGTATGATGGGACTTGAATCTTATAATGGCTTCATTTTTCTAAAAAACATTACGTTGTTTAAAAGGTTTACTTTATTTGTGCATTGGCAATCCAATAGAGTAAACCCGTTTCGCGTAAGCGGCGTGGTCCTGTGATTAGCCTTATTATTAAATAAGTTAAGTAGATTTCTCATACCAGTCCCATGACTGACTCGTAGTTTGTTTCACTTGCAAACTCGGGTGCCCCTATTTCCACATGGACAGTCGAGTGGTTTGTTTTGCGGATATTTATTTATTGAGCAGGATTCTAGATTGAAGCATAAAGCTGCATCCAGAGCATTGACTGGGTTCCGCTGTGTTAGTTTATTAGTTCAATTGTATTGTATTAAATTTATTGTAAATCAATCTTCCCCTGTAGAATTATTTTTCGATGTACTCTGATATATTCTGTACTTTGATGTAACATTATTATGATATTTATAAAAGTCTTCTGTTATTTGTTCGGATGTGTTATATGCCCAGAGTTAGCGTATCAAGGCTTCGAACGGTCTTGGTCGATTTAGCGATCGATTAGGTCCGAGCGAAATCCGTACGTTACACTACGATTACCTTTTTACAATATCACATCAAAACTTTGAATGTCACATTGTAAGATCTATCAATCACTAATTGATTTGTACAAAGATACCATGGGTGTTAAGCTAGAAGAAGTTGCCTTCTCCGCCACCATACTACATATATTTGTAAAAATCGACATACATGATTTTCGGAAATACTCTGTCAGACATTCGTCCATTCAAATTGTCCAAGAACATGATGAATCGACGGTACATTTTTACTACACCTTGTCGGGATAAACCCTAGGATTAGTACCAAGAGGTCCTTGCATCATGCAGAACCCAGAATGTAGGGATTACTGCTATAAGTATAATTATGGTAATTAACCAGAGACATCAGTGAAAACCCCTCGCTACGAAGATCTACGTCTTTAATCATCTCAATACGCATATGAAAACCTACAAAATTATTTTTCAAACGCGAAGTCGGTTCGAAGTGGTTTTAGGTCGAGTTCCCATCTTGGTCTCCTCAAACTAACATGTCAATATTAAAAGGAATTTATTTGATAGTTGGTTCTTTAACTATCAAATCAAACACTACAATTCAGTACAGTAGCAGCTCAGGACCTTATTTATTTAAAATCATTCATTAAAACCATTTCATTGATTCTTAAAAAAATCGATTTCATATACAATTCTCTTATTTTTGTTTACTTCGAAAATCATATCCATATGCTTATCTCTTCAAAAAGAGCTTATCCACAAACCCTTTCTTATTTCCTTTACTTTGGAATTATAACTATATAGTCCCAAAACCCCTTTTTATTTCCTTTATTTTGGAAATATCGTTAAACATTCACGAAACCCCTTTTTATTTTCTTTATTCGGAAATATCGCTATATATATTTAACCCAATAGTATAAGTCTAATCACCAAATCTTATATAGGTCGAACAATGTTATACACCACATTGTATATTATATAAACCCAATTAATTTTATTTAACTCCAAAACTTTTAAAATAATGCTTAAGGACATAATAATTAAATTTCTAATGTTCACTTCTTTTTTCAAACCAGTATAACCTCTTGTATACTCTTCTTCGAAAACCCTAGCCATTTACTTATTATTTGGAATAAGTGTATTACTATCTCCATTACTTAGAAAATAGTGCTATATACTTAACTAAATGGTATAAATATAATGAAACTTCATACCTAGGCCAAACAATGTTAAGTGATACATTGTTTACTACAAAACCCAACAAATTTATGAATCTTGCAGATTAAAGTTGCAATCTTTCTTATGGAAATAATGAACTATTTCCAATATCTTTCTATTTCAAGCTAGTATCAACCCTTAGATAATCATGAAGTCATTCAAGTTGGAGTATTTTATTTACCTCTCAGACCTTGATTCAACAACGTTCTTATCTTAAGATAGATAAATGTTTGTAATTCAAAAGCTGATATTAATTATAATATCACGCAATTCTCATTAACTAAATATGGTTTTTAAATATCTTTCCTTGCACTTGGAAAAATCTCTTTTCAATTATAAGCCTTTGTTTTTCTTAATCCGTTTATTAAGTAAACCTTTACTAAAAACACAAACCTTAAGCTTTAAACCTTTTTATGAAAATTTGTTTACAACTTGGAGTTATAATAAACATCCATTTCCAGATTCTTTATAGCATATTCACAAAGCCTTGATTCCATTATAAAAGGAATCCTTTTATAAAAATCTTTATAAGTCTATTTACAAAACTTACTTTAGTTCTCTCTTAATAAAACTTCATTACTTATTTTGAAATTTTCGAATTTGAATGTGAATCATTAAAACTTAAGTTACATAATCCAATTTGTTAGACCAAAAAGTGGTTCTAACACCCAACTGATTAGAAATTGTGGACAATTATAATCTAGAAACAGATAGAAACAATCGACACACAAGATTTATAGTGGTTCGACGTTAATGAGCCTACGTCCACTTTATAATTCTTCGATTGACAAATTGATTACAAGTACAATGTCGACAATCACTCAACCTCCCGAGTACAATTGATAATCTCTCTAAATCTATAGAATTATACTCAAGAAATTAGAGTACAATCTAAATAAAATAGAGGAATATCGTTAATGGTGAAGTTTTAGTACTTAGAATGCCAAAAAATCCTTCAAATTGGCACGTTTGGGTGTATTTATAGGTGAATAGTACTGGTGGGTCGGATGCCACGTAGGTCTCATCCCATTGATCTCGGAATTGGATGCGCCAGGCCCAAGATAATACATCAGCTTCGCGGGTTAGTTGGTACCAACCACTCCGATATTCAAGGAACGGGGAACAACTGTTTCGATTCATTAGATACGGATCGGATATGAGGTGTAGCGTCCCGGAAATTTCGACTCTCGAATCCAGACATTTATACACTCCATGTCCAAATTCAAGTATCGAAATCCCAGAAAGCTAATAGAAAGAAATAAGAGGATGAGAAATAGAAAGAAAGTTAAGAATAGAAGAAAGAAAAGAACAATAATACGCAATCTCATATCGCAGCGGAATAAAATATAATACAGAACTTGAAATATACTTACACTTCATCAGAGTACAGCGGCCATTTCATTCTTCTGGACATTTATAATAGTATGTCCTCGTTCACAACACACAGCGGAATAATATATACATATACTCCTTCGTCTGGTCTCCTGAAATCTATACCTTATCCTGAACCTGCACAACTCAGTCCGACCCAATTGGGTCTGACCCGAGCATTACAAACGCACAGGTCAGTCTGGTGAACCAGCGTGAGAAAAACTCACTAAATTATTGGTAGCATCCAACTTGATTTTAACGTTAAAAATCATTTCGAAAGAAAAGGATAATCGTAAGACCGATCCACACATAAACACGGACGGTTTTTACCTTACGATGACCCAAAATATTTTTGAAATCAATATCTTGTTGTGATATTACAATAGTGTCTAAATACAAATAATTAGAATCTAGCAGAACACTTGCATCTCACGCTCTACATATATAGTATACAATCAAAACCGCGGGCGCTTATTGGAGATTGGATTTCCAACTATGACAAGGTATGGAACCACCTTCCGATAGTGCATCTCTAGAGAGGAATACACTGGGTTCAACAAGAACATCTTGCAACCCGGCCCACACATGACCGACCACTCATTTCTCTTGAGTGTATCAAATATATTGTCACCTTACGGTTGCTAGCAACATAACCGTTCCCGGGAGATACAGAAGCGAAAAGAAGTAACAAATATAAATATTCTCTAGATGGTGACAATACACCTTAATGGGTGCGACCCACATAGCCATGCCGCCTGCCCGATTTTTGACATTTCCTGGTTGATGAGGCTTGAGGTCATAATTTATTTATTTGTTAATTTATTTACATTCTTATGGAACATCTGACCACCATTCACTTTGAATGCCACATCGTCAGATCCGCCAAATCACTAATTGACATCCACAAAAATATTCTGGTCGTTAAGCTAAGAGAAGTGCCCTTCTCCGCCACTAACAGAAATACGTTTGTAAAAAGCCAACGTACGTGATTCTTTTGGAAATACTTTGTCAGACATTCGTCTATACAAGTTGTCCTGGGTCTGGACAAATTGAAGGTGCCCTCCTACCACATCCTAGGAATCACCCTATAGATTAGTAGCGAGAAGTCCTTGCAATCCGTAAATTCCAACCACGATAGAACCACAGTATATCTCTGGCTGCTAAACCAGAGATTTTAAGTAGTTCTTCCGCTTTATGGAGCTTTACGGTCATCAATACTCCGTCTCGATTAGCTTAGGGTACGTATCCAACGTTTTCGTATTTGCTGGTTGGAATGGTTTTCGAATATAATTCAATCCCGGTCTTTCCATACCAACAATCGCTTTAGGCCAGATTTGATAGTCGGTTATTTAACTATCAAATAAAAACAACCATTCATCCATAAAAGAAAATTGAATTTATTGATTCAATATTCACCTCTTTAATTATTCGTTCATTTCTTATGATTCTTAAATTCCCCAACATCTGAAATATTTATTCCTCTTCTTATATTTGTAAAGAATATTCCAAAATCGTTCCTTTTAAATACATTTAGAACGCACTTCTCATCTTGGTCCTTAGTTCCCTAACCGCAAACTAGTAAGTGAATAACTTCCTAAATATCAACCCCGAAGATCCGATACCAACATCAGATCGACACTCAGAAAAACTAGTCATCTCGACAAATCTCCAGTCAGTTTCTAATCCTATTAACGTCATCTCTAAATTTCTAACGAATGAAATTTCCATTATCAATTATCATTTTAAATGAAATCTTTATCTCCAATTATAACTATTCAAATATTTTACTTATAAATAACGTTTACAAAACTTTGCTCCAACCTTTATAAAATATTCTCTTAAGGGTTTGATTTGCAAAACATTTGCTCAATATTTATTTCTAAACTGAACAAGATTTTTCTTATAACGATATATTTTTATGAACCAATTCCATTTCATTTTAATCTTTGTAAACCAAGTTCCATGTCACGTCTTTATTCCAAAAAGCTTTATAAACATTTGTATATGTTTATTCCACTCATTTTCGTTTTACTTCAATAAGCTTTATTTATTTCTATTCTAACTTCTATTCAAAATACTCGTACATAACTTTCACAAATTCTTGCTAATAATATTTATTTAAAAACCATGTATAAAATCCTTTAATATGATCCATATTATATTTTTCAATCTAGTTCATCTCTAATTCAATCTTAATTAATAATTTAAAAACCCTTTCTAACTTCTTCCAAAAATTCTCATTTGCAAAATATTCGCTTCAACCCTAATTCACCTCACCCGTGAATAACAATTTTTAATACAAATCCATTTTTGACTAAATTTGTCGATTTGATTCCGACTTGCAAATTTCAAGTTCTAATTCTATTTTCACTTCTATTATTAGATCTATTTCATATAATGTAATGTATAATTTCCACTGAACTTGGAAATGATCCCATCTATTACAATACTGATTTCAAACCAATTTCCATATATCTTCATATGCAGATTTTATTTTCTGAATTTTCCAATGATAATAATAATAATTTACTTCTTGATAAATATTGTTTACAAAATCAACTTCTTGTTTAATTTGTTAAAATAAACTTTTACTATTCAATTCTATGTATAATTTCTATTCTAAAATATTTGTATGTAACTATAATTTGCAAATGATAATATTTATAAACCATATGTAAAATTCTTAAATATAATCTATATTATATTTCTTTTCCAAATTTTTTCTACTTAAATTCAATTAGAATTTAAGAAATCTTCCTAATTTCCCTTTTAACCAATTTACATTTGAAAACCATTTGCATTAATCCCCTGTTCACTTTATCCGTGAATGAAATTCATTCTTGTCTTATTCGGTCAACTTGACTTCATATTTGAAATTTGAAATTTCAAATACCAACTTATAACTTCTGGTTATTTCAAAAATCTTATTTACAATTTCCATTGCAATTGAAAAATCCTAATCCATTCAAAATATCGGTTTTATACCTGAGCTCTATTTCCTTCTAAATTCACATTAAGAATATATTTTTCCAAATTCTCAAATGTTTTCACTTCTTTATGAACGTCGTTTATAAAATCTACTTCTCTTTTCATTTTATACATAGATCCGTTTTCTAAATAAATATTCATATTTGGAAATAGAATTCCTTTATATACCTTTAAAATTTCAATTTCTATTTTAAAAATTCATCTATTTCCTAGGATATCCAAAATCAAAGGTCCATGTTATTTTCAAACATCCAAACATATCATGAACTAATCATAGGTTACCAATCATGTCATATATCAGCATATATATGGAAACAAATAAAATAAATGTTGAGGAATCCAGTTGGATCCCTCCAACCTATTTTTCCTGCATCCACAGATGTTAGTCAACAATAATAATACCTATCCTGCTTCGAGGTAGGATATCGCGGTATAGAAGGTCATCCACTATATATATTGTGGGGCGTTAGGGAAATCATCCGCTAATGGTCCTGCGGGCATCCGCTAATAGTACTGCGGGCATTATCCAATCACCAAATAACCAATATTATATTATCACTTTATATCAAGCAATTATCATCCAATAAGCAAGTAATAAAATTTGAACTATTCAAAATAGTTCCCAATAATTTAACTGAGTGAGTTTAACTCACCTCGATTTTTGCTTTGCTGAATATTCCATTTAATTTCCATATCGTTGCATATACGAATTGCGTCGACTTGTCTCAAATGATTTAATCAAGCTCCTATGATTATTAAATTTTATTTAACGATTAACGAGTATAAATTAAATTAAATATTAACAAATAAATAAATTAATCCTCCTTTGTATTTAAATTTCATGAAGTGTTTACCTCGCTATTACTAAAATCTTTCGACTAATTCGCGAACAAATCCTGAAAATCACTGACCATACGTACTGCAAACAACACCATTATCTCAATCCATCGAGCACGTCTCATGCAACAACCATACATTCGAACTCTTCCAAAAATCTCATCCTTGTACTTCTCAAATTACTCTACTGCTTGCTACTGCCACATTTACCCAGACTGACCCATCACCTTTGCATATTTTTCACTATGGCAACACCACACACTGTCATTGAAATGCCCGACACCTATTGGTTCACTTCCTCCTGTAATGACCCGTACTTTCACGGGGTAATAATTAATTTATTTAATTATTTAAAAGGTGAATTAAAGGATTTAATGGTTGTGGAATTAAATAACGGCGAATATTTAATTAAAATAATAAATTAAATAATATATTTAATTCTGAAATAATCAAAATTGGCTGGAATGACGATATGGTGTGAACTGGATCACCCGTGATATTTAATTCAGCTTGGAATTGAATTGGAATAACGAATATATTTAAATAACGGCAGTTTGATCGTATAATTATATTATAATTAAAATCGAGCTTAAAATGGCGCTGCAGTTCGCGATTTGGCGATTTAAACTTCAACTGAATGTACAGGATTCATTTTAAACCGGATTTCTGTGAAACAAGAAACGTGTGGAGCTGGTGGAGTATATCTTTCTAGTGGAAGAGAAAAATCGGGATTTCGTCGGGTAGATTTTGATTTACGTCCAAATCAAATTTCAGAAAAGTCGCTGTGGAATTCCTTTATAATTTGTGACGCTTTAATTACGTTATAAATGGATTTTCGTTATAAATTGAATATCGAGATAATCTGGTATCTGAAATATCAAACTGTAAATTCTGATATGATATTGTGGAGCTGTACGATATCATATGTTAAGATATACGATAATATAAATTTATTTATATTTAATTTAATTATATTTAAATATATTTATATATTTAAATGGGTCATTCAGAGCTTTAAAAATAGCCACTTTTGCAAATGAAGTCGGAATTCGACGAAACCAGTTTCGTTGGGACCGTAATGTCGAACTCTAACTACTTGTTCAGTTTCGTGATTTTTGGGTATCGTGTGTGATCACACGGATTTTTAGAAGGCAAAACGAATTATCAAAAAAGGAATATACCGGGAATATTCCCTCTATAAAATATCTAGATATTTTTCTAAGAGTATAAATACCCCCACAAACATTCCTAAAACCTAATTCAGTTTTTTTCATTAGTCCAACTATCATCCCGCCGTCACTTTCCATTTTCCAGTAAAAGGTTGGATCTTCAAAAATCAAAGGAAAACCAATTAAAATCCTATAAATCAATATATAGGTGTATTTGTGTTTCTGGCACCCTTCTCTTCTATTCTGTATCAATTTTGAGGTGCTCGGTTCCTGTTTGGTGAACTCGATGGGTTCCAGCATGAGGTTTGGGTTGCTAGGGTTCGAGTTCTAGCACGGGTGAGGCGATCGCAGGTGCAGTTGAGGGCGGATTCGGGTTCAGCGATGTGAATCGCACTTGGTGTGTGTTTTTGGGTAGATTCGGGGAGGGAAAATGTCGCACGCTGTCAGGTTGGCATCGAGGAAGGTCGTGCTTCGCGATCTGAGGGGAGGAATCGAGCAGGGGTTGATGGCAGCGGGGTTGACGAGCTCGAAGCAAGGAGATTAGTGGTGTAGTTAGTTTGTTGAATCGTGAATTGGAAAGGGAGCAGCATTTGGGGGATTTGGCCATGGTTTACTATAAAACGAGGAGCGACGGGATTAGTGGTGAAGAGGGAGGAGCACTGTTCATATTAGAAGCGGGTGGGCCGGATTGTGAGTGGGTGAGGCCCGTTCAAGTTAAAATGTTAAGTTTTATTTAATTTTAAATAGTGAATGGACTTATAATCCTTATATCTCGGTCATATGAAATCAGAATTTCGAACGGTTGGATCCGTTGGGATCGTATGGACGAGCACTATACACTGGAACTGACGGGAAGTGGATTCGAGCTCGTTTGAATTTATGGCGAAATAAATTGTTTGATTCAAATCAAATAACAGTTTATCGTTCTTTAACGATGAACTGCAAATGTGAGTAAAACTCACTAACTCTTAACAGTTATATTTTTTTTAACGTATTTTTAGAACTGTTAAATATTGACTGATTAATTGTGTGTTGATTGTTTGATTGAACTGCTAGTCAGTTAGTTGAATTTCTATATTGATTCTGTTTAACAGAATATATCATATGGAACTGAAAGTGATGTTGATTTTATTGTGTAACATCTGTGGATGCAGGGAAACAGGTTGGAGGAATCCGACTGGATTCCTCAACAGATATTTTATTGTTTTCATATATTGTGATATATGACGTGATTTATAATCTGTTGTTGATTATATGTGTATGGACGATATGGACACCGTAACTTGATATGTTAAACACCATGACATACCGGAATATTGAAAAGAGAATATTTATAAAATCAAGAGTATTTTATAAAGGAGAAAATTTATAAATAGAATATTTATAAATAGAAATATTTATAAATGGAATAATTATAAATATAAAATACGTTAAGTGGAATTATAAATGAAGGGAAACCTTTATAAATGGAATATTTATAAAGTGAATTATTTATTTAGAATAAATAGATAAGATATTATAACATGGATTATTTATTTGTTAAATAAATAAAATATTAAATAGGGATTATTTACTTAGAAATAAATAGGAGATATTCAAAAAGGAAATAACTGCAAATCATTTTCTTTTTGAATGGAAAGGCTTGTGTAGCGGTTTGGGGATTTTCCCGATGCTCCCGAGACAAAGGAGGTTATGGCGAATTTTTCCGGGAATTTAAGGAAGAATATTTTTAAGAATAAATTTAAAAAGGAAATATTTAGAAAATAAATAGAGTTATAAAAAGGAAATTTGTTTATAACTGAATAGGATGTTATAAAAAGGAAAACGTTATAAAAAGGAAATCATTTGTAAAGGGAAGAACCGTTACTAAAAGTAAATCTTTATAAATGAATAGTTTAAACAGTTAGAGTTAAACAGTTAAAGTTAAAACAAACATAGTTATTCAGGATAAGTTTCCATTTAGCACGACTGCTAGCATAATTCGCAGGGCTGTAAATAGCCTACGGCGGTCGGATGTTTCCTGAGGGAATCAGGCGTAACCATTGTGATCGCTGCGATCTAGAATTGAGCGAATGGAGTTAAAGAATATAGAGTTAAGCAAAATTTGAAACTGACTAGAGATTAATAAGTTGAATGGTTTCCTGGATATCGATCTGATGTTGGTTTCGGCCTTCGGGGTTTATACTTAGGAAGTTGTTCTCTTGTTAGTTTATAGTTAGAGTCTGATAGTTGTGGAAGGATAGTGATACGTAAATAAATAATGGAAATGTTTTCCAACGTTGATAACGAATATTTTCTAAATATAGAAAATAAGGAAATATGAATATATATATATATATATATATATATATATATATGTTTGATGATTGGGTCGATAATTCCATTTGGAATTTAGATCGTTGTTTGTACACAGACATGTTTTCATTTGATAGTTAAATCACAAACTATCAAAGTTTTGACCATTTTACGTTGTAAATATGGAGAGACCGGTTGGATTATTATCCCAAGAACCACTCCATATTGACATAAGCGTTGTGATCAAATACGATGAAGAAAATTGAAGACGAAGTAAAGTGCAAGGGCTATTGTATAAGTCTTAGATAACAGTGCCTAAGATGGATGTACTGAATAGTGCCTTCGGTTTGTCCAGTCCCAGGACAACTTGTATGGACGAATGTCTGACAGAGTATTCCCAACGAATCATATATGTTGATCTCTTCAACGTATTACGTTTGGTGGCGGAGGAATTCGTTTCTCTTAGCTTCATACCCGTGATACCGTTAAGGAAATCGATAATGATTTAGCGGGTATGACGATGTGAATACGTGCCCGCGGTTTTGATTATATACTATATATGTAGAACGTGAGATGCAAGCGTTTCTGCTAGATTGATATCTAATTGTATTTAGACATTATTATAATATCCGAATGATATTGCTTTTCAAAGATGTTTGGATTCTCATAAGGGAAAAACCCGTTCCGTATTCACGGCGTGGTCTTATGAGATATCATATACCCTTTTAAATGATTTGAGTTTACTCACACCAGTCACATGACTGACCCGAAGTTTATTTTGTTTTCCCTAAACTCTTGGGTGCCTAAATTTGTACAGGCAATCAAGTAGTCAGGATTTACAGGTATACTTGAAGAGCTTGGAGCAGGAGGCTTCAGCAGTCGATAGCTATTATTTATTCCGCTGTGATGTTATGTGTTGTACTCTGAAATGGTATGTATATACAGTTATAACTTTGTATTTCAAAAGTTATGTTATATTTTATTCGTTCCGCTGTGAGATTCGTGTTACTCTGATGATGTTGTATGTTCTTCTTCTTCTATTCTAAGTTTCTGTCTTATCTATCCTCCCCCTCTAATTTCTTTCATTAATTACCGGGATTTTTTATAAGTTTTGGTTATCGACATCGAGCTTATGTCGATAACCAAAGTCGCCGAAAATTCGGGTCGTTACACCTCCTTTTATAGTCCAGTGTCCTGCTTCCATCATTTCCCAAAAACAAATGATTTGAACACCTTATTTTCCCATCGCATTGAATCCAACTTTCTTCAACAAAATAACAGATTGATTCACCACTGCTACATCACCCCGGTATCGAACTTTATCACTATCGAACTTCACCTCCTTCACAAATGTTGAACTTCCCATAATAGCCTCATCACATCTTTCATTCAAACTCACCCAAACGCCTCTTTGAAAATGCAATTACCTTACCCAAACTCATAAACAAATGACGGAACAGTACTCCTCCATTGCCTGTTACCGAACTCCCCACCCCTCTGTTCATCATTAAAGAATTCGATCTCCTCATTTCAACTATACAGTCGCATCTCACACAGTTGGACCATCGACAATTGTACCACTCAAAAAAACGCACCCATAACATCGACTTACCCAAGATCGTACTTCCTTCCAGAAGTCGTTGCACCTTATGCGAGTGCTCCAATATTGACATAGAGATTTAGAATTTGCGAGCGCGCCTCCCACTTTAGGGCTTCAAAGGATTTAATCGCGAAGTTCGACTTAGTTTCCCATTCGATTTCCTCCTTTGCGAGCACCAACACCATCGAGTCGAGCTTCAGATCCGAGTTAGTGATTAAATCATGATTCCGATTTCAATTCCTGTTTTCCCTTTCTTTTTCTTTTTAATCGGAGGGATTTGATTTCGCGACTTATTACTGGAAGAGAGGAAAATCAAAAATGAGAGTACTGGCTTTGAAATGCTTCGTGGATTTGGAATGGAAAGGCACTGCATCTTATATACACGAGGATTACAACGATAAGGATAACGTCGTCTCCAAAGGGTACAAGGTAGGATTTAGGCGTTGACGATAGAGAAGAAGTAGGCTTGCAAACTTCTTCATTGACTGATAGAAGAGAAAGAACGAAGTAGCTATTTCGAATAGGTTTGCAGAATTCCTTCGGTAGGAAGGAATAGATTCCTAGCTGAAAATTAGCCTGCGATGAAACAATGATAGGTCTGCTAAAATATTTATTTTTATTTTATTTGTTGGTGTGAACCGATGTAAATCTTATTTAATAAAAATATCGCGTTGTTTTCTAACTCCTTATTTAAACGCAACAAATGGCATTTCTAGGGTTATACCACTATTCCGGACTCACTGGAACTGGTTTCGAAGTCCAATTTGATCGTATAGTGAAGATATAAATTTAAACTGACGATTAAAATTACATTCGATTTAATTATTCCTCGACATTTACTTGTAACGACCCGGATTTTTCCAGCTATTTGATTCGAATATTTAAATTTGTTTTAAATATTATATTTTAATTAATTATGGAATATAATATCGAATTCGTTAATCAAACGACGACTGAGCATTTATATTTATATTTATATTTCAAATTATAAAACGAACTCAAAACGGCGCGGTAGTTCGTAAAATCGAGTTTGAACTTCAATTGATCATACAGAATCCGTTTTAAGTCGAATTTTTGTTAAACAAGAAACGTCCGAATATATTTTATAATAATTTTCTAATAAAGCAGAGAAATCGAGTTTTCATAGTGTAGATTTTGTTTTGTGTCCAAATCAAATTCAGAAATAGTCGCTATAGAATCGTTTATGGACCGTAACGGTTTATTTTATATAGCTAGATATTGGTTGCAATTTTGGACAAGCTGTTTAGGGCGTAGTTATAATTTAATTTTTAGAATTTTACTGTAATTTTTAATTTGCAAAATAAGCAACTTTTCATTTGAAGTATTTTACACCCTATATCAGCACTTTTGTCATTTTGTGGAATTATTTAACTAACCTATTTTATTATATGGTTGTGATCATGATGCACTACTGAGCGCGACGGTGTATTTATTTCTGTCAATAGCAAATCGTATGCGGAAAGAGTTTTATACGACATGGTACATTTAAAACTAAAATATCGTTACTCTTTGCAAAAAAAAAAATTAAATCAAAGAAACAAAATAAAATATAATCAATAGCTTTGTTTGAAAGCTACACAGAACCTTCCCTGGAAACCACCTCAACTCTTTTCTTGAGCGCCACACAACTACCCTACCGCACATGCTAAATTTCCCACCTACTGCCACAGCTAAGATGACAACCATGAAAACTTGGGAAGACGGTGTAAAAATAAACAATTTAATTATCTTTTCTTGGCGACCACACTTTCTGAAATCCTTGGTGGCCACGTTTCCTTGAATGCCACGTTTTTACTTCTATATAAAGCTGCTTGCATCTCGATTAGCTGAAGGGATCCTCCCACTTCGATGTACAACTGAAAATCAAAATAAATTTAAAAAAATCCTAAATCCATATCTTCTGATATCGCTGAACCCTGTGCCTCACTTCGACATGGGTGATGTGGGGTTTCATGAGATTGCAGTTCGTAGTTTTTCAGACAACGTCGGTCTGGAAGGGACCTTGTCGGAGCTGGGGGAGCGTCGATGTTTGGTGGCGGACGGGGTGCATGCATTCGAAGTTTAGTACGAGAGGCGAGGTCTGTCATATGGGGACAACGCAGGGAGGTGCTTGAGTGGAGAGGCGCACACACTGTCGGAAGTAGCAACGAAGTTTCGGTGATAGGTTGGAAATGCATGGTTATTTAGAGGAGCAATGGTGTTATGTTGTGTACTGTGTTGAATATTGAAAGGAGAGGTATGTTGAAAAAGGGGACGTGAATGCTTGGACAAAGGACAGTTTGCGCGAATGGGAAAAAAGCATGGTTGGAGATTAGAGCTGGGGCTTGTAGCCGTGGGGTCGGCGCTGACCAGCGATGCCGGAGGTCGGGTTGTTCAGTGGGGTCTCGATGGAGCAGGGGATGGCGGTGACATCAGGAAAGGGTCGAGCTCTTTGTTGATGATAGTGGAGGCTTCACGAGAAGGAAGGCATCGGGGTCAATGCGATGGGATTCAATGTGGAGTAGGCCTATAGCTTGCGGTAGCCTCCTGGATGACGATGGTAAGAAGTTAATTACGGTAGCAGGTTTAAAAGGGAGGAGAGAGGATGTGAGTCCATGCAGGGAAGTGGGTTTTGTTTTCTGGAGTATGATTTGCGCGGTGAGGAGTTTTGTACATGAAGGCAATGGGGTTTTGGACGTCAGGGTGTTGTCAGTTCAAAACCACGGGGAGGATGTGTGACTTTAAGTTTTGAAGGAAGAAGAATTGGGAGGTCAAGTTATCAGTAGGGTATATTTTATGAAGGGGTGGCGTTGGGTCCTAGCAGTGCGGTGAGAATTATGAAGGTAAAGGAGCAGTTGGAAATCGTGCATTGGAGGAAAGAGCGGAATACAAACAATAAAAAGGGAAGATAAATTCATGAAGAAGAAAATGATGGGCTGAGAAGGGCTTGGCTTTCTGTTCCTTAAATAACGTGAGGAAAATTTTGGTAGTGGGATGAGTATGGGATCTGGGCTTGGCCTTCCGTATATTGAATAAAAATATAAAAATAAAGTGGAAAGTCTGTTATTGGTCTTTGGGAAGAATAATCTCGCATGGTCGTGAAGGGTGAGATGGTGAATTCATGGAAAACAATGAAGCATGAAGGTTTGCTGCAAGGAACTTAACTAACCATGAGATTTACAGCTTAACGGTAATTTAATATGATTATGCTAATTAAATATACAATTATGGTTGAACTATTTAAATTAAACTAAGTATCGTAATAACGTTAACTCGTCCGTATATTATCAGAATTTCGCGAAATCGGAAGCGACGAGATCGTGACAACGGAGGCTACATTGTTATGCTGATTCAGGAAGGAACAGAAGCAACCGAAATTTTGTATAATTTTAAACGCCTGTTATACGAACAACGTGAACCGTCAACTGAAAACAAAGGTGAGTTAATTCTCACACATTTCTGAAATACTTGGATATGCTAAATTCATATAACTAGATTAAACCTTTGATAATTGGTTGACTATATGCATTGAATGCCTATAGTTGATTTATATGGTTGATGTGAATTATATTATCGTTTATGTTGTTATAAATTGTTTGCTGATCTATGTGGCAGGGAAGTACAGGTAGGAGGAATCAAACTGGATTCCTTAAATATTTAGTATGCTGTTATTTCATATGAACTGTTTAAAACCCGTTGACTTTAAAACCCTGTTGGTTGTTAATTGTCGTTGAGCTTTGAATCAATATATATAGTATTGATTACGAAATAAATAGCAGATTGCCCAGATATACACCTTTGTATAAAGATCGATTCACCGTCAGGTGAATCGCTAGAAATGAAGTTATAAAATTCATTTTTTAATCAAATATTTTTTTTAAAATATATTAAATAAAGTTCTAAAAGGAAATAAACCAACTACATACATACATTAATTGGTTCAACCACAAATCACTATTTTGGTACCAAAGTATACCGTGCGCGAAGCACGTGCTTATTAAGTGAATTGTAAACAATTGTATTTCGCCAATTCAAGTGGTCAGAATTAACGTAACAATTAGAATGGGTTTATACTAATGTTGATTATTATTTATTTAATAATAATCAAAGTGAATTGAATTAATTATATTATTAATTGGTTTAAAATAAAAAGGGATAAGTGGAATCGATTTATGAATAAATCATGTTTAGAGGCTGCGTTATATGAATCTTGGTTTATTAAATTAGATTATTAAATTAATGAGAATAGTTAATGGTGAAGTAATTCAGTTTTATTTTAATGAATGTTGAAACTCGATTGTTGGTAATAATCAAAGTGATAACCTGGAAATGCAAGCTTTAGTAAATAGAAGTTTATGAAGTTTAAAAGTCATGCTATATTTGAATGAATGTTTAAGCAATTCCAGGTTTATAATAATATAAGTGATGTTTAAATCAAAGTTTTAATTTGATTCCTATTGAATTATATTTGATTGGATTGTATAGAATCCAAGGTTTGACCAAGATATTGAAACCCAAGTTTTATTAAGTGTAATGTAACTAAGTTCGACTATTGAGTGAATTATTAAAGTTATGTATTTCAAATCGGGTTATGAATAAAATAAAAGAATGGGGACATGAAATGGAAATTAAAAACCAAGTTAAGAGTAATTAGGCGAGTTGAATTATAAAGATGCGATTTAAATCCGCAGTGATAAATAAGAGATGAGGTTTCATCAAGTTGAAATTAAAATGGGATTCGTGTAATATGGGGAATGAGTATCGGTTTTGTATTACAACTGATATTTATCTTATGATAAGAACGTTGTAGATCAAGGTCTGAGAGGTAATTAAAATACCCCAACTTGAACAACTTCAGGATTATCAAAGGATGATATTAGTCGTAATGGTGAAGATGTTAGAGTAAATTATTTTGGGAAAATAACAACGTAAAGTTATTAGAAAGATTTGGAAATATATATATAGTAAGATTCCGAAATATAATGAAAATAAAAAGGGGCTTGATATTATGAAATGATATTCCCATAATAAAAGAAATAAAAGGAGATGGGTGTAAATATAACGGTATTTTCAAAGTTATGAAATAATATTTAAATGGGATTATTCTAAAAGGATGAGGGATGACTTTGGTATTAAAATAACGAAGTCAAAGAAGATGTCGTAATGATTTATCTTACGAACGATAAGTTAAATTGATAAGATAATAAGAAATGTTATAGCATTGTTTTGAATGGTTAGTTGAAATTTAAATTAGATATGATTTTTAGATATTTTCTAGGTATATAAGTAAAAGGATTTGAGTATAATTATATATCAAACCAATATATTATTTTTGGATATTTCAACTGATATATTATTTTTAAATGGCCAAGTGATGCTATGTGATAAACCAATGGATCTGTTTATTTTTATGGTTGTTTATTTTGATAGTCAAATAACCAACTATCAAAATCTGACCCAACGTTATTGGTACGGAAAGACCGGGATCAAATTTATATTCGAAAACCATTCCGACCAATAAATACGAATACGTCGAAGATGCTGATCGAGATGGAGCAATTAAAGACCGTAAATCTTCATGAGCGGAAGAACTATTGTTAAATATCTCTGGCTGATCCCCAGAGTTAACAATGATTTTGTGGTGATTGGAACCTACGGATTGCAAGGACTTCTCGTTGTTGATCCATGGGGTGATTCCTATATTGGATGCAGTAGGAGAGTACCTTCAGTTCATCCTGTTCTTGGATGACGTGTATAGACGATATAAATGGTTGCCAGATGTTTCAAAAGTCGATTATAACCTCAAGCCTCACAACTGGGAAATGACAAAAATCGGGCAGGCAGCATGACTATGTGGGTCGCACCCATTAGGGTGTATTGTCACCATCTAGAGAATATTCATATTTGTTACTACTTTTCGTTTCTGTATCTCCCGGGAAAACGGTAGCTGCACAGCCATGAGGTGACAATATATTCGATACACTCAAGTGAAATGAGTGGTCGGTCATGTGTGGGCCGGGTTGCAAGACGTTCTTGTTGAACCCAATGTATTTGCCTCTAGAGATACACTATAGGCAGGTGGTTCCATACCTTGTCATAGTCGGAATCCAATCTCCAATAAGCGCCTGCGGTTTTGTTTGCTATATATGTGGAGCGTGAGATGCAAACATTTTGCTAGATTCTATTTATTTGTATTTAGACACTATTATAATATCAGAATAAGATATTGATTTCAAAATGGTTTGGGTTATAGTAAGGTAAAAACCGTTCGTATTTATGTGTGGACTAGTCTTACTATTATCGTTTGTTTCAAAAAGAATTTTCAAAGTTAAACAAGTTGTTTGCTGTATGAATTTATCATTGAAAGTATTCCAGACTGATCCGAGTGAATTTTGTTTTAAATCAAATGTGCTCGGGTCAGACCGAGTATATTTCCAGGTTAGGTATTGCTTGGAGCTTCAGAAGAGGAATTGAAGCCGAGACGTATTCCATATATTCACTGGTACTAGTTTATTTCTGCTGTGTGTTGTATTGATATGAATGTATACTCTGATATTGTAATTATATATATATAGTTCCTTTTGTATAAAGTATTATTGATTATTATATTTTGTCCATTCCGCTGTGAGACTCTGATCTTCTTATTCTTCTATTCTAATATTTCTTTCTTTCCTCTCTCACCCTCTAACTTCTTTCTATTAGCTTTCTGGGTTTTTGATATTTGAGTTTGGACACGGGATGTATTAATGTTTGAATTCGAGTGTCGAAATTCCCTGGTCGCTACAGTTGGTACCAGAGCTGGTTGCTTAATTGTTACGCATGATAGAGGGTTCTCGTTTCGCGTTTGGTGGCGGACGGGAGACTCTTACCCCTACATGTCCCGGCAATGAGGGTTGGTCAAGTCACGAGGCTGGCCGTAAAAGCAGTTCTGAGGTATCTTTGTAGTGCCACGCTGGGAGGTTAGCCCAGTGGTTGATGGTTGAAAAGCCTAGACCTGTTACGGTTGGTATCAGAGCAATGGTTTAGGAATAAACTTGGCTCTGTGGTGTAATTAGATAGAGATTGGGCTGGTAATACCTTAGATTGAGTTGAGTTTATATATATATGAAAGCGCGTATTTGTATCTTGAATATAAAATTATTTTTATATCGTTTCAACCCGAATATTTTATAAGAAGGTAAAATTTATAATTTTCTCAATTTATCAATTAATTAAAACTTATATGAAGTTAGAAACATTTCAAATATGAAATGGGTATTAAATTTAACATGTATGAGTTAAATTGAATCCTTTGAATTGGAATTGAGACAAGCTGACAAGAATTTGACTTGTGTTGGGTAAAATAAAAAGTGAATGAATCCAAACTGAATAAATGGAAATTAGTTGGATTGTATGTTTGGAATAAAACTTATGAGTATGAATTTGAATTAGATTAAGAACCAATCAATGAATAAATTCAAGTCAAATGAAATAGAAAAATATTGGTTATGGATTCAAGTGAATAAATCAGAATGGGATTAATTGGCATATCTTAATGGAATAATAAGATATAACATAAGAATTTGGTTTCTAAATTTGCAAGGAAGTTAATGAATCCAAAATCGGTTTGACTGTATGGTTGGAATGTATTGCATGAATATGAGTATAAACCTAATTGGAAACTGATTTATGGGGAATAAATTGAAATGAAATTCAAATCTGCTGAACTTGAATGGAATATATACAAGAGTTAATTATGAATAAAATATCAGGGGAACTGAATTGTATGATTGGAATATGGATTTGAATTGGATTTAGAACAAATAAATGAGTTGGGCTTGTTAAAATGAGATTCAGGGGCAATAAGTTTGAATGGTTTAATAAAACCAGAAGGAAACTTAAATTATAGATTTGGTGGATAAAACTTGAATATGGAATTAAATATTTAACCGAAGACAAGTTAAATAAAAATTTAAAAGGGAAATGAAATGATTTGGCTGAAGTGATTGTGTATTGTGAATTGTTTGTTTATCGGTTGCTATATTGATTGAATATAAGAATTCCTCAACAGTTGAATGAACTAAAAACTAGAAAATAAATTTCAGTATAAAAACAATATGAAACGAGACCGAAAGGATTTAACCCTTTGTTAATTTTTTCCATTATATATCAAGTTGAGTGCAGGTTGAAAATGGAGAGCTGTTAGTTGACGAACTTCGTGATTCGAGTATTGGATGCCCGACAAAAAGGTAAACCTTAACATTATTGATTGGGTGTTTGAATTTATACCCAAGATGCGTAGCCGTTTGACTTTTATTTTCTTTGGATCAATGTGAAAGGCCTAGAGTGGCGTTTATAGTCGTTTGGATCGAATAATACAGAGGAAGTGCTGGCGAATTTTTCGAATTTTTTTGAAACTTAGAAACATTTTTGATAATGTTTTAAATGAATTATTTTGGAAATAATCAAGATCGAAACATTCTCCTTGCTTTAGAATTTCGGGGACGAAATTCTTTTAAGGGGGAAGAATGTAACGACCCGAATTTAAATTTGTTTTAAATATTATATTTGAATTAACTATGGAATCTAATACCGAATTCGTTAATCAAACGACGACTGAGCATTTATATTTATATTTCAAATTATAAAACGAACTCAAAATGGCGCGGTAGTTCGTAAAATCGAGTTTGAACTTCAATTGATCATACAGAATCCGTTTTAAGTCGGATTTCTGTGAAACAAGAAACGTCCGAATATTTTATAATAATTTTCTAATGAAGTAGAGAAATCGAGTTTTCATAATGTAGATTTTGTTTTGTGTCCAAATCAAATTCAGAAATAGTCGCTATAGAATCGTTTATGGACCGTAACGGTTTATTTAATATAACTAGATATTGGTTGCAATTTTGGACAAGCTGTTTAGGGCGTAGTTATAATTTAATTTTTAAAATTTTACTGTAATTTTTAATTTGCAAAATAAGTAACTTTTCAGTTGAAATATTTTACAACCCGTATCAGCACTTTTGACATTTCACAGAATTATTTAACTAAACTATTTTATTATATGGTTGTGATCATGACGCACTACTGAGCGCGATGGTGTATTTATTTCTGTCAATAGCACATCGTATGCGGAAAGAGTTTTATACAACATGGTACATTTAAAACTAAAATATCGTTACTCTTTACAAAAAAAAATTAAATCAAAGAAATAAAAGGAGATTGGTGTAAATATAACAGTATTTTCAAACTTATGAAATAATATTTAAATGGGATTATTCTAAAAGGATGAGGGGTGACTTTGGTATTCAAATAATGAAGTCAAAGAAGATGTCGTAATGATTTATTTTACGAACGATAAGTTAAATTGATAAGATAATAAGAAATGTTATAGCATTGTTTTGAAAGGTTAGTTGAAAGTTAAATTAGATATTTTTTTAGATATTTTCTAGGTATATAAGTAAAAGGTTTTGAGTATAATTATATATCAAACCAATATATTGTTTTTGGATATTTCAACTGATATATTATTTTTAAATGGCCAAGTGATGCTATGTGATAAACCAATGGATCTGTTTATTTTTATGGTTGTTTATTTTGATAGTCAAATAACCAACTATCAAAATATGACCCAACGTTATTGGTACGGAAAGACCGGGATCGAATTTATATTCGAAAACCATTCCGACCAATAAATACGAATACGTCGAAGACGTTGATCGAGATGGAGCAATTGAAGACCGTAAATCTTCATGAGTGGAAGAACTATTATTAAATATCTCTGGCTGATTCCCAGAGTTAACAATGATTTTGTCGTGATTGGAATCTACGGATTGCAAGGACTTCTCGTTGTTGATCCATGGGGTGATTCCTATATTGGATGTAGTAGGAGAGTACCTTCGGTTCATCCTGTTCCTGGATGACGTGTATAGACGATATAAATGGTGGCCAGATGTTTCAAAAGTCGATTATAACCTCAAGCCTCACAACTGGGAAATGAAAAAAATCGGGCAGGCAGCATGACTATGTGGGTCGCACCCATTAGGGTGTATTGTCACCATCTAGAGAATATTCATATTTGTTACTACTTTTCGTTTATGTATCTCCCGGGAAAACGGTAGCTACGCAGCCGTGAGGTGACAATATATTCAATACACTAGAGCGAAATGAGTGGTCGGTCATGTGTGGGTCGGTTGCAAGACGTTCTTGTTGAACCCAGTGTATTCGCCTCTAGAGATACACTATCGGCAGGTGGTTCCATACCTTTTCATAGTCAGAATCCAATCTCCAATAAGCGCCCGCGGTTTTGTTTACTATATATGTGGAGCGTGAGATGCAATCGTTCTGCTAGATTCTATTTATTTGTATTTAGACACTATTATAATATCAGAATAAGATATTGATTTCAAAAGGTTTGGGTTATAGTAAGGTAAAAACCGTTCGTATTTATGTGTGGACTGGTCTTGCTATTATCATTTGTTTCAAAAAGAAACTTCAAAGTTAAACAAGTTGTTTGCTGCATGAATTTATCACTGAAAGTATTCCAGACTGATCCGGGTGAATTTTGTTTTAAATCAAATGTGCTCGGGTCAAACCGAGTATATTTCCAGGTTAGGTATCGCTTGGAGCTTCAGAAGAGGAATTGAAGCCGAGACGTATTCCATATATTCACTGGTACTAGTTTATTTCCGCTGTGTGTTGTATTGATCTGAATGTATACTCTGATATTGTAATTATATATATATACAGTTCCTTTTGTATAAAGTATTATTGATTATTACATTTTGTCCATTCCACTGTGAGACTCTGATCATCTTATTCTTCTATTCTAATATTTCTTTCTTTCTTCTCTCACCCTCTAACTTCCTTCTATTAGCTTTTTGGGTTTTTGATATTTGAGTTTGGACACAGGATGTATTAATGTCTGAATTCGAGTGTCGAAATTCCCTGGTCACTACATTACTGATTGTATGTTAAATCGATAAATTTAAATGTTTGAAATACGAAATCCGGCAACAATTGTGACGGCCCGCCCCGCACCAACCGGCATTTCCTCCGAAAGTGCGATGTACACATGCCAACTAGCATGGAACGGTCGCCAAAGAAAGGAAAGAAGATAATGAACTAATCAAAAACCTGTAGAATGTCTCACAGCGCATGGAACAAAATATAATAATAATGTACTTGACATAAAACAAGTGAGACAGTGCATAAGCTAATAACTAAAACCAACATCATCATCAGAGTAGCGGAAGTATAAATATAGCTTATTACAACTTTTCAAATTACTGTCTCTAAACAAAAGAAAGGAAGAGTGCACTACTAATGCCCAAAGTAGTGATCAACGGTGACACAGGGAGAATATCTATATATGTATCACACGTGGAAGCCTCCTGCTCGTCTACGGTACATCTACTCGTGCATCACCAGCTAACCTGCCTCTAGTCTGCTCGTGAGAGCACCCAGAGTAATAAGAAGAGACATAAAACTCTGGGTCAGACCAAAAGTCTGGTATGAGCAATAAGCAGCTAAACAGAACAATAACAGGCATACTAAACCATACCTGAACCTGGACCTGCAACCAAAGAGTTAGTACTATATACCGTACAATACTCTAAGGTACCACTGAACAGATGGTGTGAAGATAACGGGGGTGGGGGTGTGCATGCCATAATGATGGAAAACAAATCAAACATAGCAACCATCCTCACATCTCTCACTCAGTGCGTAAAGCATACGATATCCACCACTTTGATCACTAGACCCATCGAAGTAGTGACGGAGTTCGACCTGTACGACTACTGCTACTACCAAGCTCACCACATGGAGTCATGACCAAATCTTTACAAATGACCCCACTTCATTGGTCTATAGCTCTTTAGTCGTACCTAGGCCACTGTGGCCCTGAATCCATTCACGTACTCCCTACACATAGTGATCCAAAGTTATAGACATCGACAACCCCTTAGCACACGTCCCGCAGCAAAGCCTAACTCATGAAGTTAGCACGTTGGTTCCCAACTGGATCCTGAGCTCCACTTCCTATTTGGACTTCCTTTGCATCTCGGGTTTTGGTCGAATTGGAGTTGGTCTTCAGAAGAAGTCGTCACGATGAAGTAAAAGTATGCATCGGGTTCGGTTCGGTGCTCCCAACCCGGTTCGGTTCGGTGGTCCTAGTCCATGCCTTGATCAGTGCTCCATCACTCCTCGGTTCGGTCCACTCACACTTGCCTGGTTCGGTTCAGAAGTATAGTGCCTATTATATGTTTAGCAAAACTTAACCAAATCAAACCAAATTTCTAACAGAGGTCTAAAACATTATTTTCGAATTTATAAATATTTTTCCAAAATTTTATCATGTCTAATTTCGTTAATCTCCACTAATTACCCTTCATTAACCGTAATTAGTGCAAAACTATGCAAATCACTCACCTTGGCCACAAATGAACTTTAGATCTGAAATAATCTACTGTTATGGCGTTGTTCCCAATGCAACACAGCAGCTCTAACCTTGATTTGGCGCTATTCCTCCTTAATTTGATGTAGTTTATGCCAAAACTTGACTAAGAAGTGATTAGAGGTGTTTTTAGATGTTGGAGGCCATTGTTAGGTTGAAGAGAGGGTTTGTGGCGGTTGGAAAATGAGTGAAAAACCAAAATCCTAACCCTAGCAGCCCTTAAATACCTCTAGTCCTGAAATCCCCCAATGGGCCTAGCTGTTAATCATCCAGTTAAGCCCAATTAAGCTGTTTTTCACCATCTGAAACTTGTATCAGCCATTCTCCCAAACGGTGAGTCCGTTTGGCTAATGTGACCACTCTACGGAATTGTAAACCATCATCCGGAGCCAATGGAAGTGGTTTTAGGTCAAAACTCGTTTCCAACCAAAGTTATGGCCAAAACAAGATTAGTTAGGGGCAAAATGGTCATTTAAAAATCGTGAAAAATCATGAACATGGGAAATGACCCCAATAGTCGTCTCCCAAAGTTACATGACCATACGACTTCGTATGTGAAAGAAATAAATATTCTACGATCCTTCGATGCGTAGAATGCGGGTCGTTACACTCTCCCTCCCTCAAGAAATTTCATCCCCGAAATTCCTTAACCCAAAACATACAAAGGATCCCGCATGCCTACCAGCCACATACAACAATCAAACATGCAAAACAAACAAACAAGCCTATCCTAGCATGCGGAAAGACTAAATCGAAGTTAAAATCTTACCAGGTGAAGAGTTCTGGATACGTCTTCCTAATGCTCTCCTCTGTCTCCCAAGTACAGTCATTCTCATTCTCGCCCCACTGAACTTTGACCAACTTCACCGCTTTCCTTCGTAGTTGCTTCGTACCGTTCCCAACAATACGCATAGGCTTGCGGTTCCCAACCGCCTCGGGTTCAACTTCGATATCATCCAACTGATCAGGTGAAATAGTCACATCTGGGTCATGCACGAACTTCCTTAACTGGGAAACATGAAATACGTTGTGAACTCCTGCCATCTTCTCTGGTAATTCAATTTTGTACGCCAAATTCCCAATTTGCTCAAGAACTGGGAATGGACCAACAAATCTTGGTGCTAACTTACCTATCCTGCCGAATCGTATCACGCCCTTCAACGGAGAAATCTTGACAAACACCAAGTCGTCAATGGAGAACTTTAATTCTCTTCTCCTTTTATCAGCATAACTTTTCTGCCTATCTTGGGCAGCCTTCATTCGCTGTTGGATAATCTTAATCTTAGCTGAAGTTTCTCTTATCACGGGTCCAAGTACAAACTTCTCACCAGTTTCTACCCAACATAACGGTGAGTTGCACGGTCTTCCGTACAAAGCTTCAAATGAAGCCATACCAATACTGGATTGATAACTATTATTATATGCAAACTCTACTATATGCAAATGATCATCCCATGATCCACCGAAATCCAATACACAGGCTCTCAAGAGGTCTTCTAACACCCGATTCACCCTCTCTGTTTGACCATCGGTTTGAGGATGATACGCGGTACTGAGATGTAGTTCTGATACTAACGCCTCTTGTAAGCTCTTCCAAAATCCACTAGTGAACAACGGATCTCGGTCACTCAGAATGCCCTTGGGTATTCCATGAAATCTCACTACCCACTTTATATACAGTTCCGCTAATTTAGCTGCCGTCATGTTTGACTTGACGGGTATAAACCTTGCACTCTTAGTCAATCGGTCCACAATCACCCAAACGCTATCATGGCCCGATCGAGTCCTTGGCAACCCATCAATGAAATCCATTGACACTTGTTCCCATTTCCATTCTAGAATTTCTAATGGTTGTAACAACCCACTAGTCTTTTTTTGCTTAGCTTTAACTAGCTGGCAGTTCATGCATTTGAATATAAACTTCCCAATGTCACTTTTCATCCCTTCCCAGTAGTAGGTCTGCTTCATGTCTTGGTACATCTTGTTACCACCGGGGTGTATAGTCAGTTTTGAGTGATGACATTCTCTAAGCACTTCATCTCTCAATCCATTGACATTGGGTACAACTAGTCTTCCATTCTTTCTAAGCCATCCATCTCGATCAATCCCATACTTTTTCATCTCTCCGTCAATTCCCATCTCTAACTTTGAGATTATCTCCAATAGGTTAGGATCGCTCCTCTGACTGAGACCGATCCGCTCAATCAAAGTGGGTCTGATCGTCAAACTTGCTAACATTTCTGGATCCAATTCGCACCTTGGTCTGAAATCATACCCAGCGATGTACTCCAGTTGCTTCCATTCTAGAAGCATAGCCCCTAAACTGGCATGTCTTCTACTCAATGCATCAGCCACCGCATTGCCCTTTCCTGGTGTATGTGCGATGTCGAAATCATAGGAAGCTAAGAATTCTAACCATGTTTATTGTCGGAGATTTAGATCCTTTTGAGAGAAAAGATACTTTAACGATTTATGATCGGTAAACAACTCGAATCTTTCTCCCAAGAGATAATGTCTCCACATCTTCAACGTGAACACGATCGCTGCTAATTCCAAATCATGGGTAGGGTATCTTCTCTTGTGCGGTTTCAATTGCCGACTTGCATAAGCTACAACCCTGCCTCCTTTCATCAATACAGCACCTAGCCATGTGCCACATGCATCCGTATATACTGTCATCTCTTCATTCCCCTTAGGAATGACTAACACTGGTGCACATGTCAATTTTTCTTTTAGACTCTTGAATGCATTCTCGCACTTTTCGTCCCAGACGAAAGCTTGATTCTTCTTGGTCAACTGAGTCAACGGTGCTGCTATCTTGGAGAAGTCTTGGATAAACTTACGATAATATCCAGCTAACCCCAAGAAACTTCTTATGTCCGTTGCATTCTTGGGCGTAGACCAATCTTGTACCGTAGCCACCTTCGCAGGATCCACGACAATACCATTCTCTGAAACAACATGGCCCAAGAATCTCACTTCTCACCTCCAGAAGTGACACTTAGAAAACTTTTCTTTCAATTGGTGTTTTCTCAACACCTCCATCACTATTCTTAAATGTTCCTTGTGTTCTTCCTCTGTCCTCGAATAGACCAAAATATCATCCGCGAACACAAGGACAAACTTATTCAACTAATCTCTGAATACCCTATTCATAAGATCCACAAAATATGCTGGGGCATTGGTCAGCCCGAATGGCATGACCAACCACTCATAAAACCCAGACGGCAATGCCGTTTTAGCTATACTCTCAGCTTCCAATCTAAGCTGATGAAAACCTGTCGCGAGATCCAACTGAGAGTATACTCTCGCGCCACTCAACTGATCAAACAAATCATCTATCCGCGGTAGAGGATACTTATTCTTCCTCGTCACTTTATTCAACTCGCGGTAGTCTACACACAAACGAAGGGAACCATCCACCTTGGTAGCAAACACAACTGGTGCTCCTCATTCAGAAACACTCCTTCTGATAAATCCCTTCTTCAAAAGATCGCTGACTTGCACCCCAAAATCTCGCTGCTCCCTTGGTGTCATACGATGAAGTGGCATCACTATAGGTATGGCATCTTTCACTAAATCAATACGGAACTCAATCTCTCGGTGTGGTGGAAGCCCGGTCACTTCCTCGAAAACGTCCGGATACTGGCCAACCACGGGCAAACCTGACAACTCACTATGCGGAATGTCGAGGGAATTCAGAAAACTAGCCATTACCCCATCGCCGGGTAGACCACCAAACACTACCCTCCGCCCATCATCCTCTCTAGCTATCACCAAAAAGCCCTCACAGTCTACCACCACCCCGTATCTTTGAAGCCAATCGACTCCCAAAATAATTCCAAACCCAGTAAATCCCAAAACAAAGCAATCACAAACAAACATGCATCCATGACTCGATAAGACCACATTACGACAAATCATGCTAAGGCTAGTCGAACCACCAATCGGGTTCGTCACTATTAAAGGTCCATCGACAATCTCGGGCTCCAATCCCAACCTATTTATCAGGTCACTAGATATGAAAGAACAAGAAGCCCCGGTAACAAACAAAACTCTAACAGGAACATCATAAACAGAAAGCATACCTTGAATAACAACATTCTTTCCCTTCTCCGCCGCAGTTGGGGCATTCGACGAAGAAGCAATAGCATTAAGGGCATATGCTTTCACCATCTGCTTTTCTTTAGGGGGTTGCGGACACTTGTCCTTGTGATGTCCCACTTGGCTACAGTTGAAGCACTTCCTATCCGTTGGCTTGGCCCGACAATTACTAGCATAATGGCCCTTCTTACCACGGCTGAAGCACTCAACATCTTTCTTATTCTTTTTCTGGCCATCCTTATTCTGGTTCTGCTTCCTCTTATTCTGAGAACCACTCATGCCTTCACCACTTACTTGCGGCTTCGGCTCCTCTGTAGATGAAACCTCGGTCTTCGACTTAGAGTAAAGACTCTCTGACCTCAATGCTTTCCCCACAATCGATTCAAACGTCTCATCGATGTGGTTAATAAGCCTTTCCCCCAAGTACTGATCCAAGCCAGTTATGAACTTCTCGTTCTTCTTCTCGGCAGTATCAATAAGAGATAACCCATACTTCGACAAAGTGTCGAATTCGGCAATATACTCCGAGACAGCTCTGCCATTCTGCTTGAGTTCCAAGAATTTCTTAAACAACACTGACTTCTGAGCAGCTGGAATGAACTTATCACTAAAGCGAACCTTAAACTTCTCCCAAGTAATCTCATCCTTGGGAGTAGCTGCCTTTATAGCATTCCACCAATTCATTGCCCGTCCTTGCAGCTGACAGGTTGCTAACCTTCTTTTCATCGCATTCTCGATACCCAAATCTTCGAAGATACGCTCGCAGCTATCCAACCAATCCTGAACATCCGTAGCCGACTCCGTTCCGTGGAACGGCTTCCCACCAAGACTAGTATAATCCTTATTCAGCTTGGCAAAATCGGCCCTAGGCGCCTGCACTATTGGACCACCACCATTACCATTATTAGGAGCTTTCCTCTGCACATCCCTAAGCATCTCTCTCATGAGGTCAGTAAACATCGTCCTCATGTTAGCAGCATTCCCATTATTGGCTCCTCTACCGCACCTCTTGCGTATTGGCTCATCGTTCAATCTGTAAAGAGAAAACGATTAACCAACTCCATAGTGGTGCTAGTGCAGTGCGACATCATCCTTAGCTATACTAATGGTATATATATATATATATATAGCTTTTGAAAACCAAAATAATCACACATACGCGCACTCATATACATATACTATCTCTCCCTGATGACTTCCCTAGGTCAAGTACGCAACCTAGAGCTCTGATACCAAGTGTGACGGCCCGCCCCGCACCAGCCGACATTTCCTCCGAAAGTGCGTTGTACACATGCCAACTAGCACAGAACGGTCCCCAAAGAAGGGAAAGAAGAGAATGAACTAATCGAAAACCTGTAGAATGTCTCACAGCGCATGGAACAAAATATAATAATAATGTACTTGACATAAAACAGGCGAGACAGTGCATAAGCTGATAACTAAAACCAACATCATCATCAGAGTAGTGGAAGTCTAAATACAGCTTATTACAACTTTTCAAATTACTGTCTCTAAACAAAAGAAAGGAAGAGTGCACTACTAATGCCCAAAGTAGTGACCAGCGGTGACACAGGGAGAATATCTATATATGTATCATACGTGGAAGCCTCCTGCTCGTCTTCGGCACAACTACTCGTGCATCACCAGCCAACCTGTCTCTAGTCTGCTCGTGGGAGCACCCAGAGTAATAAGAAGAGACATAAAACTCTGGGTCAGACAAAAAGTCTGGTATGAGCGATAAGCAGCTAAACAGAACAATAACAGGTATACTAAACCATATCTGAACCTGGACCTGCAACCAAAGAGTTCGTACTACATACCATACAATACTCTAAGGTACCACTGAACAGATGGTGTGAAGATAACGGGTGTGGGGGTGTGCATGTCATAATGATGGCAAACAAATCAAACATAGCAACCATCCTCGCATCTCTCACTCAGTGCGTAAAGCATACGATATCCACCACTTTGATCACTAGACCCATCGAAGTAGTGACGAAGTTCGACCTGTACGACTACTGCTACTACCAAGCTCACCACATGGAGTCATGACCAAATCTTTACAAATGACCCCACTTCATTGGTCTATAGCTCTTTAGTCGTACCTAGGCCACTGTGGCCCTGAATCCGTTCACGTACTCCCTACACATAGTGATCCAAAGTTATAGACATCGACAACCCCTTAGCACACGTCCCGCAGCAAAGCCCAACTCATGAAGTTAGCACGTTGGTTCCCAACTGGATCCTGAGCTCCACTTCCTATTTGGACTTCCTTTGCATCTCGGGTTTTGGTCGAATTGGAGTTGGTCTTCAAAAGAAGCCGTCACGATGAAGTAAAAGTATGCATCGGGTTCGGTTCGGTGGTCCTAGTCCATGCCTTGATCAGTGCTCCATCCCTCCTCGGTTCGGTCCACTCACACTTGCCTGGTTCGGTTCAGAAGTATAGTGCCTATCCTCTGTTCAGTTCGGTGGTTACTCCCTTCTAGGTATCCCCATCCGTTCCCATCCTTCTCCATCCGCCCGATTCGATCCCCTTTTGGTCTCTCCGATCCGATCCCCTTTCCAACTCCAACTCTAAGCAAATGGCTTTCCTTCTCGCCAAGTCTCCTTTAGTGCGAAGTTCCGATCCGGTTCGGTTTCTCTGCCCAGTCCACCATCCGATCCGAGCCTCCTATCCCGATCTGATCTGAAACCCTGCACATTTTCCTGCAACTTTTCCAGCGGCTATTTTATGTCATACGACGACGTTTTCGACCAATCTAACACTTCTAGGCAATCACACAGCATACCATACAGTCTTAGCAACATGTATAATCATCCACAAGCAGCAAAACAACAATCATAGCATGTAAAATGGATCAAACATACCCAAAATCATATAATTTCCCTTAAGAATGTTTAAGCAAAACTAATGATATGATTAGCAAAACTTAACCAAATCAAACCAAATTTCTAACAGAGGTCTAAAACATTATTGTCGAATTTATAAATATTTTTCCAAAATTTTATCATGTCTAATTTCGTTAATCTCCACTAATTACCCTTCATTAACCATAATTAGTGCAAAACTATGCAAATCACTCACCTTGGCCACAAATGAACTTTAGATCTGAAATAATCTACTATTATGGCGTTGTTCCCAATGCAACACAGCAGCTCTAACCTTGCTTTGGCGCTATTCCTCCTTAATTTGATGTAGTTTATGCCAAAACTTGACTAAGAAGTGATTAGAGGTGTTTTTAGATGTTGGAGGCCATTGTTAGGTTGAAGAGAGGGTTTGTGGCGGCTGGAAAATGAGTGAAAAACCGAAATCCTAACCCTGACAGCCCTTAAATATCTCTAATCCCGAAATCCCCCATTGAGCCTAGTTGTTAATCACCCGGTTAAGCCCAATTAAGCTGTTTTTCACCATTTGGAACTTGTTTCAGCCATATCTCCCAAATGGTGAGTCCGTTTGGCTAATGTGACCACTCTACGGAATTGTAAACCATCATCCGGAGCCATTGGAAGTGGTTTTAAGTCAAAAATCCTTTCCAACCAAAAGTTATGGAGAAAACAAGATTAGCTAGGGGCAAAACGGTTATTTAAAAATCCGGAAAAATCATGAACATGGGAAATGACCCCAATAGTCGTCTCCCAAAGTTACATGACCATACGACTTCGTATGTACAACAAATAAATATTCTATGATCCTTCGATGCGTAGAATGCATGTCATTACAACAATACTCTATTACTGATCCGATGGATTTTATTTCATCGAATTCTAAAATTGCCTGAAACATCGCTATTTTTTCACATATAAAATAAATCGATGATACACACTCATATTTATCAAATAAAAATATTCTTATTTATTAAATAAAATAAATAAACTCTATATAAATATCTAATTTAAATTCAAATCAAATATTTAATCATTTTAATCGTTTAATGTTTACCGTAGAAAAATACGGGACGTTACATTCCTTTCCCCTTAAAAGAATTTCGTCCCCGAAATTACTAAGTAGGAAAAGGTGCTACATCTTATTAACTTCCTACAATCCATCCATGCAACTCGACACTTGCTTTATCATCATTAAGCCCTAACAACTCATTGGTTTCCAATCCACTCAAAATTTTCTTAACTTCAATTTCTAATTGAACATTAACTTTTTGCTATCAATTTTTTTCAAATTTGTTGAAAATTTTCTAACTCCCTAAATTTTTGAAAATTTTCGCCAGCACCTCCTTTGTACGAGATGATCGGTACAACTACAAAATGCCTCTCGAGGCCATCTCCAGTTAAAAAGAAAATCAAAAAGCCAAGCGGCATGCCCAATAGGCTCATAAAATCCCATATTGAATTAAACGTGTACCTTTTTGTTGGGCATTTCATAATGTTCTCACATATATGCTTCCATCTCATAACCTACTCCATCCTATACACCTGTATCTCTGACTGATTATAAACAATTTGACCTTTTACTTCCAATTCACCAATTCATCCATTTATTAGGTTTCTTGCTCCATGTTCAAATAAATATGCATATTTCTTATAAACATGTCAAGTTTCATTTATAATCCAAGTTCCACATTTTTAATATGCGAGTCCATTTACATTTGAGTTCAAGGTTCAATTACAATCAAACTCAATTTGATTTATTCTTCCATGTCATATTCAGTTATATTCATTTGAATTGGATTCATTTCAATTTACTTCTTATTTCACTCGACATTTTATGTATCGAGTTCAATATTCAATTTATTGGTCTTTCAATTTGAATCCAAGAGTTTTCACTCCATATTAATTTCCATAGTTTTAATTCACCGGTCCTACTTTAGCCAAGTTATACTTTATTAATTGATTTCTCGCATTAGTTGTCTTCATTTCATAATCTGACCCTAATTACAAAAATTCCTCTTATTTAATTCTCTTGAATCATGTTTGTTTCATAACTCAAATCCAAGTTTATCAAACTTGCCCCTTTTTAAGCCAAGTTTCAATCATTCAATTCATTGTATTGGAATTTGTTTTTCTTAGTTCCCAATTTATTCATTCAACTTCATAATTTGTCAGTAGATTTTTATCCAATCCAACAATTAATTAACAAACAACGCACAATCAACCTAACCAAACCAGTTGAATTCATATTCAATATTAATATACTCATATTTACTTTGGTTTAACATATTTTAATACTAATTGGTTAATATCAGATTGATTTCTAATCCAATATTATTTCTTATTTTCATTAGCTTTCAATTTTATTTTCAAGTTCTGATTTTATTTCAAAAACCATTTATTAGTTCCATTTCTGGTTATATTAAACCAATCCAATTCCATAATCGTATTTGAATTTCATTCAAATAAATCAAACAATCTAATACCTATATACTTTAAGAAAACTATTTCTTTTTCTATCCAAAAATATAATTTGGGAAAAATTATTTCATTTACCCTCTTTAGAAACCAATATTGTGTAAGTTGCCAACTCAAAATTGAACTGATCAAGTGACACAATACAAAACATTTTAATAAAATTTACAAATACAGCCTCATATATACGTATATACACTCAAACTCAATCTAGGGTATTACTAACCCCATCTCCATCGAGTTATACCACAGACCCAAGGTTATTCCTAAACCATTGCTCTGATACCAACTGTAGCGTTCTGGAAATTTCGACTCTCGAATCCAGACATTTATACACTCCATGTCCAAATTCAAGTATCGAAATCCCAGAAAGCTAATAGAAAGAAATAAGAGGATGAGAAATAGAAAGAAAGTAAAGAATAGAAGAAAGAAAAGAACAATAATACACAATCTCACATCGCAGCGGAATAAAATATAATACAAAAATAATCTTTATTGAAAAAAAACTTCAAATATACTTACACTTCATCAGAGTACAACGGCCATTTCATTCTTCTGGATAGTTATAATAGTTTGTCCTCATTCACAACACACAGCGGAATAATATATACATATACTCCTTCGTCTGGTCTCCTGAAATCTGTACCTTATCCTGAACCTGCACAACTCGGTCCGACCCAATTGGGTCTGACCCGAGCATTACAAACGCACAGGTCAGTCTGGTAAACCAGCATGAGAAAAACTCAGTTAATTATTGGTAGCATCCAACTTGATTTTAACGTTAAAAATCATTTCGAAAGAAAAGGATCGTAAGACCAATCCACAAATAAACATGGACGGTTTTTAATCTTACGATGACCCAAAATATTTTTGAAATCAATATTTTGTTGTGATATTACAATAGTGTCTAAATAAAAATAATTAGAATCTAGCAGAACGCTTGCATCTCACGCTCTACATATATAGTATACAATCAAAACCGCGGGGCTTATTGGAGATTGGATTTCCAACTATGACCAGGTATGGAACCACCTTCCGATAGTGTATCTCTAGAGAGGAATACACTGGGTTCAACAAGAACGTCTTGCAACTCGGCCCACACATGACCGACCACTCATTTCTCTTGAGTGTATCGAATATATTATCACCTTACGGTTGCTCGCAACATAACCATTCCCGGGAGATAAAGAAGCGAAAAGAAGTAACAAATATGAATATTCTCTAAATGGTGAAAATACACCCTAATGGGTGCGACCCACATAGCCATGCTGCCTGCCCGATTTTTGTCATTTCCCGGTTGATGAGGCTTGAGGTCATAATTTATTTATTTGTTTATTTATTTATATTCTTATGGAACATCTGATCACCATTCACTTTGAATGCCACATCGTTAGATCCGCCAAATCACTAATTGATATTCACAAAAATATTCTGGTCGTTAAGCTAAGAGAAGTGCCCTTCTCCGCCACTAACATAAATACGTTTGTAAAAAACAAACGTACGTGATTCTTTTGGAAATACTTTGTCAGACATTCGTCCATACAAGTTGTCCTGGGTCTGGACAAACAGAAAGCACCCTCCTACCACATCCTAGGAATCACCCTATAGATTAGTAGCGAGAAGTCCGTGCAATCCATAAATTCCAACCATGACAGAACCACAATATATTTCTGGCCGCTAAACCAGAGAATTTACGTAGTTCTTCCACTTTATGGATCTTTACGGTCTTCAATACTCCATCTCGATTAGCATCGGGTACATATCCAACGTTTTCGTATTTGCTGGTTGGAATGGTTTTCGAATATAAATTCAATCCCGCACTTTCCGTACCAACAATCGCTTTAGGCCAGATTTGTCGGTTATTTAACTATCAAATAAAAACAACCATTCATCCATAAAAGAAAATTGAATTTATTGATTCAATATTTGCCTCTTTAATTATTCGTTCATTTCTTAAGATTCTTAAATTCCCCAACATCTGAAATATTTATTCCTCTTCTTATATTTGTATAAGAATATTCCAAAACCGTCCATTTAAATACATTTAGAACGCACTTCTCATCTTGGTCCTTAGTTCCCTAACCGCAAACTAGTAAGTGAATAACTTCCAAAATATCAACCCCGAAGATCCGAAACCAACATGAAATCGACACTCAAAAAAACTATTCATCTCGACAAATCTCCAGTCAGTTTCTAATCCCATTAACGTCATTTCTAAATTTCTAACGAATGAAATTTCCAATATCAATTATCATTTTAAATGAAATCTTTATCTCAAATTATAACTATTCAAATATTTTACTTATAAATAACGTTTACAAAACTTTGCTCCAACCTTTGTAAAACATTCTCTTAAGGGTTTGATTTGCAAAACATTTGCTCAATATTTATTTCTAAACTGAACAAGATTTTTCTTATAATGATATATTTTTATGAACCAATTAAATTTCATTTTAATCTTTGTAAACCAAGTTCCATGTCACGTCTTCGTTCCAAAAAGCTTTATAAACATTTGTATATGTTTATTCCACTCATTTTAGTTTTACTTCAGTAAGCTTTATTCATTTCTGTTCTAACTTTTATTCAAAATACTCATATATAACTTTCGCAAATTCTTGCTAATAATATTTATTTAAAACCGTATATAAAATCCTTTAATATGATCCATATTATATTTTTCACTCTAGTTCGTCTTCAATTCAATCATTATTAATAATTTAAAAACCCTTTCTAACTTCTTCCAAAAATTCACATTTGCAAAATATTCGCTTCAACTAGGGATGGCAATGGGGCGGGTCTAGGGTCCAAACCCGCTTGGCCCGCCCCTGTTTTGACCCATTTAGACCCGCCTCTTAGGGTCTTCGGGGCGGTTTGACCCGCGACCCGCTTTTAAAGGTCCGGGTCTAGGGTCGGGTCTGGGACATGGCTAACCCGCCCTAACCAGACCCGCATGATTGAAACATTATTAAAACACTTTATAACTATAATGATTACTTATTAATATTCTTAGGTATGCATGGTTATAAATTGAATATTATATTCTTTCAATCAACAAAATATAAAAATTTATATTATTAAGTTGCATCAATTATAATCATATAATAACAAATGCATACTTTTTGCACTATTATCTTACAACTCATTTTACTATATTCTCTTATCATTGTGAACACATTATAATACGTATATAATTTATCATTTAGTGATAAAAAAATAAAAAAATATAAATTTGCGTACATTAGAACACAATATCACCGGGTCATGGGGCGGGTCTGGTCTACCCTGACCCGTACGGGTTTCGAGTATGAGGCAAAATTTCAGACCCGCACCGGGTCTATGGGGCGGGTCTGGGGCGAGGTTTAAAAAGTCCGGGTCGGGTCTGGGGCACGAGAAATCTGCCCCAACCCGCCCCATTTCCATTCCTGGCTTCAACCCTAATTCACCTCACCCATGAATAATAACTTTTAATACAAATCCATTCTTGACTTAGTTTGTTGATTTGATTCCAACTTGCAAATTTCTAGTTCCAATTTTATTTTCACTTCTATTATTAGATCTATTTCATATAATGTAATTTATAATTTCCACTGAACTTGGAAATGATCCCATCTATTACAGTACTGATTTCAAACCCAATTTCCATATATCTTCTATAAGAACCCGTAACTTCCCCGTGAAGGAAAGAGCGAATTGCTTTGAGGAAAACCACATTGGAACGCAAACAGAAGAACATTTCATTGTTAATTACAACAATTCCATCAGAATACAAGAATATTACAGAGTATGAACAAATATTACACAGAAAATATCAGAGATTTAAATTACATTACATAGCAGCGGAAAATAATACGATACACAACTGAAAGAGATATACGGATACAGAGTTTTCCGGATATCATTCCAGCTGTAAACCAGGTTTCTGTGAATATAAATCTACAAAACCAAAACTACTAGCTGCCGGTGCAGAAATAGGGGCACCCAGAGTTTAGGTTAAAACAATAAACTTCAGGTTAGTCATGTGACTGGTGTGTGAACTAAAACAGTTATTAATCTTTATTTTAAAGTTAGGTAAATCAAGGGACCACACAGTATAACACGGAACGAGTTTCCTCCCAAGAATACCAGTGCATAAAACAACAGCGCAATGCTAAATAAAGAACAATGAAGCTATTATAAGACCCAGGTCCCATCACACAATACAACGCAATCCGGAGGATAGGGTTTTTACCTTATAATAGCCAAAGAATGCTAGATACGCTAAATTTCATGTTTTATTATTACTATAAGTGTATAGTGTCAAAACAATTTCAATCATAAGTATCAATCATAGACGGCATAAGTGCGCCATACCACTTTGTCGCCATATATAGGTATACAATCAAAACCGCAAAGTCACGTATTGGAAGTTGGGTTTCCATCTGTGAACCGAGGCAAGGGATCGTCCTCAACCGATTCGAGAGGCTCTAGCCCTCCCCTCAGGAACAGCCGCAACTGCCCCTTGGATCGTCAGGGCTGGTCCACCGATGTGGATTATTATGCCTAAACACTGCGTTTCCCCGCCCTTTGGGGCGTAAATGAGCCAAATGACTCCATCGGCTCCACGTAGTCACCGATATATCCGAGGCGCCTCGCAACAACAACAACCACACAGGTGAAAATAATATAAATGTTGGGGCTGGTAGGTCACTGACACCACCCTAGCTAGAAAGAAACGCATGCCCTCCCTGATGTCCTCTCCCGTTTCTGGTTCACAACCGGGGTGTGAGGCTCGCGAATCAACGCTACACAAAGCTATGCCACACAGGCCGTGTTTTGATCATCAACCAAAAGACTTTGCTTTTCAACAGAAGCCTTGATCAATTGCCACTTAGGCAGGCCACACAGGTAATTCACACTATGCGGCTGATGTCTATCGATATACAACTTCTGATCCCGTACGTCTCAGAGAAGGGTGAAATAAGGGAATGAATTCCCCTTCACCAGGCAGATGCATATTTAATAGAGATCAATCAACACAGAGCAAAATCCAATGTTAGACACACAGTCCATACAAGTTCGTTCTGGTTCTGAACGAAACCGGAGGAACCTTATTCCTCGCATATCCATCGATCTCCAAGTACGTCTGGACGATCACCAACTGATTCCCATCTCTTGGGTGTACATCCCAATCAAGATCATCAGTAATCACCCAAACGATGTGAAGTCCTTCGGTCTTCGACCACCGTCTTCATCCTCGACACATCGTCGAATCAGTTATTCAGAATGGGATAAACCCGGTCTTTCCGAATAACTCGCGTATTTTATAAACAAGTGTTACACAAACACACATACGTCTCATTCCAATTCAGAATATTCTTTTATTCAAATATTCTTATACTTTGGGAAAGGTTCCCATTAATTTTATCAAAGATAAATTCTTTAAATTTATTCTTTAATCTTCTTTTGAATATCAATTCAAATTAGTCGGGATTAGCGAACCACACCGAAGTAATCATTTATTTTATTTCCCAATCCCAACCTATTCATCCCATGAAGTAAAACTGGTCATACTTCATATCTAACACCACGATGTTATCGGTAAATTCAATTACCATTTTAGGTTTAAATCTAATTAAAGATTTAACTATCGCCTGGAGCAAAACTGGTGATACTCCATTCTCGATCATTTCAATCTAATTAAAGATTCATTAAAACTCCACTCGGTTTTAATCTTCCCAAAAATCAATATTAGTGATTGTTTAGCTTGGGAAATCATATCCTGTCTTTAACTGGGTTAAAGAACCAATGTCTTTTAAACACGGTTCACGATAAACCCCAAAATCACATTCTATTCCATCAACCTTTAACCGTAAATTAGAAAGTGAACAATTCCCTAAGTAATAACCCCGAAGGCCGAAACCAACATCAGATCAATATCCAAGAAACCATTCAACTTAACTAATCTTCAGTTAGTTTCTGGTTTTCTTAACTCCGTTGGGTCTAAGAACAATATTATTAAAGATACCATTCACGACAACCCAAATCACATTTGATATTAAATACAAGGCTCTGAATAGAAAATATATCGGCTTATATTCAATATCAAATTCTATGACCCACAAATATCATATTGGAAATAACGATATAAATATATCTTTCAAATTTCCATAACAATATCTATATAATTACGAAACCCAACATCGAAATATTCCAAAGGCAATTTCGATTCAAATCCATTCCAATTCAATTATTGGAAATTCTATTTACTTTTAAAAACCCTTTTCAAATCTAGTTCAAAACTAGTTCATTTCGATAAAAATCTAGTTTTATCTTTTCAAATATGGAATTTTTCATCGCAATTCTTTCCAAATCATTTCTTATGATTTTACACAAATTATTACTATTTTTAATAATTTTATCAAGGCCCGTACAGTTGATTTCCATCAACGGCCATCGAACTGCACTTACAGCGACTTTTTCCAAATTTGATTTGGACATAATTCCAAATCCAACCGTTAAATTTCAAATCTCTAATATTTGTTAGAAAACTCTTTTCGATATGAACCCAACGGTTCCAGTCTTAGGAGAATCCGACGGTCGGATCTCCCGTAATATCCATTCGAAGTCAATGGTCGAAATTCGCGAACTACCGCGACGCGGCGCGTTCTATTCAGGCCATTTAATATATATAATATATATATATTATATATATTTCGTCGATTTCCTTTTAAAACGTATTTTATAAATTGATTTAAATTCGTTTTCGAAACGATTTCAACTTCATATTGAATTTCGAATCAAAATTGAATATTCCACATCATCGATATACAAATGATAATATTTTCAAAACGTTATATTTTGAAATCACTTCCTTTTCTATATTCATTATAAAAACGAATATAATCGATATAAATATCGTTCGCGTCAAAATGGCGCATATCTAACCAACACGGCTTTATATATTTCAATAACTTCGTTATTCTATTCAACAAATGAATATTTTCTTCAACACGTGAATATATATTCTATTCAGCACATGAATTTTCTTTCTATTCAACACATGAATTTTTATTCTATTCAACACATGAATTTTTCTTTCTATTCAACACATAAATTTCCTTTATTCAACACATGAATATATATTTTATTCAACACATGAATTTTTCTTCTATTCGACACATGAATATATATTTTATTCAACACATGAATATATATTTTTATTCAACACATGAATATTTATTTTCTAATATTCCTTATTTTCCAAATTGGAATGAGGCCCAATCAATTACCATATAACGTTAATTATATGGATTCTCTGCAACACATGTATATAGCAGCAACGATAAATCATCAACCATCATCCAGAGTGCACCACACGACTGCATAAGCATTAAATATAAATAATTAACGCTTACACAGTCTGTCAATCTATCGATTGACATACAACTAAGCAATCGGGATTAGTGTACGTCAAATCTCATCCCAATACCCGTGTGGGGTTTAAAATCAACAAACATAGTTTTTATTTGTGCAGTTGGGCGATGTGTAAAATTTATCGTCCCAATCAATATCAGTCAAATTAGTGTATATAAACAAATCGTCCGATTTGTTTATAATTATTTATTTTACTTCAACACATGAATTTTATTCTATTCAACACATGAATATATATATTTATTTCAACACATCGCAATCCATTTTCACAACACACAAAATCAAACAAGTCGTTCATGGTCTGTGGACGACGGGTGTCGGGTGCTGCTAAGCACCGTCTGCATCCTAGTATATATTTCAACTAGAATTTAAAATAAAAGTGAGGAGTTCTCACCGAGGGTTCCCACTCCGCCAGTTCTATTTCTGAATTTCTGAACAGTTTGGATTTGTTTATCGTCCGTTCCATCGCAATCTTTTTCACGTGGTATGTTAACATTTTTATACAACGATCTTGATAAATAAAAATCACATTTTCATTTCTAAGTTATATGGATAAAAATTGTATTTTTATAACGATGAGTATATAATAAAGATTATATTTTTATTGTTATTCATATAAATAAAAACCATATTTTATCTCAAGCTATTATTTATAAACACCATAATTTTATAAATTCCATTTCATATCAAAAATCATATTTTTAAAATTTCTATTTCTCATCCAAAAATCAGATTTTTTTTACTCTACTTCACATTAAAAATCAGGTTTTTATTTACTCTACTTCACATTAAAAATCAGATTTTTATTTACTCTACTTCACATTAAAAATCAGGTTTTTATTTACTCTACTCCACATTAAAAATCAGGTTTTTATTTGAAATAATGTTATTTCTTTTCAAATTTTAATTACTGTAAAAATATATATTAACTATACTAGTATAAGAAAAATAAAATAGAAAAGAAGCTCACTGTTTTGCATTTTCTGCTTGAATCTGAAATCGCACAGTGCTTTCACCCTAGGGCTTCACCTTGCTCCGCCATCATTGCGTCGGACCGCCATCGCCGTGCCCCACCTGGAGCACCTCCGAGAGCTTTGCTGGAAGTGGACTGCGGTTTTGATGGCGGGGGAGGAGCGGTTTTGCTGAAGGAGGGGGTGGCGGCCTGTTGGGAGCGATGGTAGGGTTTCCAGTTTCGGGTGGCGCTGGCCGCGACTGGGTGACGCGGATCGAACTCGGGATGGGGGAGGGGAGGTGATGGGGCTTGGAGTTATTGTGGCACACGATGGAGGAGGGAGGTGGTGGAGGGTTGGTCAACGGTGAAGGAAATCGATCGATTTCCTTTTCTGAAGGTGGGATTTTTTTTTATTAGAGAAAAATGAATTAGTTTTAGGTTAGTACGTTATAAATATGTATATATATATAATAATATAATATTATTTTATTTCAAAAAGGTGAAATTTTATTCGAACTCCAAACAAGTTCCAATGACTGTCGCCCCTAGCCAAACACCCTCATTCTGAACACAATGGGATATGTTTCGTAACCCAATTCAGCTGTTACGATCAGTTTTTCTTTAAAATTAAAATATAAATCATTATATTTTAAATTCAAACGCACATTTTAATTTACCGAGACCACATACTGACTCTAAAAATTCCAGAAAAAACATTTCTAGCTTCGTATGGCCGATACGGTCCTAACAAAACTAATTTCGTCGAATTCTGAGACCATTTGAAAAATGGCCATTTTACAGTCGATTAAAATCAACTGAAACTGGTCAAATGCGTTTTTCTTTGCCACGCTCACATATTGATTTCAAAAATTATGAATTTTGGAATCTAGCAATAACTTGACATCATGGATCCAACAAAAGAGGTTTCGTCGAAAACGAAGGTCGTTTGCAAAATTGCTATTTTTAAGGGCTAGAATTCCATAGCGACTATTCTGAATTTTCAACTGGGTATAACTTTTTATTTCCGCTATGAAATTTTTATTTTTCGGATTCGTTGGAAGATATTTTCAAATAGATCGAAATATTTTTGGTTTCGCTAAAATCCGCTTTATTTTGAATCTTGTACAATCATTTGAAATTTGAAATCGAATTTTTGAATTATCGCGCCATTTCAGGCTCGTTATATAATTAAAATAAATTTATTCGTTTTAATTTCATCGAAAAATATATTTTCCGTCGTTATCATTTAAAATAATCATTTTAAATACTCAAAATTCACTAAAATTGCCAAAATAAAATTTTAAATTGGCTCAGATTTCCGGGTTATTACATCTTCATAATCAGGTTTTATTTTCTGAATTCTCCAATGATAATAATAATAATAATTTACTTCTTGATAAATATTGTTTATAAAATCAACTTCTTGTTTAATTTGTTAAAATAAACTTGTACTATTCAATTCTATGTATAATTTTTAATCTAAAATATTTGTATGTAACTATCATTTGCAAATGAAAATATTTATAAACCATATGAAAAATTCTTAAATATAATCTATATTATATTTTTTTCCTAATTTGTTCTACTTAAATTCAATTAAGAGCTCTTCCTAACTTCCCTTTTAAGCAATTTACATTTGTAAACCATTTGCATTAATCCCCTATTCACTTTATCCGTGAATGAAATTCATTCTTGGCTTATTCGGTCAACTTGATTTCATATTTGAAATTTCAAATTTCAAATACCAATTTACAACTTCTGGTTATTTCAAAAATTTTATTTACAATTTCCATTGCAATTGAAAAATCCTAATCCATTCAAAATATCGGTTTTATACCTGAGCTCTATTTCCTTCTAAATTCACATTAAGAATATATTTTTCCAAATTCTCAAATGTTTTCACTTCTTTATAAACGCCGTTTATAAAATCTACTTCTCTTTTCATTTTATTCATAGATCCGTTTTCTAAATAAATATTCATATTTGGAAATAAATTTCCTTTATATACCTTTAAAATTTCAATTTCTATTTTAAAAATTCATCTATTTCCTAGGATATCCAAAATCAAAGGTCCATGTTATTTTCAAACATCCAAACATATCATGAACTAATCATAGGTTACCAATCATGTCATATATCAGCATATATATGGAAACAAATAAAATAAATGTTGAGGAATCCAGTTGGATCCCTCCAACCTATTTTTCCTGCATCCACAGATGTTAGTCAACAATAATAATACCTATCTTGCTTCGAGGCAGGATATCGCGGTATAGAAGGTCATCCACTATATATATTGTAGGGCGTATAGGGAAATCATCCGCTAATGGTATTGCAGGCATCTTCTAATAGTACTGCGGGCATTATCCAATCACCAATATTATTATTATATAATATTGTTATATTATATTGTCACTTTATATCAAGCAATTATCGTCCAATAAGCAAGCAATAAAATTTGAACTATTCAAAATAGTTCCCAATAATTTAACTGAGTGAGTTTAACTCACCTAGATTTTTCCTTTGCTGAATATTCCATTTAATTTCGATATCGTTGCATATACGAATCGCATTGACTTGTCTCAAATGATTTAATCAAGCTCCTATGATTATTAAATTTTATTTAACGATTAACGAGTATAAATTAAATTAAATATTAACGAATAAATAAATTAGTCCTCCTATGTATTTAAATTTCATAAAGTGATCGTTGTTACTAAAATCTTTCGACTAATCCGCGAACAAATCCTGAAAACCACTGACCATACGTACTGCAAACAGCCCCATTATCTCAATCCATCGAGCACGTCACATGCAACAACCATACATTCGAACTCTTCCAAAAATCCCAGCCTTGTACTTCTCAAATTACTCCATTGCTTTCTACTGCCACATTTACCCAGACTGACCCATCACCAATGCATATTTTTCACTATGGCAACACAACACACTGTCATTGAAATGCCTGACTCCTATTGGTACACTTCCTCCTTTTACAGTCTAGTGCCCTGCTTCCATCATTTCCCAAAAATAAATGATTTGAACACCTTATTTTCCCATCGCATTGAATCCAACTTTCTTCAACAAAATAACAGATTGATTCACCACTGCTACATCACCCCAGTATCGAACTTTATCACTACCGAACTTTACCTCCTTCACAAATGTTGAAATTCCCATAAAAGCCTCGTCACATCTTTCATTCAAACTCACCCAAACGTCTCTTTGAAAATGCAATTACCTTACCCAAACTCATAAACAAATGACGGAACAGTACTTCCCCATTGCCTGCTACCGAACACCCCACCCCTCTGTTCATCATTAAAGAATCTGATCTCCTCATTTCAACTATATAGTCGCATCTCACACAGTTGGACCGTCGACAATTGTACCACTCAAGAAAACGCACCCATAACATCGACTTACCCAAGATCAACTTACCCAAGATCGTATTGCCTTCCATAAGTCGTTGCACCTCACGCGAGTGCTCCAGTATTGACATCGAGATTCAGGATTTGCGAGCGTGCCTCCCACTTTTGGGCTTCGGAGGATTTAATCGCGAAGTTCGACTTTGATTCCCATTCGATTTTCCCCTTTGCGAGCACAAACACCATCGAGTCAAGCTTCAAATCCAAGTTAGTGATTAAATCATGATTCCGATTTCAATTCCTGTTTTCGCTTTCTTTTTATTTTTAATCGGAGGGATTTGATTTCATGACTTATTGCTGGAAGAGAGGAAAAACAAAAATGAGAGTACTGGCTTTGAAATGCTTCGTGGATTTGGAATGGGAAGGCACTGCTTCTTATATACACGAGGATTACAACGATAAGGATAATGTCGTCTCCAAAGGGTACAAGGTAGGATTTAGGCGTTGATGATAGAGAAGAAGTAGGCTTGCAGACTTCTTCGGTGACTGATAGAAGAGAAAGAACGAAGCAGCTATTTCGAATAGGTTTGCAGAATTCCTTCGGTAGGAAGGAATAGATTTCTAGCTGAAAATTAGCCTGCGATGAGAGAGAGATAGGTCTGCTAAAATATTTATTTTTATTTTATTTGTTGGTGTGAACCGATGTAAATCTTATTTAATAAAAATATCGCGTTGTTTTCTAACTCCTTATTTAAACGCAACAAACGACATTTCTAGGGTTATACTACTATTCTGGACTCACTGGAACAAGTTTCGAAGTCCAATTTGATCGTATAGTGAAGATATAATTTTAAACCGACGATTAAAATTACATTCGATTTAATTATTCCTCGACATTTACTGATCGTATGTTAAATCGATAAATTTAAATGTTTGAAATACGAAATCCAACAACAATACTCTATTACTGATCCGATGGATTTTATTTCATCGAATTTTAAAATTGCCTGAAACATCGCTATTTTTTTCACATATAAAATAAATCGATGATACACAATTATATTGATCAAATAAAAATACTCTTATTTAATAAATTAAATAAATAAACTCTATATAAATCTCCAATTTAAATTCAAATCAAATATTTAATTGTTTTAATCGTTCAATGTTTACCGCCGAAAAATACGGGACGTTACATGATGGTTCACCGACCCGACCAACTCTAGTAGCAACGTGACACCATATTGCTCTGTGCGTAAAAAGGAGGGGGATCAGATGTGAGGGCCCCGATCCGATCCGATGCTTATTTAATGGGGTTGAGCCCTTTGTGAGTGAATGAGTCGAATCTGACCCATACGACCCAACCCGATCCGGCCTTCTAATTTTCAGCAGGAATGAGGGTAGTTGTCTCTCCAATCCAAAGCTTCATCTTACACTCGATTCGAAGGACTACTCTTCATCAATTATCTATGTCTCTCGCTCTTGAGCGCATCCAATGATCGATCTCTAAACTTTGCATGGCCTGGTCACAAAGTAGGCCAACATTGTGCCCCCTCGAAGTAGGTTTTGCTGGAGATAAGACATTCTTCGAAACTACTAACATGTCTATTCTTGAACTAGTGATAATTAATGGTTGTGTCTGTGTGTAAAGTCGTGACACTTGATGGAACCGTGTTTCTTGATTCCTGTGTCATGTATAAATACGGGGTTGATTCATGGCCATTTCCATTGCGTTCAACAAACTGGAGCTTTCAACTAGAATAAAGACGTGTTCTTGGTAAATTCTCTGACTTCCGTCATCTCAAAAAGTTATAATTACTTAACTCGATGAAATTGCCCTGTTTATCTGTGTTCACACATTTATATGAGCTCGAGTAATTTCTCTGAATTTTTTTCTGTTTTCAACTCTGATTGACTCCATTCTTATGCCACCGGACTGAAGTTTGCTCAGCGGATTGGGTCAATATTGTTCGACCCGATTATATACTCGAGCCAACGGAGTTTTGGGTCATTTCTGGTTTTTAGGTTGATGGGTCAGATTGGGCCATCACTTCAGGAACACGGACGACCCTTTTAACTCAATATATAAGTCCACAAACGGTCTATCTTCCTTCACTTTTACTATCGCGGATTCATCTTCAATCCACTGAAACCCTAATTCTCTCATAAATTCGTTTAATATTTGAATTAAAATCCATAGGTGGATGCGGAATCTTATATTTTCCAATTTCGATTAAACAGTGTTTGAACCTCGTGTTGACTTGTGTTACTTTGCCCCGATCGTGGATGGTCTCGAGGCTTTTCTGACCCGACGCCACCGCTGGTGATGTCACCTTAAAGTGGAGGTCTTGATGATTTCAGCCCAACGTCGAGGGCATTGGATCTTAGGCATGTCTTTTGTCTCAACGGGGAAGAGAAAATGGAGACGTGATTTCTAGTGGAGTAGAAGAGGAGAGTAGATGATGGACTGGAAGGAGTTGGGACTGATCGGGTCGGAGTAGATGTCGTTAAAGCAAATTTAGAAATGCTTGGGTGAATGAATCAGATCGCAGCAAGTTGGATCGGTTTGGGTTGGGTTTTGCTTATCCGCTTTGATGGTTTCGAAATTACCCCGATCTGATCCGATGTAATCCTTTATAACAATCTGATCCGATGCAACCTCCTTTAAAAGCACTGATCTGCACGCCTTCAATATGGAACATATGCATACTTAACACTATCAGACTTGATTGAAACTAAGACTTTAATGATGCGTACTCGTGACACGGTCTTGCATATGATTCAACCAAACTCAAACAGAACTTACAGATTCGCGGATAATTAGGATAGAGCACCCTAAAACGAACATTCTGGACTTAACTATTATATAGCTTATTGGATGTTGAAAGCATATTGATTTGTTGCTTGCTTTTCTGCTCTTTTTATATCTTTTAATTCCAATATTGCACACACTTGCACAAATTAGTTCACACACAATTTCGGGGAGACATGGGAAACTACACTATAATCCTTGATATCTCTTGGATAGTACAACAAATATGTCTAGAAGACGCTTATTAAGATTATCAGAGAAGACTGCAGTTCCAAGGTCATCTAATTATCCTAATCTCAAGGTTATCTCGTCTACTTCAGATCCAGAATGGGACAGCGTGAGTTCAGACTTTGAAATGGAAATCCATGGGAGTGCGAAATCGTCTAGAGGTGAAGTTTCCATTGATGAGGAAGAGGAAGGGGGAATAGGAGACAATCGTGCCCCCGATGAATTCAGGAGTGCAACCATTCTAGAGGCACCCAGTGATTCTGCTCGCTCAATAATCGACGAAACCAAGCTCAGGCATATATGTTTGAAACATGGAATCTCTTAGGAAGAAGTGAGAGTAGCCACTGAAATAGACAGACCACATAGTCCAAAAGAGGGGTACAAGGCAATTAGCCGATTGATGTGTATTGTAGGGGTCGTTCCTCCATTTTCGCTATTCGTCGTCGACTTTCTAAGACGAATGCGAATTGGCCCCATGGAACTCCACCTTAATGCCTATGCCTATCTGTATACGTTATACATCGCATGCATGGAAATATTAGGAGTGGAGCTCACTATCGAAGATGTAAGCTTCTTCTATCTCTTCAAGCGCCGAACAAACGAAACCCCGTCCTTCGTATACTTCGAGTCTGTGCCAAAGAAGAAAATCGTCAACGAAGGGTATAACAAAGAGGGAGATGTGAAGCCTGAATGGTTTTACATCAAGAATCATACTGGATGTGCTAGGCAATGGCTCCAGTCGAGTAAGCTTCAAACTTTAGCATTCTCAATTTAATCGTCGTAAAGAATGTGCTAACTTATCTTATTCTTTTGTAGTTGCGAACCCGAAGAAGGAAGAACACCAAGTATATTGGGATCGTTTGAGTCGTTTACTAAATGGTGACCCAGATCTCTTAAACGTCAGGAAGTGCCTTGTTGGTGATTATCTTCGTCGTCATCATCTATTGGCCATGAGTCGGAGCATAAGCCACGGGGGTGGTGCTTACGTATACGTGCCCCCAGCACAAGTTCTTCCCATACCAGCGGGAACCGGTAGTGTGCCCCCAGTCGAGGGGCAAGTTATAACATCAATTGAGAAGGGAGAGAGTTCGAAGGGTCAAGAACATGCAGGCTCCAGTCAGGAATTACAATTCGGAGACAAAGGAACAACAGAGGAGGAGAATCCAGTTGTACTTCCGAAAAGTCCTTCTCCAATGCAGATCCAAGATGATGAAGCTTTAAACGCACCTGCTGGGGATGATTACCAAGATGCTAATTTGAAATACGCCTCTATCCGCGGGGAGCAAACTTCTCCAAAGGCACCGTCTCCGGTCAAGTCTTATGCTGACGATCCTCAACTAGACGATTCCATGTTCAGGGATATGAGCAAACTTCCTTTGCCTGACGACCGCTATACTTCTCAGGATATCGGGACAGGCTCCTTCTTCCCCACCTCTAAGGAGATGTCACTCTTTCAAAGCCGTGGAAACCACACTGACTCCAAAAACGATATCACTACAAGAAAAAAGCGAGGCTCTCGTGCCTACCAGGCGGTGAAACATCGATATCACTGCAACGAGTCCAGTGATTCTCGACTCCAAAAATGAGGCTAAAATGAATATTTTGAGGACGCCATTTCTAGATCACCATTTTAGGAACATGCATTTTGTTCCAGCCCTTGAGCTGGTATCTTTGGATTGGGCGGATGAAATTAAACCTAAGATTGACTTGTTGGATAAGTAGTACAAGGAAATGCGCAAGTATGCAAGAAATCTTTCCAAAATCATCCGAGATTTGTTAGCTGATGTAAATAACATGAAGAAGATGGTTAAATATGATGCGAAGTCTTTAGAAAACACAGAGAAAGAGCTCATGGACGCACATGCCAAGCTTGCCCTTGCACAGAGTGACGCTGAGAATTACAATAAGCCGCACGAAGAATTACAGAAGCGATACTATACCCAGCTCGACTCTCTTAGTCATGAGCGCGCAGCTTTAAAGAGGCATATTGAGGATGTTAAATCAGAGATTACTGAGGCAAAGTTATCTTTTACTCGCCTCGAACAGGAAAAGGCGGAGTTAGAAAAGAAGAATGCTAGTCTGGGGGCCAGGTTAGCAAAGACAGAGGAAAGGGCAATCTTAGCTGTGGGGAACGCCAACACTGCCATCAAATCAGCTTCCAATTCTAGTGCATAGCTTGTCGAAGCCTAGAAGTACTTGGATGAATATAGCGAGCTTATGATTAAGTTCTTCGCTCAAGTGATCCGAACTCGGAACATTTCATGGATCAAAGACTATCCGACGACTCTGGTCAATGTGTGGGATCAGATCATTTTTTTCTTTGAAAGAGAATATAATATAACAAAAGGTAGAATCCAACCATTCTTCAATGACTCACAAAAATGGTTTCCATAGAAAGAAGAAACCATGCACGCATACAACCAATTAAAACTAAAGAACAAGAAAACCAATGACCAACAAGACGAAATGCGATGGCTTAAGGTTGACACTATTGATGAGGAAGAACTCATGAAAACATACTTAAGAGGTGAGGAGTCGGAGCGTTTAGCTGAAGGGAGGAGGTTGATTCATGCAATTATGAAGGAGAAGAAATGCTGAGCCAAAGGAAAGGATACTCTCAAAGGCGGCTCTAGTTCATCTTCCGTTCCTGAGGCTACTGAAACAGAAGGGTATGATCCTGATCGTTCAGGGATTCTAAAGGCAGCTCTCCTATCTCCAATTGCCGAATCAGCTCCTAAAACTTCTTCTACTCCCGTTGATAAGTCATCCAAAGGTATCTCCACCTTCTCGCCTCAATTTGTTAAAGCCATTATAGCCCGTCATCGCATTGTTGAGAAAACAATTGAAAAGCCCATGTTCTCTCCCGAGCTAATAACTATTGCTTCCCGTTCTTTAGGTGCAAAACATGCTGAGGAAACTAAGGAGAAGAAAGAAGAGGTAGCAGACAAAGCCATCATGTCGTCCAGCGCTGATGTTCCCATGGACGGAGATATGATAAATGCTTTAAAAGATACCGACGATAATAAAGACGAGGAATATGAAGATGTTGTTGTATCTGGGGATTCGGGTGAGACTGAAAACATGACCTTGGCAGAAAGAAAGGCAAAGAATGACAAGCTTTTGAAAGCCAAACTTGAGGAAGAACCCCTCAATATTGATCCCATCCAAGTGATTTCTCCTTGGTCTTAGTTGATTGTCAATCTTTCTTCTCAATCAATCACTGGAGAGTTAGCTCAGAAATCCTCTACTAATCCAAGTGCACCTCCTCTAGACAAGAAAAGGAAAAAGCGTATTCTCACGGACGCTGAGAAAGAGGAGAAGCTTAAAGCCACCAAGAAGTCCAAGTCTTCCCTAAAGCCTAAGTGAAACATAGTTTAGTCCTTTCATTTTGTTTTCCACTGGACTTATATTATTGTAGCGAGTGAGGCCCTCGCGCTTTTAGTTAGTTCCTTCGTATAAATCTGCACTTCTGCAAGTAAAGTAGTTTCAAAGTCAAATATTTGCAAGCTTATCATTTATTTCAATTAAATGTAGTTGTAGTCGAAACATTACTAATCTAAGTAATAAGCAATGAATCACATCACAAATTAAACAAGAGTTTCAGTCTAGCTTCCATGCAAACAATAATTTCGGCAATAACCCAAAAAATTACTAAACTAAGTAACAAACAGCAGAGGCGTGATGTGTATGCATATGCCCCCAATCAAGGGATTGTTTGGGATTGATTAGGATCGGCAGTATATTGCCCCCAATTCTTCTATGGGGAGTGCGGGCTCATATTTCATTCTTACCCTCAACCCTTCAGTGGGGTAGGAATCCTTTTTTCTAGCACTTGGTCTCAGCGCCTTTATACTCTCCTGTCGTATGCCCAAGTTAGAGTGTGGTCAACGCGGTCTTTAATCATGGTGCACCATCACGCCCTGTGGACGTTATCTTTCCTTCCTCTATACTCTCCCTCGAAACATGAGAGTTAGAGTGGTGGACGACATCTTCTCATCTTTTATACTCTCTCTCAAATCATGAGAGTTAGAGTTAATTTGACGAGCGGTCGCGTCATTCGCCTCGTCTTTTCGTCTATGCTTTAATTCCTAGAGTGGGATTTCACGGGTTCGAGTGATGCTCTCGCACTCAATTTTAATTGAAGTCTTATGTTTCAAACCAAGATAAAAAATAATCATAGGACACAAATAAATAAATGTAAGAAAAGTAAATGACACGCGATATTTTTATAGTGGTACGGACAAATCATAGCCTACGTCCACTTTATAATTTTTTGTTTATTTCAACTAGACTGTTCTAGGAAAGTCGTGCCTTTTTACATAGTTTACAAAACAAAAGAATCAACACAATCTCAAGTCAAGTAGTGCCGCAAGTGATGGGTATTCCACACTCTGGGGATTTCATCGCCGTCTACCGTTGTTAGCTTGAAAGCTCCTTTATTAAGTTTTCATTAGATAACATACGATACTTCCCATTTCGGACCTAGGAAAACAGGGGTTGGGAAGACGCATTTCAAAATCAGGTTTCCAGGCTCAAAGGTTCGAGGCCAAACCTTCCCGTTGTAGTACCGAGCAACTTGGTGCCCGCGCCTCAAGGCGCGTAAGTCCACTTCATTCCTCTTTTCCTCAGTCATGTCCAAGGATTCAAGGAGAAGCGCTTTATTCGTCATCGAATCATAATATGTTGTTCCGCGAGAGGGGACTTCCAATTCCACTGGAATGACTGCTTCTGATTCAAATGAAAGTGAGAAAGGAGTATGACTAGTTGCCGATTTTTGGGTCATTCTGTAAGCCTACAATGCTAAGTGTAATTTATCGACCCACATGGCTTTCGCCTGCTTAAATCGCTTCTTTAGAATGGTAATGATTTCGTTTATGGTTTCAACTTGTCGATTCGATTGCAGGTGAGCTGCTGCAGTGTATCTCTTCTCGATTCTGTATTTTTTACAAAAACCTTTGAATTTTGTACTATCGAACTGTATTCCATTGTCATTTATGATGGATTTGAGATTCTAAATCGACAAATTATGTTTCTAACAACAAAATTAATCACCAAATTTATTGTGATCGTTGTCAATGGCTCAGCTTCTGCCCATTTGGTAAAGTAATCTATGACCACTATTGCGTACTTCGCTCCGCCTTTAGCGATTGGTAGGCTTCCAATGATGTCTATTCCCCACACAGCAAATGGCCACGGGCTCACCACTGAATTGAGTTGGCTAGGAAGTGCTCTGGGAATTTTTGCAAGTTTCTGGCATCTATCGCAACGTCATGAATAATCAGCTGCATCCTGATTTACGGTAGGCCAGAAGCAGCCATACGCAATAACTTCTTTGCCAACGTCTGACCTCCAATGTGATCTCCACATTCGCCTTCGTGCACCTCTCTTAACACACATTTGACATCGTCATGGGCTATACACCGGAGTAGGGGTACCGAAAATTCCTGTCGGTCAAGAACTTCATTCTACATGACATATCTTAAAGCTTTGTGAATTACGACACGCCTTTTATTATTTTTTACCAGGAGTGTCCGTTCTATAGGAAGTTCTTTATCGGTGTCATCCATGACTCTCTTTCTGGTTCGGTTTCCAGCACTGGGTCAACTTCCATCCGATCAATGCTTGGAAATTCTAGTATCTCGATTGGGACCATCTACGTTTCTTCTGGGTTATCGGAGCTTGCTAACTAAGCCAACTTATCCGCTTTCTGATTTTCTGTTCGCGGGATGTGGGATATGCCGTAATGCTCCAGGATGTCCAATAAATCCTCTACCTTTTCTAGGTAAGTAGCGCGTCGAGGTTCCTTCATCTGAAATTCCTTCTGAACCTGGAAAACAACTATTTTAGAGTCACAAAAGATGTCCAACACCGCTACCCCCAACTCCATAGCGAGTTTCAATCCAACAATCTAGGACTCGTATTTGGAATCGTTGTTGGTAGCGAAAAAATCCAATCAGAGAGCGTAGTAAATCGACCGTCTTTTAGGAGTTATCAACATAACTCCGGCGCTAGACCCTCGGTCACACCGTCTGTATACAGCTTCCATGTGCTAGATTCCAGCTTCTGTTATGAGGGGTCGGCTTCTTCAATATCTAACCTCTCCTCTTCGGGGTTCGTGAACTCGGTGATGAAGTCAGCTAGTGCTTTCCCTCGTACGGATCTTCTCGGGAGGAAATTGAGGTCAAACTGGATTAGCTCAATATTTCATTTGAGCAGTCTTCCCGAGACTTTAAGTCGCTGCAGAACCTGTCGTAGCGGTTGATCGGTGAATATAATAATCGAGTGAGCCTGGAAATAGTGGCGAAGCTTCCTATAGGCGATCAACAAGCTATAACCAAGCTTTTCTTTAGGTAATCGCGTTTTGCTACCGCCAATTTTTTGCTCACATAATATACTGGTCTCTAAGTTTTATCCTCCTCGCGAACAAATATTGAGCTGATAACATATGACGATACTACCAAGTGCACAAACAAATCTTCATGATCCATTGTCTTAGACAATATCGGGGGTTTCTCTAAGAGATTCAGCAAGTTCTGGAAGGCTTAACACAATATGGGGTCCACTCGAAGTTGCGCTTCCCCCACTTTATCAAGTTAAAGATAGGAACACACTTATCAGTGGCCTTGGAAATAAATCTGCTAAATGCTGCAACTGTCCATGCTAAGCTCTGTACATCCCTTATCTTTTGTGGCTCGCTAATATTCTTGACCGCTACAATCTGATCGGGATTGATTCAAGTTCCGCGCGAGCTTACGATGAAACCAAGGAACTTTCCTGATGCCACTCCGAATGAGCACTTCAATGGGTTAAGCTTCATTCCATAACGTCGGAGTATATCAAACATCTCCGTCAAGTTTGTCGTATGATCGAATAATCGTTTGGGCTTCATAAGCATATCACCCACGTAAACTTCCATGGATTTCCCAATTTGATTGTAGAACATCCGATTCACTAAGTGTTGGTATGTCGCTTCAGCATTCTTCAATCCGAAGGGCATTACCACATAGCAGCATAGTCTGAGATTAGTAATAAAGCTGGTATGTTCTTGGTCTAATGCATGCATAGGAATCTGGTTGTAACCCGAGTATGCATCCATGAAGGAGAGAAGTTCATGTCCTAAGATATTTTTGGGCAAGCTTTACTCAGATCTGAGAAATTAATGCATGTACGCTACTTCCCACATTTGTTTTTTTGACAAGAGCGGGGTTTGATATCCAGTCGGGATACGTTGCGTCTCTAATGAATCCATTGTCTTTTAATTTCTCTACCTCCTCTTTCAAGGCGGCTGACTTCTCTAGGTCTAGCATACGCCTCTTTTTCTTTACAGAGGATGTTTCAGGTTTATGCTCAGTGAATGACTCATGATTGATGATGAAATCCAGCACATATCGGCATGGGTCCAAGCGAACACATCCAGGTTCTCCCGTAGAAAGTCAGTCAGCTCCTTCGTTCGGAAGGGATCCAAGTGAGATTCGATCTTCAAGAACTTTGTCGGGTCGTCGTTACTGATCGGAATGTCTATAGTTTCCTCATCAGGTCTCACCCTTCTGCTTTCCAAATCTTCATCCTCTTTGGGATCTATGTCCACAAGCAGATCATCGGGTGATTCGCTCGGCAACATCTCCTTTATTTACTATGTTAAATCCTCCTTCGCAAGAGGGGAGGTATCCTTCGGTTCTATGCTATCTCCGTTGCATATCATTTTCAACTCAACCATGTAGCAGGCTGTTCCATTAACTTGGTCACCACGGACCATTCTTACTCCGGCTTCGGTCGGGAACTTTAGCAATAAACACCGAGCGTAATGTTGGCTCTCCGCGAGACAAGGTCTTCCCAAGAAAGCATTATATCAGGAATCACTATCCATAACAACAAATAAAAGCATACGCACTCTTCTACGATCTCCTTCCCCAAGTTTTACGGACAATTCCATTGCTCCCATTGGAGATGTTGACGAGCCGTTGAAGCCACGAATCCAGCCTGTGCATGGCTTCAAATCTTTAGCCTCCAATTTCATCTGGTCGAAGGATTTTCAAAGAAAATATTGATGGAACTCCCGCAATCAATGAGGACTTTCCGCACAAGAACTGGACCGATGGTAGCAGTTACCAACAATGGGCCAATACTCGGGGTATCCACCCCCACACTTTCTCTCTCTCTGAAAATAACATCATCTATCATCATCTTCTGTTTCTTTGCGGGAGTAGTATCTTCGAGGAAACTGCACTCTCCCACTTCTGGATGCTAAACGGCGTTGACATATTGTTACATGGTTCTATTGCTAAATCCAGCGGGATATGGTCCTTCGGCCATGGTATTAATGACAATCCCATTCCGTTTTTGCTGAGCCATATGTCTGGGGGCAGGTCGGTTCTGATTAGGAGAAGATCCTCCTTGCCCATATCCTTAGGGGCAAACTTTTACTCATCTAACTTCCCTGCTTGAAGCAACTTTTCCACAGCATCTCTCAAATGGCGATACTCATTCGTAGAGTGACCATAAGTCTCGTGAAATAGACAGAACTTCCCAGTTTCATGCTCTTTTTCAGTCGAGTCCTTGGGTGGAGGTTTCTTGTATTGGACAACGTTGTAGGTATCCAAATAAATGTTCTCTAAAGTATCACTCAGCGACGTGTGATTCTCAAAAGATTGAAATCGAGCCTCTTTTTGGAATCGTTTCTCTGATTCCTACTTCTATTACAGCCATTCCCGCCTTCGCGATCATTTCCTTCACTCTTGTTGCGACATTCACTTCAATTTTTCCTGTGTGTCACCATACTGCTTGATGACGACGTTGCTCTGAATATCTTCTCTCGGGGTTTTGTCGGACTTTCTTTTTCGGTTGGAATATATCTCTTCTCGTCATAGGCAAATATAAGCTTTCTCATAAAACAACTCCCTAGTTAGCGGTGGTTTTCCGGCCAAGTATCTCCCGAATTCAGTGTCTTTATCGACTCCATCTATTAGTGGCATTAGGATGGTCTTCTCATGTGGGTCACTCACTTTTGTAGCCGCCAGATTGAAACGATCTAAGTATGATTTTAGAGTTTCCCCAGGAGCTTGTTTGATTACAAACAACTAGATGATGCTTTTGGATTTCCGAGCGTGGAGTCGAAACTGAGTCATGAAACTCTCGCTTAGCTCTATGAAACTGGAGATCGATCGAGGTGGAAGTCAAATGAACCACATCAGTGCGACATCTTCGAGGTATATCGGAAAAGCCTTACACTTTACGGCATCAGGGATTGTGGGGACGTTCACATACAAAGAGTATCTCATCAAATGCTGCCTTGGATCAGTTCTTATGCACCATGGCTTCCACTTCAGCGTTTGTTAACGTTGGCTCAGGTTCTGCAATTCTGGCTCTTCCAGCACTTCCAGCTCCGACATCGGTTAATGTTCTCCGGTCCCTGGCTAGAGCAGAATTCTCTTACCCCCTACGGTCTCGGTCATTCACAGGACGAGTAGGCTGAAGAAGTTGGCCCTGGGTAGGATTGGTGATATTTGCGTCCCTGGAATGGACATGAGATTCCCGCATCGGTAGCAACATCGACTCTCTTAAGCTAGGATCATTAGGTCCTAGGACGTGGGCTGCGTTTTCACGGGATACCAATGATCCAAACGTCATTTGTTCGAGGTTCTTGGGTCTCTCATACGGTCTTCTTGGAGGTCTTACATACTCTTCTGAGGAAGATGAGTCATTTGCGGCAAGGCGACGAGTCAGAGAAGGCGTTCTTTGCCTACGAAGCTCATCCATTTGCCTATGCATCGCACTCATGTTCTCTCGGATTGCGGTACTCTCGCGCATTTGGGCCTCTAAATCATCGTTAATGTTGTCCAGTATAGTAAGCAAGAGCGAGAAATCCATTTGTGAAATAAGGGCAGACATAGGAATTTGATTACTGGTAGATGCTGCTAGAGTTGGAGCATTCGTATTGGCTCGAGTAGAACACCAGCTTCAACTATATTCAGATCGGATTGCTGTGGTGCCCTCAGGTCGGATCGGGGAAACATCACCAACAAGGGTCGGAGGAGAATTACGTGCCACATTCAAGCCTTTGGATCGGATACTAGAACCCCCTCCGCGTCGGACATCAGAAAATTCTCCCGGTCGGGTCGGCTCTGAACTGCCTCCCTATAACCTGGTAGCGATGAGTGCTCGTGCATTATCATGCCGATCTTCACTTGCGTTATTCATTCGGGAAGTTTGCGGTTCTTTTCCTCTTCTAGGAGCCATGAAATCTGAGTTTCTTAAAATCAATGAGAAACTTAAAAAAAAGGTGTAAATGCGAACTATCTCTTCGGACTTGAAGATCTAAACAGTAGAATGACAATCCAAAAAGCTGAGAATTCAAGTTTCTCAGTGAAAGCACCAAAATGTTAGACCAAAAAGTGGTTCTAACACCCAACTGATTTGAAATCGTGGAGAATTATAATCTAGAAACAGGTAAGAAACAACCGACACACATGATTTATAGTGGTTCAGCATTAATGAGCCTATGTCCACATTATAATTCTTCGATTGATAAATTGATTACAAGTAGACAATCACTCAACCTCACGAGTACAATTGATAATCTCTCTAAATCTATAGAATTATACTCAAGAAATTAGAATAAAATCTGAATAAAACACAGGAATATCGTTAATGGTGAAGTTTTAGTACTTAGAATGCCAAAAGATCCTTTAAATTGGCACGTTAGGTGTATTTATAGGTGTAAAGTACAGGTGGGTCCGATGCCACGTGGGTCCCATCCCATTGGTCTCGGAATTGGATGCGCCAGGGCGAAGACAACACATCAGCTTCGTAGGTTAGTAGGTAGCAACCGCTAGCTCCGATATTCAAGGAACGTGGAATAACTGTTTCAGTTCATTAGATACAAATCGAATCAGATATGAGGGTTCATCGACCCGACCAGCGCTAGTAGCAACATGACATCATATTTCTCTGTGTGTAAAAAGGAGGGGGATCGAATGCGAGGGCCCCGATCCGATGCTTATTTGATGGGGTTGAGCCCCTTGTGAGTGAATGAGTCGAGTCTGACCCGTACGACCCGATCCGATCCGACCTTCTGATTTTCAGCAGCAATGAGGGTAGTTGTCTCTCCAATCCAAAGCTTCATCTTACACCTAATTCGAAGGACTACTCTTCATTATTTAACTATGGCTCCCGCCCTTGAGCGCATCCAATGATCGATCTCTAAGCTTTGCATGGCTTAGTTACAAAGTAGACCAACACAATTTAATAAATTTTAGGCTTCCGTTTAGATTTCCAAACCTTAACATCTTTCCACTTCTAAGTTTTAACCATATTTAATCCAGTTCCTAAGTTTTATAATCAATTTATAAAAGTCCTTCCAATAGTTGAAATCACTTATAAAACTTATTCGATTATAAAAACTAGGTTTTAATAAACTTCGTAAACCTTGGATTTATTGATGAAATCCCTTTTTAAAATTCCATTAAAAACTTAATGACTTCCTTAAACAAATTTCGATTAAAAAAGGAACCACTTGAATTATTATTAATTAAATAATAATTAATTACAACATTAACTAAAGTAAAGGTGGTTTACTTAGTTATTAACTAAAACCAGAATAGTTAATCCCTTTTAAACAGTTATTTAAATAATAGCTAAGTTCAATAATGATTATCAACTTAATAATTCTCTTTAAGCATAGTTAATTAAAAGGTTAATTAGCCCTTAAGAAATCTTATTAAGTTTAACCTATTTCTATTAAATTAATTGAAACAAGTTAATTAAATAACCAATTTCAAATTAAACAGTTGAGTTAGTCAACTTAAACACATAGTTGACATGTTAACTGATTTCAATTAATCATTCCCTTTTAATTAATTAATAGTACAATTAATTTAACATAATTTACATAATTTTTTTCTTAAAAATAATTATTCCAAATTATTAACCCTTAGTTTAATTTATGACTTACTTGTTTATAAAATTTACTTAAAACATAGGAATTTGCTATATAAAATATTTTATAACTACTTTATAAAAACCAATTATAAAATATTGATTATTTGTAAAACAACTATTAAATATAACTTATACAAAATATAATTAAAAATCTTGTTTTAGTTATAAAAATAAATTTTATAATTTCAAATTAGTCAATTTGCTTGAAGGCGAATCAACGTTTTAAAAAGATGGATTTCAGGTCATCTGCTGCCAACTACTTAATCAATACAATTTATTGATTACTAACACATAAATATTGAATTTTAATTCAACAACCAACACCCACTTCAACAATCAACATCCAAACAGATTAAACGATACTTGGGTTAAAAAGTTCATATAAAATTAATATGAAGACAAGTAACATCCAAAATATTTGAGGAATCTTGCTGGATCCCTCCAACCTATTTTCCTTGCACCACAACTCATAATATCATTTCATATATGCATATGAAATAGATATCTGATTCTAATTCATTTAAGATGGTGGAAATATAAACATCGACAATCATTAATCAAGCAATAATCATCTAAAGCATCCAAACGCCCAATTTACGCTAACAACAATGAATATTATTATACGAAATAATAATATTTAGAAGTATTCCAGAAAGACTGAGAGTTAACTCAAAATTCAATTTAGTCGACTATTTCGCGTCCTTTTATCCAATTTTAAACGAACATTTAAAATTCAAAAAAATTCTTATCATCTCCAAATTACTCCCAACCAGTTCTTATGTATAACATTCGCCAATACGATTCCAACGCACTTCGTTTCGCTCGAATCTCATATCGTATTAATAAGATATTATTTATACAAATTGATACAAATTAAATGGTCATTAACTTAATTTAAAATTTTATTTAACCTTAAACAGTTTTAAATCCTTCTTCCCCCGATTAAACTCCAGCTACATGCTTCAACACCCATGGTCGACGCTTCAATCCTCCTACCTCCCTCCATTCTCTACGAAAATCGACACAGATTAGATTGTTGAACTCCTCTTCACCCACGTTACCTTCCCAGCACCACATTCCTGAGCATCGCGACACCAACCCAGTATAGCCAACCACCAAAAAACATGTGACATGTTTCATCACCAAAACTTCCCAAACTTCACCCACCGACACGCCTTGCCACCATGAACTCCCCCATCACCTCGATTCGACCAATGCCTCCCACGTCGGCGTCAAAGGTTGAACCTAAGTCGCACTGCCTTATTCGGAGCATCAAATTTTTTGACCCAACTCGTCACGAAGACTGTTGGGAGGAAGCTCTGGAGTAACCGAGGGCAATGGATCCAAAATCATTTGATTTTGTGGAGTGTTTGATTTTATATAATTTTTTGAAGAATAATTAGGATGCGGCTTTCGATTTTAGCTGTGCCAGTTTAGGAATGGAGAAGAGCGAAGATGCTTGAGGTTTTTAAAGTCAAACAATGCCAAATAATCAGCCACAATTTTTGAACGAAAGAGTATTGTATCTTACCTTTGAAGATATGTAAAGATTTTGCAAGATTTGTGAAGATTTAGAGAATATTTTTTATTATTTCCACTTATTTTTATCGTTTCACGTTTATGACTTGCACTATCACATAGAATCTTCGATCGCTATGAAAATTTACATCCAACTATAATTCAATATTCTGGATTCAATGAAACTGGTATCGTCGAATTCCGAGACTGTTAGTAAAAACTCTATTTTAATTTCAAAATAGTTAATCGATACGCGTTTATGTCGCATACGATCACACAACAACTGCGATTGACTCGAAACTTGAAATCTTACAATAGTTAACCATTACGGATTTTATAAAATTAGTTTCATTGAAATCCGAGATTGTTTGAAAATTAGTTATTTTCATATGTTAAATTAAATCGATAAAAAAAAAATCGATTTCAAAACAATCAAATCCATCGAAATTAAATTATTATCATTGTTTATATTCGAATAGAATTTTATATGACTTCAAATTACTTAGCTCAATTTTAAAATTCAAGAATTCCAATTTCAAGTTAATTTAAGATCAAATTCTCACTTAAATAAATTTCAAGTCATTAATTCTTAAAATTCATCGTTCTAAATATTTAAATTAATTAAATATTCCTATATAAAAATATGGTTCGTTACAATACTCCTCCCTCAAAAGGTGTTCCACTAAAAGAAAATGGGGTCTTTACCTACCAATTGTAAGTGTAGGTAAAAATAACCTAATGGTGGGTAATATGTTTAGCTACCAATGTTGAATTGGTAGACACTGGTAGGCAAATGTTAGTAGAGAAAGATTCTTTTCCTACACTTGTTAATATCGATAGGTAAAAGAATACACCACAAAAAGTCCAATCCATCCCAGTTCAGGTCGAGTCGATCCACACGTTCATGTGTGGTTGTCAACCATATGGTTTTCCTCCTTACAAAAGAGTATTACAGGATGCCCAAAGGGCCTAACCAAAGTTATCAAGACCCGACTGAACTGTCGGTTGGACATTCAAAGTCGTTGACCATTGGTCATGGCGGCCCAGAGGTCATTGGAACAACAACTTAATTTGAGCCTTGACATAACCGCATTAAAACCTTCAAAACCTCAATAGAGCCGCAGTTTATTTAAGTTTTTTTATATCATTTGTGTAGTGGTTTGAAAATCCAGGGTAAAACTGATAGCATGGATCTAAGCTAAGATGAATGTAAACTAAACTTTAATCTTTCATGGCTGATGCAAACAAAATTTGGTTGTATAAGACAGGAATGCTACGTCAGATTTTGCACAACGATATATGCACTATTCCTGAACATTGCAGCAAATAGGAGATGCTAAGGGTGCAAGCTTATGCATAACACAGTTATCAATGTGCTTAATTTGGTATAAGCTGTTAGCCAGATACAAATGAAGTGAGATAGAATGGGAATGCGCATGCATACCTTTTCCCACCTAGGAATTTTGATTAGAAATTCCAATACAATAAGTTAATGATTGTTGACAACAAAGGGACATCTTCATGCCTCCATGTGGATTCAAGGATAAGTTCCTAGCATTAAGATTTTTTTTCTTTCATTTGTTTACTTCTATTTTCTGCAACTTTAAGTTGATTCTTGCATATCCTTTGGAGCCACCTTGCCTTCTTTCTCCATGTGCCGAACCTACCAGCCACAATTTCAGCAGAATGACGGTTAGCAGCAGCTTACTTGAGTTTTACCATCTAAATTTAAATCTTTGTTTCAGTCTTGTTAGCATTAATGAACGATGTTCAAATAAAAAGAAATAAAAGAGGAAAAAAAGGATAAAAATGGAAGAAAGAACGACCACTGTGGATGAAACCGAAATCACTACAACAAAATAGGGCTTTTGTAGCATTTGTAAAATGCTATTATACCCTAACATAGTGTTTCTGAGAACGCCATATAAGGATATGCTATATCAGGTCTTCTGCTTTAAATAGCAGAAACAAAAATTCTATAAAAAATGAATTTTGTATAGGGTTTTTACTTGCTATCAAACAAAAACCCTATAGAATATACCATTTGATACATACTTCCTATAGCGTTTGTGTATGTTTCTATAGTGTTTTATTTATATGTTTTATAGCGTTTGTTATTATATTTCATAGCGTTTTTATTTATTTCTACAACGTTTGTTTAGTATACTATAGCATTCCTAATATATGTTACAATAAAAAGAATACATATACAGGACAGAGCTGGAACAAATAACAGACTGCAAACAAAACAAATACTTTTCAAAAAACAAAACCAGCCCCGTCCTAAACTGCTAAAACACAACGAACATACACTAAAACACAACATAACAAAACCACCCAAAGAGGCCTAGCGAAAAGAACACGAAGGTCTTCAGCAAAAGCCCAAACCGAAAAAGAGCACCAACTATAACCAACAAAGCACCATATACCCCTTACAGAATATGTCCCACAAATTCCATTAGGAAGTCCAAACATCAACAGTATCCACACTTCAACCAACACAAACAAATACCATGCAATCGCCAACTAAACCAACAGAGCAGCAACAAGTAACATATAATACCAGAGAGGATCCTCCAACGACACATCACCATCGATTCTCCAAGTTAACTTAACAGATCCATGTATAACCAAATACAGAAAACCACAAAGGAACAAAAGAAAGCAGCATAAAGTGAACCAGCAAATCCCGGACGAACGAACATAACAAACAACACTTTAACGCTAGAAATAAACTAAGAAGAAGATAAAGATACCCGCAAATCCATAACAGAAGCAAAGATAGAAAGATTACTTTTTAGTAACTCCTCCATTCTTCACCCCACCAGGAAAGCTACCATCTTCTTAAGGTTTTTCCTTCTTTGATCTAGTTTGAAATTGAGAAATTAGCTTTACCCAGTCCGGATTTGTTTGTACCAAAGGCTCACTACTCATGTTCATACTGCTTCTTTTAATCTTATCGTATTTATGTTTGGATCTCCCACTCTTAAAACTGGAAGAAGAGCTATCAAACTTCTCTACTAGCATATTATCTATCAGACTCCTCTACTAGCATATTATTATACTTGTCATCCTCATGAGCATGCAAACTATAGCAATTTTCAGTATCTACCATTCCTTCATCAATCTTACATTGTTCAGAATTCCCTGATTCAATAGAATTATCTTTATAATGCACATTAGTATCTTGCAAATACTCTTTAGTTTTTGCAGACTCATTTAAAGAATTAACAACATCAGCCACATTGTTTTGATTCAAATTCTTATCTACATATAGATGATTTTTAACATCAGAAAAAGTTGAACTCTTCGATTGCTTCCTGTGGGTATCTTTAAGACCACTAGCAGTATCATCAATAAATTTTTCCTATGATAATTCTTGCTGATCAAACTCAACACGCATGCATTTATCATCATCAAAAGTAGCTTTATTCTTATAAGGATTGTGCTCTCCAATCACTACATTCATTTGTTTATCAGGACAATCTACCACCTCATCTATATCCATTCTAGAGTCATTCTTTAAATGATTTTTAGGAACCCAGACTCTATTTGATCTACATGTTACATTAGCACGCCCAAATACCCTACATTTAGAACAAGACAAGGGTACCCATTCATATTGAACCATCTGCCAGACTAATTCCCCATTGTAATACTGTACTGGAACCTTATCAGGGAATTTGAAGTCTATATCAATCTCTACCAACACTCTGGCAAACGAAATGCGAGATACATCTTCTATGACACTATCCAACCTTAAAGGATGACCTAGAGTAGATGTAATTCTACTAATAGCTTCAGTTGACTAGAAATCTAAATCTAAATTGAGGAATTGAACCCAAATAGGAATAGTATTTAGGAAATCTCTTGTTAATTTCATACCAGGTTCATATTTTTTCATAAACATCAGTCTTTTGTTATAATAATATGGACCATTGGCTAGAATTTTACCACAATCTTCAACCAATTCGCACTTGATAATAAAGAATCCGCTGTCCCTAGAATATGGACTATAACTACCCTTCATATTCCAATTTCTAACAATGTAGTTTTTCAGGTAATTATAGTAAGGTCTGCTGCCATAAACATAAAATACAATCGAATTCAAACACTTTTCTCTTGCAATATTGACGAGATTTTCACTTATTACCACAATCCTTAGATTATCCTAGATAACAGACTCATAATAAGAAAGCTTAGCAACGTTCTGATGTGATTTGTTTTGCTTAACTACTTCTAACCAGGATTTAACTTGCGAAGGTTTAGATAAAGAGCCATTATCCTGAGCTATAAATCTGGAAAACTTTCCTTACAATTTAGATCTGGAGTGTAATTCTTACCTAGAGAAGAAGAGAGAAACCGACATGCATGTTGCCTAGAAGATCTGGAATCAGAAGGAATTGAGGATCTGTGATCTGAATCGAGGACTAAACCCTCCCTTATTTGAGAATTTGAAGTGGAAATTTATAAAAACGCCATCTTCGTGTCTTTTTCTCGCTCAAATGTTCTGATCGTTGTGTCCATAATTACTACATATAAATATAACAAACTTTTGCAAACAATAAATATATAAATTACTGCATAATTTCATAAATATCGTCTAAACAACTTAGTACTTCATATATAATCTTTTATCAATTTTTCCATGTCCACACATAAAATGTGATACATTTTTGCATCAACAAATTACTTACAAAACAGACAAACAACAAATTTAATCTTGCTCTAACATTTTGTTCTTAACATCAACAACAATCCTGTTAATATCAAATAAAAAGTGAAGGTGTTAGTAATTGTAATATCATATATTGACAAAGTAAAAGAAACGAAAAAAAAATGCAACTAGAACAAAAAAATAATTCACTTGTTGAATAAGTGTTTAAATTACTTAGAGCTAAAGCGCAAAGAAATTCTCTTCTGATCAATTAACGAGTTTAGAATTAGACTCAGACTAGATTGGCACTGAGCGATATTCAGATTTTCATATCCTACATCATATGAAATATGAATTGAAATCAAAAAACTTACAGTAGACCTTAGACTTCACAATGCAAGTGACAAGTCAATAACTCAGACGAGATACCACAGAAACGAAAGTAGAAGGCAGAACTTAAAAAAAAAAAGAAAAAAAAAAAAAAAAAAAAAAAGAGGGGGTAGAAACGCTTGAGTATAAAATAGTATAGGCAACTATTTTAAAAGTTCATGCAACTAAACCCTGTCAACATAAATACATATATGAAGTTCCCTACAACACAGTTTCCTGCAACTAAAATAGCATATGAAATAACGAGACATTTGATTTTATGGTACAACTCATAAAGTTCCCTACAACAGAAATACACATGTCCTACTTTAAAATTTCATGCAACTAAATCTTGTCACATAAACAATCATGCCAACCCTCTGCCAATCATTTATGCATAATAATACGAAGACTTACAAACTAAATAAAATAACTCATTTCAAAATTTACCTGTCCTAGATGGTGGTCAATTAGGGAGCTCTTCTTCTTCATATGGTTTCAGAGCAGCTGGCGTCTTATGTGGGAGGTATATCTAACATGAATGTTTTACAAGTATTACCAAATATCATCGTAGATACTGTGCTCTGTTGTTGCTGTTGAACACTACTAATAGCTCACCTCACAACATTCCACTATCCCTACACACACGGTTAAAGTTATATTGGTGCTTCAAAGCAATTAGTTCTTAAATAATTAGAAGTGTAATAAGTTATTTTAATAAATCATAGAATGTGTCTTAATTGTGTGGTAGAAGTGGTTTTGTTCTTATCTTACTAGCTTAAGTTTAGAGGGTAGTTTGATATTTTTATCTTTTCTATTTAAAGCATTGTATTTGGTGCTTCAAAGTAATTAGTTCATGAATAATTAGAAGTGTAATAGGTTATTTTAATAAATCAAAGAATGTGTCCTAATTGTGTGGTAGAAGCGGTCTTGTTCCTATCTTACTAGCTTAAGTTTAGGAGGTACTTTGATATTTTTATCTTTTCTATTTAAAGCTTTGTATTTTCCATCTTTCAGTGTGAAGCAATAACAATATAGTTATTCAATTATTATACGTTTAATCTCTCTCCTCCTCTTTATATCATATTCCAACACACACATCTAATAGTTTGTTTTAGGTTGTTTCTATATTTAATTATGTTGTTTCCCAGAATTTCAGGTTAAGATCTAATAATATTACTTTCAATTTGTCCTTAAGCTCCTGTCTCATTGAGGAAGAAATAGATTAACGTTTGAAGAATTATATGCTTGGAGATGTGATTTTGGATCTATTCATACGGCAGTTCTATGAGCCAATATGGTTGGTTAGTCATCCTAGCATCTATTTACTTTTACACGGTAGGTATGTTTTGTTGTCTATTTCTTTTTGGTTAGCCTAGAGCTCGCCTTCTCCAGATGAAAATATTGATTTTGAGCGATTACCTGAAGTTGGAATTGGTGTCTGAAAATTGAATTAGCCCCACTTCTACTTTCGTTCTTTACATGTGCATATATAATATTAAATCACTACAACCTAAGTAGAAAAGAAGCTACATGTATCTCTATAGAACGAAAATTGATGCCTACTTAATAATAGAAATTCATTTCCTGGCCCTACTAACACAAAGTCAGTACTCAAGCTTCAGATATGCGAAAGTCGGAAATCATTGTACACCTTGTATGTCCGAAACCTTTGTGCTTTTATATAAAGTTGATACAAAAGATCTTTTCAACTAAACTAGATATATGCACATGCAAATTCCAATGCACCCAAAGTTCTGAAAAACTGAATATTTGTAAAGTGAGGCTTTCAACAATACATATAATACATATCATATAAAGAAATATTTATTTATCCATATTCCTTATATGTGCTGATGCTAATATCTAGGTAGAATTCTGTGTATGCTTTCTTTTTAGAAGATGCACATGTACGTTCGAAAGTTATTAAGTTTAAAATTGTACACATCTCTGAAGCCTCATACATGTGAACTTGCGCATATTTGTAATTTTATAACTGAACTTTGTCTTTCCTCAAACATGTACCTGGAAGTTTAACCAACTTAGATTGGCCTAAATGTACCTGATTGTATATGATTACTTAAAAACTCGGCTGATCAAGATTCATATTTAGTGTTGGTTCCATTTAAATCACATAATCACACAATTTTTTCCGCAAGCAGTCTGGATGAGCATCCGCATGTTATACATATATTGGAAAATCTAAAATTATTACCTACGCATGCACATTTGAATTCAAAGCAGGCAGCAAACTTACATTCGTCTGATTCGAGTATGTCCGTAAGGCTCATGGTAGCCTCTTGCCTTACCCATACTCCCACAGGCTTGGTGCGATGACTGCAAGTTCAGCTAGAAGGCATAAGAAAAATTTCATCACGTTCTAAATATATTATCACATTCCTGTTTGGACTGGGGCACTTATCGCTAGGTTAAGCAACACTCATTTGTTTCCAGGGTTGCAAAAATATGGGGGAATTTCATCGCATCCATATCTCCAGGATATATTACTAATATAGCAATATCAACTTTCATGTATGCACTATTTAATATGTAAATCCAATAATCCATAGAAGCATATATTATTTACACTCAAATATACATATCATACCTACATGAGTAATTAACAATTATTCCGATACTGAATGGACTTAATGGTTGTTTGTTGGATTTTGTAATAGTTTGGTCATTTTGACTGTCATTACTAGAAAAATGCTTAAATCTTTGGTTGTAAGCACTATTCTGTCCAATGCATTAATCCTTCTAAGCACAATTTAACAACAAGCATTCAAGCACCAGATCACACATTCATCCATGTTGAGTTAAAAAAGCACTGATTCTGTTGAAAATAGAAATAAACGAGCTGAATAAAGTACCACATAATGGGTACCTCTGGTTCTGCTATAATGCGTGGCCTCTGTTATAATGCAGGAAAAAAAGCATCTGGTAATATTTTGTTTTGTTAACTCTAGTATTTTATGATTGTCGAAGAAGATACCGAATAAACAGTGCATAATGTTAATTGGTACAAAGACAGGAGTTACTTCGATCTGGATTGTATAATTGAATGGAAAAATGTGGGTAGGAGACATAATACAAAAGTGAGCAGCAATGTAGTTTCAGGAAAGACGGGTTTGCAGCTGTTTTATAAGGATGACAAAGTACAATAGATGGACCGCAGAGCGATAACATTATAATAAAACACCAATTCACTGGGCTGAAAATATCTGATTTCCAGAGTTTCATTCACTGGGCTTAAAATGGAGTAGCATCCTGCCATTAGCACGTGTGCGTGTACTTAAATTCAATTTGATTTGACAAAGTGAAATGGAGAGAAAGCAATGATTTGTAGAAGTCCAAATATTTCAAATGTGTGCACATACAATTTTCCCCATAGGAACAATTCTTTCATATTTCAAATTGCATATCCCTGCCAGGATATTAGTGAATACCTTATCTAACATGTATCAATATATCACACAAACGGTGGCTGCTCTAAGATGGTATTTGTGTTGTACTATCAAAATAGGCAATAAACAATTTTCTTTGAAAAAAAATGAGATCAAAACTGAAATAACATTAACAGTCAACATACCTATGTTAAGAGTTGTTTCTCATCTCTTATCCTGGAAGAATCATAATCAATCCTACAGTAATCAGCTCGAGAGGAGACATGCCAAAGCTACAACATCTCCTCGTTTACATGCTTAATATCATTTGGGACTAACGGCGATTTTCTTTGAAAAAAATTAGATCAAGCTGAAACAGCATTAACAGTCTACATACCTATATTAAGAGTTGTTTCTCATCTCTTATCCCGGAAGAATCATAATCTATCCCACAGTAATCAGCTCAAGAGGAGTTATCAATGGGCCTGATAAACAAAAGCACACATCAATATTATTTGAATCTGCGAGACGATGATGCAATTCTTAATCGCGGAACAATACATCATACATGTATTCTATACTCTACAGTCATGTTCTTTGTACATAATTACCTATATAAACATAAGGCCATGGTTGCCAACTGGACATAACTTGTAACATCAACATCCGTCCAATTCCACCTGAATGAGATCACAACATATCCGTACTACAATTACGGTAAAGGCAGCATCACCAGCAAGTGGAACTAATGAGATAAGATGTGTACCTAACAACCAAGTGGACTTAAGAAGGGCCAAAACAAAAATATAATTACAAGTATTATAATGTATGACCATATTAAATTAACCTTCAACCAGCATCCAAATTCGAAACAAACTCTGCAGTCTCTACCCATTTATATAAGCCCACCAACACTAACCAAATATCAGCAATGCGTTTATTTCAAGATGCCCGACTCGGAAAATTTCCCACAAGCAAACAATTATAGCCTTTCAGCAAGTTTAACAGGAGAAATTACCGTAGCTTCCGTGGTCGTAGTCTTCTTCCTCTTTGTGGTCGCATTGATTCTTTATCTTCATGCCAAAAGATATTCAGGCACTTTGGGCACACTGAGTTCTCATCGCCATCCCGTCTTTGCTCAGTATGTACCCAGTGTTACAAAAAAAAAAAAAAAAAAAAAAAAAAAACCACTTTATTCAAGCATTCTGCAAAGGATACCAATCATTACCTTCTATTCTGAAGATTTTAAAGAAGGAGTTACAGTCGATCAATGTGCAGTTTGTATATCGGATATGAAAGATGGAGAGAAGGTAAGAGTGTTGCCTAAATGCAATCATGGGTTTCATGTCCGTTGCATTGATATGTGGTTCATGTCAAATTCAACATGTCCACTTTGACGTAATGCTGTCATGGCTGTTACTGATAGCAGCGTAATAATTGATATAAAAAAGCAGCAAAGTACAGGTCTGGAAGTGTTAAAGTCACCTATGCTGGACAGACTGAGATCACTGAGAAAAATCATTAGTGGAAGCCTGCATTGCGCTTGTTATGATATCGAGCAAGGTGGAACGGGAAAGAGTTGTTCAGTTACAGAATTTCTTTGTTAGATTAAATGATTTTTCTTTTCAAATTAAATTCGTTTGTTGATATTCTTGTTGCGCGCAATCAGCTTACTCCGCTCATGGCATAAAAAAAAATTGTTGTACTGTCTTGCAATTTACAAATACTTTACATTCACGACAATGTTGCGTAGTTCATTCTTAAGTAAGCTTGAATAGATAATGCCTCTATATGTTATCTCAATTTTAAATTAGATAACATTAAAAAATATATGTTAAAATCATATTGAGAAGAGAAAATAAAATCACAGGGACAATTTCATATGCATAAGATATTCATAATTATGATGATTCAAATTGAATATTGTTGTTAAACTTTAGAACGTAAAAAAACAGGATAAAGTAGTAATGTACACACTTGATTTATGCCTTTTTTTTAGTTTACATTAATATACACAAGACTTACAAGTGCATAATTCATATAGAATCAAACTGGAACCTGCAAACATGATGAGGGACAATTCATAAAATACAAAAGCATCCCATTTTGTGGCCACTAAACATTTTTATATCAACAAAACAACAATTAGAATCCATTCACTAGCGAATTATAGCCATTTCGAGGTTGAATAGCTTGACTTTGTTTAGACTAAAAAAATTATAATGTTGTGATGTTATCTATCAAATTTCTCATTAGAAACTTGAATAATGTTGTGATGTTATTTATCAAATTTCTCATCCAAAACTTGATATCAAAATATGTAATGACTTGTATTAACTTAATAAGAGATATGCTACTCCATTGAGCTTCACAATTCAACCAACCAAAGAGAAAGTTACAAATATAATTTACATGGTAGTATAGGAAAATATTTGAGATACAAGAGGATTTACATGATAATGCATAAAGTTTCCTAAATAAAAAATAATTGCTTTTATCAAACTTGGTAACTAGACGATATACTATACATGAATTCCTTAGTACGCGCTAAATCAGAAATATTGCATTGGACAATAAAAGGAAGAGTGCATGTGATGTGGGTCCTTAAGTTCGTTCGCTTATTGCAGAATGAAATTATATGTTTAGTAATTTAGGTTAACTGCTAAACTAAGGTTTGACAGTATAAATGGCATAATATGAATTGGGCGATTATTTACATGTGTCTAGGAAACAAAATATATAACTAAAAACAGAAAATGCTGAAAAAATTCCATTTTTAAAAAAATGGAATCACTTTGAAAATATGTGAATGAGCATACAAATGTTGATGGTATGCGGACAAAGTGGTAGAAAATAAGGGAATACAATATTGCATAGCAGAAAGAAACTAAAGAAAATTTCATTACAAATAAAATAAATTTGAAGAAGATGTATAAGTAGGACAAAAACTAAAACTAAAGGTAAGTATAGAACATCAGGGAAGGCAGAGGAAGTAGAAAAGAGATATCTAAGGTAACATATCAACAGTATAGGTCATGCTTTTATTAATTTACCATTCTGATTGCAAACTACCAAAAAATTGACTTAGATTTTGCTAAGCAAAATCTTAAGCAAAATGATACAGAAGCATAGTCCTGTATGGTTCTGCAATAGAATCCCTTCCATAATTATTAACTTGTATAGATTTACATTTAGCAGACTTTTAAATTTACATTCACGTTTTATTAGGAATATTCATAAATAGCGATATTCTTGAGAACAATTACAGTTTGTTTGAGGTTTTCAGAATAGAATAATGTTGTGATGTTATTTATCAAATTTCTCATCCAAAACTTGATATCAAAATATGTAATGACTTGTATTAACTTAATAAGAGATATGCTACTCCATTGAGCTTCACAATTCAACCAACCAAAGAGAAAGTTACAAATATAATTTACATGGTAGTATAGGAAAATATTTGAGATACAAGAGGATTTACATGATAATGCATAAAGTTTCCTAAATAAAAAATAATTGCTTTTATCAAACTTGGTAACTAGACGATATACTATACATGAATTCCTTAGTACGCGCTAAATCAGAAATATTGCATTGGACAATAAAAGGAAGAGTGCATGTGATGTGGGTCCTTAAGTTCGTTCGCTTATTGCAGAATGAAATTATATGTTTAGTAATTTAGGTTAACTGCTAAACTAAGGTTTGACAGTATAAATGGCATAATATGAATTGGGCGATTATTTACATGTGTCTAGGAAACAAAATATATAACTAAAAACAGAAAATGCTGAAAAAATTCCATTTTTAAAAAAATGGAATCACTTTGAAAATATGTGAATGAGCATACAAATGTTGATGGTATGCGGACAAAGTGGTAGAAAATAAGGGAATACAATATTGCATAGCAGAAAGAAACTAAAGAAAATTTCATTACAAATAAAATAAATTTGAAGAAGATGTATAAGTAGGACAAAAACTAAAACTAAAGGCAAGTATAGAACATCAGGGAAGGCAGAGGAAGTAGAAAAGAGATATCTAAGGTAACATATCAACAGTATAGGTCATGCTTTTATTAATTTACCATTCTGATTGCAAACTACCAAAAAATTGACTTAGATTTTGCTTAGCAAAATCTTAAGCAAAATGATACAGAAGCATAGTCCTGTATGGTTCTGCAATAGAATCCCTTCCATAATTATTAACTTGTATAGATTTACATTTAGCAGACTTTTAAATTTACATTCACGTTTTATTAGGAATATTCATAAATAGCGATATTCTTGAGAACAATTACAGTTTGTTTGAGGTTTTCAGAATAGAATAATGTTGTGATGTTATTTATCAAATTTCTCATCCAAAACTTGATATCAAAATATGTAATGACTTGTATTAACTTAATAAGAGATATGCTACTCCATTGAGCTTCACAATTCAACCAACCAAAGAGAAAGTTACAAATATAATTTACATGGTAGTATAGGAAAATATTTGAGATACAAGAGGATTTACATGATAATGCATAAAGTTTCCTAAATAAAAAATAATTGCTTTTATCAAACTTGGTAACTAGACGATATACTATACATGAATTCCTTAGTACGCGCTAAATCAGAAATATTGCATTGGACAATAAAAGGAAGAGTGCATGTGATGTGGGTCCTTAAGTTCGTTCGCTTATTGCAGAATGAAATTATATGTTTAGTAATTTAGGTTAACTGCTAAACTAAGGTTTGACAGTATAAATGGCATAATATGAATTGGGCGATTATTTACATGTGTCTAGGAAACAAAATATATAACTAAAAACAGAAAATGCTGAAAAAATTCCATTTTTAAAAAAATGGAATCACTTTGAAAATATGTGAATGAGCATACAAATGTTGATGGTATGCGGACAAAGTGGTAGAAAATAAGGGAATACAATATTGCATAGCAGAAAGAAACTAAAGAAAATTTCATTACAAATAAAATAAATTTGAAGAAGATGTATAAGTAGGACAAAAACTAAAACTAAAGGTAAGTATAGAACATCAGGGAAGGCAGAGGAAGTAGAAAAGAGATATCTAAGGTAACATATCAACAGTATAGGTCATGCTTTTATTAATTTACCATTCTGATTGCAAACTACCAAAAAATTGACTTAGATTTTGCTAAGCAAAATCTTAAGCAAAATGATACAGAAGCATAGTCCTGTATGGTTCTGCAATAGAATCCCTTCCATAATTATTAACTTGTATAGATTTACATTTAGCAGACTTTTAAATTTACATTCACGTTTTATTAGGAATATTCATAAATAGCGATATTCTTGAGAACAATTACAGTTTGTTTGAGGTTTTCAGAATAGAATAATGTTGTGATGTTATTTATCAAATTTCTCATCCAAAACTTGATATCAAAATATGTAATGACTTGTATTAACTTAATAAGAGATATGCTACTCCATTGAGCTTCACAATTCAACCAACCAAAGAGAAAGTTACAAATATAATTTACATGGTAGTATAGGAAAATATTTGAGATACAAGAGGATTTACATGATAATGCATAAAGTTTCCTAAATAAAAAATAATTGCTTTTATCAAACTTGGTAACTAGACGATATACTATACATGAATTCCTTAGTACGCGCTAAATCAGAAATATTGCATTGGACAATAAAAGGAAGAGTGCATGTGATGTGGGTCCTTAAGTTCGTTCGCTTATTGCAGAATGAAATTATATGTTTAGTAATTTAGGTTAACTGCTAAACTAAGGTTTGACAGTATAAATGGCATAATATGAATTGGGCGATTATTTACATGTGTCTAGGAAACAAAATATATAACTAAAAACAGAAAATGCTGAAAAAATTCCATTTTTAAAAAAATGGAATCACTTTGAAAATATGTGAATGAGCATACAAATGTTGATGGTATGCGGACAAAGTGGTAGAAAATAAGGGAATACAATATTGCATAGCAGAAAGAAACTAAAGAAAATTTCATTACAAATAAAATAAATTTGAAGAAGATGTATAAGTAGGACAAAAACTAAAACTAAAGGTAAGTATAGAACATCAGGGAAGGCAGAGGAAGTAGAAAAGAGATATCTAAGGTAACATATCAACAGTATAGGTCATGCTTTTATTAATTTACCATTCTGATTGCAAACTACCAAAAAATTGACTTAGATTTTGCTAAGCAAAATCTTAAGCAAAATGATACAGAAGCATAGTCCTGTATGGTTCTGCAATAGAATCCCTTCCATAATTATTAACTTGTATAGATTTACATTTAGCAGACTTTTAAATTTACATTCACGTTTTATTAGGAATATTCATAAATAGCGATATTCTTGAGAACAATTACAGTTTGTTTGAGGTTTTCAGAATAGAATAATGTTGTGATGTTATTTATCAAATTTCTCATCCAAAACTTGATATCAAAATATGTAATGACTTGTATTAACTTAATAAGAGATATGCTACTCCATTGAGCTTCACAATTCAACCAACCAAAGAGAAAGTTACAAATATAATTTACATGGTAGTATAGGAAAATATTTGAGATACAAGAGGATTTACATGATAATGCATAAAGTTTCCTAAATAAAAAATAATTGCTTTTATCAAACTTGGTAACTAGACGATATACTATACATGAATTCCTTAGTACGCGCTAAATCAGAAATATTGCATTGGACAATAAAAGGAAGAGTGCATGTGATGTGGGTCCTTAAGTTCGTTCGCTTATTGCAGAATGAAATTATATGTTTAGTAATTTAGGTTAACTGCTAAACTAAGGTTTGACAGTATAAATGGCATAATATGAATTGGGCGATTATTTACATGTGTCTAGGAAACAAAATATATAACTAAAAACAGAAAATGCTGAAAAAATTCCATTTTTAAAAAAATGGAATCACTTTGAAAATATGTGAATGAGCATACAAATGTTGATGGTATGCGGACAAAGTGGTAGAAAATAAGGGAATACAATATTGCATAGCAGAAAGAAACTAAAGAAAATTTCATTACAAATAAAATAAATTTGAAGAAGATGTATAAGTAGGACAAAAACTAAAACTAAAGGCAAGTATAGAACATCAGGGAAGGCAGAGGAAGTAGAAAAGAGATATCTAAGGTAACATATCAACAGTATAGGTCATGCTTTTATTAATTTACCATTCTGATTGCAAACTACCAAAAAATTGACTTAGATTTTGCTTAGCAAAATCTTAAGCAAAATGATACAGAAGCATAGTCCTGTATGGTTCTGCAATAGAATCCCTTCCATAATTATTAACTTGTATAGATTTACATTTAGCAGACTTTTAAATTTACATTCACGTTTTATTAGGAATATTCATAAATAGCGATATTCTTGAGAACAATTACAGTTTGTTTGAGGTTTTCAGAATAGAATAATGTTGTGATGTTATTTATCAAATTTCTCATCCAAAACTTGATATCAAAATATGTAATGACTTGTATTAACTTAATAAGAGATATGCTACTCCATTGAGCTTCACAATTCAACCAACCAAAGAGAAAGTTACAAATATAATTTACATGGTAGTATAGGAAAATATTTGAGATACAAGAGGATTTACATGATAATGCATAAAGTTTCCTAAATAAAAAATAATTGCTTTTATCAAACTTGGTAACTAGACGATATACTATACATGAATTCCTTAGTACGCGCTAAATCAGAAATATTGCATTGGACAATAAAAGGAAGAGTGCATGTGATGTGGGTCCTTAAGTTCGTTCGCTTATTGCAGAATGAAATTATATGTTTAGTAATTTAGGTTAACTGCTAAACTAAGGTTTGACAGTATAAATGGCATAATATGAATTGGGCGATTATTTACATGTGTCTAGGAAACAAAATATATAACTAAAAACAGAAAATGCTGAAAAAATTCCATTTTTAAAAAAATGGAATCACTTTGAAAATATGTGAATGAGCATACAAATGTTGATGGTATGCGGACAAAGTGGTAGAAAATAAGGGAATACAATATTGCATAGCAGAAAGAAACTAAAGAAAATTTCATTACAAATAAAATAAATTTGAAGAAGATGTATAAGTAGGACAAAAACTAAAACTAAAGGTAAGTATAGAACATCAGGGAAGGCAGAGGAAGTAGAAAAGAGATATCTAAGGTAACATATCAACAGTATAGGTCATGCTTTTATTAATTTACCATTCTGATTGCAAACTACCAAAAAATTGACTTAGATTTTGCTAAGCAAAATCTTAAGCAAAATGATACAGAAGCATAGTCCTGTATGGTTCTGCAATAGAATCCCTTCCATAATTATTAACTTGTATAGATTTACATTTAGCAGACTTTTAAATTTACATTCACGTTTTATTAGGAATATTCATAAATAGCGATATTCTTGAGAACAATTACAGTTTGTTTGAGGTTTTCAGAATAGAATAATGTTGTGATGTTATTTATCAAATTTCTCATCCAAAACTTGATATCAAAATATGTAATGACTTGTATTAACTTAATAAGAGATATGCTACTCCATTGAGCTTCACAATTCAACCAACCAAAGAGAAAGTTACAAATATAATTTACATGGTAGTATAGGAAAATATTTGAGATACAAGAGGATTTACATGATAATGCATAAAGTTTCCTAAATAAAAAATAATTGCTTTTATCAAACTTGGTAACTAGACGATATACTATACATGAATTCCTTAGTACGCGCTAAATCAGAAATATTGCATTGGACAATAAAAGGAAGAGTGCATGTGATGTGGGTCCTTAAGTTCGTTCGCTTATTGCAGAATGAAATTATATGTTTAGTAATTTAGGTTAACTGCTAAACTAAGGTTTGACAGTATAAATGGCATAATATGAATTGGGCGATTATTTACATGTGTCTAGGAAACAAAATATATAACTAAAAACAGAAAATGCTGAAAAAATTCCATTTTTAAAAAAATGGAATCACTTTGAAAATATGTGAATGAGCATACAAATGTTGATGGTATGCGGACAAAGTGGTAGAAAATAAGGGAATACAATATTGCATAGCAGAAAGAAACTAAAGAAAATTTCATTACAAATAAAATAAATTTGAAGAAGATGTATAAGTAGGACAAAAACTAAAACTAAAGGTAAGTATAGAACATCAGGGAAGGCAGAGGAAGTAGAAAAGAGATATCTAAGGTAACATATCAACAGTATAGGTCATGCTTTTATTAATTTACCATTCTGATTGCAAACTACCAAAAAATTGACTTAGATTTTGCTAAGCAAAATCTTAAGCAAAATGATACAGAAGCATAGTCCTGTATGGTTCTGCAATAGAATCCCTTCCATAATTATTAACTTGTATAGATTTACATTTAGCAGACTTTTAAATTTACATTCACGTTTTATTAGGAATATTCATAAATAGCGATATTCTTGAGAACAATTACAGTTTGTTTGAGGTTTTCAGAATATCATTATCTGATATTTTTCTCCACAGTAATGAGTTAAGAATACATATTGTTCTGTTCATATTGTTTGAGGTAGCTAAGGTAAACCGCTATACGATAATACAAATATAGTAATCTTGATATGTCCTTTATTGTTTTACTTGCTTTTCTATACAGTTCTACGTGATCAATATAACTATAGTATAGCTACTATAAATTAGATCTATGCAGTCTGTTTATATTTTGAATGATATGAATAAAGTAATATCATTTTTGTATTTTCTATGCAGTAATATTTCAGAACCTTGATGTTATTATACTATTAGAATAAATATCTCACTTCCTCAACCTATAAATACATTTTCTATACATTTAGCTAAACTTTGTGTAGATACAACAAAAACAGTAAGAGTTTGCAAAAGTTGATCTTTGGAAAGTAAACCATAGAACAAAATGATAAATTAAGCAAATCATTGATTGAAGCTTGAAATTATAAACAATATCCAAAGGATCTTTAATTAAAGCTTTAAATCAGTAAACACTATGTTATGAAAAGAATTGAAATTAGTAGCAATGTAGCTTTACCATAGAAAGAAGCAATGTAGCTTTACCATAGAAAGAAGCAATGTAGCTTTACCATAGAAAGAAAAGATAAATATTTTGTCCCCGGATAAATCTACAGACAAAACATCTAGGAAACATCTCATACCCTTGAGGTGTGTATAGCTCAGTTCCTGAATTCTTTCCATATTAAAATTCAATCTTTTTATTATTTCAACAAACCGACATTAACCATGAAAACTAAAATATTAGTATATGAACAATAAACTAGAAACACTAAACATCAGTTTCTAAAATACCAAGGATATTTTATTTATGAAAAGTGCAGATGGGAACTTTGGTAAAATTTGATATTCTGAAATCTACACACAGACCAAAACAAACTTACTCTCATGTTGATCCTAAATTTGATCTAAAATCACAATTTCATATCTACTATCTATCATGCATGCAACTAAGAATTCAATTCCAAATAAGGAAAAAGACACCTGTAGCGAAATTTCTCAACACCAAATTTGGCTGTTAACTGATTGCTGTCCAACTTTTTAATTTTGGCAGAAATACTAGTTTAGTCATGCACACTTAATCTAACTCTTTAAGTAAAAATATTGATTAAAATTAAGCCATCCACAATTCGATAATTAAATAACTAAACAAAAGAAAACAATGAAATCCAGCATGGAATAAAAAATTCGAAAATGAGTAGTGAATTAAATTTTAGGAATTCAAATTTTTCTAAAATCAAAAGTGAAAGAAGCTTACCTGCGAGTTAGCAGGGATGAACTGTTGGCAAGGTGGCGATAAGAAGCTATCGGCGACTAGAAAGTTGAGGAAATTTCGGGTTTTTTCCTATTGATTTGAAGTAAAGAAAATTGTAGTCTATCATCTTGTTGTTCCTTGGCTTAGGATAGTAAGGAATTATCATGCGAAGCCAGAGGCAGAACAAAACTTCATGGTATCAAAACAAAGGGAAAGGGGGATCGATTTAGGGTTTCTCTTGTTTTTTTGTTTGCCTAAGGAGATGAAGTAACAAAATAAGTCATGGCCGCCAAAATAATAAAGGTTAATTCTATTTCAACCCATGTTTTTAGGTAGTAGCCCCAGGAAAAAAAAAAAACAAACAAACAAACAAACGTATACCCTTATAATTAGTAAGTAGCCCCCCATATTTTCCAAACTTACCCCTCCCTTCACGTTGCTCTCCTTCTCACGAAAAACATTTCAACCCAAATCTTTTCCATCGCAAATCATTTCCACGCAAAGCAATTCCATCGCAAATCATTTCTCACTCAATTCGATCGAATTCATCAGAAAAACGAGCAAAAAATGTACGCTCCATTATACTTTTAGAGTTTTGAAGTTCGGGTTTTGAAGTTCTGCCAACTGCGTGGTATACAGGCAGACCACGTACAGATACTTCGTGGTTTGTTCATTCTCCACGTATGACGTATACGTGGATCATTATGTATCCCCACTTTTTCGTTACTAGGTTCTTGCAATTTCCTAGTAGGAATCCCCCGTGGTTTTATACAAAATCACTCAATTCGTTGTGCATCGGCTGTACTTGAAAAGTAAAAAAAAAAAAAAAAAAGCTCAATTTTTTTATTTTTCTTCAGTTATCTGCTGTAATTGCGATGAGGAATCATCTTCTCCTTCAAAATCCATTGTATTCTTGTTTGCAAATGAATTTTTCCTTCGGTGATTTGAAATTTAGGGTTTTGAAGCTTTTAACAAACAGTAGAAAATTACGTTATACTGAGATTAGATGAGAAGATAACTTCTTAAGGGTAGTTTGGTCATTAAAATTTTAATTTTTTAAGGGGGGCTACTAACTAAAAAAATGTGTTGAAATAGAATTTGCCAATAATAAAATGCCCGCTCTTGGTAAATTTTAGGATGCGGCATGTATAGCGTTTTCTGTTATATTTTATCTACGGATGTGGCTTATACAGCGATTCACGTTTTTCTTATTTTCTTAATACGTGCAAGGATAGCGATCGCTATTTATCTTGGAATTTCAATGCTATTAATACCCTATTTTCTTGTAGTGAATCCTACATAAACTCATTATGGCTGCTTACATGAGCAAATACCATTCACAATATGGCTTATCTTTACTTTTGTGTTAGTAATTGGAATTCAGGTAACATTAACTGCAAATTTCTATATGAAAAAGAAGTTTACTAAGGTCCCAGGACTAACATAATGACTGACACTTGCAAACCTGCTAGACATGATTAAAAAGAAAATCAAGACCCAAACCATACAACTGACTCAAACCCTATCAAGATCCAAAATTAGGCACACCACATGGAGAATGATAGATACCATAAAAACATACTTCAAACTGATACCCCATAGACAGCCTAAAGAAGGCAACATTAAACATGAAATAACATTATTGTGTAATGGAATTATATGTATTAGTCCGTCCAAAACATCCCGGAAATGACCAAATGCTAAGATTAAACAAACGTGGCGTATTGGAAAATCATGCAATGCACGAAACAGATGATACCTAACATCTGGCAATCGAACTGGGCTGGATGGATTATCACCCAGTATGCTCTTCATAATTTGAATGAATGATAAATTAGGAGCCAAGATTTAAAAAATTCCAGTATGACGAGGCTATAGAGTTTAATATAGCAGTTTCACAATTCATTACATATATTAAGAAATTCCATAGTGGTACATTTTTTAAGTTTGATGAGAAACAAAATTATCAATTCTGACCGTTCAGATACTTCTGAAATCACTACGGTATACTCGGAAAATAATATTCTATTTATGTCCAAATCAACGGATATCATGTTACTATAAACGATACTTATTTTAATCACTACAGTATGCTCAAATTCATGCAAGACCACGCTTTTCAGTGTGCGAAGAAGGCGCATGGCAGGATGGAGAAGTTCAGTGCAAGGCAACTTGCACACGATGTCAAGAAGGTGATTTCAACTTTGAATTGTATTTAAAGCGTGTTTTGTAAAGATAGTTAATGCATTTTTTTCAATGAAAGAATGAGTTTGAAATATGATGATGGTTTTGTGAATGAGTGCAGGAGTTTGACAGAGAGTATGGCCCGACTTGGCATTGCATTGTAGGCACCATCTTTGGGTTGTTTGCCACATGCTCCAAAGGTTGTTTTGTTTGTTTTTCCATTGAGAGCAAGTTGATTGTATTGCAGTTTAAAACAGCTACTAGATTGAAAGAATAGTTCTTGATTGTCCAGTGACGTAACTGATTTATTTTTTATGTAATTTTGTACTTTTTTTTAACACAAATACAATTAAAACATGGTGTGTCTGCTAGTTTCCTTTAAGGATTTTGATTATTTTATATTTGAACAAGTTCCTATTTGTAATTTGCTTAACATTGAGCAGTTGAAACAACAGGAATCAAAAATGGGACAACCTGTCCCTAAACCATTAAAAATTGTGGTGTTGAACTTGAAACAATGACTGTCGAGAATGAAACTTGCTAAGATTAAGATTTTTGAAATTCTAAATAAACTGTTTTTTCAATCCTTCTTTACATAAGAAACTATTTTCAACCTATAAAACCACAACACCTTGAATTCACCACGGATGACCAACGAAAAAGAACAAGTCAACACCAAAGATTATGCACTTTGTTGAGTTGACAACGAAGTAGATATCATTGAATTGATGCATAAAAGAATCGCAAGTAGCCTTTATTGCATGTATCTTCTCCAATTAAAATTACCATGTATACTGACGCTAACAATGTAGCTTAGGTATACCAGAAAATTATCATGTATCTTCTCTAGATAAATCATCATAGAAAGGGAAATAAAACCCATTAAATAAACATGTTGCTACCTCGCCTGCTAACATGTTTGCCAAGTGCGAAGAAAGTTAGCTTTAGAATTTTACTCGTGAAACTGATAAAACGAATGACAATACACCTACTTGCAAGCATAATAACATTTTAAAATAAGGAATTTTAGAAACTGTTAACAGAACTAATCATGTATTAATATTATCCATACCCATATAACTTTATAGTTAACTTTTTGCAATGTTTTGATGCTTAATACTCCCCACACAAACAAGATTAAAAAACAGTTACAATACACAACTGTCACTTACCCTTGCATTTAATTGGACGCATTCATCGGACTCAGTTTATGAATATGGCTTTCCCAAAAAAAAAAAAAAAAAAAAAAAAAAAAAATGCGGGAATAGACCTCACTTGAAATATATACGAATGTTGATCTCTTTTTCGAAGCAATACCTGCGCATTAAATTTGTAAACAATTATAATTATTATTTTGAATTTGTACACATTCTATAAACTGTGTATGCTATATTTTCAAAATGTGCATATATTGGCTTAAAAAGGGGTCTATCCTAGTTCTAAGTTTCAGACAAAGAATATTTGCGAAATAATTTTCCAAGGGAGGCTGCTGCGCATATAATCAACTCTTCAAAAATCTGCTATGAAATTCGGACCACAGAAGGAAGCATCTACACTAAAGTTTTGCATCTTTGTAACCAAAGAAAAAAAGGAGCTGAGACTGTCTCATAGTCTTAGGCAAGAAGAAGAAGCAAAAAATATGAGCAGCCAAGCAAACCATCCCACCCAACCAATATCCAAAATATAGAAAATAAAAACCAAATGATGATTGTTAACATATATATCAACCCCTATCTTTTGACTTGAGGCTTACTCACCCTGCATAGCTGATCTACAATAAGCAACATAAACCACACACCTTCCTCTCACAAGTGAGAGGTTCACAGTACACCTAAAAATGCATTATAGCAGCTCTATGCGTAGTACGGACAAACCTAATGACGTACCAATGCTTCTAAAGTATAACAATAAGATCCAGTACAAATTTTAGATAGTAGCAAGCTTTCAGAAAAACAACGTGAAATTCAGGTCGGAAGTAGACTTGTCGCAAAAAAAAAAAAAAAAAAAAAAAAAAAAAAAAAAAAAAAACTCAAATTGAACACAGCTTGGCAAATCTGAAAGGAGCTGATACTGGAGATCGGGGGAAAACAGTTTGGCAACAGCAGATCAGATTAACTGGAAAAAGAAAAATAATTGAACCTGACGTGAATCGAACACGCAACCTTCTGATCTGGAGTCAGACGCGCTACCATTGCGCCACAGATCCATTTGTACGGTCGATTCGAACTGAAGTTTTTTGTAGCAATGCGGAAGAAAGCGGATAACCGAAATAGAAGATACTAGATATAATCTATTTACAGAGAGTTAATTGCATGTTTGGGGAAGAAGGATTACATGAACTGAGGTTAACGTAATGGGATAAAACGATCAGGGTTCTTGGTTTATGGAAAAAATGTAAGTAAATGTAACAAATAGTTAGTAAATAATCCAACCTTTCTTCTCGACATATTAGTTAAATCAAATCAGAATGTTTAACCTTTACATCTTGTCCTCCAAGCATCCCAGCAGTTGAAGTGATATTCTGTGGTTTAGAAATTAGAACGGGGGAAAGTTTGGAAATGCGGAGAACTGACGCAAACGCCCAAATAATAAGAGCATCGGGAATGATTGAGTTCAAACGATCCCAGCAGTGGTAATGCTATGAAAAATGGGGACGATCCTGGCTATTTCCATTGAACTGGCGCTCCAGCATTATGAGCTGGAGCAAGAGTTCGAAGGAAAAGTGGGGATCGTCCCCACTTAATTTTTAAAGTGGGGATCGGTAAACAATGAAATGAATCTTGTTTAAAGGGTAAACGGTTTTCATTTTGCCATTTATCCCAAAAGGGATTTCATTTCACCGTTTATTTTTTTTCCCTCTTTTTTTATCAAACAAAACTCGGATCTTGACTTTGTAGTTGTTTCTTTTCTGCTTTTATATTTTTGGTTAATTCTTAAGTGGTTTAGGTTTTTATGTTTATTTTTAAACATGTAAAGTATTAAAAATATTAAAACTTTTCTATTCTAATGAATTATGTTGAATGGTGTGGAAATTAAATATGGTAAACTCTATGAAAAACAAATATGCTAACTTCAATGTGGCTTGATAGTCGTTACATTTTTATGGGAATTAAATACGTTATGTTGTAAGGAAATTAACTACATTAAATTATAGGGAAATGAAATATGTTAGATTATACGGAGATTACTGATGTTAGGTTGTATGGAAATTAAACATGTACGAGAATTAAATACTAGGATTTTGTATGAAACTTGCATAGTTGATCATTTAGGCATCCACAAACCAATTAAGTTGCTTATTTTACGTATACATAATGTAAACATGAAAAACAAAATACGGTGACTCGAGTTCGAAAACAAAAACAAACCATACAAAGGAAATTTAAAACAAACTAGAAAACACACTTAATCATGCAAATTGAAAACAACCTAGAAAACTAAAGTTCGAAACAAATACTGCATAAAGGAACTCGATGAATTTTTCTATATTTCAGAACTTCCCACTTCGTCTTGATACCTTTGATGTCGTACTCTCATAATGCTTTGTTGTTTGGCTAAAACAAAATCTAAAACCTCTCCAGAAAGATGAGAAACATCTCTCGCTAGAAACTCGTTTTCTTCTTTCTCACGTAAACGTCTTTCACGTGTCTTTTTCAATTCATTTCTCTCTCGGATAGCTAGTGTTCTTTCTGCATCCTGTTGAAGTTTCAATTCGGTCCTCTTTTGAAAAGCTTGTGTTCTTTCTGCATCCTGTTGAACTTGTAATTCTAAGACTCTTAATTTTTGCTCCTTCAGCTTCATTCTTTCGTGTTTGCTTGATGTGGATTCCAATGAAAAATCACTAGGTAGTGAAGTTAGTCTTTCACCTTGGACAATCAAATCGCTTACTTCCTTGTTTTTCAACAATGAACGCTTACTGGCTTTTATTCCTTCGGGACGACTATCAATTCCTCCGTACATCATTCCGGAATTTTGAGAGAGTGGACTACTATTATTTCCATCACCATCTACCGATATGGGAGATCCGCCCGAATTGGTTGGGGATGAATCCATACATAGTCTTGAAGCTACGTTTCTTAAGTTTGATGCTTCAATATCTTCTTCCTCAACCTCAATCGGTTCGGATAGAGTTGCACATCGAGGCAGTAAGGAAAGAACCTGAAAAGCTTCGTGAGCAATAAATTCAGTATTAAATGTATCACGATAAATTTTATTGTAATCTTCCGTCAAGTCTGTGGGTGTTTACCCACTCCTCAGTCTGTCTCTTCTTTGTGCTATTATACCTTTGTACATTGTACACATAGTACTCAAATTATACTATGTCGTCTTTGTGCTATCAAATGATCGTTTGGTGGTGCATTCAGGATCCCCGTTGTATAGCTCGTTGACTCGAGTGAAGAAGAACTTCCCAGTGGACCGACCCGCTGGAACGACGGATGCTGCTGCATAAGCATTGGCTAATACCTTATAGTCATGGGCTTTCCACGTCTTGCCACCCTGTGAGCTTGCATCCACAGAACTCCCAATTTGAGAAATCCTAGGCTTTCGTTTGGTGTTTACCTTTTTTCCCTTCCCTTGAATTTTCTCGTTTGAAACTGGATTTGCGTCTTGTGTTATTTCAGTAGGTATAAGCGTAGGTTGCGACCTAAACATGCTTGGGTTTGTAGGAAAAGGGTTGTACATGTTCCCATACTGTTGTGGGAAATTGAATTGGTTGAGGAAGTGGCTTTGTTGTGGAGTAAGAAACGGCATTGGATTTGATTGTGGATTAAGAATCTGCATAGGATTTGAATGTGGAGCTTCAGATTGTGAGAGCAAATTAGTAAAGTTTGCGAGGCTATCATCATACAAGCCAGCATTATTGTTGTTGTTTGAATCTTCCATTAAAAGTTGTTTTAGTATTTAGTGTAGATAGTTTTTTGCAAGTGATGAACGATCCACATTGTATACCCGATATATATAAACACTCTTGTTGCTTTTTATTATTTCGAAAACTTAATAGTCTTATGCTATAAGTGTATTGTCTAGTCTAGGCTTATCAACTTCCTAGAAATTGTTCATTTTTATTGAATGCATGACACAGCTTTTATCGGATGTAGTGAATGCATGGCACAACTTTATCGATTTTTGTGATCGAATGACACAACTTTATCGGGTCTAGTGAAAGCGTGCATTACACAGCTTTATCGGTTTTTGTGAATGCATGCATGCCACAGCTTTATCGGTTCTTGTGAATGCATGCCATAGCTTTATTGGTTTTTGTGAAAGCATGCCACAACTTTATTGGCTTTTGTGAATGCATGACACATCTTACTGAGTTAGCTGTTGCATGTACTCCTTTTTTTGGCTTATATAAAATGGCATATATTTACTTAACGTTTTATTTCAAGATGACCTATGAATCATGGACACCATCGGATTTGCTTGTACTGGTCAAAGCTTACGTTCAGGAAAATATAGTTCACATGGAAGAAGAAATTGATCAAGATATGTAGGTGACTCTCAATGAAGCGTACAACAATCATTCAGATTTCAGAGCAACACAAAGTGTACAAGCAACGAGAAGTGTGTTCACCTTGTTCACCGGAGATTGCAAGAGATATCGTAAAATAATGAACGAAGTTAAGGAGGAGGACATTTTCACGCTGACGCGATCAACGTATGACTCATGATACCTCTTCCGGTATCGTTCATATTTCAAAGGGCATGCTGCTTTCGATTTATGGTTACACTATATGATTCAATTTGAGTAAGAAGTTTAAGCTAGTCGGGTACCTTTGTTTTATCTACTTAACTCTATCGTTGTATTCTCTAGTGTTAGTTTGCATCTATGTATTGAATTAATGATCTGGATTATGAAAAACAAGGAGTATTTATAAAAACTGATACGATAGCATACAGCTGAACATCTACCATATATGAAGGAAGAACTGATACGATAACATACAACAATAACTAGTACCAAATTATAAATAGGAACAGTGCTGCAAGGGGAAATAATAAGCCTAGTTTGGCCTGCCAAAATTCAATCCATTAAGTTGATCCTTCAGCCTACTAACTTCTTTTTGCCACCTAATAGATTGATTTTGCAACCTTGTTAGTTGATACTGCAATTCATTTGCGTAGGTGGCCGCCCGTTGTGAAAACGGTCCGTCAATCCACTCCCAAAATGGACATCCAGTAGGGTTGGCATTGCATCTGAAATAATGTCGACCAATATGATTGCCTCTTATAATAACATCTTCAACAGCTGCATATCCACACTCACATATTTTAATTGGCGAATTTACTTCCTGTTCAATTTCTTGTTCAACATTTAAGTCGTGCTGGCATTCAGGAACACGTCGACGGTGTCGACTATTCCATTCTGCATGCCTTCTTAGTTCCCTCTCTTGCCTTCGGAGTTCTTCTTGCTCTCGTTCATGCTCTCTCAAGTCTTCGTAGTGCCTTTCTTGTATTTCAATGTAGAAATCTATACTTGTTTCAGGGGAAGGTGGGTTGGACGGCCGCGGGTGGTCCATTGGATTTTCATAGTCGTAGGATGATGGAAGTGAAAGGTGACTGTGGTACTCCATTGTTGAATTAGTTGTATGGTTGCTTGAGTATGTATATCGTTGTGAAGTTGGTATAAATAAAAAGTGAAAGTAAGTTTCTATATATAGACTGTAGTCGAATACCGCACAAATAGCAAAAGGTCACGGGTCATCAACAATTGATTGGACAATACACTACAGCTTTTAATAAGGAAAATAGTGAACAGTGCGCTATAGGGAACAGTTGGCTACAGTGAACAGTCGGACAAAGTGGTACACATTACACGAGGCAACAGAACAGATTTTAATAAATAACAGAGTGAACAATATGCTACAATGAACAGTATGTTACAGTGACCAAGCGGAGACAGTGATACACATTTCACGAGGCAATATTCCACTAAACGATAATAAACCAAAGTACATAAGAGAAGACACTGTAGTTATACAGATCAATTGAAACCATCATTGATTACCTTTCAATTGCCATAAATGCTCGACTAGATCTTCTTGTAGATTGTGATGTATCTCCCTTGATCTAATCTTCCGCAGCCTACGTAAGAAAAACTCAATAGTTGCTGGATTTCTATCAGCAACAACTGTAACTGCATTATCCGGATCATACCCTAAATAAGATAGGAACGACCCTCGTTCTTCTTCAGTAATCATATTGTGTAATATAATACATGCTCGCATCACATTACTTAATACTTGGGGCTTAAACAATTTAATGGGATTTTTCACAATAGCAAACTGGGCTTGTAGCACCCAGAAAGCACGCTCAACGTCCTTTCTTACCGCCTCCTGTCTTTTTGCAAAATATTTTTCTTTCTCCGTCTTCGGATATGAAATTGTTTGGACTAGGGTTCCCCAAGACGGATATATACCGTCTGCTAAATAATACCCCATGTCATATGTTTTTCCTCTAATTGTAAAATCGCATGTCGGGGCCTTTCCATGTGCGAGGTTTTTAAATAAATGTGATTGATGTAACACATTTATATCGTTCATAGAACCAGGACAGCCGAAGAAAACATGCCAAAACCAGATATCATGAGAGGCAACTAGTTTTATCAAAATATTTTGTGAAGAATTAGGATGAAAATTTGCATATTTGAAAAGATAAAAATAGACTTTTATCAAAATGAACTAGTTTTGAACTAGAATTATAATCCCATTTATTTTTAAAAATAAATAAAGTGGATTTGAAATGGTTTTGAAAATAACCAGAATTTCCAATATATAAAGTGGAAATGGATTTAAATCGAAATTGTCTTTGGAATATTTCGATGTTGGATTTCGTGATTATACAAATAGTGTTATGGAAATTTGAAAGATATATTTATATCGTTATTTCCAATACGATATTTGTTGGTCATAGAATTTGATATTGAATATAAGCCGATATATTTTCTATTCAGAGCCTTGTATTTAATATCAAATGTGATTTGGGTTTGTCGTGAATGGTGTCTTCATTAACACTGTTTTTAAACCCAATTGAGAAAAAGATTAACTCGTTTTATTTTAGATTTAATGAAGTGTACCAATTAAATGGTATTTAATTGGAATTGGAGTTGAATTGATTTTTGGGTTTTATTGTGAACAGTGTTTTTAAATAACACTTGTTCTATAACCCGATAATTAATGGAATGTGAATTGGGTTTATCGTGAACCGTGTTTTAAATGACATTGGTTCTTTAACCCAGTTAAAGACAGGATGTGATTTCCCAAGTTAAACAATCATTACTATTGATTTTTGGGAAGATTAAAACCAAGTGGAGTTCTAATGAATCTTTAATTAGATTGAAATGATCGAGAATGGAGTACCACCAGTTTTGCTCCAGGCGATAGTTAAATCTTTAGTTAGATTTAAACATGAAATGGTAATTGAATTTACCGTTAACACTGTGGTGTTAGATATGAAGCATTACTAGTTTTACTTCATGGGATGAATAGGTTGGGATTGGGAAATAAAATAAATGATTATTTCGGTGTGGTTCGCTAATCCCGACTAGTTTTAATTAATATTCAAAAGAAGATTGAAGAATAAATTTAAAGAATTTATCTTTGATATAATTAGTGGGAACCTTTCCCAAAGTATAAGAATATTTGAATAAAGGAATATTCTGAATTGGAATGAGGCGTATGTTGTGTTTGTGTAACACTTGTTTATTATATACGCGAGTTATTCAGAAAGACCGGGTTTATCCCATTCTGAATAACTAATTCGACGTGGTGTCGAGGATGAAGACGGTGGTTGAAGACCGGAGGTCTTCACATCATTTGAGTGATTACTGATGATCTTGATTGGGTTGTACACCCAAAAGGAGGGAATCAGTTGGTGATCGTCCAAACGTACTTGGAGATCGATGGATATGCGAGGTACAAGGTGCCTCCGGTTTTTTTCAGACCCAGAACGAACTTGTAAATGGACTGTGTGTCTGACATTGGATTTTATTCTATGTGATTGATTTCTATTAAATATATATCTTTTTGGCGACGGAGAATTTATTCTCTTGCTTAATGCCCTTCTCTGAGACATACGAGCTTAGAGGTTATATATTGATGGATATCAATCGCATGGAGTGAATTGCCTGTGTGGCATGCCAAAGTGGCAAATGATTAAGGCTTCTGTTGAAAAGCACAGTCTTATGGTTGATGATCAAAGCACCGCCTGTGTGGCATAGCTTTGTGTAACGTTGATTCGCGAGCCTCACACCCCGGTTGTGAACCAGAAACGGGAGAGGACCTCAGGGAGGGCATGCGTTTCCTTCTAGCTAGGGTGGTGTCAGTGACCTACCAGCCCTAACATTTATATTATTTTTATCTGTGTGGTTGTTGCTGTTGCGAGGCGCCTCAGATATATCGGTGACTGTGTAGAGCCGATGGAGTCATATGGCTCATTTACGCCCCAAAGGGCGGGGAAACGTAGTGTTCAGGCATAATAATCCACATCGGCGGATCGGCCCTGACGATCCAAGGGGCAGTTACGGCTGTTCCTGAGGCTCGGGCTAGACAATCTCGAATCGGTAGAGGACTATCTTTTGTCTCGGTTCACAGATGGAAATCCAACTTCCAATACGTGACTTTGCGGTTTTATTTGTAGAGCCTAGTATGGCGACATAGTGGTATGGGGCACTCATGCCGTCTATGATTGATACTTATGATTGAAATTGTTTTATACACTATGCACTTATAATTGTATCAAATGATTTGTATTTAGAGTATCAAGCATTCTTTGGCTATTATAAGGTAAAAACCCTATCCTCCGGCTTGCGTTGCATTGTGTGATGGGACCTGGGTCTTATAATAGCTTCATTTTTCTTTATTTAGCATTGCGCTGTTGTTTTATGCACTGGTATTCATGGGAGGAAATCCGTTCCGTGTTACACGGCGTGGTCCCTTGATTTACCTAACTTTAAAATAAAGATTAATAACTGTATTAGTTCTCACACCAGTCACATGACTGACCCGAGGTTTATTGTTTTAACCTAAACTCTGGGTGCCCTTATTTTGACACGGGCAGCTAGTAGTTTTGGTTTTGCAGATTTATATTCACAGGATCTTGGTTTACAGCTGGAACGATACTCGGAAACTCTGTATCCGTGTATTACTTTCAGTTATGTTTTGTATTATTTTTCCGCTGCTATGTAATGTATTGTAATCTCTAATATTTTTCTGTGTAATATTCATTCATACTTTGTATATTCTTGTATTCTGATGGAATTGTTGTAATATACAATGAAATGTTCTTCTATTTGCGTTCTGATCTGTCTAGTCCTCAAAGTATCCACTCTTTCCTTATTGGGGAAGTTACGAGTCCTTACAATCGATCCTTTTAATCCTTTCAAATTGGTTCTACGGACAATCGAATAATAGAAAAACGTGTAGATCGGTGACTTAAGCCATTGATTTTTATGTAAATGAAAGGTTGGATGTTTATTTGATGCAATAGATTAGATTGCTCTTTTGTACGGCGTAGCCATTGTCATTGGAAGGCATAAGAGATTCCGACGCTCCACCTTTTATTAGATACAATGAAGTTACTCAGACCGGCTCCTCAGTTTGTCGATATGTGCGAAAGAGACAAATATTTTGGAGGACCCACATTATAGCTGCTGAAATTACATGTTTACCCCCGTGAATTAAACGAATAATACTCAATCACATTTTTTGACCGAATAATAATCGATATGTCTAGCAAAGTTTTATTAGATAGGGCGTACGCAGATTATATTGCAATTATTATTTATTAAATAAACGACTATTGAATTTTTAATATTCATTACTTAAAGTGTAATTACCGTTTATTAATTATTAATTGCTAATTATTTATATTTCAAACTAATTAAACAAGTGTTAAAGTGATTTTACAAGGAACAATGCTACAATATGCAAGCGAAATCTTCATTCCAAAAACGAAATTGCTAGAATAGGATTTTTTTTTGTGATGCATCATTGCAGTACTCAACGTAATTTTAATAAAAAGTTGAAATGATAGGAGGAAAATATAGGCGTCAATTGGAAAAACTTTCCCTCCAACATGTGCATATGTAACACCTTTTACTTACATATAATTATTGGTAGATAATCATCTTTCCAAAATGTTATAATATCGACAATATTTACCTACCAATAAATCTTACCATTGAGTATTTGTAGGAAATGGTTATCTTTACCTACCTACCTATATATATATATATATATATATATATATATATTGGTAGATAACATATTGGCAGGTAAATGTTAGATTTCTTGTAGTGTTCGTCCTCGAAATCACAAGTTAAGAGGACTGTTACAAACCGATTAATTTAACTTTCAAAACATTTCTTACAAATATTTATTAAATTTTCTGACACTTGGAATTTTTGGAAAATTTCGGCAGCACCTCCTCTGCATGACTCGATTCGGAGAATCCCAAATGCCTCGCAGGGCCTCACCCAATCCAAAAAGAAAACAAAAGCCAAGCGGTTACCCAAATCTGGAACATAAAATCACCCAAACCAATCATAACGTAAACACGTACCTATTTATCGGGCAATTCAATTGTTATTTATGAAACCAAAAGCTATAAGCAATGTAATGACCCGCATTTTCAACGGTATAATAATTAATTTATTTAATTATTTAAGGTAGTGATTTAGAGGATTTAATGGTCGCTGAATTAAATTAGAGTGAATATTTAATTAAAATAATAATTAAATAATATATTTAATTCCAAAATAATCAGAATGGGCTGAAATGGCGATATGATGTGAACTGGGCAATTCAAATTTATATAATTCAGTTTAGAATTTGATTTGAATAAAGAATATATTATATAAACAACAGTTTGAACGTATAATTATATTATAATTAAAATCGAGCTTGAAATAGCGTGGCAGTTCGTTATTTGGCGATTTGAACTTCAACTGGATGTACAAGGTTCATTTTAAATCAGATTTCTGTGAAACAAGAAATGTTAGGAGCTGGTGGAGTATACCTTTCTAGTAGAAGAGAAAAATCGGGATTTCGTCATGTAGATTTTGATTTGTGTCCAAATCAAATTTTAGATAAGTCGCTGTGGAATTCCTTTATAATTTATAAAGGAATTATTTATATTTTTAAAAGGAATTTCAATATAAATCGAATATCGGGTTGACCTAGATTTGAAATATCGAGTTAGAATCCATGTAAGATTTTTCTAGAGCTGTATGATATTCTGTTGTGAATATATACAATAATATTTATTTTTAAATATTAAATTTAATTATATTTAAATATATTTATATATTTAGATGGGTTATTCAGGGCTTTAAAATAGCCACTTTTGCAAACGAAGTCGGAATTCGACGAAACCAATTTCGTTGGGTCCGTAATGTCAAAATCTAGTGGCGTGTCAATTTTCGTGATTTTTGGATATCACATGTGGACGCAGGTATTTTTAAGGATGCAAGACGAATGGAAAATCATTAAAATAAAATAAAATATTAAACAAAAAAATATCCCAATATTTTAGGGGCAACAACAGGCCACGCGGCCTTCGTTCTCCATCACAAATGCTACCTACCACAACAGCCTATATAATACTGCATTGAACGAACACAGCAATAAAACTTCATCTTCAAAAATCAACATAAAATCCAAATCAAAATGAAATCAGATGATTCTCAATTCACTGGAATACTGCAAGGAAGTGCTTTAATCCCATATGAGTTATAAAGGGTTCGGTGATAATCTTTCGTCGCTGGGAAATCAATAGCGCAGACCTAGGATTCGAGTATTGAGGGAATTGAAGCATCGAGGAGCGAAATAAAGTTGATATTTGGGTTCGTGGAGGTGAGTAGCACTTGCATACGATCTTGGGTGGGTTCCGATGACCTTAAAGGTCGGACTTGAGCTGAGGACGCACTTCGAAGGGGGACGTAGAGTAGGGTATCGATGGTATGGAGAGGAGCGGGGTAGGAAGAGGTGAACGATGGTAGCAACGGCGAGTTGTTCGGTTGAGGGATGTAGGAGGAGTCGGCGGTCAACGGTGCCGTTTGTGTGGAGTTTGTGTTTACTGGAGGGAGGATGTCGATTTGGGAAGGAGAGGCATACGGGTGGAGTATTTTATAAAGGGTGTGGGCCAGGTTCAAGAATAAGGGGGTAAGGCCCATTATAATAAAACCCATGTTTTTATTTTTTTCTATTTAAAAATGTGCTAACTTTGTAAATTCATAACATGACCATATGATATCGAAACTCAGCGAAACAAGATCCGTTGGGATCGTATGGATGGGAGCTACCCAATGGAACTGACTAGGAGTGGATTGGAGCTCGTATGAATTTGTGGCGAAATAAACTGTTTGATTCAAATCGAACAACAGTTTATCGTTCTTTAACGATGAACTGCAAATGTGAGTAAATCTCACTAACTTTGAGCAGTTTATAATTTCATGTTGTATTTTTAGAACTGTTAAATATTGGCTGATTGACTGTGTGTTGCCTGTTTGATTGAACTGCTAGTCGGTTAGTTGAATTTCTATATTGATTTTGTTTATCAGAATATATCATATGGAACTGAAAGTGATGTTGATTTTATTGTGTAACATCAATGGGTGCAGGGAAACAGATTGGAGGAATCTGACTGGACTCCTCAACAGCTATTTTATTATTTTTGTATATTGTGATATATGAAGTGGTTTATAATCTGATGTTGATTATATGTGTATGGACTATTTGACATCATGACTTGATATGTTAAACACCATAACATACCGGAATGTGAAAAAAGGGAATTTTCAAATGGTATTTGAAAATAAAATATTTATAAAATCAAAAGGGTTTTATAAATGAAATGTTTATAAATGAAATGTTTATAAATGAAATATTTATAAATAGAAATCTTTATAGGTGAAATTATATAGAAAGGGGAAATGTTTATAAATGAAATATTTATAAATGAAATATTTATAAATAGAAATCTTTATAGGTAAAATTATATAGAAAGGGGAAATATTTATAAATGGAATATTTATAAAATCATAAGATTTTATAAATGAGATATTTATTGGTTAAATAAATAGGAGATGTTAAACGAGATACTTATTTGTTAAGTAAACAAGTTATAAAAGGTATATTGACTTAGGAAACAAAATAAGTTATTAAAAGGATTATTTATTTGTTAAATAAATAGAATAAGAAAAGGAGATATTTATTTGTTAAATAAATAAGATATTGATAAAGGAAATACTTAGGATAAACAAATAAGGTTAATAAAGGAAATATTTATCTTTGGATAAATAGATATATATATATATATATATAAGTCAGGACTTATATAAAGAAGTAAAAGTCGATTTCAACATCGATGTAAGGACAAAGAGTTAGTCAGTTAGGGTTAACCAGTTAGAGTAAAACCATTAGGGCTAACCAGTTAGAGTAAACCATTAGGGTTAACCAGTTAGGTTAAACCGTAGAGTTAAATCAGTTAGAGTTAATCAGTTAGAGTTTAATCGATAGAGTTAAATCGAACTAGAGTTATTCAAATGGAGTTAATCGAATTTAGTTTATTCAAATAGAGTTGAAATGAGTTAATTGAATTTAGTTATTCGAAGTGAGATAATCGAATCAGAGATATTCGAAGTGAGATAATCGAATCAGAAATATTCGAAGTGAGTTGATCGAATCTAGTTATTCGGCAGGAGTTAAATCGAATAAAATTTATTCGAAGAAAGAGATTTTCGAATACAAGTATTCGAAAGTAAGCAAATTGAATATAAGTTATTCGAATAAGTTATTCGAATAAGAGTTAATCCAGTGAGAGTTATTAGATTGGAGTTATTCAAATAAGAGTTATAGATTAGAGTTAACCGAATAGGAGTAAATAAATTAGTTGTCGTTATATTATTGGAGTTAGGAAATAAAAGTCATATTAAAGATAATACATTTCGGATACAGGAGATTATAACACCATTGTTATATTCACGCAAACTTGTAAAAGAAGGGGGTTCGTAAATATAATCCGAGGGTTCGTAAGGAAGTGTTAATGAGTTGAAAAGGTGAATCATATCTATGTCGAGATTTGAAAGGTGGTTCAGTTAAGGTCTTAGAGGTATCTATACCCCAACTTGATTGACTGCGTTTTTAATTTAGAAATGGTTAAGGTTCGAGAGTGAAAGTGGTTAAGTGAATTTAGTAAATAATTATAGTGGTTCGAGTTGTCATCGCGATGTTGATTTAAACATCTGTTTAAATCGAAGTAAAGAAGATTTGGAAATGTTTTCCCAATAGATCAGAAACGTAATCAAATATTGAAATTTGGAAATATGGATTGGAAATGGAAATGTTTTCCAGTGTTAACGTATATTTTCTAAACATAGAAAATAAGGATATATATATATATATGATTGATGATTGATTGATAGAATTTCCATCTAGAAATAATATCATGGTTTGCACACCTGTTTTTCTTTGATGGTTAAATCACATACTATCAAAGTTTTGACCATTTTAACGTTGTTAACATGGAGAGACCGGTTGGATTATTATCCAAAGAACCACTCTGTATTGGCATAAGCGTTGCGAATCATATATGCCAAAGATAATTGAAGATGGAGTAAAGTGCAAGGGCTATTGTATAAGTCTTAGATAACAGTGCCTAAGATGGATGTACTGAATAGTGCCTTCGGTTCATCCTATTCCTGGATGACTTGTATGGATGAAAGTCTGACAAAGTATTTCCAGAAAGGTCACGTAAATTGATTTCTTCAACCATACCAAGAGTGGAAGCGGAGAAGGAAACTTCTTTAGCTAACACGTAATGTACTGTTGTAGACGTCAATTAGTGATTTTCGATGGATCTGACAATGTGGCATTCGAAGTGAATCTGATGTGATGATAAAGCGTAACCTCAAGCCTCATCAATCATGAAATGACAAAAATCGGGCAGGCAACATGGCTATGTAGGTCACACCTATTAGGGTGTATAATCACCTGATCTAGAGTTTCATTTACTTTTAAAAATCTATTGTTGATGCTGGCCCATTCGGGAAACGGTTGCTGATCCCAACCGATGGTGATATACATTCGATACACTCAAGCGAAATGAGTGGTCGGTCATGTGTGGTCGGGTTGCAAGATGTTCTTGTTGAACCCAGTGTATTCCTCTCTAGAGGTACAGTAGCGAAAGGTGGTTCCATACCTTGTCATAGTTGGAAATCCATTACCCAATACGTGCTTGCGGTTTTGGTTGTATACTATATATGCAGAACGTGAGATGAAAGCGTTTCTGCTAGATGATTATTATAGATGTGGTTGATAGACATTATTACAATATCAAAGGTTTTTGATATAAAGATATTTTGGATTCTCATAAGGGAAAAACCCGTTCTGTTATATGGCGTAGTCTTATAAGATATCGTTTACTTGTTCAAACTGTTTTACTCATACCAGTCCTATGACTGACCCGGAGTTTATTTTGTTTTGTTTTCCCTAAACTCTTGGGTGCCCAATTTTGTACGGGCAGTCAAGTAGTCGGGATTTATAGATACTTGAAGAGTTGGAATAGAAGGCTTCAGGATCATATAGCTAGAGTGTATTTCCGCTGTGTTGTAAGTGATGTACTTTGAAATGATATGTATATTCAAATACAGATTTATATTTCAAAGATATGTTATCTATTATATGTTATTCGTTCCGTTGTGAGGTTCGTGTTACTCTGATGTTGTGTTCTTCTTCTTCTGTTCTAAGTTCTATCTTCTGTTCTAAGTTCTATCTTATCTTTTCTCACCCTCTAATTTCTTTCATTAACTACCGGGTTTTTCGATGTTTGGTTAGTCGTCATTGAGTTTATGTCGATAACCAAAGTCGCCAAAAACCGGGTCGTTACAAGCAAGCTAACCACCTTTTGTCTCCATATACCTGTATAAACTTACATAACTCAGAAGAGAGTCAAGAAAATAAACAAGTAACATAACTACGATAACCAATATATATATATATATGTGTGTGTGTGTGTGTGTGTGTGCACGCGCGCGCGTATGTGTGTGTGTGTGCATAAACGAACATAAGAACCATAGAAACAACCAAATATAATGCAAATCAGCAAACAACACATATTAGCATAATGTTATATGCAACTGTAATCAATCAACACACATCATTATCATATAGTGTCATAACATTAAAAATCTTAACTCGAGATTTATTCAGAATATAAATCTTATCATCACACAAGGATGATAAACAATCCGTTAAGCATTATCATCCACTCAACCGCCTCAGGTTATTATTAATCGATCATTCATGCTACCTTAAGAAACTCAAAGATTCAAATCCAAACTCACCACAAGTTAATATACCAAGCAGGTATATTTTAGTAATTGAATCATAATTTTATTCACATAAAATTTTCCATTTTATTAAATAAATCATTATGCCTTATAAACTACCGTGCCATGATTTTCATGAAAAATTGATTTTGATATAACTCAAATTCTACAGTATGAAATCTCAAATTTTCTTGTTTAATAGAAAATTATAATCCAATTGTTAACCCCATTATTAACGCAGTTCATGAAGTGACATGTCAACCGCCAGTGAAGCGATCAATTGTGCGTCATAATATCAAGTCGATCTATTAATAGTCTGCAGATCGGTTTGCAAAATCATTGCTGGACGGTTGGTTAGTAATATATTAGCATACCGATCGGTCATGGACAGAGCATACCGATCGGTCATGAACTTGGCATGTAGAATCATACAAAAATGTGAGCATATATGCAAGCACAACCCATAATAGACATGTCAACGTGATCACATTTATGTGATCGGTCTCCCATTCATGAACCAGTCATTGACTTCAAACATGGACCGGTATACAAACACATATATGAAACGTTGGATTGGTTTACATCTTATGTTATGAACAACATCGTACTGGAACGTGCATGGACCAATCATGCGTGAGAATTTAGCATGGCAAAAAATTAAAGCATGCATGTATACAATGGAATGCAACATATATAAGATGCATAGTATGGCGTGAACATATATGTGATTATTGCATACAAAACAAAAGGGTCCATTCTCATGTACATAAAAGAAAGTGCGAATGCATGATAATGTGACTACATGGCAAAGTGTGCATCCTCATTGCAAAACATACAGGCTGGGTATCAGGCGGCGGTCCTCAGCCGATCGGTCATTCACATCCTCTGTCGATCGGTAATTCATGTGCAAAAAGCAAAATAGCAAAACTGAATATACCATGTTGGCTTGCAGTTCCAAATACACATCTACACAGGGCGTTCATAACACGTAACCAAGACCGATCAATATATTTATGGCATAAAGTATCAATATAGATTAGTTCCAAGTATTCTTTGCATGCGTAACATTCCATACATGAGAATCACATGGATCGGCCTTTCAATAGAATAAGTGTGGACTGGACAGGTTAATGGTAACGTAACATGTATAAGTATGAATGATGCAACAACTTGGGACCGATCGGTTCTAAAATATGATCAATAACGTAATGTTCTTGGTGCATATGACAAACGTTTGAATGGATGGATTAAACATAAAGGACACGTGACTTCATGCTAGCAAAGATAGAGTGATCGATCTATGGTAAGACAAACGTGATCGGTTGGTATTACAAAGCAACATGCCTTTTGTAGTTTAAACAAGCCGACCGGTGCAGGGAATAAATATTGCGACGACAATATGGTAAATATTATTCCCATACTCATTGATCATAAAGAGAACGACAACTTCGTAAATTATCGTCCCATATGAGCACTGCATATATAAGATGGATAATAAAGCTTGTTTGATGATCAAATGGCATAACAATACTTAAAGGCACTAAAAGGTGGTAGCATTAAAAGTAGTGAATGGTCGGTATGTGCATCAGAAAGCTGATTGGTGGTAAAGCTTAATATGCAGAAAATATGCATGCAGGCGTGACATAGTTCATAGACTGAAAAATATGTAACTCTATGTTTCACTAGAAATGCGGGTTTGTGTAACAACCTGGAAATCTGGGCCAGTTTAATTTTTTTTATTTTGGCAATTTTATCGAATTTTGATTATTTAAAATGAATTATTTTAAATAATATCGACGAGAAATTTATTTTGGATAGAATTCGAACGTATATATTATATACGTCGTCGTTAGAATATATATAAATATATATAATTATAAATAGAATTAAAAATGGCGCGGTAGTTCGATAATTCGATTTCAAACTTCAATTGAATGTACCGGGTGCAAAACAATCCGGATTTTAGCGAAACAAAAAACAATAGGATCTATTTGATGATATCTTTCCAACGAATCCGAAAAATCAAAATTTCATAGCGGGAATCAAAAGATATGTCCAGTTGAAAATTCTGAATAGTCGCTATGGAATTCAGGCCCTTAAAAATGGTCATTTTGCAAACGACCTCGGATTTCGACGAAACCACTTTTATTGGATAAGCAGTGTCAAATTATTGCTAGATTTCGAATTTCATAATTTTTCGAATCAATATGTGAGCGTGGCAAAGTAAAACGCGTTTGACCAGTTTTAGTTGATTTTAATCGACTGGAAAATGGCCATTTTTCCAACGGTCTCAGAATTCGACGAAACTAGTTTTGTTAGGACCGTATCGTCAATACGAAGCTAGAAAATATTTTTCGGGAATTTTTCGAGTTAGTATGCGGCCCCAGTAAATTGAAATGCGCGTTCAAATTCAATATATAGAATTATATGTTGATTTAGACGAAAACTGATCGTAACAGCCGAATCAACCTACGATACATATCCCATTGTGTTCGGAATAGGGGTAATTAGCTATGGACGACAGGCGATGGGCCTTGTTCCGAGTTCGAATAAAAAAGGTAACTTTTTGAAATAAAAATAAATAAAATTAATTAAAAATATTGGCCCCCACCTTTATCTTTCTCTCTCTTCCCCACATAACAGAAATCAATCGAAACAAAAAAAAAACCTCAGATCTCGTTCGAGCCGCCAGCCCCCCCTCGTTCATCGGCGCCGTCGCGCCCAGCCGGAGACCCCCCCCTGCCTGACCCGACGCTCCACCCCATGGCAACCCCTCGCGCACCCGTCCCTCTCGCGAGACTGGAATCGCCCATCAGCACCTCGCGAAGCCAACGTCGTTGCCACCTTCGCCGGCGCGCCACCGAGCTCGGCCATTCCTCCGGCGATGGAAGCTCTCTTGAAGCCCGATGACGTGCCACGTCCAGTTCAGGGTCCGATCAACGGATTGAGGCGGCGCTGGTGGAAATCTTTGATGAGGAAAGGTACGGTTTTGGACCTGCTATGAAAACGTGAAGAAAGGGTTTAAACCCTTAAACTTTGGTAATTAATTCATTCATTATTTAGGTTATTGATTAATTTAGTTTAAAAGTAAAAATTCGATTTTTCTATATTGAATAGCAAAGTAAAAATTTGATTTTTCTATATTGAATAGCAAAGTAAAAATTCGATTTTTCTATATTGAATAGCAAAGTAAAAATTCGATTTTTCTATATTGAATAGCAAAGTAAAAATTCGATTTTTCTATATTGAATAGCAAAGTAAAAATTCGATTTTTCTATATTGAATAGCGAAGTAAAAATTCCATTTTTCTATATTGAATAGCAAAGTAAAAATTCGATTTTTCTATATTGAATAGCAAAGTAAAAATTCGATTTTTATATATTGAATAGCAAAGTAAAAATTCGATTTTTCTATATTGAATAGCGAAGTAAAAATTTGATTTTTATATATTGAATAGCGAAGTAAAAATTCGATTTTTCTATATTGAATAGCGAAGTAAAAATTCGATTTTTATACATTGAATAGCATAGTAAAAATTCGATTTTTATATATTGAATAACAAAGTAAAAATTTGATTTTTATATATTGAATAACAAAGTAAAAATTCGATTTTTCTATATTGAATAGCGAAGTAAAAATTCGATTTTTATATATTGAATAGCAAAGTAAAAATTCGATTTTTCTATATTGAATAACGAAGTAAAAATGTGATTTTTACATATGTAGTGGCTACGGGCAACGAAAGCGACAAAAGGCGAGAACGATGAAGATTTCTATTAATGAAGAGTCGTGGTATTGGATAGCTATCAGTGAGAACTTCTCACTCTTCAATCTCTTTTTCTAGTTATATATACTAGGATGCAGACGGTGCTTAGCAGCACCCGACACCCGTCATCCACAGACCATGGATGGCTTGTTTGTTTAATTGTTTGGTTGTGTAGTTGGTTAGATTATTTGGTTTGAATTGAATTGTTTGGTGAAATGAAATTGATTTGATTGATGTGTGAATGGCGTGGGCCTTCACTAGACCGGGGATAAGGCTAGGCCTTGTCCCGTTTCTAATATCGTGCCGTTATGCCGCCAAAATTTTCTAAAAATAAGTTAGAAAAATAAAGATAACATTTTATATAATAAATGAACCGAATAGAATATTTATAGGTTGAATAAAATAGTTTGATCGTTAAAAATATAATTTTTAACGTGAATGTGAATAAATAAATATTCATTTACAAACCGGACGGTTTGTTTATGTACACCTATTTGAAGGACATTGATTGGGACGATAAATTTTACACATCGCCCAACTGCACAAATAAAGATCTGTGTTTGATTGCTTGAAACCCCACACGGGTATTGGGATGATATTTGACGTACACTAATCCCGATTGTTTAGTTGTATGTCGATCGATTGATTGACAAGCTGTTATAAGCGTTGAATATTTATATTTGATGCTTATACAGTGTAGAATGCACTTTGGATGATGGTTGATTATTCATCGTTGTTAATGTATACATGTGTTGTAGAAAATCCACATAATTAACATTATATGGTAATTGATTGGGCCTCATTCCAGTTATAAAATAGAAATATTTGAAAAAGAAATATTTGAAATAGAATATTTGAAAATAGGAATATATGAAGCCGTATTGATTAGATTGACGCCATTTTGACGTGAACGATATTTATATCGATTTTATTCATTTTATAATGAATATCGAAAGAGATTTCAAAATCTGATATTTTGAAAAGAATTGAATATAAATAAATTCGAATTGAAATTGATTATAAATGAATTCGAATTGAAATTGAATATAAATGAATTCGAATTGAAATTGAATATAAACGAATTCGAATTGAAATTGAATATAAATGAATTCGAATTGAAATTGAATATAAACGAATTCGAATTGAAATTGAATATAAACGAATTCGAATTGAAATTGAATATAAACGAATTCGAATTGAAATTGATTATAAATAAATTCGAATTGAAATTGAATATAAATGAATTTGAATTGAAATTGAATATAAACGAATTCGAATTGAAATTGAATATAAATGAATTCGAATTGAAATTGAATATAAATGAATTCGAATTGAAATGGAATAGAAATGAATTCGAATTGAAATTGAATTGAATTGAAAACGAACTGAAATTGAATTAGAAATCAATTTGAATTGAAATCAATTTGAAATGAATTTAAAACGAATTTATATTGGAATATTCAATTTTGATTTGAAATTGAATATGAAGTTGAAACCGTTTTGAAAATAAATTTAAAACGATTTATAAAGCACGTTTTGAATTGAAATCGATGAAGTATATATTATATATATTATATATATAATATAATGGCCTGAATGGAACGCGCCGCGCCGCGGCAGTTCGCGAATTTCGACCATTGACTTCGAACGGATATTACGGGAGATCCGACCGTCGGATTCTCCTAAAACCGGAACCGTTGGGTTCGTATCGAAAAGAGCTTTCTAACGAATATTAGAAATTTGAAATCTAACGGTTGGATTTGGAATTATGTCCAAATCAAATTTGGAAAAGGTCGCTGTAAGTGCAGTTCGATGGCCGTTGATGGAAATCGACTGTACAGGCCTTGATAAAATTATTAAAAATAGTAATAATTTGTGTAAAATCATAAGAAATGATTTGTGAAGAACTGGGATGAAAAATCCCATATGTGAAAAGACAAAAATAGATTTTTATCGAAATGAACTAGTTTTGAACTAGAATTATAACTCTATTTATTTTTAAATAAATAAATTGAATTTGAAATGGTTTTGAAAATAACCAGAATTTCCAATGATTGCATTGGAATGGATTTGAATCGAAATTGTCTTCGGAATATTTCGATGTTGGATTTCGTGATTATACAGATGCTGTTATGGAAATTTGAAAGATATATATATTTATATCGTTATTTCCAATACGATATTTGTTAGTCGTAGAATTTGATATTGAGTATAAGCCGATATATTTTCTATTCAGAGCCTTGTATTTAATATCAAATGTGATTTGGGTTTGTCGTGAATGGTGTCTTGACTAACACTGTTCTTGAACCCAGTGGAGAAAAGATTAAATCTTTTTATTTAGATTTAATGAAGTGTACCAATTAAATGATATTTAATTGGAATTGAATTGATATTGATTTTTGGGTTTATCGTGGACAGTGTTTTAAATAACACTCGTTCTTTAACCCGATAATTAATGGAATGTGGTTTTGGGTTTATCGTGAACCGTGTTTTAAATGACACTGTTTCTTTAACCCAGTTAACGATTAAAACTAAGTGGAGTTTTAATGAATCTTTAATTAGATTGAAATGATCGAGGATGGAGTATCACCAGTTTTGCTCCAGGCGATAGTTAAATCTTTAATTAGATTTGAACGTGAAATGGTAATTGAATTTACCGATAACACCGTAGTGTTAGATATGAAGTATTACCAGTTTTTCTTCATGGGATGAATAGGTTGGGATTGGGAAATTAAAACAAATAATTACTTCGGTAAAGTTCGTTAATCCCGACTAGTTTGAATTGATATTCAAAAGTAGATTAAAGAATAAATTAAAGAATTTATCTTTGATAAAATTAATGGGAACCTTTCCCTATGAATGTGAAATTTAGAAACTAACTGTCGGTTGGCCAAGCAGAATGGTTTTCTGGATATTGATCCGATGTTGGTTTCGGCCTTCGGGGTTAATATTTGGGAAATTATTCTCTTGATTAATTTACGGTTAGTGACTGATGAATTGGAATGAGGCGTATGTTGTGTTTGTGTAACACTTATTTAAAATATACGCGAGTTATTCGGAAAGGCCGGGTTTATCCCATTCTGAATAACTGATACGACGATAAGTCGAAGATGAAGACGATGGTCGAAGACCGGAAGTCTTCACGTCGTTTGGGTGATTACTGATGATCTTGATTGGGCTGTACACCCAAGAAGATGGAAACAGTTGGTGATCGTCCAGACGTACTTGGAGATCGATGGATATGCGGGGTACTAGGTGCCTCCGGTTTCGTTCAGACCCAGAACGGACTTGTAAATGGACTGTGTGTCTGACATCGGATTTCATTCTCTGTGACTGATATCGGTTGCATAGAATGGTTTGCCTGTGTGGCATGCTAAGATGCAAATGATCAAGGCTTCTGTTTAAAAGCAAAGTCTTGTGGTGATGATCAAAGCATAGCCTGTGTGGCACAGCTTTGAGTAACGTGAATTCGCGAGACTCACACCCCGGTATGAACCAAAAACTGGAGACGGACTTCAGGGATACGGACATATGCTAGTTTCTAGTTAGGAGTGGCGTCAGTGCTTGAACTGGCTGACGAGTTTGACTCATGTGGTTGTTGGAATTGGAGGCGCATCGGTTATATCGGTCGTTCTCGAACCGATGGAGTCATTGGACTCATTTATGCCCCATAGGGCAGACTAGCATATAGTTCAGGCATTTTAATCCACTCCGCGTGGACCGGCCCTGACGATCCAAGGGTCACTCGAGCTCTGATCCTGAGGCTCGGGCTAGAGAGTCTCGAATCGGTTGAGGACTATCTTTTGCCTCGGTTCATAGAGGGAAACCCAATTTCCAAATACGTGACTTTGCGATTTTGATTGTATAACCTATATATGGCGACATAGTGGGATGGGGCGCTTATGCCGCCTACGATTGATACTTATGATTTGAAGTTGTTTATACACTATACACTTATAATAGTATCAAATGATTTCTTTTAAACGTATCAAGCATTCTTGGCTATTATAAGGTAAAAACCCTATCCCACGGCTTGCGTTGCATTGTGTGATAGGACCTGGGTCTTATAATAGCTTCATTTTTCTTTATTTAGCATTGCGCTGTTGTTTTATGCACTGGTATTCTTGGGAGGAAACCCGTTCCGTGTTATACGGCGTGGTCCCTTGATTTACCTAACTTTAAAATAAAGATTAATAATTGTTTTAGTTCTCACACCAGTCCCATGACTGACCTGGAGTTTATTGTTTTAACCTAAACTTTGGGTGCCCCTATTTTGACACGGGCAGCTAGTAGTTTTGGTTTTGCAGATTTATATTCACAGGATCCTGGTTTACAGCTGGAACGATATCCGGAAAGCTTTGTATCCGTATATCTCTTCTAGTTGTGTATTGTATTATTTCCGCTGCTATGTATTTAAATGTAATTTAAATCTCTTATATTTATGTGTAATATTTATTTATGCTCTGTATATTCTTGTAATCTGATGCATTGTTGTAATATACAATGAAAGGTCCTTCCGTCTGCGTTCTATTTTGTCGTGTTCTCGAAACGATCAGGCGTTTCGAACGATCTGGATCGGTTTAGCGACTGGTTCGGACCGAGCGAAATTCCCGATCGTCACAGTTTGACCAGTAACGATTAGTTTGACCGGAAAGTTTCTTATGGATTGGACAAAAGCTTCATTGACGTACATCAATTTGTGAGCTTGAGTCTACATGGATCCAAACTTTATAATTATGCGAATCAATTGCAGAACATGTATGATCACAAGCCTTGCAACGTGAAGATGCATGATTCCTTCCAGTAGAATTGATGGATTGGTTCATATATTAAATACGGTATCAAGATGAGGCACGTGGCAGTTCTCAAATACGGCGATCGGTATTGTTCAAATATATGCACCGACCTGTATCAATCTAAAAAAAGGTGGACAGCAGCAAAGTATTTGGACCGAACAATAATAAATATACATGGACCGACCGCTCGGTATAGACCGGTTGGCATAGACCGATCGATACCCTAATGACAGCTGTTTACAACTGTACCAGTGGAATTTTCCGTAAATAAGTTCCAAACCGACCAGTGGCCTGAATATTATATTATTGGCTCCTCCTCCTCACTCCTATAAATAGGGATGAACCCCTCATTAATGATGACCGAATTTTATGACCCCGAAGGGCTGTCCAACCATTTCTTAAGCAATTTTAAGTGATTTCAACCTCTCCTAACTCCTCCAATTGAAGATCAAACATGGAATTCTCCATCAAATCATGGAAATCCACCTAAAAGCTTTTTGAATCAAGGATCTACTTCTTAAATTGCTTCACTTGGACGGTCATCTTCATTCCTTTGGTTTTTTGAATTGAATCAAGACAAGAATGTGTGAGGATGAAAATCTATGTAATGAGAGAGTACTTAAACCTTGTAAATATGCATGTGATAATGAAAGTATCTCTCAAAGTGGACGTAGATCTTTCTTAAGATCGAACCACTATAAAAATCGTTGTCTTCTTTATTTGCATTTACGATTATGGCTCCATTTAATCTCTTACCATTTAGGTGAAGTACAAATTTTGTACCTTTGGTGTTGAAATCCAATTTAGTTTTCAACATTTGGCACCCACCGTGGGGCTGCATTCGCACTTCCTTCTCTCACACTTCTCACAAGGTTAAGAGACTACAATTGAAGTTCTAAACCATTCGCTTCTCCGAAATCATGGATAAATCCAAGAAGACCGCTAGTAAAACCGTGTTAGAAACCGATAATGTCGCTAATGAGGAAACAACGCTTACCAACCGCTTTGAAGTTGGTGAAAACTCAGTGGGTGGAGTCGGTTGACTAAAAATGAGTTGAATGCCATTATTGTCAATATGAACCAAAGAATGGATGCTTCTTCTAAAGCTATGATGAACGAATTTGACGCCATCCTTAATTCCCCATCAAATCCAGCCCCTTAGAAGGTTCATGTTGATCTCGACAATATGGAAGACGATTATGATTGGATGAGTGACAAAGACGAAGCTGACATCGAATAATTGAAATTAAAGGCTAAGAGTCATTCCGAAGTGAATGTTCGAAAGGTCACTAGTCCTGTCACAGAGGCACCTCCTCGTTAAGATGGCAAAGTACCTAAGCTCTCTAATCAGGACCGTTTTCCTAGACGAACATTTGGTAAGGAACCCAGCTTCGTAGAGAGACATAACACTGAAGAATACATCTCGGATATGATAGAGCAAATCATAAAAAGAAATCAAGCAGGCAATGGCGATGAAAGAGAATGGGACTTCTCACCTGATAGGACTCCGTTCACCCAAAGAATCCTTGAAGTAGAGTGTCCAAAGAAGTTCAATCCTCCAACCTTGCCTCCGTACAACGGCCTTGTTGATCCTAACTATTTCCTATTCAAATATGAGTGGCATATGAGTGCGGATAACACTACATCAGAAAAGCAATTTTGCCACGGATTTAGGCCGTGGGTAATTAGTTTTGCCACTGATGTGGCAAAAAAATTACCATGGCCCGGAGCCATGGCAAATCAGATTTTTGGCACAGCCCATAGCCGTGGCAAAAAAAATTTTGCCATGGCTTTTAGCCGTTGTTAAACTTAGTTCTGCCACGGCTCTTAGCCGTGCCAATATTTCATCATGATTTTTTAGTTCAATTTAGTCACGGCTTTGAGCCATGGCTAAATTGCTATGAAAACTGATTTTTAATTGGGTGCCTCTAGCTTAAGTATAAAGCTCCCATTTGAGAAAAATATGAGCATGATATACCCACCAATAAAAACTGTAATATTCATAGCGACAAAGTTCAAATGAACAACTCATGCTTAAGTTTCACAAATACAACATATCCAAATTAAAAACTACAAAGTTCAACTTCTATTCATAATGTCGGTAGGCATCAACAATTCAAATTACAAACCCTCACTTCAAAGTTCAATTATGTCTATTTGTTGGTATAATACCACTGAATAGAATCGGGACAGCAAATGCAAAGCATGATACATAGTACATTCTTCATTCTTTTCTCTTTCACATTATAAAGATAAAAGCGAAAGTTCCACTGAATGCATTAACTTCAAACAACTGAAACATCAATCATTGTAATGCCCGGATCACCCTGCAACATATTCAACAATTAACAAATAATTAAAAAAGATAAGATCATCATATGAAGAACATGAACATATGTTAAATGTATACAAATATGGTGCATTAATAAAATCCAACATGAAATAACAAGATGCGTCTCAATGCTTAACAACTAAAATTAAAACTGAAGCAGTGGTTTCTAATTTGAAGCAATTAAAAATTGCAGTAATTAAAATTGAACATCGCAAGCATATGATTCTGTCTTTCTGTTTTGTTCAAGTGTAATGTCGCCGCTATAAACTGTCCATAGTCTATTTCTTCATTATTACCCACATTTGCTGCACAGCGCACAGATTTCAGATTCTTGAAGATTGGCACTAACTTTTTTTCAACCTAACTTTACGTTCTTTGAATGCTGAGCAGTTACATAAATATCAAGGTTTCCTTTCAACGTTTCCACATTGTATACAAAGTTTTTGAAAAAAACTTTCAACAACACATACAAACACACATATAAACATAAAATTAAGTACGGAACTCTCTATCGTGAGTGGAAATTCCGTAACAATGAAGCAATGATGAGAAAGTGGTTAAGGAAGCTTAACTTAATTCATAATTTGTTTTCACTGTATAAAAATTTCAAAATCTATTTCTAAAAGCGGCATATTATGGGTAGTCACAAGTCAACATTAAAAATCACAGTTCCTAATGTTATTTATAGTTACTTGCGGAAGCGAGACTCGAAAAGGAGAATAAGTTGCACAATGGCAAATATATGATTTAGAGAAGGAATCTAAGATGAGGTCTCAATGATAATACTGATCAGGGTAATACTAAGAGCTCGGATATCATATGGACATCTCTACTACATAAATTGGTGACTGCATAAATTGATCTCAGAAAATTGTTTAGGTTATAAATCGAAAGGACAGTAAGACTAAAACTGAGTTTTCGTGGGTCTGACTAAAAGTCAAGGTTTCCTTTCAATACATCCACCTTGTCTACAAGTAACATAAATATCACGAAATCTATGGCAACTAAAACGAAAACTTAATCAGTTTTTGAATGTTGAGCACAGTATACTTGTTGTGATGTCAAGTTACATAAAGAAACCATTATATATATATATAGACATTTCTTTGTTACCATTATAAACTGCATTATAAATGTATAAACCATTATAAAGTGGTCACTTAACAAAGAAATGTATAAACCATAATAACTTGTACAGAATATAAATATATGTCACGTTACTATAATGCTGATCACTTGACATTCTAACTATTTACGAGGACAAGAGTAACACTTTATAATGGTTTATACATTTCTTTGTTGGGATAAATTTTGATTTGGATAACGATCGGCATGTATTGATTTGTTTACCTAGATGAAGGTATGAGGTTAAATTGACCTTGATTTCTCTACAACTGCATCTGAATCATTACTTTTGACTATGATCATGTGAACTAACTATCTAGGTCCAAGGAATCATAAATGTATATATTTCATGATTCTTTTATAAGAAAACAAGATCAAATTAATATTCTTTTTCAACCAACGATATTACTATATTTCAAATGCAGCAGAGGTTTCCAAAGTAGCTATGGTCCATATTTTTCATTACATTATTTATAATGCAAGCTTGTCGACTTTTGACCACCTTCCAAAGTTGGGATAGCATCAATTTATTTTATACCATCAACTTGCCAGTAAGAGACAGTTATAGCTTCAACCTTAAATCTGTCTTGATGTTCAAAGATCATGAAAACCTACACTATATAATTATAAAATAGAAGAAAATGTATCCTGTAATGACCCGTATTTTTCCGTATAATAATTAATTTATTTAATTATATAAATAGTGATTTAGAGATTTGAATGGTCATAGTATTAAATAATATTGAATATTTAATTAAATTAAATAATAAAATAATATATTTAATTTGTAAAATGGTCGAAAATAGTAGAATTCACAATACGATGTGAATTGGATCATATATAAGCTATAATTCAGTTTGGAATTGAATTTGAATAACGAATATATTATTTAACCGAAGTTTGAACGTAGAATTATAATATAATTATAATCGAGCTTGAAATGGCGCGGTAGTTCGCTATTTGACGATTTGAACTTCAACTGAATATACAGGACCCGTTTTTAATCGGATTTCTATGAATCAAGAAACGTTAGGAGCTGGTGAAGTATATTTTTCTAATGGAAGAGAAAAATCGGGATTTCATTGTGTAGATTTTGATTTATGTCCAAATCAAATTTTCGAAAAGTCGCAATGGAATTCCTTTATAAATTATAGCGATTTATTTATATTCAATTGGATTTTTAATATAAATTGAATATTGATATAATTGGGAATTTTGAAATATCGAGTTATAAACCCAATTGGAGTTGTATGATATTCTAGTGTGGATATATACGATAATATTAAATTATTTTTATTTAATTTAATTATTTTTAAATATATTTATATATTTAAATGGGTTATATAGAGCTTTAAAAATAGCCAGTTTTGCAAACGACCTCCATTTTTGACGAAACTAATTTTGTTGGATCTGCAATATTAAATTATTGTTGGATTTCAATTTTCGTGATTTTGGAAGTCAGTGTGTGGTCGTACAGATTTTTAATGTGAAAAAACAGTCGATATTTTGACGGTTAAAAATACGCTATGTAAGCAAGCAAAGTCGGAATTCGATAAAACCAGTTTCGTTGGGTCCATAATGTCGAACTGAAGGTGCATGTCCAGTTTCGTGATTTTTGGGTATTATATGTGATCATACAAATTTTGAGAAGATGAATATGAATAGCGATAGCTTCAATTCTAATAAAATAATCGATTTAAAAATTAATTAAAATATCCTATAAATACACATTCACCCCCAAACCCTAATACACTTTTTTCTTGGTCAATTTCTCTTCCACCGTCATCTCTTCTTTTTCTAATAATGATATCATGTGTTGGAAAAAAAATAGAAATTGAAAGGGAACGCAATAAATCATGAAACTTAGATTGTTGTGATCCTTGAATCCTCCTCTCCACACCAGTATTTTTTTCATTGAGTTCGAACATCCTTTTCTGCTATCGAAAGTACACAGTAAAGCTAGGGTTCATGTTTGTGGGTTTTTAAAACATCGATTCGTGAAAAGAATATTGGATTCATGATCAGGGTGAGGAGGCGCATCATCTGGCATTGTTTTGTAAGAATCCGTTTTGATAAATGTTGCACTACTGTAGCAGTGCTCGAGATCCTCCATAACGCGAACCGCAGTAATGGTGATTTGAGTTTCGTATCTTTGAGTTGAGGTTGGAGAGGGTTGAAGGAGAAGAATTTTGGTGATTTTATTGTGATTTTTAGTGTTGAGATGGTGAATTGAAAGGGAGAGATGGTGCTTGACATTTCAGTAATGGCCATGAGTCCTTCCCAGCTTGTAGAAGATGGGAGAGGAGGAGTACAAGGTATTTGTGGGTTAGGCCAGGCTTTAACGTGAAGTGTTAAGGGTGTAGTTCTCTTTGAATTCGACAGTTTGTTTTGGTTTTGGTTGAAGAACGGAAGCGCTGGTCGATGCAAAGGTTTGGAAGCCATTTTGTTTTCGTGAATTACAAAGAGGAGCGGTCTTTTCGGGGAAGAAAGAAATTTCGGTGCGGGTTTAAGTCTGTTGGGCCTGATAATTAAAGGTTAAGCCCAATGTGAATAGTTAGTTTATTTTAAATATAAATTAGTATATTAAGTTTAAAAATGCATAACTCTCTCGTATGATATCAGAATTTTGAAGGGTCAGATCCGTTGGGATCGTACGGACGAGCACTACACAAGGAAACTGACCGGGAGTGAATTTGAGCTCGTTTGGATTTATGGTGAAATTAAACGCCTGAATCAAATCAATGACCAATTATCGTTATTTAACGATAAACCGACCAATGCGAGTAAATCTCACTAACTCGGAATAGTTTATTTTTTTATAACGTATTTTTAGAACTAATAAATATTGGTTGATTGGTATGTGTTAACTGTTTGGATGAACTGCTAGTCAATTGGTTGAAATTATATATATAAATCGTTAAATATATATTGATTCTGTTGATCAGAATACTTCATATTGAAATGAAGTTGATGTTCATTATATTGTTTAACATTTGTGGATGCAGGAAAACGGGTCGGAGGAATCCAACTGGGTTCCTCAACATTTATTTTACTGTTTTTTTCCATATATTGTGTTATATGATGTGATATGAATTATGTTGTTGATTTTGTATGTTTGAATGATACCGATCATTGTTATATGGTACGTTAAATACCATAAGGAATACTGGAATGTTAAAAAGGAAAATTTCAATGTTATATTGAAAAAGAAATATTTATAAAATCAAAAGATTTTATAAAAAGAAAACTATTTATTTAGAAAATAAATAGATTAAAAAGGAATATTTATTTGTTAAACAAATAGATAGAATTAAAGGAAAATATTTGTAAACATCTACAAATAGATAGAATTGAAAAGGGAAATATTTGTAAAACATTTACAAATAGATTAAAAAGGAATATTTATTTAGAAAATAAATAAGATATCATAAAAGGAAATACTTGAAAAGTGAGTAGAATACTATAAAAGAGAATTTTATATTTGAAAGGTTTAGACACGTGATGTGCCCACGGGTATAACATGATATGGGTTTAAAACAAAGATTTTAAATAGAATCTAATTCTAACAGATAGATTGAGAAGATAAATTTATAAATAATACTTTATAAATAAAATAAAATGTTTATCATTGGATAAATAGAATATATAAGTCAGGACTTATATAGAGAAGTAAGAATCGATTTCAACATCGATATTTGAAACTGAATAAACGTAGAGTTAATCAAAGGAGTTAATCAGTTAGAGTTAATCAGTTAGAGTTAACCAGATAGAGTTAATTGAACATAGTTAATTGAATTAGGATAAATTGAATATTAGTTATTCAATTAGAGTTGATCGAATATAGTTATTTGAGATAGAGTTAGTCAAACATAGTTATTCAGGATGAGTTGCCATTTCGTACGACTGCTAGAGTAATTCGCAGGGCTGCAGATAGCCTACGGCGGTCAGATGTTTCCTAAGGGAATCAGGCGTAACCATTGTGATTGCTGCGATCTAGAGTCAAGCGAATGGAGTTAAATTGAATATTAGCCATTCGAAATAAAGTTAAAACAGACATAGTTATTCGAATATAAGTTAATCGAATATTAGTTATTCGACAGGAGTTAAATAAGTTGAGATAAATAAGTTGAGGTAATCAAGTAAGTTAATCAAGTTGAGTTAATCGAGTTGAGTTAGTAAAGACGAGTAAATCAAACCGGGTTCATCCAAATGAGATAATCCAAAGGAGTTATTCGAAATAGTTTATTCTAATAAAATTAAATTCGAATAAAATTAAAGGAGTTATTCGAAATAGTTTATTCAAATAGAATTAAGGGAGTTAGTCGAATATAGTTTATTCGGAAGGAGATTAATCGAATGTAAATCATTCGAAGAGAGTTAATCGAATGTAAATCATTCGAAGAAAGAGTTATCGAATATAGTCATTCGAAGAAAGAGTTATCGAGTAGAGATTATTCGAAAGAGAGTTATACGTTGAAATTCGATTATATCGAATTCGGGAAAGTACACTTTCCGTTTTTAATCAAGATTTAACGATTTCTTCATAAATTGTCTATTTAGTTATTTAGTTAAATTAAGGAATAAAAGTTATATATTGAAGTTAGATATTTAGGAAGAAGGGATTATAACGCTATAGTTATAATCAATGTTTTAAAATAAAGAAGTGGATTCATAAATAGAATTCGAGTTACGTAAGGAAGTTGGTTAAAAGATTTAAAAGGGTGAACTTTGTCTATTTCGAGGTTAGAAATGTTGTGCAGTTAAGGTCTGAGAGGTAATTATACCCCAATTTGATTGGCTTCGTTTTTAACTAAGGAATGGTTAAGGTTTGATAGTAAAGGTTGGTTAAGTGAATTTAGTTAATGAGTGTAATGATTTGAATTGGCTTAGTGATGTTTTATTTAAACATCTATTTAAATCTAACGAAGGAGTTTTGGAAATGTTTCCAAATAAGAATCAGAAATGTTTTCAAATATAGAAACTGAGGAATGGAGCAAATACGGAAATGTTTCCAATGATTAATAAAGTATATTTTCTAAATCTAGAAATAAGAATTTACGAATATATAGAAATTGGAAATTTAATGATAATTTAATCTAAAGAGATAAATGTGGAATGATGATTGATCGATAGAATTTCCGTCTGGAAATAATATCGTTGTTTGCACACGTGTTTTTCTTTTATAGTTAAATCACTGACTTTTCGAAATTTTTGACCATTTTTCCGTCGTCAATACGGCCGAGATCAGATTCATTATCTGAAAACCACTTTGTATGGACATTAGCGTTGCGATCAAATATAATGAAAATAATTGAAGACGGAGTTATATAAGGGCTATCCTGTTTACAGAATAGTGCCTTCGGTTTGTCCAGTCCCAGGACAACGTGAATGGATGAATGTCTGACAGAGTATATCTAACGGATCGCATAAGTTGATCTCTCCAAACGTACTTACGTTTGGTGGCAGAGGAATTTGTTTCTTTTAGCTTTATACCCATGGTGTTTTTTGGGAAATCAATTTGTGATTTGGCGGATATGACGATGTGGCATTCAAAGTGAATGGTGGTCATGTGTTCTAAAAGATACGCTATGACCTCAAGCCTCATCAACTGGGAAATGACAGAAATCGGGCAGGCGGGATGGCTAGGTGGGTCGTTCCCATTAGGGTGTATATCACCTATCTAGAGAAAATACATTTCATACTTTTGTCTATTTTCGATGATGTCCCTTTTCGGGAAAAGGTGGGTAGCTCCCAACCGTTGGTGATATACATTCGATACACTCAAGCGAAATGAGTGGTCGGTCATGTGTGGGCCGGGTTGCAAGACGTTCTTGTTGAACCTAGTGTATTTGCCTCTAGAGATACATTATCGGCAGGTGGTCCCATACCTTGTCATAGTCGGAATCCAATCTCCAATAAGCACCAGCGATTTTGTTTGTATACTGTATATGTGGAACGTGAGATGCAAGCGTTTTGCTAGATTGTTAATTACTTATGATTAGACATTATTATAATATCAGAGAAGTATTGATTTCCAAAGGTTTTTTGGTTATCGTAAGGTAAAAACCGTCCGTGTTTATGTGTGGATCAGTCTTACGATTACCTCTTCTTTTGAAAAGGTTTTTGAAAAGTTAAACAAAATGATTTGAGTTTACTCACACCAGTCCCATGACTGACCCAGAGTTTATTTTGTTTTGTTTTCCCTAAACTCTTGGGTGCCTAAATTTGTACAGGCAGTCATGTATTTCAGGTCTTTATAGATATACTTGGAGGATCTTGAAGCAGGAGGCTTCAGGATTATATAGCTATTGTTATTTCCGCTGTGTGTAAGTGTTGTACTCTGATAATGTTATTCTATATATATGTATATACTGTTTTATTGCAAAGTTATGTTATATATTATATTTTATTCGTTCCGCCGTGAGATTCGTACTACTCTGATTCTGTTCTGTGATGATCTTCTTCTTCTTCTATTCTAATTTTCTATCTTATCTATTCTCACCCTCTAACTTCTTTCTATTAATGATTAGGTATTTCCGATGTCTGAATAGTCAACATGGTAGTTTTGTGTTGATTTTCGGAGTCGAAAATCCCTGTTTGTTACAGTGGTATTAGAGCTGGTTGCTTAATTGGTATGGATGATAGGGGGTTCTCGCTTCGCGTTTGGTGGCGAACAGGAGACTCTTACCCCTACATCTCCCGACAATGAGGGTTGGTCGAGTCGTGAGGCTGGCCGTAAAAGCGGTTTTGAGGTATCTCTGTAGTGCCATGCTGGGAGGTTAGCCTAGTGGTTGATGGTTGAAAAGCCTAGACCCGTCATAGTGGTGTCAGAGCTGAAGGTTAAGTGATTACCTTGGCTCTATGGAATTGGAATTAAAAGTTGGAGAAGTGTTTGTAAATGGAATTGGATTAAATATATGTGAATTTTAAAATCCTGGGAGATTTTAAATTTGTTACAAGCATTGCAAGTGATATTTTGAAATGAATTTCAAAATGAAAGTGTTTAGAAATGGTTTTAAAAGGGATATATTATTGAACTCACTTCGATCGCTGGAAAATAGATTCTGATGATGATAGCTGCATCATCGGTGTTCATTTTTGAGTTGTAAGTGATGAATTACTACAAAGAAATTGTTTTAAATTGTTTGAGGAAACAAGTTGGTTGAAATCCAAAAAGGGATATTTTATTTTTGTGAAAAGCAAAGTTATTTAAACTCCCAGGAAAAGGTTGTTTGAATAAAAAAAAAATAAAGTATTTTGTGAAAGAAAATTGAAATTGAAATTAAAACCAGAAGTAGAAATCAAATAGGAATTTGTGAATGCTAACTGGAATTGAATTAAAAACCAGTAAGGGGAAATTGAATTGAAATAGAAAGATATCGAATAAAGTTGGATTTGTGAGTAATGAATTTGTTTAAGTATATTGCACAGGTAAGTAAGAGTTGGAATTGGTAATGGAATTTGATATTGAGAATGAGATTTGGTTTGAAAATAGGATGATTGGATTTGAGAACAGATGATTGGAGATTGATTGGGATGACTTCGGTATATGCTGAATTGGCAGCAGAATGAAAGGATTGAATGATATGCCCGACAAAAAGGTACATGTTTAAGTTTCCATATGAGGTTTTATGTGCCGAATCGCAAGCCGCTTGGCTTTTTGATTTTCTTTTGGGCTGAAGAAGGCCTAGAGAGGCGAGTTGGGGTTTGAGCTATTGACCGGTACAAAGGAGGTGCTGGCGAAATTTTCCGGAAATTTAAGGTGTTAGGATTTTTTCAGGATTTTTGAAAATTTTCGTTAGTAGGAATAAATAAATATTTAATTGAAATTAAATTGGTTTAGTTGAAATTGAAGTTGATAAGTAAGCAAATAAATTTTTACTAGTCAATAGGGTTTGTTTTCTACCTTAGCAATTTCGAGGATGAAATTATTTTGGGGGGGGGGGAAGAATGTGACAACCCGTATTTTTCCGTATAATAATTAATTAATTTAATTATATAAATAGTGATTTAGAGATTAGAATGGTCATAGTATTAAATAATATTGAATTTTTAATTAAATTAAATAATAGAATAATATATTTAATTTGTGAAATGGTCGAAAATAGTAGAATTCACTATACGATGTGAATTGGATCATATATAAGCTATAATTCAGTTTGGAATTGAATTTGAATAACGAATATATTATTTAATCGAAGTTTGAACGTAGAATTATAATTTAATTATAATCTAGCTTGAAATGGCGCGGCAGTTCGCTATTTGACGATTTGAACTTCAACTGAATATACAAGGTCCGTTTTAAATCGGATTTCTGTGAAACAAGAAACTTAGGAGCTGGTGAAGTATATTTTTCTAATGGAAGAGAAAAATCGGGATTTCATTGTGTAGACTTTGATTTATGTCCAAATCAAATTTTCGAAAAGTCGCTATGGAATTCCTTTATAAATTATAGCGATTTATTTATATTCAAATGGATTTTTAATATAAACTGAATATCGATATAATTGGGAATTTTGAAATACCGAGTTTTAAACCCAATTGGAGTTGTATGATATTCTATTGTAGATATATACGATAATACTAAATTATTTTTATTTAATTTAATTATTTTTAAATATATTTATATATTTAAATGGGTTATTTAGAGCTTTAAAAATAGCCAGTTTTGCAAACGACTTCCATTTTCGCCGAAACTAATTTTGTTGGATCCGCAATATTAAATTATTGTTGGATTTCTATTTTCGTGATTTTTGAAGTCTGTGTGTGGTCGTACGGATTTTTAATGTAAAAAATAGTCGATATTTTGACGGTTAAAAATACGCTATATGAGCAAACAAAGTCAGAATTCGATAAAACTAGTTTCGTTGGGTCTGTAATGTCGAACTGAATGTGCATGTCCAGTTTCGTGATTTTTGGGTATTATATGTGATCATACAAATTTTTAGAAGACGAATATGAATAGCGATAGCTTAAATTCTAATAAAATAATCGATTTAAAAATTAATTAAAATATCCTATAAATACACATTCACCCCCAAACCCTAATACACTTTTTCCCTGGTCAATTTCTCTTCCGCCGTCATCTCTTCTTTTTCTAATAATGATATTGTGTGTTGGAAAAATTATAGAAATTGAAAGGGAAAGCAATAAATCATGAAACTTAGATTGTTGTGATCCTTGAATCCTTCTCTCCACACTGGTATTTTTATCATTGAGTTCGAATATCCTTTTCTGATATTGAAAGTACACAGTAAAGCTAGGGTTCATGTTAATGGGTTTTTAAAACATCGATTCGTGAAAAGAATATTGGATTCATGATCTGGGCGAGGAGGCGCATCATCTGGCATTGTTTTGTAAGAATTCGTCTTGATAAATTTCGCACTACTGTAGCAGTGCTCAAGATCCTCCATAACGCGACCCGCAGTAATGGTGATTCGAGTTTCGTATGTTTGAGCTGAGGTTGGAGAGGGTTGAAGGAGAAGAATTTTGGTGATTTTATTGTGATTTTTAGTGTTGAGATGGTGAATTAAAAGGGAGAGATGGTGCTTGACATTTCAGTAATGGCCATGGGTCCTTCGCAGATTGTAGAAGACAGGAGGGGAGGAGTATAGGGTATTTGTGGGTTGGGCCAGGCTTTAACGTGAAGTGTTAAGGGTGTAGTTCTCTTTGAATTCGAAAGTTTGTTTGGGTTTTGGTTGAAGAACGGGAGCGCTAGTCGATGCAAAGGTTTGGATGCCATTTTGTTTTCGTGAATTACAAAGAGGAGCGGTCTGTTCGGGGAAGAAGGAAATTTCAATGCGGGTTTAAGTCTGTTGGGCCGGATAATTAAAGGTTAAGCCCAATGTGAATAGTTAGTTTATTTTAAATATAAATTAGTATATAAAGTTTAAAAATGCATAACTCTCTCGTATGATATCAAAATTTCTAACGGTCAAATAGGTTGGGATCGTATGGACAAGCACTACACAAGGAAACTGACCGGGAGTGAATTTGAGCTCGTTTGGATTTATGGTGGAATTAAATGCCTGAATCAAATCTATGACCAATTATCGTTATTTAACGATAAACCGACCAATGTGAGTAAATCTCACTAACTCTGAACAGTTTATATTTTTATAATGTATTTTTAGAACTGACAAATATTGGTTGATTGGTATGTGTTGACTGTTTGGATGAACTGCTAGTCAGTTGGTTAAAATTATATATATAAATCATTAAATATATTTGATTCTGTTGATCAGAATACTTCATATTGAAATGAAGTTGATGTTAATTATATTGTTTAACATTTGTGGATGCAGGAAAACGGGTCGGAGGAATCCAACTGGGTTCCTCAACATTTATTTTACTGTTTTTTTCCATATATTGTGTTATATGATGTGATATGAATTATGTTGTTGATTTTGTATGTTTGAATGATACCGATCATTGTTATATGGTACGTTAAATACCATAAGGAATACTGGAATGTTAAAAAGGAAAATTTCAATGTTATATTGAAAAAGAAATATTTATAAAATCAAAAGATTTTATAAAAAGAAAACTATTTATTTAGAAAATAAATAGATTAAAAAGGAATATTTATTTGTTAAACAAATAGATAGAATTAAAGGAAAATATTTGTAAACATCTACAAATAGATAGAATTGAAAAGGGAAATATTTGTAAAACATTTACAAATAGATTAAAAAGGAATATTTATTTAGAAAATAAATAAGATATCATAAAAGGAAATACTTGAAAAGTGAGTAGAATACTATAAAAGAGAATTTTATATTTGAAAGGTTTAGACACGTGATGTGCCCACGGGTATAACATGATATGGGTTTAAAACAAAGATTTTAAATAGAATCTAATTCTAACAGATAGATTGAGAAGATAAATTTATAAATAATACTTTATAAATAAAATAAAATGTTTATCATTGGATAAATAGAATATATAAGTCAGGACTTATATAGAGAAGTAAGAATCGATTTCAACATCGATATTTGAAACTGAATAAACGTAGAGTTAATCAAAGGAGTTAATCAGTTAGAGTTAATCAGTTAGAGTTAACCAGATAGAGTTAATTGAACATAGTTAATTGAATTAGGATAAATTGAATATTAGTTATTCAATTAGAGTTGATCGAATATAGTTATTTGAGATAGAGTTAGTCAAACATAGTTATTCAGGATGAGTTGCCATTTCGTACTACTGCTAGAGTAATTCGCAGGGCTGCAGACAGCCTACGGCGGTCGGATTCCTGAGGGAATCAGGCGTGACCATTGTGATCGCTGCGATCTAGAGTCAAGCGAATAGAGTTAAATCGAATATTAGCCATTCGAAATAAAGTTAAAACAGGTATAGTTATTCGAATATAAGTTAATCGAATATTAGTTATTCGACAGGAGTTAAATAAGTTGAGATAAATAAGTTGAGGTAATCAAGTAAGTTAATCAAGTTGAGTTAATCGAGTTGAGTTAGTAAAGATGAGTAAATCAAACCGAGTTAATCCAAAGGAGTTATTCGAAATAGTTTACTCGAATAAAATTAAAGGAGTTATTCGAAATAGTTTATTCGAATAGAATTAAGGGAGATAATCGAATATAGTTTATTCAGAAGGAGATTAATCGAATGTAAATCATTCGAAGAGAGTTAATCAAATGCAAATCATTCGAAGAAAGAGTTATCGAATATAGTCATTCGAAGAAAGAGTTATCGAAAAGAGATTATTCAAAAGAGAGTTATACGTTGAAATTCAATTATATTGAATTCGGGAAAGTACACTTTCCGTTTTTTCATCAAGATTTAATGATTTCTTCACAAATTGCCTATTTAGTTATTTAGTTAAATTAAGGAATAAAAGTTATATTTTGAAGTTAGATATTTAGGAAAAAGGGATTATAACGCTATAGTTATAATCAATGTTTTATAATAAAGAAGTGGATTCATAAATAGAATCTGAGTTACGTAAGGAAGTTGGTTAAAAGATTTAAAAGGGTGAACTTTGTCTATTTCGAGGTTAGAAATGTTGTGCAGTTAAGGTCTGAGAGGTAATTATACCCCAACTTGATTGGCTTCGTTTTTAACTAAGGAACGGTTAAGGTTCGATAGTGAAGGTTGGTTAAGTGAATTTAGTTAATGAGTGTAATGGTTTGAATTGGCTTAGTGATGTTTTATTTAAACATCTGTTTAAATCAAACGAAGCAGTTTTGGAAATGTTTCCAAATAAGAATCAGAAATGTTTTCAAATATAGAAATTAAGGAATGGAGCAAATACGAAAATGTTTCCAATTAGGGTGGGTCGCTCCCATTAGGGGGTATATCACCTATCTAGAGAAAATCAATTTCATACTTTTTTCTATTTTCGATGATGTCCCTTTTCGGGAAACGGTGGGTAGCTCCCAACCGTTGGTGATATTACATTCGATACACTCAAGCGAAATGAGTGGTCGGTCATGTGTTGGCCGGGTTGCAAGACGTTCTTGTTGAATCCAGTGTATTTTCCTCTAGAGATACACTATCGCAGGTGGTCCCATACCTTGTCATAGTCGGAATCCAATCTCCAATAAGCGCAAGCGGTTTTGTTTGTATACTATATATGAGGAATGTGAGATGCAAGCGTTTTGCTAGATTGTTAATTACGTATGATTAGACATTATTATAATATCAGAGAAGTATTGATTTCCAAAAGTGTTTTGGTTATCGTAAGGTAAAAATCGTCTATGTTTATGTGTGGATCGGTCTTACGATTACCTTTTCTTTCGAAAAGGATTTTGAAAAGTTAAACAAAATGATTTGAGTTTACTCACACCAGTCCCATGACTGACCCAGAGTTTATTTTGTTTTGTTTTCCCTAAACTCTTGGGTTCCCAAATTTGTACGGGCAGTCAAGTAGTTCAGGTCTTTACAGATATACTTGGAGGAGCTTGAAGCAGGAGGCTTCATGATTATATAGCTATTGTTATTTCAGCTGTGTTTAAGTGTTGTACTCTGATAATGTTATTCTATATATATACTGTTTTATTGCAAAGTTATGTTATATATTATATTTTATTCATTCCGCTGAGAGATTCGTATTACTCTGATTCTGTTCTGTGGTGATCTTCTTCTTCTTCTATTCTAATTTTCTATCTTATCTATTCTCACCCTCTAACTTCTTTATAGTAATGATCAGGTCTTTCCGATGTCTGAATAGTCAACATGGTAGTTTTGTGTTGATTTTCGGAGTCGAAAATCCCTGTTCATTACATATCCTCTTACAAGTGATGGGTAAAGTTGGGTACCAAACAATTCAAGATTCTATAAAGCTTACTCATAATTAATATTCAAAACAAATAACCAATTTATTTCCTTTTCCATTTTTCTTCTTTTGCTTTGCTCTAGGTGATTTCTTTTAAATTCTGATCTTTTGCATTAACTTAATGCAGAATTGTAATTTCATGATCCACTTGTGCTATATACTAATATTTTCTTAAGACACCGGTATGCAGCACAACCGAGTTTTGCATGTGTATTATATATATCACTGTCTAATGATTTAGCTAAACAACTACCTATTATATAATTAACTGAATTGAAAACATGTCGAAGTCCTAGTTTTAGCATGTGCTAATGTCTTCATAGGAAATGAAATTTCAAGAGTACATAATATATCATTAATATGTTGACATATTACTCTAATAATATAGCTCATACAAATACTTCAGAAAATACAATAACAATCAAGATGATCTATGTAATCATATGTACAAAAACAATGATTAAATTCTGGAGCTACACAAGCATGGAGGAATGGAGGATCAAGGGACTTCCTAACATATCTGTGTATGCATATTTCATTGTTGATGCATAATAAACCCATTAACGAATAAGGATGTTAAGTTACATAAATATGATGTCAAGAGATCTATTCTGAACCATGCAATTTTGAACCAATACTTCTAGTCTATCCCTTTTTCCTGCGTTGATGCAATTGCAATTTGTTCTACACATACAGTCATACTAGTCTCGTTTTAAAATTTAAAAAGAAGGTCAAGATATTTCTAGTTTTCTACTGTTAAACATCATATATGTTATAATAATTTAGTAATATATATGAATACAGTAAAACATAGCGAATTACCAGTCATTAAACAATTTTCCTTTTATATTCTACCATAAGCTAAGCATAACTGTCAGTATTGTTCTAGTGATTCTACCAAAGATATGGATTAACTTTTTATTATTGTGTGTGCACAGAGAGAAGGAATCGATTTCTATTATAATCAGGGGAAACAATAAGGTATTAGATACGTATGTATTTCTGGAATAAACATCACTGTCAATTGATGTTTTTGTGACGCTGTCAACCGACGAGTCTTTTGGGTATTTTAAGACATAACAAGGTAGAACCGTTGATAATAATATCATACTTATGCATTTGCTTATCACCTAATTTGTTAATCATATTTAATTGTTCAAGCTTAAAAGTTTAACCACATATTGATACATCCCTTAATCAATGTGAGCGTAAAAAAATGATCTTAAGATGGCTGTTTTTTCAACTTTAATAGCGCAACATTTTCAATGGTAACTACTAGTATTTGAAGCATGAAAGCGATAAAGCATGTATACATTAGGGTCTAGGTTCAAACATAAAAGGGAGAAGTACCTTTTTATACTTAGATTAGACACTAAAATTTGTCTTGCTGTTAAAATGTCAAGGGCAAATGTGTTTGTCTAACAGTCAATTTCTACCACAAGTGCTACCTAGAAATGACTAAATAGAAATATATGATCACCTCATAAGGGTAAAGCTACACAGTGGCACAGTACATTCTAAAAAAAATGAAATTCCAAGGAAGGAAGAAATTATAAGAGAATGATACATTCAACCGTGCTGGGTGCAATACCGAGTACTAAGTAGAGAAAATAGGAGTTATGAAAGGAGTGTTATTAAATACATTAAAAAATGACATATGGAAGAACACGTTGAATGGAATCACAACCAAAATAAATCTACCGGGTTAAGGATGCTATAAGTAATTAAGTATGATCGGAGCAAGTGATATATGTAAATACATAACTGGCTTATGTCTATAAATATCGAATCATACTCTTTGGATGACACACATATCCATCAATTCCAACTTCGCCAAATGTCAAAGCAAGAGGATGATTTGGTTTACTTTTTCTCTCTCCTGGTAGAAGTCTATTGTCCACAACCAAATTTTCGTATTCCAAAAGTACAATTTTTCCATGTATAATGGATACGGTCGAATCTTTGCATACGGAGGCTTTGGCAATGATCTCTAGGTCAATGCTCAGGATTTCACATTTTTGATTTGACAAACTAGACGAATTCAATGAATTGTGAAAATCATTATTCGGCATTCTTCCAACACTTTCGTGAAGTGTACCACTTCCTCCTTCATTTGCATCAATGTTTGGTGTATGATTTTGTTGACTTCCGTAACGTCCCATCATCATCAAGTTGAGGATCAAATTCAACTTAACTTACATATTATTCATCCTTTCATTCAAGTATTCCGAGCCTCCTTGTTGAGCCTTTTTAGGTTGTTTTTGTGCAATATTAGATGCTTTAACTTGTGTCCTTGATATTTTGGCTCCAATACTTCGAGTACGACCTTTTTTATCTTTGCCAAACACTTGTGATATATATCTCCATCCAATGTCAAATCTTCTTCATCACCATCATCTACTAACTTCTTTGCCTTTGCAAATTTTTCCTAAAATATGATAAAACTTGAGATATTATTTATTGCGAAAACTTTATTGAATAAATGGATTATTATTCGTTTAACTTACGAAGTATACAGAAGCGGAATCTGATATGGTGCCATCCTTTTTTGTGTGAGCCCTCTCCCATACTTCACGACGTGTGATTTCTTTTGTCGGATTATCACTAGCCTGCACATTTAATAAGACCTTGCATATAAGACATGAATGCATATCATTAAAACATACAATATAGGAATAAAAATGCTTCAATAATTTTGATCGTAGATTGCAAAGGGAAACTTTTTTTGTGGTCAAGGTTCGTAAACTTTCAATATAAATTTAACTACTTGCAAAGCGAAACTATCTATAACTCAAGGTTATATGACTTATACTGTCAATCCAACTGTATATTAAATGTAAATATTAGTATACACAGTATGAAGGGTATATGACTTATACTGGTCCACTGCTACAACAACATCGTTGTTGGACCATGATCAGCCATTTTACCAGTCGCTGCGGTGTACACTACAAAAGGCAGCTTAAATAGCGACGGGGTGGGGCAACGGTTAGCGACGGCTAAAAAAGCGGCCGTCGCTTGCCGTCGCAAACCGTTGCTCGATTTGCAGAATAATAACTGCCGAACCATCCTCTTCCTCATTATATTTTTTCCCCAAAATCAATCCCAAACCCTACCCGTCGCCATTTCTTGCTGCTCCGATTCCAAGCCTCCAATTTCACTTCCAAGGTATTGATTTCATTCTTCTATGTCTTCTAACTCTAGTTTATGCTTAATTAGGGTTAATTAGAGGCTTTGGTTGCTAATTTATATGAGTTTGCAAAATTGAATATTTATGGATATGAAATTGGTTGTCTCGAGGGATGTTTATGATAACGGTTGTGTTGTGAGTTGGTTTGGGGATAAGTGTAATTGATTAGGAGGGTAAAATCGATGAATATTACATATGTAATTGATTTAGGAAGTTGAAAACAATGATTATCACGTGTTTAATTAGACATACGATGATTGTGTTGTATGTAGAATGTGTGGTATGATGATTTGAAAATGAATGGAATTAATGTAATTGTTTAATGGTAGTAAATTGATTATTATTCAAATGGTGCAACGATGTCCCTAGCCTACATGCATGCACTGTTATGTCCCCATCGGATGCAAGAATGGTCGGTCCAAAAGAATGCACTTGCAATTGAAAAAAAATTGTTTTGTTACTATAATATTTAGTAATCAAATGTTGATTAAAAATGTTAATTCAAAATAGTTCTTAATTTAGGTTTAGATCGGTAAGAATCTTGTTAAATATGATGAAAATCATATTACTCAACTCTTTGAATTTTTTATGAATTGAAATAATTAACTTGAAAGCTTAGTTTATCTTTCAAAAATTTAAACTAACTAAAATTAATTTTATAATTTATACATTAAACTAAAATGAATCAAAACTTACTAAAACTAATTGTCATGTTACTTTACAAATTGAAATTTTGAAGTTTAAGGCGCATCTTTTACTGAAGCGCAAAAAGGTCCAAAGCGCAAAAGGAGTGCTTTTTCATTTGATGTGTGTGTTTCTTGTTTTAAACTTAGGTTGAATGTGTTTTGACTAATTATGTGAACCCCTTAGATAAATTTGGCCCCGTCCGACAAGTGTTGTATATGATCGTTATATGGATATTCGTTTTTCCATAAAACGGAAATCTATATTCATCTGATACAATATTCGTTGGATTTGTCCTTGTATTGGAAAAGTTACAAATATAATAATGTAACCATATTTTATAAATCATTTCAGTTTAAACGGTTAACAAAATTTCGATGGCACTTCCTTTTTGTTCCCTGTGTACACGCATTTGTGTATGATACAGGGACCAAAGGGAAGTGCTGCCGAAATTTTGTTGAACCGTTTAACCTGAAAGGATTTATAAAATATGCTTACGTTATTATATTTGTAATGGGAAGTAGGTAGACCTGCCGTCAAAGTAGAAAGAAATAAACAAAAAAAAAACTGAAAACATGAAGTAGTTGTAAATGAAATTGTACAAGATTTCAATTAATACAAAGTGTTTGATCGAATTTTCTAACATTTTTGTTGCAAATCAGGAAAATGTTCGATTATTTTCGTGATCGTAGTTGGATGTATCAACCGCGTACTGGTAAGAAAGGGTCGATAAAGGAACATTTTTGTAACGGTGTCCAAGAATTTATTAGATTCGCTAAATCTAATAATCGGAGTAACCTAGACATTCGATGTCCGTGTAGTAAGTGCAAACATTTGAGGCATTGGAAGCCAGATGTAGTAGAAGTACATTTGTATAAATTTGGTTTTGTGTCGAATTATTACTTATGGGATCGTCATGGAGAGCTTGTTCAACCTACGTCTAACCCTGTAGTGGTAGAGGACGATAGTACAATGATGAACGATAATACAACGACCAATCTGATAGAAAATATGGTGCAAGATGCAGCACGATCAATGTTTCCCACCATTGATCAAGGCGGCGATGAGAATGAAAATGCTGAAGAACCAACGGAGGAAGCAAAAATTTTTTATGATTTATTGAATTCTGCGAAGAGGCCGTTGTGGGAAGGGTGTACAAGCGGAACCGAATTATCTGTAACCGCTGAATTCATCACTATGAAATCAAAATTCAATCTTACAGAAGCTGCATTTACAGCAGTTGTACAAACTGCAAAACGTCATATGCCACCTAATAATTTGATGTGCGATGGTCATTATAAAGTGAAAAAACTTATGTCTGCTTTTGGACTACCGTATCAGAAGATAGATACATGTGTTAAAGGTTGCATGTTGTATTGGAAAGAAGACGCTTATCTTAGAAAATGCAAATTTTGCAACGAAGATAGATATAAACCAAGGAAAAAGAAAGGAAAAGAAGTTCCATATAAAAGAATGCATTATCTACCGATAACTCCCAGACTTCAACGACTGTATGCATCTTCTGCTACAGCGTGTCATATGCGATGGCATAGCGTGAGAACAGCAAAAGAAGGAACTTTGATACATCCGTCTGATGGTGAAGCATGGAAACACTTTGATAGGACTTATCCTGAATTTGCTGCAGAGAGCCGTAATGTTAGGCTCGGTTTATGTACGGATGGATTTTCGCCGTTTTCTCAATTTGGTAGTAAATATTCATCATGGCCTATCATTGTTACTCCATATAACTTACCTCCATGGATGTGTATGAAAAATCCATATATGTTTCTAACGGTTGTCGTCCCTGGTCCCGATGATCCGACACAAGGAATTGATGTTTATCTGCAACCGTTGATTGAAGAGTTGAAAACACTGTGGAATGAAGGGGTCGAAACATACGATATTTCGAGAAAAAGGAATTTTCGTATGTTTGCTTCTGTATTATGGACTATTAGTGATTTTCCTGCGTATGGAATGCTTTCACGTTGGAGCACATCCGGGCGTCTGGCTTGTCCTCATTGTATGGATGAGTCACGAGCATTTTCATTAAAGTATGGGAAAAAAATATCTTGGTTTGATTGTCATCGATGCTTTCTACATCCTAATCATAAATTTAGAACGGATAAAAAGAACTTCAAAGCTAACAGAGTAGAGAATATGCTACCGCCTAAAGTTTGGACAAGTGAAGAGATATATGAAATTGTAAGTGAGTATCCAAAGATACACGAAAATGGTAAGCAGGTTGAAATTCCAGGTAAATCGGACATTCATAATTGGTGCAAACAAAGTATATTTTGGGAGTTACCTTACTGGAAAAATCTAAAACTTCGGCATAATATTGACGTCATGCATAACGAAAAAAACGTTTTTGATAACGTTTTTAATACAGTTTTGAATATAAAGGGGAAAACTAAGGACGACGTGAATTCACGACGTGATATATTACACTTCTGTAAACGGCCGGAACTTCACTTGTATGCCGAGAATAAAAAAACCCAAAGCATGCTATGAGCTAGACAACAAGCAAGTAAAACTTGTGCTAAAGTGGGTGGAAGGATTACGATGTCCTGATGGGATTTCTTCTAACCTCCGTAGATGTGTGGACTATAAAAACAGTAAATTGAGTGGGATGAAAAGCCATGATTGTCATATAATGATGGAATACTTTTTACCTGTGATTTTCAAGGAACTGTTACCCACAAAAATATGGAGTGTTATAACAGAATTAAGTATGTTTTATAAACAACTCTGTTCAACGACGTTGAAGATAGATCGTTTACGTAAGCTTCAATTAGAAATTCCTGTACTGCTCTGCAAACTTGAGAAAATATTTCCACCGGGTTTTTTTAATGTAATGGAACATTTACCTATTCATCTTCCGTCCGAAGCACTCCTTCGAGGTCCAGTGTAATATGGATGTATCCATTTGAGAGGTAATTTTGTGTATACTCAATACTGTTGATAGAATACAACTTAGATTTTTGTACCAACATATAAATTAAATTACTCTTATTATAGGTACTTGAATCATTTGAAGAAAAAAATTGGGCAAAAAGCTCGAGTAGAAGGTTCGATTTGCAAATCGTACCTTGAAGAAGAAGCTTCATTTTTTCTCTCTCATTACTTCAGTGAAGATGTGAACTTGTCTTTCATATCTGTTCCTCGTAATGAAGAAGCCGTTGAACAGGAGTCTTCTCAGACAATGTTATCTATTTTTAGACAACACGAAAGACCTGCTGGAAAATGTGTAGAAATATGGTTAAGCGATGAAGACTACAAAGTGGCACACACATATGTTCTGTTAAATTGTGTGGAAGTTGCACCATTTGTCAGGTTATATAAAATTCATGTTCAATTCAATTATATATACATCTATATTTATTTGTCTATATTAATAGAAAAGGAACATAACACATATTTGCAGTATATACGAATCACAACATCCATCTGGTGATCTCAGCAAAGAATTTGCTGTATGGTTTTCAGACTATGTTCATGATCACAAAAACGGTGTTGTTAACGAAGGATTACGACATCTTGCTATTGGACCAAAAAGAAATGTCAAGACTTATCCAATATACTTTGTCAATGGATTTAAATTCAACACCAATGATTACGGAGCTGAAAAATTAACGTATAATAGCGGTGTATTTGTCAAAGGAAGTGATGATCCAGAGGAGCATATAAAAGATTTTTATGGCGTCTTAACGCAAGTTGTAGAGTTGACTTATTATGTTCGTCCCTTAGAGCAAATTTATCTATTCAAATGCAACTGGTTTAGCAATGTTCCTGGTTCTGGAGTTAACGTGCACAAAGATTACAAGCTAATAGAGATAAGGCATACATCACGTTACTATAAGTATGATCCTTTCGTGTTAGCCAAGCAAGCACTACAAGTGTATTTTGCTCCGTATCCATCCTTAAAAAAAGATAAAGCAGATTGGTGGGCAATTTTTAAAACAAAGGCAAGATTTACGTTTGATGGAAATAATATTCTAAACGAAGCAGCGTATCAAGCGGATCTTGAGCCGAATACTGAAATTAGAATAGTTGATGACATTGATGTCGGGTCGTTGAATGATGAAGCGAATGTGTTAGTAGATGCATTTGAAAGTAATGAATAAAATGATATAGAGTATGAGACTGAGTCTGCATCCGAAGATGATGAAGACTGATGTTATTTATTTATGTACAATTATGAGCTATGTTATGTTATGTTATGTACAATTATGAGCTATGTATCATGTTGTGTACTCTTGTGAGCTATGTAATAACAATGTTAATGTTGTGTACTCTTCTGAGCTATGTAATGATAATGATGACTGATGTTAATAATTCAAGTTATTTTGTATGCATTATATGATTGTAACAGATATGTCAGATAGACGCCGCTCGAGGAGTTCATCTCAGCCGACTCCTTCACCATCTCCTGCGCCAGGTGTAGGTCCTAGCAGCTCTGAGCCAGATCTGCGGCAATGTGCAGAGGTTGTTCCGAAGAGTGCTGGGTAAGTATCTAATTTATTTCAGTTTAAATTAGTTAAAAATATATGCTTTATCTATGTAAACATGTACGCAGCACCGGGTTTGAAATCGAGCCAGCGGAATTCATTTTAAAAGTGTCGAAGCAGTCGTACACGAGTAGGATGTCTGGGACTTGGCCTCATTGGGATAGTATCCCACCCCACATCAAGAACGTCATTCTAGCCGATGTGCTAGTAAGTATTTATTTATTTTATTATTAGAAATTCATATATACTATAAATAATTCAAAATAAATTTAATTTGCAGGCGGCTGTCCGTGTAGAGGAGCGGGACATGCAGGTTTTTTTGACACACTGGAATATCAAAATGCGAAAGAATTACCGAGAAACAATTTCCAGGGCGAAGACATCAGGGAAGAAGCCTAAATGGATGGCTGACGATGTCTGGGCTGGATTTCTAGCATATTGGGATACTGAAGCAGCGAAAGTAAGATATAATGAAAATAATCACATTTATGTTGATTGCATTCTTTTATTTAATAATGTATCAAATTTAATAGGAAGTAGCACAAAGGAATAAAGAAAATAGAGCTAAGAATCCTGGTTTACATCGCGGTGGCTCAAAATCATTCCAGCAGCATAGGAGAGAATTGGTAAAAATTTGAAATAGTTTTTAGCATATGTTCACGTAAAAATTGAGTGCATATCATTCATTTTTATTTTTAGTAATTTTATTACTGTATATATACTCAGATGGCAAAGTATAGAAGGGAGCCTACGATGGCAGAGGTTTTCAGGCATACTCATGCGGTGGAGCATACTGATGACGAAGGGAACGTGACATATGATTGGGCGGATGACAAGGTTGCGGGCGTAATGGTAAATATACTTATTAATAATTAAAATATTTCATATTCGTTCATATCATATTATATTATTAAATTATATGACTATTGTAGGAGAGATATGATGCAGAGGCAGCTAGAGTGACGCAGTCCAGTGGACGAGATGAGCTTACGGTTGCAGAGTGCGATCGTATTTGGGATGCTATTATTAAGCCGCCTACTCGTAATAGGCGATACGGCTTCGGCAATCAGGAGGTATCTTTTTTAATTTAAGTTTACATTTAAAATGTATTCAATTAACATGCATTCTTTTACCTTCTTTTTATATTAACATGTTAAATTGACATTATAAATATAGAAGCTTCAAATTGACATGTGTATTGATCTTCAAAGTCCATGTATATATTACAAGTCCATTTATAAATGTGAAATTGAACTATTTCGCAGGCTATTGATTTTCAGCGAGGATATAGGAAGTCCGTGGAGCAGGAGACTATAGCTCAGTTGAAGGAGCAACTGGAAGAGATGAACGATTGGAGAAGAAGCCAGCTGGCTCAGGAGATAGACGAGCGCATTGCACGCTATTATGACGAGCATGGATCGATGCCAGACGAGGACGATGGCGGGGATGCTACAAGCGAAGAAGAAGAAGACGACGAGTAGTTTGTTTGTTCTTGTGCTTGGGTATGTATATACACTTACTTTTTTATTTGCTTTATGTACGTACGATGATATTTGATGACGGTAGTGTGTAGTTTGATGTATTTTGATGTTTTGTGATGATGGGACGATGATATACGGTGATGATATTGTTTTTTGGATGTATGACGATGGTATGTTATGGTATTGTGATGAATTTAGTAATGTTTTGGATATATTGATGGATTTGGAATGATATTGATGGATTGGTAGTGGATTGGGTTTGATGTGGAGGTTTGTTGGAAAGGTATTGCTGTGTAGTGCAGAAAAAATGCTCCAGATTTGCGACGGCTAGTAACGGGTAGCGACGGAATTTTGGTCATTACTTTGCGATGGCTTGCAACAGATAGCGACGGCTAACAACAAAGAAAAGCGACGGATAGCGACGGCGTTTTGGACAAAATGGCCATGGCTTTTGCAACGGCTTGCAACGGCTTCGCGGCAAAAAAAAAAACACTTGCCTTCTGATGGTGCCACGTGGCAAGTATCCGTTGCAAGCCGTTGCTAATCGAGCGACGGAGCCATCGCTTTTTCCGTCACTTTTTCCTCTCGCGACGACATTTATAGCGACGGCAAATAGCGACGGCTTGCGACAGTTAGCGACGGCCGCCAACGCCTATTTGCCGTCGCTATTCACTGTTCCTTTTGTAGTGGTAGCTTGATCAGCCATTTTACAATATTGTTGCGGTGTCGCAGCCAAAGATCTGTGGCCTAACAACAGCTATGTAACAGTAGATGGCTGCTTCATGATGCAAGGAGGACATATAAGACCAATAGCAATGATTTCACTCGCATAAATAAAGCGGTAATCATATGAAAATTTTGAGTGATAAAGAGCAGTACTGCAACTTGACATTATTTGTGAATAAGATCATATGCTAAAATAAACGCTTAACTAGCCATAATTGTAGATGGATCGAAAATCACATCATATGCTATAATAAATGGTGGATAAGATCTAAAATTTCATTGTGTCGCATAAGCAATAGTAGATGGGATTTAAAACTTTATCATGTTACGCCAATATAATGGATTTACAACTAATAAGTTGATGTGATAAATTGAGGATTTGTACTGTAAAAAAATGGTGTATTTGAGACAAAATTGGTAACGCTTGAAGTTATTGTGTCATTGCTTCAGCAAAAAAATATTATGATAAAGAGGAGGGTTATATGGCACCCCATTTTTTGCCCTCCCTTTTGCACCTCATTTGATAGTTATAGGGATTAAACACTGTCAACTAATACAAATATAACTATCACTGTTAGAGTTTTGCATGCTTTAATTTCTAAATATCAAAGATTTCTCATGTTAGAGTTTTGCATGTTTTAATTCCTAAACAGATGCAAGCGTGCTTAGAAATTGACAATAATAACATAATCATATATGAATAGCTTTGTTAATAAATTAACAGTAATACTTAATGGATAATCTAGAATGGGTACATATCATTTCATTTTCTATAACGATGTGACTTGTACGTCCAGTATGATGGCCATAGCTGTAAAATGACCCTTTTTTGTCTTTATCTCTTCTTTCCTTTGCACTAGGTGTTGCTTCATTTTTCAAAAACATTTCCCAATCTTCTTGTTTGATGGTTGGTGGACAGTTCTTCAATCTATCTTCATCATTATAGTATTTATCATAATAGCGCGTCCTTAAATCGCTTTTGTGCTTCCTAAATGACTCAGACATTTTTTTAAAAATCAGGTCTTTTGAACCTGTATCTAGATCGAAGAATGTCTGTGAAAATAACAGTAATAGTTAAATTAATAGTGAAAACAATTATGACCAGCACACAAGAGCTAGCATTTAGCTCGATTAACAAAAGCAAGTGTGTACAAAACAGGCATAACATGTAAAAAGATAGCAAGTACAAAGACAAAAAAATGTGCAACTTCAAAACTAGCACAACATAACATGTGCATGGTGATCACAACTGTAAACATTGTTACTGCCACTGTATATACATATACAATCATTTTACTTGGGATTCAGATTTACTAACCAACATCCATTAATAAACATCTTGCTTTACATGAACAGAATTATATTTGACTAAGGCAACGTATTAATTATCATTTATAATTTGATACATGATTGAATGGATGTCTTTATAATTCTTATTTTGCATATAGGTGAAAATTAAAATCGGAAAAGGATATTATATAGTATAAAACAACATTTCAGGTTCAAAAAAAGAATTACGAAAATTAGATATGCTTTTTGATACTTTATTTTTTGTGTCTAAGTTAAATTGCTCATACTTTTTTTTATTGGAATTTAGAGCTTAGGAGCCTGTGTTATGCTCAGTTGACACCATAGTTAAATGCAAAAGTTGATGCGGTGAATATAAAAGGAGTACACACTTTATTTCAGTTGGGATTGATACTGTCATACAATATGCAGAACAAAGGGATCCCCATAAATAAATGTATTATGTGTATTAGTTATAATGTTGGAACTACAGAAAAATTCTATAACACATCATATCATATGGTGATGTGTTTACGTTTAATGAAAACTAATTAATCAGTTAAAAAGTTCAAAAATCAATTTAAAGCTGACACAAATTTAAGAATATTGTATAAGGATTAAACACATACTTAACTACACCATTAAGAATTAAACAAATTGTGTAGCTATGATTTAGTAGTTCTCTTAAGTCTTTATTTATAATTCAAGTAAGCAAGGGGACAAAACAAAAATGCAATAGAGAACTAAACATAACAAATTAATTTTAGCTTACCAGAAATCTTTCCACATGTCGGTCTTATATTTTTCAGGTACACTAACCCAAGTTTCGTATGAAATAAGCACATGGATTCATACCAATTTACTAATTCGACTGCTTATTTTTCCAGCGTTTTTGAAATAGGAACACCTAATGTAACGTCCCGCATTTTATCGGTCTGTATTTGAATATTCAAAACAGTTTAAATATTGAATTCGTAATATAAATGAATTTATATATTAATTAAAACGAAGTTGAACATATATAAATACATATTATTTATAATCAAGCTCAGAACGACCCTGCAGTTCGTAAATTAACGTTCTGAACTGCAACTGAGTGTACCAGACTCGTTTTGAATCGGATTTCTTCGAAACGAGAAACGTTGGAATCTGTTGAACCGTATCTTTCTAACAGAAGTGAAAAACCAAGATTTCATCGTATAGATTGCAAGATATGTCCAAATCAAATATTCAAAAAGTCGTTGTAAAATCAATTTGTTTACCGTAACAGTTTATTTGAATATAACTTGATATCGGTTGCAAATCGGGACGAGGTTCTTTTGAGGTGCAACGATAATTTAATTTTTAGAATTTTACTGAAATTTTTAATTAATTAAATACGCAACTTTTTATTTGAAGTAATTTACACCCTGTATCAGTATTTCGGGGTTTCACCACATGAGTCAACCTACCGATATTATTATATTTTTGGGATCGTGACACATTGCTGGACACGACTGTATTTTTATTTCTGTCTGTAGCGGCTCAAATAGAAACGAAATCTTACGTAACACGGTACACTTAAATTTTAAACCATAAAAATACTTGGATTTCTGCCATCTATGTAGTTGAACAAACTAAGTATAATATCGCTTATAAAGGACATTTACACCGAAACTTTGATTTTATTTCTAACCAAAAGAATTCAAAGAATGAAATGGAGAAATAAAGGACGGGTTGAGGTTAGTGAAAACTGAAAACTCTCATACAACTAACTCATGCGCGAGAGCTTTCAAACTTCATGAGCCCAAAATTTCAGAACTTGCAACTTGAACCCATAAATAGTTAGATTTATTTACACAGCGACATTTTATAGGTATACGTGAGATTATCAAATTTGACTAAATTCCTATAGGGGTATGGTTTTACTTGCGTAGAGGAATGGAAATCAAGCATGCCGAACTGACAGCCTATGGTTTAAAATATAACACCCTAGAAGCTTACATCTTAAGCAAACAACCATGCTGCTACAGTTGAAAACAATACACCCTAAAACCAAATACACAGTGACCTATGCAGTATGGGTGAAAGGACGCTAATGTTATCCCTTTTCTTCGATTGTATATATCTATGTATTGCGAGCCATATCTACCTCCAGAAAACAAAACCGAAAAATCTCAAAACAAATATCGTTAAAATCCTCGTAACTCGTTCTTCACCGCTGTCTACATTCTGTTGAATTCGAACAAGAATATTATCACTGGGAAAATACAGCGAGTTCAAGAGAGGATTCACTATTGTTGTTTTGGGGAGTATTCGATGAAGGTGGGTACTGTCGTGTTTGAGTTGAGGATGCAGTGGTGGCGTATTTAACATAATCAATGAGAACGTACAGTTTGGATCTGTGATGCACCACGTGGATTGCATGCAGGAGCGTGGAGGTGAAGGAAGGATAGTGCAGGCTTCAGCACGTGTAGTGGTGGGTGGTGTATGGTCACCGTTCGGTTTCGGTGAAGGAGTGGTACAGGTTGATGACCAAAGTTGCGATCTACAGACAGGGCAAGGCGAGAGCAAAGCTTGGTTTCGGATCTGCGACTGGAAGGTTTCTGGCATGACTAACGTGGATGGTTGCGGGTCCGAGAGGTGGCATTAAAGCCGGAGTTCTGGAGTTTGTGTTTTAAAGAGGGAAGGCAAGTTCAAGATGCACGTTTGTGCATGCATAAGACGTTGAAGACAGTAAAGAAAATTGACAAGAAATGGCAGGTGAAGGTTTAGTAAAAAGAAAGAATCTGGATTTCAAAAGGAAAGAAGGGACCAGACTGATGGCTGTGGGCGCTTTTAAAGGAAGTACTGGAGATGAACGTTGGCTGTTGTTGTGAGGAGCAGGCCGTAGGGTGAACACCAGAGGAAGATGCAGCACGTTGAGAGCAGGAGACACGAGATTTTAAATGGATATTTGGTGGAGGACGACCGTGTATTCCAAAAGTGGGAAGGGAACGTTAGTGGTGGAGTGGAATTATAGGAGTTGCATGCACATAACGTTACAGAAGAACGTGATTTCTTTGGAGATGGCGGGATAAAGATGCAGTGTTTTCTTCAAGGGGCATGCAAGTGGGTGATATGAACGGCGGTCAGCTGGTGTTAGTTTGAACACTCGTGGGGAAAGAAGAAAAGAACGTGTGGCCCAACAAAATAAAAAGAAATGGTGCAACGTTTGTATAAGAAGTTCAACGTGTGCAGTTGTACTGGAGCATGTGTGTGCTTAGCGAAGAGTGTAGAAGGAAGCACCGTGCTGGTTGCCGGTGATTAACGTGTGTTGTAAGAGGACTGAGTATGTGAAGGCACTGTTCAAAAGGCACTATTCAAAATAGAGCGGATCTGAAGTTATATGACGACCGAGCGTGGATTTGAAACCGTGAAGGAATAAGGGCAACCGAGTATATTGGAACTGGTTCGTAACCACCAGGAGCTCGTTGGAAATTATAACGTCTGATCCGGTGTACCGACGCAAATCGTTATTTAACGGTTAACGCGCGAAGGTGAGTAAAATCACTAACTCTGATTTATTTTAAAATATTTTAATTATATTTTAACGTTGTTTGAATGTTGTGTGATGGTCGATTAGGTAAATTACGATTAATTTGGTTGAATATTTTATACCGTTACATATGTACACATCATCGGTTGGACACTGATTCCATCGAGTAGAATACCCCTAGTATAGAGTTAGTGTAAATTGTGTTGACTGACATCAGTGGATGCGGAAAACCGGTTGGAGGAATCCGACCGGATTCCTCGATATTTATATATACTGTTTGTTGTACTGTTTGAACCCAAATTTCATTTAAAACCCGGTGTGAACATTGATGTTGAACGGAAATTCAACATTTGTTTAGATTAAATAGATAAACGATATCGCTTTAGAAGGTGACATCAGTCGACCGTAAAACCATCGTTTTGTTAAAGAATTGATTGGCCGTCAGGCAAATCAACGAGGGTAATTATAAAAATTATATTTTTATAATTAAAAAGAAGATTTAAATTTGTAATAGAAGTTCTATTATAAACCAGTATTTTAGAGTTCGTTTTCATAAAATAATAAAAACGATTGTTGATATTTAAATAAGTTTATAAAGCAGAAATTTTTCGATGATTAAGTATTTGGATAATTATATTTAGATAAACAATTTAGAAATATTATTAGATTAATTAGATTAATCTAATGTTAAGAAGAAATCAAAATCAGTTAATGAATTTACTGATGGAATTAAGTTGATTTAATCAACTGTTATTTGGGAAATGATTTCTATATTAGTTAGTCTTTAATTAATCTAATGAAACAGTTTGAAAATAAATTAATCAAATTTAATGGCATTTAATTACCCTTTTAATTTAAGGAGTTATAAATAGAACTGTGGAATGGAGAAAGCGAGGAGTTAATGTTTAATATAAATAATCATAAACATCAGAGTTTTCAAAGTATGAATATGGTGTTATAAAAACCATATTCCAAAATAAAACAAGGAAATACGATTTGATGAATATTATAAGTAATAAGGAGTTTAGAGTTACGAACGTATATCTATTCCAAGGTAAGAACGTTGTTGATCAAGGTCTGAGAGGTAAATAAAATACCCCAACTTGAGCGGCTTCACTATTATCGAGGAACGATATCAGTTTGTAACGGAAAGAGATATCAAGATTTTTGTAACGGAAAGAGATGTCAAGATTTTTGTAGCAGAAAGAGATGTCAAGATTTTTGTAACGGAAAAAGACGTCGAGATTAGTTATAAAGTGGCATATAGCAGCGTATTGCAAGTTTGAACTATAGTGATAAAATAAACGTTGTTGATTAGGCTTAAGCGTGACTGTATGTCAAGAATTGTTATAAAGGAGAATATTACAGCGTATGGCTAGTTTAGAACTATAGCGATAAATTAACGCTGTTAACCAAACTTAAGCGTGATTTTTATATATGGCAGCACTCCCTAGGAAATGCTACAGTTTTGATTTGAAACCCACTTATTCTAAAAGTAATAAGTAACGATATCTGTCCAAAGAAATATAAGAACGAGTTAGAAAGAGATATTAGAAAATTGTTTCAAAAAGCTACGACATCATTTCGATATTCGATACGGGATTTGAATTAAACCATTAGGATCTGGAACTAGAATTCGACGATGTCGAATGTATTAAAAGTACATCATTTTAGGAATTATATTCTGATAGGATAATTAACATTTAGTTTTAAACAAATAAATGTTAATAGGATAGGAATCAATATTTAGTTATAAACTCGATATTTATTTGATAAGAAATCGACTTAGAAACAGAGTTTATAAAGTGGAATGGGAGTGAAAAGGTATGAAAGAGATTTCAGTATCAAGATAAGGGAGATTATTACGTTAATAAAGATTGATATAATCAAGGTGTTTAGATTTCTATAATAAGGAATGGTACACACATTTCAAGGTGAACAATGTTTTAAAAGTGAATGTGAGGCCGATTAAAAGGTTAGAATGAAATTGGAAATAATTTCCAATGTAAATAGGTAGGTTATCCAAGTATAGAAATAAAGAAATGTGAAATTGATGGAAATGGTTCGAACGTAAATAACGTATGTTTTTTCTGGAACGTGAGAGAATAAGAGTTTATAATAGGAAATGTTTTCCAAGAAATGTAAAAAGAGCTAAAGCGGGATTGGAGAAATATCTAGTAAGATATGGGAATGCGAATAATAAAAACGAGTGTTAAATAAAAGTGCCTGTGGTTGTGTGTGTAGTTGATCATTTGAATGTATGTTGTTTTACTTCGATAGTTAAATAACCGACTATCGAAGTGTTTTGACCATCGTTGTCAATATGGAGAGACCGGTTGGATATATTATCCGGAAACCACTCCGTATAGGCATAAGCGCTGCGAATTAGATATGCTGAAGATAATTGAAGACGGAGTTAAACGCAAGGGGTCGTCCAGTTCCAGAAATGATGTTTTCTGTTTGTCCAGTCCCAGGACAACTTGTATGGACGAGTGTCTGACAGAGTATTTCCAACGGTCACGCCGTTGATTTGTACGAATATACCATGTTGGTGGGGAGAATGTAACTTCTCTTTATTCTACACCCAGTGTGCATTTGTGTAATCAATGGGTGATTACGGATTTGACGATGTGACATTCAAAGTGAATGGTGATCAGATGTTCTGAAGATAGACGTAGCCTCTAGCCTCACAACTAGAAATGACAGAAGTTGGGCTAGGCAGCATGGCTAGTTGGGTCATCCCCAAGCAGGGTGTATTGTCACCGATCTAGAGAAAAATCATATTTATACTTCTTTCCGATTCTGTATCTTCGGATGACGGTTGGATGGCCTACAACCGTGGTGGCAATATATTCGCGACACTCAAGCTAAGTGAGTGAGCGGTCATGTGTGGCCGGGTTGCAAGACGTTCTTGTTGAACCCTGAGTGTATCCCCTCTAGAGTACACTATTCAGAAGGTGCTCCCATACCTTGTCTGTTGAAAACCATTCTCCGATAAGCGCCCTGCGGTTTATGATTTTATACTATATATGTGGAACGTGAGATGCAAGCGTTCTGCTACTTGTATAATTATTTGTTTAGACATTATCATAATATCACTGGTTTTGATATCAAAGATACTTTGGGTTATAGTAAGGTTTTTCAAAGTTAAACAGTATGATTTGATCTTACTCACACCAGTCCCATGACCGACCCAGAGTTTATTTTGTTGTTTTCCCTAAACTCTTGGGTGCCCAATTTTGTACGGGCAGTCAAGTGTTTCAGGATTTTGCAGATTCACTTGGAGGAGCTCAAAGCAAGAGACTCCACTATTAGTTATTATTTCCGCTGTGATGTATATGAGTTATACTCTGATAATGGTATGTATATCCAGATTTGTATTTCAAGATTATGTTATTTAATACAATTTATTTATTCCACTGTTAGATTCGTGTTTACTCTGATTCTGTTCAGTGAGTTCTTCTTCTTCTATTCTATTAGTTCTATCTTTTCTTTCTCACCCTCTTAATTCTTCTATTAATGTCCCGGTATTTTCGATGCTCGAGAAATTGACAGTGTATTTACGTTGATTTTCTGGGTCGAAAATCCCAGACGTTACAGTTGGTATCAGAGCTGAAGGTTAAGTTATTACCTTGGGTCTGTGGCTTAACTCAATATAGATGGAGTTAGAAATACTCTAGATTGAGTTTGAGTGAATATATATGAGCGCGTATTTGTAAATCAATATAAAAACTGTTTTATATTGTGTTGACTGGTCAGCCGGGTGGTTTATGAATTCTGGTCGAAACAGTAATGCAAACTGTGTCGATAGGTGTTTCTAAACTCTTGAACGGTGTAATTCGACATAGTATGTTTTAAAAGAGGGTAAATAAAATAATTTTACCCAAATTATATTTATAAAAAGAAGTATATATCTTGATATTAATATGATATATTGAATATGTGATCATCATTATGATCGAACATGATTATAATTGAGTTGGTTATATAAATTACCAATCGAAATATTATATAAGTATGATATGCAAAATCAGATGAGCTGAATTTGAATTAAAAACTAGAATTGAAATAAAACTCTAGAAACTTGGAAAAGAATTGAAATTGAATTTGAATTAGATATAAGGGAATTTTAAAATCCTAGGAGATTTAAAAATTGTTTTCCAAATGATGTGAAAGATATTTTGAAGTGATTTTCAAAATGGAAATGTTTCAAAATGAATTTTGAAAAGTAATATAGTATTGAACTCACTTCGATCACTGGAAAATAATTCTGATGATGCTGGCCACATCTTTAGTGTCATTTTTGAGTTGCAGAGTGATGGATTACTACCAAATATTTTGTTTGAATTATTGTGAGGAAACAAGTTGCTAGAAATTCAAATGTTTTGAATTACCATTATTATATGCAAATATATCATTTCGAACTGATTTGAAAAATCCCAGGAATTTGAACTCTGAAATAAAGGATTTAACTTATGGAGTTAAAATGGTAAAAGTGGAACTTAAAACTAAGTTAAAATTTTTTTGAATTGAATTGAAGACAGTTAAGTAAAAATCGTGTTGGAGTAGAAATTAATTTGATGAAGGAATTGAATTTGTGAAATAAGAGTTTGAATAGAACTTAACTTGGTTGAAGAATTGGACTTAGATAGATAAAAGTTTAAAACCAAGAATGAAACGGGAGTTTGAAATGGTGTCGGCTTGGATATAAGTGAATTGGATTTGAAGATAAATTGATTGAAGATCAGTTGGAAATGTTTGGATATATGCTAGTTTAATAGCAGATGGCAGAGATAGAGTTGAATGCCCAACAGAGAAGATACACGTTTATATACGAGTATGGGATTTTTTATGAGTCAGTTTGGGCAAGCCGTTTGGCTGTTTGATTTTCTTTTGGATTGGAGAAGGCCCGGAGTGGCAAGTTGTTGTAGTACCGAGTGAGCCGTGCAGAGGAGATGCTGGCGAGATTCTCTGAAAATTTAAGCTGTTAGGAAATTTTCAGAAATTTTGAAAATATTCGAAATAAGAAGGAATTAATATTTTAAATTGGAATTAATCAGTTCAGTTGAAGCTGAAATTATGAAGTAAACCAAAAAAGATTTTTAACCTGTTTATAACAGAGATTATAGCATTTTTCCTATCTTAGCAATTTCGAGGACGAAATTATTTTAAGGGGGAAGGACTGTAACGTTCCGCATTTTATCGGTCTGTATTTAAATATTTAAAATAGTTTTAATATTGAATTCGTAATATAAATGAATTTATATATTAATTAAAACGAAGTAGAACGTATATAAATATATATTATTTATAATCAAGCTCAGAACGACCCTGTAGTTCGTAAATTAACGTTCTGAACTTCAACTGAGTGTACCGGACTCCTTTTGAATCGGATTTCTTCGAAATGAGAAACGTTGGAATCTGTTGAACTGTATCTTTCTAACAGAAGTGAAAAACCAAGATTTCATCGTATAGATTGCAAGATATGTCCAAATCAAATATTCAAAAAGTCGCTGTAAAATCAATTTGCTGACCGTAACAGTTTATTTGAATATAACTTGATATCGGTTGCAAATCGGGACGAGGTTCTTTTGAGGCGCAACGATAATTTAATTTTTAGAATTTTACTGAAATTTTTAATTAATTAAATACGCAACTTTTTATTTGAAGTAATTTACACCTGTATCAGTATATCGGGGTTTCACCACATGTGTCAACCTACCGATATTATTATATTTTTGGGATCGTGACACATTGCTGGGCACGACTGTATTTTTATTTCTGTCTGTAGAGGCTCAAATAGAAACGAAATCTTACGTAACACGGTACACTTAAATTTTAAACCATAAAAATACTTGGATTTCTGCCATCTATGTAGTTGAACAAACTAAGTATAATATCGCTTATAAAGGACATTTACACCGAAACTTTGATTTTATTTCTAAACAAAAGAATTCAAAGAATGAAATGGAGAAATAAAGGACGGGTTGAGGTTAGTGAAAACTGAAAACTCTCATACAACTAACTCATGCGCGAGAGCTTTCAAATTTCATGAGCCCAAAATTTCAGAACTTGCAACTTGAACCCATAAATAGTTAGATTTATTTACACAGCGACATTTTATAGGTATACGTGAGATTATCAAATTTGACTAAATTCCTATAGGGGTATGGTTTTACTTGCGTAGAGGAATGGAAATCAAGCATGCCGAACTGACAGCCTATGGTTTAAAATATAACACCCTAGAAGCTTACATCTTAAGCAAACAACCATGCTGCTACAGTTGAAAACAATACACCCTAAAACCAAATACACAGTGACCTATGCGGTATGGGTGAAAGGACGCCAATGTTATCCCTTTTCTTCGATTGTATATATCTATGTACTGCGAGCCATATCTACCTCCAGAAAACAAAACCGAAAAATCTCAAAACAAATATCGTTAAAATCCTCGTAACTCATTCTTCACCGCTGTCTACATTCTGTTGAATTCGAATAAGACTATTATCACTGGGAAAATACAGCGAGTTCAAGAGAGGATTCACTGTTGTTGTTTTGGGGAGTATTCGATGAAGGTGGGTACTGTCGCGTTTGAGTTGAGGATGCAGTGGTGGCGTATTTAATATGATCAATGAGAACGTACAGTTCGGATCTGTGATGCACCACGTGGATTGCATGCAGGAGCGTGGAGGTGAAGGAAGGATAGTGCAAGCTTCAGCACATGTAGTGGTGGGTGGTGTATGGTCACCGTTCGGTTTCGGTGAAGGAGCGGTACCGGTTGATGACCAAAGTTGCGATCTACAGACAGGGCAAGGCGAGAGCAAAGCTTGGTTTCAGATCTGCGACTGGAAGGTTTCTGGCATGACTAACGTGGACGGTTACGGGTCCGAGAGGTGGCATTAAAGCAGGAGTTCTGGAGTTTGTGTTTTAAAGAGGGAAGGCAAGTTCAAGATGCACGTTTGTGCATGCATAAGACGTTGAAGACAGTAAAGAAAATTGACAAGAAATGGCAGGTGAAGGTTTAGTAAAAAGAAAGAATCTGGATTTCAAAAGGAAAGAAGGGACCGGACTGATGGTTGTGGGTGCTTTTAGAGGAAGTTCTGGAGATGAACATTGGCTGTTGTTGTCAGGAGCAGGCCGTAGGGTGAACACCAGAGGAAGATGCAGCACGTTGAGAGCAGGAGATGCGAGATTTTAAATGGATATTTGGTGGAGGACGACCGTGTATGCCAAAAGTGGGAAGGGAACGTTAGTGGTGGAGTGGAATTATAGGAGTTGCATGCACATAACATTACAGAAGAACTTGATTTCTTTGGAGATGGAGGGATAAAGATGCAGTGTTTTCTTCAGGGGGCATGCAAGTGGGTGATATGAACGGCGGTCTGCTGGTGTTAGTTTGAACACTCGTGGGGAAAGAAGAAAAGAACGTGTGGCCCAACAACATAAAAAGAAATGATGCAACGTTTGTATAAGAAGTTCAACGTGTGCAGTTGTACTGGAGCATGTGTGTGCTTAGCGGAGAGTGTAGAAGGAAGCACCGTGCTGGTTGCCGGTGATTGACGTGTGTTGTAAGAGGACTGAGTATGTGAAGACACTGTTCAAAAGGCACTGTTCAAAATTGAGCGGATCTAAAGTTATATGACGACCGAGCATGGATTTGAAACCGTGAAGGAATAAGGGCAACCGAGTATATTGGAACTGGTTCGTAACCACTAGGAGCTCGTTGGAAATTATAACGTCTGATCCGGTGTACCGACGCAAATCGTTATTTAACGGTTAACGCGTGAAGGTGAGTAAAATCACTAACTCTGATTTATTTTAAAATATTTTAATTATATTTTAACGTTGTTTGAATGCTGTGTGATGGTCGATTAGGTAAATTACGATTAATTTGGTTGAATATTATATACCGTTACATATGTACACATCATCGGTTGGACACTGATTCCATCGAGTAGAATACCCCTAGTATAGAGTTAGTGTAAATTGTGTTGACTGACATCTGTGGATGCGGAGAACCGGTTGGAGGAATCCGACCGGATTCCTCGATATTTATATATACTGTTTATTGTACTGTTTGAACCCAAATTTCATTTAAAACCCGTTGTGAACATTGATGTTGAACGGAAATTCAACATTTGTTTAGATTAAATAGATAAACGGTATCGCTTTAGAAGGTGACATCAGTCGACCGTAAAACCATCGTTTTGTTAAAGAATTGATTGGCCGTCAGGCAAATCAACGAGGGTAATTATAAAAATTATATTTTTATAATTAAAAAGAAGATTTAAATTTATAATAGAAGTTCTATTATAAACCAGTATTTTAGAGTTCGTTTTCATAAAATAATAAAAACGATTGTTGATATTTAAATAAGTTTATAAAGCAGAAATTTTTCGATGATTAAGTATTTGGATAATTATATTTAGATAAACAATTTAGAAATATTATTAGATTAATTAGATTAATCTAATGTTAAGAAGAAATCAAAATCAGTTAATGAATTTACTGATGGAATTAAGTTGATTTAATCAACTGTTATTTGGGAAATGATTTTTAGATTAATTAGTCTTTAATTAATCTAATGAAACAGTTTGAAAATAAGTTAATCAAATTTAATGGCTTTTAATTACCCTTTTAATTTAAGGAGTTATAAATAGAACTGTGGAATGGAGAAAGCGAGGAGTTAATGTTTAATATAAATAATCATAAACAGCAGAGTTTTCAAAGTATGAATATGGTGTTATAAAAACCATATTCCAAAATAAAACAAGGAAATACGATTTGATGAATATTATAAGTAATAAGGAGTTTAGAGTTACGAACGTATATCTATTCCAAGGTAAGAACGTTGTCGATCAAGGTCTGAGAGGTAAATAAAATACCCCAACTTGAGCGGCTTCACTATTATCAAGGAACGATATCAGTTTGTAATGGAAAGAGATATCAAGATTTTTGTAACGGAAAGAGATGTCAAGATTTTTGTAGCAGAAAGAGATGTCAAGATTTTTGTAACGGAAAAAGACGTCGAGATTAGTTATAAAGTGGCATATAGCAGCGTATTGCAAGTTTGAACTATAGTGATAAAATAAACGCTGTTGATTAGGCTTAAGCGTGACTGTATGTCAAGAATAGTTATAAAGGAGAATATTACAGCGTATGGCTAGTTTAGAACTATAGCGATAAATTAACGCTGTTAACCAAACTTAAGCGTGATTTTTATATATGGCAGCACTCCCTAGGAAATGCTACAGTTTTGATTTGAAACCCACTTATTCTAAAAGTAATAAGTAACGATATCTGTCCAAAGAAATATAAGAACGAGTTAGAAAGAGATATTAGAAAATTGTTTCAAAAAGAAATGACATCATTTCGATATTCGATATGGGATTAGAATTAAACCGTTAGGATCTGGAACTAGAATTCGACGATGTCGAATGTATTAAAAGTACATCATTTTAGGAATTATATTCTGATAGGATAATTAACATTTAGTTTTAAACAAATAAATGTTAATAGGATAGGAATCAATATTTAGTTATAAACTCGATATTTATTTGATAAGAAATCGACTTAGAAACAGAGTTTATAAAGTGGAATGGGAGTGAAAAGGTATGAAAGAGATTTCAGTATCAAGATAAGGGAGATTATTACGTGAATAAAGATTGATATAATCAAGGTGTTTAGATTTCTATAATAAGGAATGGTATTCACATTTCAAGGTGAACAATGTTTTAAAAGTGAATGTGAGGCCGATTAAAGGGTTAGAATGAAATTGGAAATAATTTCCAATGTAAATAGGTAGGTTATCCAAGTATAGAAATAAAGAAATGTGAAATTAACGGAAATGGTTCGAACGTAAATAACGTATGTTTTTTCTGGAACGTGAGAGAATAAGAGTTTATAATAGGAAATGTTTTCCAAGAAATGTAAAAAGGGATAAAGCGGGATTGGAGAAATATCTAGTAAGATATGGGAATGCGAATAATAAAAACGAGTGTTAAATAAAAGTGCCTGTGGTTGTGTGTGTAGTTGATCATTTGAATGTATGTTGTTTTATTCGATAGTTAAATAACCGACTATCGAAGTGTTTTGACCATCGTTGTCAATATGGAGAGACCGGTTGGATATATTATCCGGAAACCACTCCGTATAGGCATAAGCGCTGCGAATTAGATATGCTGAAGATAATTGAAGACGGAGTTAAACGCAAGGGGTCGTCCAGTTCCAGAAATGATGTTTTCTGTTTGTCCAGTCCCAGGACAACTTGTATGGACGAGTGTCTGACAGAGTATTTCCAACGGTCACGCCGTTGATTTGTACGAATATACCATGTTGGTGGGGAGAATGTAACTTCTCTTTATTCTACACACAGTGTGCATTTGTGTAATCAATGGGTGATTACGGATTTGACGATGTGACATTCAAAGTGAATGGTGATCAGATGTTCTGAAGATAGACGTAGCCTCTAGCCTCACAACTAGAAATGACAGAAGTTGGGCTAGGCAGCATGGCTAGTTGGGTCATCCCCAAGCAGGGTGTATTGTCACCGATCTAGAGAAAAATCATATTTATACTTCTTTCCGATTCTGTATCTTCGGATGACGGTTGGATGGCCTACAACCGTGGTGGCAATATATTCGCGACACTCAAGCTAAGTGAGTGAGCGGTCATGTGTGGCCGGGTTGCAAGACGTTCTTGTTGAACCCTGAGTGTATCCCCTCTAGAGTACACTATTCAGAAGGTGCTCCCATACCTTGTCTGTTGAAAACCATTCTCCGATAAGCGCCCTACGGTTTATGATTTTATACTATATATGTGGAACGTGAGATGCAAGCATTCTGCTACTTGTATAATTATTTGTTTAGACATTATCATAATATCACTGGTTTTGATATCAAAGATACTTTGGGTTATAGTAAGGTTTTTCAAAGTTAAACAGTATGATTTGATTTTACTCACACCAGTCCCATGACTGACCCAGAGTTTATTTTGTTGTTTTCCCTAAACTCTTGGGTGCCCAAATTTGTACGGGCAGTCAAGTGTTCCAGGATTTTGTAGATTCACTTGGAGGAGCTCCAAGTAAGAGACTCCACTATTAGTTATTATTTCCGCTGTGATGTATATGAGTTATACTCTGATAATGGTATGTATATCCAGATTTGTATTTCAAGATTATGTTATTTAATACAATTTATTTATTCCGCTGTTAGATTTGTGTTTACTCTGATTCTGTTCAGTGAGTTCTTCTTCTTCTTCTATTCTATTAGTTCTATCTTTTCTTTCTCACCCTCTAAATTCTTCTATTAATGTCCCGGTATTTTCGATGCTCGAGAAATTGACAGTGTATTTACGTTGATTTTCTGGGTCGAAAATCCCAGACGTTACACCTAACGTGTTTATCTCCACTTTTTCAGATTGTGTAGAAGATGAATGTGCAACTGAATTGTTTGATGGTTCTACATGTTCTGACATTGTTACTATCTTCTTGGTTGCAATCCAAACTACCGAGACCACCTGCAACAAACAAATATCCAAAGTTTAATGAAACATGACAATACGTATTAATTTATTATGTAATTGCATGCAGACATAGTTTCTGCATTGTATCAAATAGCATTTCTAAAAGAGATGTGTTTAGTAAAAAGAGAAACAATGACATTTAGTGGTTCCTATTCAGTGTATATAATGAAAATTACACAAGCAAGAAGCAACAATTTTCATGAATGTTGAATTGCAAAATTGTAATGGGGGCTTAAATTCATGAACATGTAACTGATTTTAGACAGCTAATTCGTCTATACAAAACGCATGGACATGTTACATGATATACTCGATAATACCCAGAGGTATCACTTGATAAGCAAATCAAGCGCTAAATAGATCAATGAAATGCGAATATTATATAGTTGGCAGTGAGCTAAATAGCTAAATGATAATAACTGAACAAGTGTTTTACAAGCAACAATATTGAAATTCAACACAATTCATTTAAGAAATTCTAAATTTAATCACTTTTGAAATTCTAAATTCATTCACACTTGAAATTCAATACCACTTAATTAATAAATAAAACTAATATTAACATATGCATTTGGTAAGATCTTCTAATTTTTCGTTGTCTTCAAAAGATGATTGATAAACCATAGAAAACTTAATGTCGTCCACTGTTGCAGTCAACCGTTTTGGTGTGTGCAGAACCACAAACCAACCGTTATTTTTTAAATCTTTTGAGTAGAACACTTGACTCGCTTCTGATGCAAGAATGAATGGCTCATCATTCATGCTGTCTTTGGTCTTTAACTTCTCTAAATTAACCATAATCAAATTTGAAACAGGATCTGTCTTGCAACCATTGACTTTATCTTCGACCTTCACCCAATCACGATAAAAAACTGTTTGTTTGAAATCAATGTAATCTAATTCAATTATTTGTTGAATAACTCTATAATATATTGTTTCTGTTTCCTTGTAATTTTTATCTTTTCCGCTCGCTCTAAACTTTGTAATTAATCTCATACAAACACCACTATCTTGTGTTACCATTTTTTCTTCATAATTTTTGGGGAAAATATGAATCCATTCACTTGGTACTTCATGTAACTACGTGTCTTGAACTTTGGTCTGTTCACCAATCTCCAAAGAATTGAACTAACATCACTAGCCTTCACCAACTGAAAAAACAATAAATGAAAAGCATGATTGCAATGGTGTATAATCCACTTTAATACACTTGAGTATATGAGAAGATTTATACCTCATGACGTAACCATAGGGTGAAACTTAGACAAGTTTCCATGGGTGTAACACTATTATAGATTGAGATTTAGTCTTTTTCACATAAACGGTATATCGTATGCAATAAATATTTCAAAATGAATATAGGAGAATTTACAATAATGAAAATTTAGGATAGACTAGCGAACTTACTTCTCCCTTTCATCCAATCCATCGTGTTTATTAAAGACCCATCTACGAACTTGTTCAAACTGCACTTGAGTTAATGTTATATCTTTACCACTATCTAGAGGCATCTCATCTGCAAACTCGTCATCTTCATCTTAAAACGCTTCATGGGTATGTTTGTGAGTGACATCGCCTCCTTTTGGCATATACTCCATGCAATAATAACTAGCTTATTGTACAATATATCCTTCTGCAATACACCCTTCAATTTATCTTTTGTTGCGCATGTGTCCTTTATATATTTTCATCAACCTAATGTAGGTAATCAGATGTAAATAACTTGCATCCATTTAAATCAAACTATGAAGGATAAAACTACAATAGTAATTTACCTTTCAAAGGGATATGTCCACCTATAACTAACAGAGCTGCAAATCATTGCTTCATCGGCTAAATAAATCATAAGGTAAATAACTTGTATCCATTTAAAACAAACTATGAGGGAGAAAACTAAAACTAGTAATTTACCTCTCAAAGGGATACATCCACCTATACCTAACAGGGCTGCAAATCAATGCTTCATCGGCTAAATGAATCATAAGGTGGATACTGATATCAAAAAATGCAGGTGGAAAATATTTTTCAAACACATACATTGCTTCTACCAAGCAAGCGTTTTCTTTTAAAAGATGTTACCTATTAATCACTTTTGAGCACAAAATATTAAAGAACAAACTTATACGGTGTAGAACATTACGCAAATCCTTATGTTATGGATAAGAATGTTGAAGCAACACCGGAAGTAATTGTTGCATTCTAACGTGATAATCATGCGACTTCATATTTGTTAGCTGAAGAGGATTGATGCTCACATTATTGTGAAAGTTAGAAGAGAATTTGCTAGGTACTTTCAGGTTTTTTCAAAACGGTGCAAAACTGTATCTTTTCTTCTTTGTTCAAAGTGAAAGCTGCCTCTGGTATAGTTGTTTTATTTGTTTCATTGTCTTCCCTCACCAATAATTTTTGTTTTATACCCATGGTTCTCAAGTCCTTGCATGCATTGATGCCATCTTTTGATTTCTCCTTGTGACTCATAATCGTGTTAATGAAATGCTCAGTGGCATTCTTCTCTGTATGCATCATATCAATATTATGTCGAATCAAATTTTTTTTTCTAATACGGAAGATCAAAGAAGATAGACCTCCTACACCATGCAGGAACATTGTTAAGGTCTTCATCATTGGCTTTATTTTTTCGCTTTCGACCAATTTTTTTTAACCAATTTCATCCTGATATTAGCTACTTTTTCTTCAACTTGATAACCATTCAATGGCCATGGTGGACGACGATATTCATGTTTGTTATTAAAGTTTGTCTTATCATCTCAAAACTTGTTATTGGTAGGAAGAAATCTTCGATGTCCTATATAACACATCTTCTTACTTTCAGGAAGATAATAAGAACAAATATCTTCCCCACAATCAGGACATGCAAAATAGCCATGAGTTGTGCACCCTGATAAAGTCCCGAATGCAAGATGATCATGAATTGCCCACAACATCCTAGCCCTCAATGTGAACTATGAATTATTGAATGAGTCAAATGCAATGACTTCTTCCCATAACTTCTTTAACTCATCTATCAATGGTTGCAAATAAACATCGATATTCTTTCCTGGTTGTTTTGGTCCGGAAATCAACAACGTCAACATTGAAAACTCACTTTTTATGCACATGGATAGAGGAAGATTATATGGTACTATAATAACCGGCCAACAAGTATAACGACTAGATAGAGATTTATGTGGATTGAAACCATCTGTTGCTATTCCAAGTGTGACATTTCATGGTTCAACAACGAACATTGCATCAAATGAATTTGTTGTTTTCCATTGGGAAGTGTCACGTGGATGGCGCATTATATTTGAATCAGACTTAGCATGAGCGTGCCAAGTCATAGCATCTGCTATCCACGGAATGGTATACAATCTCCTCAATCTAGAAATCAAAGGGAAATGTCTCAACGTCTTTTGAGGTATTTTGGTAGCTATTTTCTCGTCATTGAATGATGTCCTATATCTTGGTTCATTGCAAATTATACAAGAAACTTTGCTTGCATCATCTTTCCATAATAAATGCAGTCATTAACGCATTCATCATAAGTTGTGTAATCCATTCCAACTTGTTTAATCACCTTCTTCATGTCGGAGTATTTTGTCGGTAGTGTGTTACCTTCAAGGAGTAACCGCCTTATAAGTTCGAGAAGTGCAGTCACACCATTGTCGGAAAAACCATACTGAGTTTTCAAGTTATTCATTTTTACAATGGCATATAATTTTGTTATCCCTTTAGGACATGAAGGATACAATTGCTTTTTTGCACTCTCAAAAAGTGATTTATACTTTTCACTTTGATTGGTCGACCTATCAACATCAGCTATAGACTATTCCCCAATATTTTCATGCAACGAACCAAAATGGTGAAGATAATGAAATCTACCCGCATTATTGACCAAATCTTCCATCCTAGGATGTTCAAACTCATCAATACTCATGGCTTGACTAACAGATTGTTTTTGCTTCTCTGTTGTCTCTTCTTCATGAAAACGCCAAATGGTATATGATTAGAGAATTCCCCATCTAAGCAGATGGTAATGAATGTCATTTAATTTAATCTTCTTTTTTATATTTTTGCACTGTGTGCAGGGACAAAAATAGACTTCCTTATTACCACCATTTTCTACGATGAAATCAATAAACTTCCGAACTCCTATATATCTTGGGGTTCTCGATCGGATTCTTGCATCCACTGTTTGTCTATACTTGAAGACACAGTATCCTGCTATATCATACAATGCGATTTTATGAGAACGATTTACTTCAAAATCAAAAGGAGAGTAATACTTAGAAATATACGTTCTTGCATATGGTACCCTTGTGCATCTCTATAGATCTATCAACAATAACTTTATTCAATTTTTAGAAATATATGTCCATGCATTACCTGATTGTCAATCAAAATGAGAATAATACTTAAATTAATTCATACTAAGAAGTATGCACGTATTCTATTAATATATAAATAATAAGTGATAATTTTATGTTAAGGACTCGTAATCTTCAATATAATATATCTAGGATACAAACATATACAATTGTGTATTTTTAATGAAACACCCTTATGATTCAAGTGAACACGTTAAAAAGTTAATCAAGAAACGTTACTAATTAAAAGTAATTCCATTACGTGTCAAACCACTGATCACAGTCAACGTCGTGTCATAACTCCGTAGGCAATGCACTCATTCATGTCAGGTTGATCGAAAAGGCTTACGATAGCTTCTTATGTTCTTGGCATTAGAAAATATAATGATGATGGAAAACTCAACTCAGACTATCTAAAGTGCTAGAGCGACGATTAGGATTTTCATTTGAGAGAAATAGTAAAGTGATATGCATCTTGTCGGCATCTGAGGCGAATGTCAACGATTGGACAGATGAAGTGACGAATTATATTAAAAGCGAAGCAAAGATCGATTCAACTTTTTGTATGCTGAATTGAGATTGAGATGGAAGAAGATACACGATTTATGTTTTTGCAAAGATTTTCCTTCAGTAAAAATTATAAATGCCGTGTTATTCTTATGTAAACGTAATGACTGCATCTTTCAATCCAAAAATCGAGTTATTCTTATGTAAAATAACTTAAATTGTGCCTCAAGTGATATACGCATAATGTATGACTTTGTATCAGAAAAGAAGTAAAATATTTTCTTTTATTTGTCTTTTCACGGTGTGCAGGTGTATGGTTGGAAACTATTTTCTGACCGTGAATGCTTCAAATGTTATAAGATCGGCAGAAAAGACTTGAGAAAAGACTTATCACAACATGAATTACATTGTATATAGCTGTATCTCGTGTACATCGCAATTTATTAATTTAACATAAAAATTTGCTTTCATCAAAGCTTTCTGATCAAACTCTCAAATATATTCCTAAATAAAACATTTACAATTCAAACAATAATTCAATATGGTATGCAATTAGGTTAACAACATTGTTTAAAGGGAAGATCCAATCTCATATTCAAATTCAGATTCTGCATTCAAAATTAGATTCAAAAAGCACAAAAAACCACAAATCGTCACTTCAACATTATTTGGCTTTGGTATTCATGTCTCCATCAGATTCTATCTTCATCATTTGGGTTTTGAAAGCAAGTTCAACATTGAAGATTGGTGCCACGCCATAAGTTTACCCAAATTCTTAACTGCACAAATTTTAAATGCTTCTTTGGGTTTTTATAACATGCTCAACAGTCAACACTGAAGACCAGTACGTCGCTAAATACCTCAGATTCTTGACTAAACTCATTTCTTTTCACTGGAACTGTTTCTAAGTTTTGTTTGTTTTATACTTCTTTGGATCAGTACGATTAATTAGCTGGATCAAGTTAAAGACTATTCATTTTGCCGTAATAGTTTCATTGTTCTCTAGCTAACATTTGCCCATTGCAATGTCCATACACCAATGTTGACCTGAACACATCAATTCCTTCTGATTGGCCATTAATGGGGTATGCAGCGGAAAAGAATGAAGTGTATCTTTTCATATCTGATAAAGAAAGGGGAACTCAAAGAAAATATGCACAATCATCTGCAGTTCAAAATCATAAAAGAAGCTGCACTACCACTTATGCCTAGCCGAGTTAATTAAGTGTGCATAAACGATGCATTGTTAAGGACTTCCCAGGGTCGTTTGAATGAGTAATGTGGGTTTTCATAAAACAGTAGGCTCCGTGCGAGACGAGTCAAACGGGATAACAGCTTTACCGGAGCCTGACTTAAAAAAAAACAGCAGTGAGCACTATTTTAAGTGATTTAGCACAACAGGCAATTTTCTCGACTCGACACAACAGGCACTATTTTAATTAATGGACACGTAGGAATCGTATCGCTATATCAGGTGGTGCAGTTTATGCTGGCTCCATGTACAGTAATGTTTCAGTAGGAATTGATGTGCTGATTAAAAAAAAAAAAAAAAAAAAAAAAACAATGCAGTAGTTTATGACCTTAGAAACTGCATCTCGACTTTTTGGTTCAAAGCAGTTGTACGATTAACATGTAATGACTAGTGTGTAACCCGTGCGTTGCACACGATAATATTATAAAATATAGTATTTATAATTTTATTGTTAAAATTGGAACTTTATTATGTAATATACAATGAATCTGACAAAATAAATAAACTATAAATTATTATTGTTATTGTTATTTAAGGTATGTATTATGTAACTTTTATTTGTTTGAAGTAAAAAATAATTTTTTCATTCTTATTACCATGAGAAATATGTTAGCTATGAAATTATGTAATTGATTAAAATATATTATCTTAAGAGTAGATAATCCGAATAAATTGAGAAGAATTTTGTAACAAAATTATATAGGTCTTATTGTTTATGTACATAAATGATGATAGTTATTTACAAATTAACTTTATTATTGTTGTTTATGTACATAAATGTATGCATGTGATCTATACATCAACGTAGTTACAAAAAATATATTTTATTATGATTTTTGTTAATATGTAAGTCTACACAAAGATGACTGATATATAGATTATTAAAATAATTTAAATTCGAGATTTCGTAAGCAATTTAAATACACAGGATCTACATATAAAAAATTAGTAAACAGTCGATGAAGTGCACATAACTATAGAGACGTCCAAATGTGAATGGATTTTACAATGAATATAAATTTATTGAGATAGATGAATAATAAACTGTCTTTATTAATGTTACTCATGTATGCTATTATTTATGATATCAAAATTATATATTTTAATATTTAAATGAAAAATTCACTTGACTATTTTTTTTAAAAGAGCGGCTATTTGGACACCAAATTAGACATAGTTGGAGCTGCTGGATCTTTTTTCTGTAGTCGTTTAAAAATTTTGATTTAGCAACAAATTTCTTGGTGTTCAAAATTCTACAAAAGAATGTAGTAACAAAGAAGAAATAAAATGGACAGACAATGCGTAACCATTATTTTTCTAAACTAATAAACAGCGCATAATCTTTATGGACGATGCATAGCCTAATAAGCAATTTAATGCATTTGATGGCAGTATGGAAAAGGGGACTAAAGATTTATTTGAATACCATTTGTTATCAATAGAACTGCAACTATCATGAAATTAGTACGAACTATGAGCACAAACATTTACCATGCCAATTACAATACCTTAGTAAGCTACAATTAATTTTCTTTAAATTTGTTGTGCTGCATTCAAAATACACAAGTAAGAATCCATGCTACGCACACGGATCATAACCATATTTTTCTGTTGAAACCATTGATTGTTTTTCTTCCCTGTAATAATAATTTTGAACTGTGATGAGCGCTATTTTTCCCTGATAAAGGCTATATAAAGTAGAAGCATGCTGAGAGGTATAAGAGCTTGTTATTAGGTTGAATAAGTAAACAATGGAAAAGTAAGTATCAAATCCACCAATAAGCTCACTAACATAGGGCAGTCAAATGAAATTCATTAAAAATGCACAATGCGGTACAGACAAATAGGCAAGAGAAATACGACAACACTTCAACAATGCTAGAGAAATATTTTCAATATTGAACTTAGATTTACAGATACATAAAAAATAGATAACAGAAATAGATGCGTATATAACGAAATTGAGACAGGAAAAAAAAGAAATAAAATATGACTGACACCAATAATGAATAGATATACATTCAACGACAATGATTTAAATAACGTAGCAGTTAAATTTCAGGACATCATAAATGAGAATGCAGTGAACTTGTCTAGTGCAGTGTACTTAACATCAATGTTTTGCAATTCTTCTTGTAATGCCTGAAACCTCAGGTACTTTGTGTCAGTTTTTCTTGTAGGCAACATTTTCACCTGTAAGAAGTAAAATATCAGCAGGCTAGCATGCAGCTAACTCAGTTAACTAACTATAATTTTTGTTATTAAGATAGCAACAGTGTAAATGAGAAACGTTTTAAAGCATGAAGCCAATAATATTATAAGAAGAAAGAATATTTGCTTCCTGTCTTCGCTCTGAATGCACATGCAACCTAATAAATGATGCTAAAATGGCAACAACGGCATAAGGGTAAAAATCTTCAACTAATTCGTATTAGGAGTAGTAGATTTCAAACCAACAGTTTATTATCCATTCAGTGATAAAAAGCTGTTGCAAACTTGGATTTGGATTCTAGCATGTGGATTTTAGTGTTATATACAAAGAGTGCTACTATTCACACCCCGTTTTACTCTTCCTGCCACCAAAACTAATAACACCCCGATATTTATAATTTTCCTCTGCTGGCCACCATTTAATTTAATAACAAAAAAATGAGGCCACCAGCACCTTCAACTAAACGCTCGCAAATAATTCAAGAAAAAAAAAAAAATCCATTTTCATAGCCACATTAGCAATTTCAATTTTTAAGTATTTACTTCATCGGTTGTGAAATGATTCTTCAAATCAACATTTATATCTTTTTGGTCATTTGATCGAACATGCATCATATTATCACAACCATTAGGTTTATCATCCAATTTATCATCATTCAAATACTTCATCTATCAAACGACAAAAAATAAAATAAAATTAATGTATTAATGTATAGAAGAAGATATGTAAGCTATACGGAAAAAACCCTACAACTCAAAACTTACATTATCATTCTCTTTTACAACGTCACCAAATTTAATATCCTCCAAGCTTGAAATTTCAAATGAAGTGTAAAAAATATCCTGAAACGCAATGAAAAAACACTAATAATCATTAAAAAACTCTAGCAACATGTTCTATATCATAAATAAAAACAATAAAAATCAAGCAATTGTAACCTTTTTTTTATTTTCATCTTCTAGCCTTAATAGACACAGAAAAATATTTGTTTTTGTTAGGCTTTAGGGTTTGAAATTGTAGAGAAATATGTGATTTTTAAGGAGAAGTAAGGTGGTGAATAATTGAGTGAAGGAATAAGATTTGGTGGCCAGAAGAACATAAAAAATATTAATTTGTATTAAATTTATAAAGGTGGCCGGAAGTGTATACCGGGGTGTGAATAGTAGCACCCTATACAAATGAACAACTTTTTATTTAAAACTCAGTCTGCGTAGATTCAAAGCCGCATGGAGTCATTATGATTGCCAAACTTGAGTTCTCTATAGTACTTTGTTAAAATGTAAAATTGTAAATACTCCACTTAACTCTGTCAATAATAAACAGGGTCCAAAAGATTTTTACTGACATAATCGTTAAAAAACTGAAAACAATACTGATTAAAAATATCATAGAATAATTTATATATGAATATTAAATCTATACAGGCATAAATAACAGATATTAAAGATTCAAAAATAACGCCTTTTATGAATAATCGATAGAAGCAAAGCTTAAAGTAAATAGAAATTACCAAGGATTTGAAAAGTGCTTAATTCAGTAAGAATGCACATCTACCGCTTTCCATTGGGTTTTCAATGATAGTATGCTAAAATGGAAGCAACGGATGATAGATATTCACTTGTGGAGTTTGCAAAAAAGAAATTAGTGAGTTACAATATGGTTTAATTGATTACTGAGGTAAAAATGATTACTGAGGTAAACTGAGTAGTGAAGTAGTAACATGGTTTGTTTAAAAACTGTAGGACATAGTAATGAGAAAATATTTGCATCTAAATGTTTTAGAATAAAATGCTATGAAGTCAAATTAACAGGATCATCTACCAACAGAGAAGAAAAGGTCTCGTTAGGTATTTCTTACTTAAGTTTTAGTGTGAACTTCTAAAGCGAATATGTTTTCTAGATTTCTGCAATTATATATCAAGAATAGTAAGTAATGAAGGAAGGAAAAATGAATTATAAAGTGATCAACACAATGTTTTTGTACTAAATAATGCTTTAGACTGGAAAATGCTCAGTGAACCAACTCCTAATCGTTGTATACCAGTAAATTTACAACTGCTGTCCTAATTGTGCCAAAAAATGCAGATGGTACAGAAAATAGGTACAACTTGAGTAGAACAAAAAGGATATAACTGCTAAGTGGTTTAGTGAATACTTCAGCCAAAAGGTTAGTTGAAACTTGGGAATAAGTTGCCCAAAGTTGATGGCTCACGTAGACTTTGTTGTCAATGATGACATTGAGTGGAATTTTTTTAAATACATGGCACCTGTTGGGTGTTTGCTATGTTATTTTGTTGTGATTTTGCCAATGGATTTTTGTTGACTTGTTGGACAAACAAAATTCATGTATTTCTAGAATTTCATTGCAGTGTGCGGTCTATTTGCCTATTAAAAAGAAGAATCGTCATTGTTCACTATTGAGACCATTGTACAAAATTATATTACCTAAATCTGAATTGGCATGATTATGAGATCATCTCCATCTTATCCTAAAATACTGCCATACACATCATTCAAACTTGGAAATCAATGATAGGAAACTGGCATTGGTACCGTCACGAAGATATTACTATTTAACCAAAAAAAGAGAAGACTATTTAATTGTTTGTGGTGATACAAAGTTGTCCAACTTTCAAATACAGTAAATATATTATTTGTATTTTATCAGTACTAAGAATATGACAAATTTTACTTTATTGATGGGATAGAATTGTGCATTTCACAAACCTGTAAAACTGAATATATGTATATCAAAACAAACAAAGCTCGGATTGGTTTTACTCTACACCCTTCGAGAAATCTGCAAGCAAACATATTTTCATTGGTCCAAAAAAAAAAAAAAAAAAAAAACTCTGTGGTTTATTAAGAATCACTAATATGAATATATAATATTTTTGAGAGAGAGAAGGTTGTGACAACAATAAAATTCCTTCCACAAAACTGGTTTTTACTAATCAAATTGTATTTAATTTATTATTTAGTGATACAAAGTCATGCAACTAAGCTTGATCGATTTTTTGTGAGGCAAAGAAAATATCATACCTTATAGCATCAAAAAACCAAATGGACATAACACAGGTAGATTGAACAAATGACCAAGTTAAACTGTGAGTAGATAACTAAAAGTAAGATGAACAAAACATATTGTACAACAAAGGCATAGAATGAATTGAAAACAGTCGTTTGGTATAGCTCCAAGAATCAAGCAAGTTAATATGCAACGGAAAGAGTTCAATGCATCAGTTGGAACAAAAAATATTTCAGTGACTTTTTAGTTGAGTGAACAAAGATTAAAGGTATCAAGTTCAAAAACTAAGGAGATCTGCCTATCAGACCCATTAATTATTAAAACTCTAACAAAAATATTATTCCAGATCGGGAAAAGTAAACTCAAGGATAGTCACTAATAACAGTGAATGTTGACCCATTTTCATTTTTCATAAAAGGGGCGGGCTTAGATAAATTACATGTATTCTCCATTAAATCTATACCGAAAATTGTTAAATGCAATGTGAGAATATGCTCAAACTGAGAAATCGACATGAATCATGTATCATGTAAGAACTCATATATGCTCGTAATTATGCACTGCGAGGATAAATTATGGTAGATAATTTTTTGTTTTTATGGGAATTTAAACAAAATAGAGACTAAAAACAGTTAGCTATAATGAACTATTATTAATATATTTCTATCCTGATTCCAATATGCATTAGATAAATAATTATACATTAGTTACATGTGCAATGCTCTTTTATGCTAATTAGAATAGTGCCATCAATGGCCGTAATCATTTGAGCAATAGTTAGTAACATTAAAGGTAGGACAACATGATGGTATGCATTTATAATATCATTAACTACCAACCAACAAATAAACACAGGCTAAAATTTGTGTTTATAATGTTCATTATTCTTAAATTTTCTTTTGTTGGTCCTTCCATTGTTTTTGGGCCAAATTATTATTATTTGTTGCAAACATCATTATGTTCATTTTTTTGCAAATGGATTATGGAGTTTTAACATACATTTTTTAATTCTGAAAATATTTTTCAGTCGAAGTTAACAACCGAATAATCTGCAATATAGCATTATTTTTATCATTTTAATTATTTTTGTCCATATTAGTTATCACCTAATCATGTCACCATAATTTGTAGCCACCAAGAAGATATCAATAAAATTAATGGCTTAAGAGAAGCATAAGAAGAAAGGGAATCAAGGTTATCTTATTTGTACCCGCTCAAGCACCATATTATCAAAATTAACAGCTATTGATAAGGATAGAAATAGCAGTAAGAAACAGCAATGACAATGAATACATAATGGCCTTCTTTGTTTGACAATTATATCCTACATATTTTTAATCAAACTTTACCAAATAAAGTATTTAGCTTTAATGTTAACAAATACTGAATGTAACTTTACTAAACAAAACCTTAGCCATAAATATAAAGAAGAGTAAAAATATGTACGCACTATGCATCAATGTTTTCACTGACGAAGTATCAAACAGAAAATTTCAAACTGTTTTTTTTTTTTTTTTTGAAATATACTCCACCCATTGTGCATTTCATGTGATAGTTTTTTCATCGATGTTGTCTTCATCTATGGTAAAGATTGACATTGAAATCCAGCTGAATTCTAGGTGAGACTTACATGAGTTGGGCAAAAGGACAACAAATTTTCCATGAACAAATATGTAACCAACAATGAACCATATAATACCAATGTTTAAAAATTTAATCCTACATGAAGCCACCACCGGAAAGTACAATTTCATGTGTTAAAAGTTAGATACTACACCTCCATGAGCTCAAGAGTGGACTCAGTAATGTTATGGAACAAACATTATTAATACGTAGACAAAAAAGTTGTAAACTGAAAAGAAAAGAAAATTTGTTAAACTATTCTGCTTTTAAAGCCACACAAACCCAACAACCACACTGAACCTATCCAAAATGGGTATGATGTTGTCAATCTCACCCGTAGTGCTTCTTTAACTCAATGGTGGGATCCTAGAGAAAATACCCATAACTTAACACTACAAACAAAAGCCTTCAAAGCATAGACTTGCTATTTTATACTTAGAGTTTATAACGACAGATTTCTTTTTTTAATCTTACGGTTCAATAAAAAAATGAAACTAATCTCCCAACTTCCACCAAAAAGTAGATATTTCATGATCTAAATGTTATCGAACTTTTAGGTTAACGATGTACAACAATAACTGTAATGTTTTTAGCAGCTCATAAAATTGGGAACTGGACTAAACATTGAATGTTGTCCCAACACCCTATGGAAAGAATACTGTTGTTGGAACATCTTCCAAAAAACTCATATTTACAATTACCATGAAGCCAGAAACGATTGAAATTACATGAAGATAAATAAGCCATCAAATATTTTAGCAGTGGAAGTAAATGATCAGAACATCATGTCAAAAGCAAATGATATTGTTTTCATATACATATGCGATTTCAGAAACATACATTACCGTAAATAGACTCCATAACGGGAAAAAAAACTATGAATAATAATAATTACAAAAATAAATGGCATTAAATGGTAGATGTAATCATCGCTTCATGGGCAGTCAAATATTATTATCGTGTTTATGAAACTCTGTAGTATGAAAGAGTATCTGCTTGATTCTCTAAAATTTCTAGTATATAAGTTCACTCATACCCCAAGTAAGAATTATTTTATTAATCCTAATAGTTTAGTTAAATAAATATATATAACAAAGCTTTTGATACGACTACATAGATATGTGTATGTGTGTGTGTGTATTGTGTGTTTTTGCATGCATATATGTACTTATATATCCTTTGTGCAAGAGCAATGATTGTAAAGTGTAAAAATGAACGACTAAAAAACTCTTCTATTGCACATACTTTCCCTCTCAATTTTTCCAAGCACAATAATATTTTTCAATCTAGAATCTAAATTAGTCTATTTCGATGTTTCAATGTGCTAGATCGTGATGGAACCATATTTAACACTTAAATCAAGAATGATGAATGAAAAATCCAACTCACATGGTCTCTATTTGCTCAAGTTTTGTCTATTAGTTTTCAATACCTAGGACCTTACAGTTTATTTTCCATACAAAATATAGATAACATGTGTTACAAAATAAATATACCCTCAGTTATATAAAACATTTTCACGATAATATTTATTAATAGAGAAAATGGTCATAATAGAACTGGTTTTTAGATATCTAAATAGAAAATAACACGAAAACATAGCACAATAAACCAAATTTACATAAAATTGATTATAATTAAATATCAGGGTATAAAAAACAAATAATGCTTAACAACCTAAAGAGAAACAATAACTATAGGCTACACAAAATACAAATTTAGAAGGAAACAAACCTGTCAAATGTTTAACTAATCCAAATTGCTTAGTAAAGAAAGGACTTGTATGCTGTATACCTAATAAAGAATAATCAAAAATAAAAATCAGCATAACACGGGAACTAAAAATCATCAAATAATTTTTTTCACATAGTGTTATGAAATTTAAAACTTTAGATGAAAAAAAACTAAAGGAAACAAAATTGAATAATGAAACTTCCATTATAATCTTAGTATATGATAGCAGCTAATAGCCTAACATGGTGGGCACAACTCAAATGGGCATTTTTTCTACCATAGCAACCATAAAAAATAAGAGGGCAAAAAAGCCTCAATATCACCAATAAATGATATAATATGATAATGCTGTGAAAGGTTAGCATTGATGTAAATCATTACATTAATATCATATGATAATCTTACAACTGACAACCCAAAATCACAATTTTGTGCTTAAAAAAAGCCTTTCTAAGAACCTTAGTTTTTTAAAGAAAATAAAATTTTATTCTAACCATCTCACGCTTGAATAACATGTCCAAGTAGAGCGCAGACGAAAATCGACACAATATCCCATGGAAAAACAAATTTGAAAACATTATTTCAAGGTTGCTAATTTCAGCATAAATCATTGGTGATTAGTGTCCCAAAACTCACCAAAACACAGAGTAGAACCTATACTATCACAATAAGAAAAAGAATTCATTATCAGAAAATAAATCATCGACTGTCATGTTGCATAATTTAGAAACCATTTATTAATTTATTCGAAGAGGGCAGAACACTTTGAACATGCCCTAACACCCGTGCGATGTATGTCAAACCAAACGACAGAGTAGCTAGCATTGGTGAAAAAATCTGAAATTGGAAAACTAAGGTAATTTAAGAAAACCCTAACTCGAACAAATCATGAAACCTGGTAATTTAAGAAAACCCTAATTCGAAGAAAAAGCGATTTATTTCGAGATAAGGGACATACTGAAAGTTAAAGAATCACCACAGAACGATATTACATGACGTTGCTCTGCTAGAATCCAGCTGATGTTGTCCATGACAAACAGAAATTGGAAGTGGAAGAAGAAAAGCAGGCGCCTAGGCAACCTGGTAATCCCGCAGCTCAATTTTCACGTTTGAATGTAGAAGAAAAGGAACAGGGTGATGAAAGAAGGGGTAAAAGGAGATCGGAAAGAAGGGCAGGGAAAGGAAACTGGATAATAACGCAATAGCATAGATTAGGTTTGTTCATAGGATTAAATTTTAAATGTAATGCCAAATAGAGTTTTGATTTAATAAAAGTATCTTAGAGTTTTAAGGAGAATCGAGAGAATTGAGAGAATTAAGGAGAATTAAGATAATTGAGAGAATCATGGACAGAGCTAGAAATTCTTCTGCTTTACTATTATTTAATATATAAATAATTTCCCTTTATCTTTAAGGTCCTGTTAGTTATCGAGTGTTACGAGTGAGCCACGTATTAATTGCTCCAAAATTTCCCACATCGCATAATATCATATCGGACCCACCGTCATGACAACGTGAATGTCTAGCCTCACCCGCATCGTCACTAACAAACATGAAGTAGCACTTATGGAAAAGATCATAGCGCATATTAGATAGTTTATGATTCCGCGGTTTCTCATGAGAATTCCACTCAATAACATAATCAATTAAGGCAGCTCCATCCATAGGAATAGTTGCCAGAACGCCGACAACCAAGGGATGGGGAGATGGATCAGGCACAGGCGGAGGCTGAACATCCACCGAAGATTTAGCCTTAGTGACCCAAGGTTATATAGACGGCCTGAAGGGGGGATCTTAGCCGGAATGAGAACATCGAAAGGTAGTTTACATACAGTAGACAGATGACATAAGTGGCAGTGCATACATTGTTAGGGGGGTCTCAGCCGAGTTAAATAAAGGTGTGCATCAAGAACCAATTACTTAGCGATTAGTATGATTATCTTTGTAGTAACTACGAGCGCAATGGAACCAAAATCTTAAAGTAGAAACCAAATAAAAATTGCTTATTTTTTTGGAAAAATGGGAACATATTTAACTGAACTTGTAGTAAACTAATTCATAAATTTGTACAACATATATGTTTTTGTACTCTAACATCGCACATACAATGAGTGTGGTTGATTTGAAATAAAAATATGAACTGCTAAACATGTAAATGTGATTGTTGGAAAACATTGGCTGAGCCACGTACTCGGTTGCTTTCTTGAAGACGATTCAGCGATCTGGCCGGTGGTGCAAAACCAGTTCGTACTTTCGCCGCCGCCTCTAGGATAAAACAGCCTCTGAAATAATAATTGATTTGCTTGGCACAACAAAACAGTGCAGATTTGCACTTTCGAAAATAAAAATACTGCTCGGAAATTTCAGGAAGAATATTTTAATGGCAGAGGTAAAAACTGTGTTTTTTGTTATCTTATTTTCGTCTACATATGATGATAATATATAGATGGGGATTAGGGCTGAACGGAAATACTGGGCAGTAGATAAATCTGCTAAAATACCGGGTCAATAGTTTACCGCTTCAAATAAAAATCGGCTCAGAAATATTTTCCGCATTTAAAACACAGTTCGAAAAAACAATTTTTTTCTGGTCCAAAAATATAAGTGTCTACACCACAAAGCCCAAGCCTGAACTGAACCGAACCGGGCCGGGTCGGGTCGAGTCAGTCGGTCGCGCGCACGTGTGTGGTGGTCATGATGCATGGTCTCCCTCCTCACAACAGAGCATACATTGGGAGCCCAAGGCCCCAACATGACTTCTTAAAAACAAGTATAAATACTTGCATCTTTCTTAAAATCCCATGATATGGGACTATTCACATATAGAAGCCATTCATACACTTATTTCAACATTTTTAATAATTCACAAAAAGTTTCCAACAATCCCCCACTTGAATTTTTAAAAATATCTTTGAGCAGTTTCTAAAAAATATATATAAGATTGTGCATAAACAAAGGTGTCATCCGACTTGAACCTTTGCATAGTGAATAAGATTCAGTTTTTACTAGAGTGACACGTAGTCTTGAACTATATTCCTGATGTCAAACCACACACAACCTTTTCTATAGTGCAATCAAATAAGCCCATGCATTTATGGCCATGCACATCTATCCCATTTTAGTGAACGCTCTAGAAGTTTTGCCCAAAACTCCATAGGAAACGACCACATTTCCACATTCACATAGGTGAGTCTATCAAGAGTACTCCTGAAGGTAGGTACTCCACTCCAAATAGAGTATAGATCTCATTAACAGTTTCTTTCAACTCATCCTCTAATCACTTCAGGAATACATGCTTCTTGGTTTATTAAATAGCATGTTCAACTCCTATCACTACACAACTTGTTTTAACCCATTGAACCTATTTCTTGGGATCTCCAGTCATTTAGGTCGGGTTACCATTGTCAATAGTCCCATTCTTTTTAGAAGAATTAAGAACTTTCTCTCTGGACAGTCCTTTCGTCAAAGGTTTTGCCAAATTTTCATCACTACGTACGTAATCCACTCTAACAGTACCTGAGGAAAGTAGTTCTCTAACCGTGCTGTGCTTACGATGTATTTGTCGTCTCTTACTGTTATAATAACGATTCTGAACTTTTGCAATAGCCGCGGTACTATCGCAATGTATCAACACAGCTGGTATCGGTTTTCCCATAAGGGAATCTCAACTAGCAGATTTCTCAAATACTCTGCTTCTTCACTAGCTGTGGCTAGTGCTATCATCTCAGACTCCATAGCAGATTGAGCCAAAATAATCTGTTTCTTGGATTTCCAAGAAACAGCTCCTCCAGCGATGCTAAATATATAGCCACCGGTCGCTTTAGAATCATCAGATAAAGTATTCCAGTCTACATCTGAATATCCTTCAGGTACAGCTGGGAAATCTCATAATGCAATCCAAGGTTCATAGTTCGTTTAGGGTGCGTTCGCAGCCTTTATTTGCCATGCTCAGGATTTTTGTGGCGTCCGACGCGTCGGACACAAGCACCCTTTACCACTACCAAATAGAACGTTCGTTGGAAGTTGGAAATCAAGTCGTTCGCGTTGGATGCCAACGGCTTGATTTCCATCTTCCCTTTCTCCCTATAAATCACCCACTTTATCCTTAACACCTTTCACAATACTACTTCAACAATTTCTTCAACTCTTTCTGCTTATTCGATTAATGTCTAACTCCGATTCATCCTCCGATTACGACGATTTGATGGAGCTCTACGGGGTTTATCTGGTTCAGAATGAAAGGAGAAACTTAGCGGTTTGTGATTTCGATTTATAGTTTACGTATGTTATGGCTGGTTGGGGAGGGATTGCACATGATAGTAGAATTTTTAATGTTGTTACAAACGATAGAAGATCTAACTTTCCTAGCCCTCAAGCTGGACAGTATTATTTGGTTGATTCGGGCTATCCACTTCAGACTGGATATTTACCGCCATATCGAAATATGAGGTGCCATATTCCGCATTTCCTTGATACCATGAATCAACCAAAGTCGGCCAATGAAGTGTTTAATTACTACCATTCGAGCTTACGTATGGCCGTCGAAAGAACATTTGGCATTTGGAAAAAAAATTACCATTCTCAACAAGATGCCTACATTTCGGTTCAACACTCAAGTGAAAGTTGTCGTATCTATAATGACCTTACACAATTTCATACGCAAATATAATAGCGGTGACCCTGATTTTATGGCTTTTGATGATGATCCTGAACTAATCCCCGATCAGTACGTGGCGGAATATTATAGTATGAGAAATACGACGAATAGAGGCACTGAACGTGTACACCCAGGCGGATACCGAGAAATGTCATTAGTTCGAGATAACATTAGAGATGAGTTGGTTGCTGCCAGTCTGCGCTAATTTGTCTTTGTATCTGTAACTGTATTTGTACTTGTATCTGTGTTAGAAACTGAATCTGTATTTGTATTTGTATTCGTATTTGCCAAATTATATCTATTTATATGTTATTTTAAAAATACCACGCTCAAATACCCCGTTCACAACTAAAAACACATTCCCCGTTCGCTACAGTACCACGCTCAAATGCTACGCTTAAATACCCCGCTCGCATTGGTTAAGAACGCACCCTTAAGGTATCTCATGACCCTTTCAATAGCATGCCAATGTTTTATACTAGGTCTACTGGTAAACCTGCACAATAATTCCACGACATAGGCAATGTCGGGTCTAGTACAATCAGTGGCATACCGAAGGCTGCCAATGATGCTCGCATAATCAGACTGTCTTACACCTTCACCAGTGTTCTTAAATAACTTTACACTTGGATCATATGGTGTACATGCAGGTTTACAGTCAAAGTAATTGTATTTCTTCAGTATCTTCTTAATGTAATGAGATTGATCCAAAGAAATTCCCTTTTCTGACCTAGTAATCTTAATACCAAGGATTACACTCGCTTCACCTAGATCTTTTATATCAAAATTGGCACTTAATAAGGATTTGACTGAATTTATAACATGAAGGTTTGACCCAAAGATGAGTAGGTCATCAACATAAAGGCATATAATAGTGCAAATATCATTCTCAGATTTGTAATAAATGCATTTGTCACTTTCATTAACTTTAAAACCATGTGATATGATTAAGTTATCAAATTTTTCATGCCATTGTTTAGGTGCTTGTTTTAAACCATATAATGATCGATCTAATTTGCATACTTTATGTTCTTGACCATGTACAACAAATCCTTCAGGTTGGTCCATATAGATTTCTTCGTCTAATTCACCGTTTAAAAATGCAGTTTTAACATCCATTTGGTGTATTAGTAAATTATGAATGGAAGCAAGTGAGATTAATACCCGAATGGATGTTATTCTAGTTACAGGTGAAAAAGTGTCAAAGAAATCTATATTCTCTTTTTGTCTAAAACCTTTAGCTACTAGTATTGCTTTGTATTTATCAATAGTACCATCAGGTTTTAATTTCTTTTTAAGCACCCATTTACAGCCTATAGGTTTACAACCAGGGGGTAAATCTGCCAAATGCCAAGTCTTATTGGATTCCAGAGAATCCATCTCATCATTTATAGCCTCTTGCCAAAAATCGGCATCTAAAGAAGATAGGTGTAACGACCAGCAAATCTGTCCTATCTGAGTTGACTAATAACACCACACGTCCAACCCAAATTGCACAGAAATACGAATCATTATTAGAAAGAAGTTAGAGGATGAGAAATAAAAAGAAAGAAATATTAGAATAGAAGAAAAACGAAGAACACAAATCTCACAGCGGAACGAATAAAATATATTAGATAACATAACTTTTGAAATACAAATCAGTAACTGTATATACATACCATCATCAGAGCACAACAGTTATTCCTGGAACAGTTATAAACACCCGTTTCTAGATACCACATAGTACACAGCGAAAATTTGATAGTCTATAGCTAACTGGTGAAGCCTCCTGCTTCCAGCTCCTCCAAATGAATCTGAAAAATCCCGACTACTTGACTGCCCGTACAAATTTGGGCACCCAAGAGTTTAGGGAAAACAAACAAAATAAACTCTGGGTCAGTCATGGGACTAGTGTGAGTAAACTCCAACCATTTGTTTAACTTTAAAAATCCTTTCTAAAGAAATGATAATAGTAAGACCAACCACACATAAACATGGACGGTTTTTACCTTACTATAACCCAAAACACTTTGATACAAAAATCCAGTGATATTATAATAATGTCTAATCAAATAAATAGAATTTAGCGGAACGCTTGCATCTCATGCTCCATATATAATATAAAATCAAAAACTGCAGGGTGCTTATTGGAGATTGGATTTCCAACATGACAAGGTATGGAACCACCTTCGATAGTGTATCTCTAGAGAGGAATACACTGGGTTCAACAAGAACATCTTGCAACCCAGCCCACACATGACCGACCACTCATTTCGCTTGAGTGTATCTAATGTATATCACCAACGGTTGGGATCAGCAACCGTTTCCCGAAAGGGACAGCATCGAATAGAATAAGGAATTATATGAATCTCTAGATAGGTGATTATACACCCTAATGGGAGCGACCCACATAGCCATGCTGCCTGCCCGATTTTTTTCATTCCCCGGTTGTTGAGGCCGGAGGCTACGATTACTTTCTATTCATTGATAGCACAATCACTTTGAATAGCACATCATCGGATCCGTTAATCTCTAGTTGATTTGCACAAATATTCTGGATATTTTGCTAAGGGAATAAATCCGTTGCCACCATATAAACATTTATACAGACCAACATATTCGATCATTGGAAATACTTTGTTAGACATTCGTCCATATGTGGGATTTGAACGAAACCGAAGGCACAATTTCTATTAATAGAAAAAGCCCTTGCAATTCACTTCGTCTTGGATTATCTTCATATAATCTGATTCGCAACGTTACTGCCAATACGAAGTGGTTCACGGATAATAATCCAACCGATCTCTCCATATTGACAACGATATTGGCAAACACTTCGATAGTCGGTTATTTAACTATCGAAGAAAAACAAACAAACATTCATCCATAACATCCATCAATCACTGGGCCTATTAATTAATATTTCATTAATTAATCCACTTCCTCATTTCTCTATCAGTATTCGTTAACCAAATATTTTCAGTGATCTTGTAGGACTCTTACGCCATTTGAAAAAAAAAACATTTCCCTATATCACCTCCTTTTATTTTCTACACATAGAAAATATATTCTATTTGAAATTTAAAACAATTTCAATCACTTATCTCTTTTCCGACTACTTTAGTTAGACTCAGGAAATATTTACTTTTATATTTCCAAAATTCCATCACTTGGGTTAAAACGAATGTTGTATAAAACATCGTTATAACAACACAAAATATTTTATTCAACTAACTCTTTTTCAAACATTTCTCTTCGAGACTGGATCCTGCTATTTATCAATTAAAAATGAAATCAATCAAGTTGGGGTAAAATTACCTCTCAGACCCTGACTGAAAACATCCTCAACTTCAAAACGGCAAAACCACTAACCTCGAATAAACACACTATAAAACCCAATTATTCATTTTTAAAACATGTATATGGTTCGCTTTCTATTTCTAATTTATAGATTTCCCTTTTTGTTTACAATATTCTATTTTTTATTTCGTTTCCTTATCGAATTCTATATATATCGATACATTGATTTCTAACTATCAAATTATCTTAAAAATATTCTAACTCCTTAAATTCCCGGAAAAATTCGCCATAACCTCCTTTGTACCGGGAGCATCGGGATATTTCAAATAGCCTTCCATGGCCCTCACCAATCCAAAAGAAAAAAAAGCCAAGCGACTGCCGATACGGCGCATAAAATCTCATATATGAATTTAAACATGTACCTTTTTGTCGGGCACATAAATTAAAATCTTCATATACTTCATCCCGTACCTGTTTAACACATGCTCACCTGTTTTCAATTCAATTCAACTCAATCCGATCGTTTGAATTCAGATTCGCGCATTTATTCTTTAATTAGCTATTTTCCCTGTTTCACTTCTTTGTTTGAACATAACATGTTCAAATAAAATATTTAACTTGCTCATAACCAAATTGAATTTCAATTTCAATTCTAGTTTCCTTTTCGATTTCGAATATAAATTTTCAAATCGAATTCACTTATTCAAAGCCCAATATCAATTCAAAATCTCATTAACTAATTACTATTCAAATTAGTTAATTCTATTCATAAATCAAAAATCTGATTTCTGTTTCAAAAATAAATTCATTACTCCACCTGAGTTCACATATAATCTACAACTCAAATCTGAAATTTTCTAAATAGAAATTCTTATTTTATTCGCTTAAAATCCTTTTATAAATTCAAATAAACCGTTATGGTTTTTAAATGGTTATGGTGCTGTTTTTCTGAAAATTTGATTTTGATATAACTCAAAATTTATTCGACGAAATCCAGATTTTTCTCCTTCATTAGAAAATTATTATCAAATCGGCCCTGACATTTCTTGTTTCAAAGAATTTCCGACTTCAACTGAGTTCTGTATACTCAATTGAAGTTCGAAACGCCAATTTACGAACTGCAGTGCAGCGGCGAGTTCATTTTAATTATATTTATATATATAAACTTTTAAACCTTGTTTAAAATAAATTCTACTCCATTCTAATATATTTCTTAGTATATATTCAATCTAATTTTAAATCTAACTTAACATTTCTGATTTTCTCTAATTGTCGATTTTTCCTTACTTGGAAATAAATTTATTTATACTTAAATCTTCTATATTCAAATTCTACTTCAATTCAAATTTAATTTCCTATATTAAAATTCCATTTTCAATCTCCATTTGAATTTCTATATTCAAATCCATTTCAAACTTCCTTTGAATTTCTATATTCAAATCTAATTTCAAACTCCATTTGAATTTCTATATTCAAATCTAATTTCAAACTTCCTCTGAATTTCTATATTCGAATCTAATTTCAAACTCCATTTGAATTCCTATATCCAAATTCCATATTTGAATTTTCTTAATTCAAATTCCATTTGACTTCTATTTGAATTTCTATAATTAAATCCCATTTTCAATTCTATTTGAATTTCCCATTTTCAAATCCCATTTCAATTCTATTTTCAAATTCTATAATTAAATCCAATTATTTAAATTCCATTTGAATTCTATATTCAAAGTCTATATCTAATTCTCTTTGAATTCTACATTCAAAGTCCCTATTTAGTTCTCTTTGAATTTTACATTCAAAGTCCATATTTAATTTTCTTTGAATTCTACATTCAAAGTCCATATTTAATTTTCTTTGAATTCTCTTTATTCAAATGCTATTTCAATTTCTCTTATATTCAAATTCTATTTCAATTTCTCTTATATTCATATACTCTTTGAATTTCTCTTATTCAAATTCTATTTGAATTTCTCTTATTCAAATTCTATTTGAATTTCTCTTATTCAAATTTTATTTGAATTTCTCTTATTCAAATTTCAAATTCTATTTTAGAAAAAAATAGAATTCCCTTTTTAAATCTGCAAAATTCCTTTTCATGATATTTTCAAATATCAACATTTGGCCCAGTGGTAATTTAAACACACAAAACACCCAATTTAAAAATCACAGGTTTTCTAACACAACATATATGGTAATATACATGAAAACAAACAATAAATAAATTTGAGGAATCCAGTTGGATCCCTCCAACCTGTTTTCCTACATCCACAGACGCTAGCACATAAATAATACCCATTCTGCTTCGTGGCAGAATATCGCGGTATAGAAGGTCATCCATTATCATAGCGTGGGGCGTATAGGGTCATCCGCTAATGATACTGCGGGCATCCGCTAATGAGACTGTGGGAACAATCCAATCATCAACCCAATATATATATAATAGTCAACCCTAAATAACTAATATATTTAAATCAACCAGACAGCATTCAAAACAAGCAACAACAATTATTTTTAATGAATAAAAATAATTCTAATTAACAGGTGAGTGAGATTTACTCACCGTGATTTTTATTTTCGATCCATTTTCTATTTCTCTATTTAATTCGGCTTCGGAAAAATATTGAATCAACTTGAATACTTTCTCCTCCATCTACAAATCTCATTTGTCAGACTTCATGATTTATGGACCTCGCATGAATTCATTTATAATTTATATAAGTTGAATAAAATTTAAACTAATTAAATTTAAATAAGGAGAACACTACTAAACAAATTTTTGAATTACCTTAATTAACTGTCGTCTCGAGAAAAAATTGGTTTCAAAGCCACTTCCTTTTTCGTTTACACTCTTGAAATCCAGATAATCATCAAAATAAAATACTGGAACTCTTTGCCGGTGACTGGAACGTCGCAACCCCAAATAGCTCAAGCTTCACCAACCCCGTGTTCAAACAACACATTCTGGCCATCATCTGTAAATCGCGACTTCCCCTTCAAATCACCCCTACACCAGTGTCGCACCCATCACCACAAACTCGCAACCCTCCCTTTTCATACCACGACTTCGAGCTCTGCCTGAGAACTCATCCTCTGACATCGATCCACACCAAACTTCCAACCAGCATCGCGACCTACCCGGGCCAACCTGAATCGCCAAAACTCGAGGACCCTGACTCACGGCTGTTCGAAGTCGATGCGCCCAAATCACGAACAATAAATTCCTAGCGTCGAGGACCAGGGAACATCTCGCTCTTTGATTGCGCTTCCTGTTGTTTTTTTTGGGAATTTGTGGATCGATTCTTGCAATTGGACTGAGAAGGCAAAGAGAAAGGTTGAGGGATCGAATTGATTTTTAAAGAGGAAGAAATGGAGCGACCCTTTTTCTTTCTTTCAGAAGGAAGGAAATCGATTTATATAAGAAAATGAAGGAGGAGGTCTATCACGATTTATAGGCAACGAAGGGGATAAGCTTTAAAGTGTGGTCGGTCAAAGTACACGACAATTTCTTTTTAAAGGAATTAAAAAGATTTTGATTTTGAGTTCAAATATGATTTAATCAAATTTGATTTGATATAAAGAGATTTTTATTTCTTTTAAACAGATTCTGATTTGATTTTCAATTCGATTTCGATCTTATCCATTATAAATATCTCGGGGTTCACAATTAAAAATCGTGAACAACTATTTTAGCGTATCGACCGTCGTTCCAATTTTATAGCGTTATACTGAACTCAACAGAATATTTTCTGAAATTTATTTTGAACGTATATTTAAAATAACCATATTAAATCAATATAATAATTTAAATTCAAAAAAAAAAAAAATCTTCAACAATAAATTACTATTATCGTCGTTTATATTCAAATAGAATATATATTGATCATCTGAACCATTTCGATTCAGATTTATCTTCGAATTGAATTATTTCAGTTCTCGTATTTCGATAATTATATGTATTCGAAATAAATCGTATATCAATTATAAATTGATAATTCAATATAAAAATTATTTTATATTATTAATTCAATATTTAAACGATACTAAATATTTAAAATAAACCGACCAAAAATACGGGTCGTTACATTCTTCCGCCCTTAAAATAATTTCGTCCTCGAAATTGCTAAGGTATGAAAAATGGTACAAATCCATTACTTTTCAAAATCTCACTTATGTTAAAACTCAACTCCTCATATTTCAACAAATTTAGTTCCACCAAAACTTTTGGTCTTCCTTCATTTAATTCGGATGATCTACGATCAATCCATTTATATCCAATCTATGTTCTATTAAACTAATTCAAATTGATTCTAGTCAATTGATTCACTTCAATCCATTTAACTAGCTTAAGTTAAATTCCACTTCCAGAATCCAAATCCCAGGGTTTTCATTTCAAATAGTTTTGAAATCACTTAAACATGTACATATATTTATAATCTTTTCAAATTCAAAACATTTGAATTTTCCAACTAAACTTGTTTTCTTTCAAACAAATTCCCATCAAAACTTTTCTAAGGTAGCAGTCCATCACTTAGAAACTCGAAAATGAACACTGATAATGTTGCAGTCATCATCAGAATTATCTTCCAGCCACTGAAGTGAGTTCAGTGCTTTATCACTTTTAAAATCCATTCAAAAATGTTTTTTTATTTAAAAATCCTTCCAAAACAAAGCTATATTATTTCAATATACTTTAGAAATTTTTTTCAAATTTCCCAGGATTTTAAATTCTTAATTCAACTTTTGAATCCAATTCTTGTTCATCTTATTTGTTATTTCATTTCTATACAAATTCTACTTGGTTAGATATAACCATTCCAATTTTATAATACCATTTGATTATAATAACAACCAACTCATCCATGTATTACAATAATTTCGGAAAATTATTCTATATACATCAGAATAGAATTTTGGGTAAAATTATTTCATTTACCCACTTTAAAAAATATCATGTTCAATCTTCTGTTCAAGTATTTACAAACTCTATCGACGTCGTGGCGTCCCACAATTCGATTAGAATTCATAAACAGCTCAACAGACTAGCCAACACAATATAAAATAATTTTTTTATATCAACTAACAGATCATACACTCAACTCATTCTAGGGCACTACTGACCCTATCTCTAAAGAGCACATCCCACCAAAGCCTAGGTATTCGCTCAACCTAAGCTCTGATACCAAATGTAACGACCTGCAAATCTGTACTATCTGAGTTGACTAATAACACCACACGTCCAACCCAAATTGCACATAAATACGAATCATTATTAGAAAGAAGTTAGAGGATGAGAAATAAAAAGAAAGAAATATTAGAATAGAAGAAAAACGAAGAACATAAATCTCACAGCGGAACGAATAAAATATATTAGATAACATAACTTTTGAAATACAAACCAGTAACTGTATATACATACCATCATCAGAGCAGAACAGTTATTCCTGGAACAGTTATAAACACTTGTTTCCAGATACCACATAGTACACAGCGAAAATATGATAGTCTATAGCTAACTGGTGAAGCCTCCTGCTTCCAGCTCCTCCAAATGAATCTGAAAAATCCCGACTACTTGACTGCCCGTACAAATTTGGGCACCCAAGAGTTTAGGGAAAACAAACAAAATAAACTTTGGGTCAGTCATGGGACTGGTGTGAGTAAACTCCAACCATTTGTTTAACTTTAAAAATCCTTTCTAAAGAAATGATAATAGTAAGACCAGCCACACATAAACATGGACGGTTTTTACCTTACTATAACCCAAAACCCTTTGATACAAAAATACAGTGATATTATAATAATGTCTAATCAAATAAATAGAATTTAGTGGAACGCTTGCATCTCACGCTCCATATATAATATAAAATCAAAAACCGCAGAGTGCTTATTGGAGATTGGATTTCCAACCTGACAAGGTATGGAACCACCTTCCGATAGTGTATCTCTAGAGAGGAATACACTGAGTTCAACAAGAACATCTTGCAACCCGGCACGCACATGACCGACCACTCATTTCGCTTGAGTGTATCGAATGTATATCACCAACGGTTGGGATCAACAACCGTTTCCCGAAAGGGACAGCATCGAATAGAATAAGGAATTATATGAATCTCTAGATAGGTGATTATACACCCTAATAGGAGCGACCCACATAGCCATGCTGCCTGCCCGATTTTTTTCATTCCCCGGTTGTTGAGGCTTGAGGCTACGGTTACTTTCTATTCATTGATAGCATAATTACTTTGAATGCCACATCGTCAGATCCGTTAATCTCTAGTTGATTTGCACAAATATTCTGGATATTATGCTAAGGGAATAAATCCGTTGCCAACATATATACATTTATACAGACCAACATATTCGATCATTGGAAATACTTTGTCAGACATTCGTCCATATACGTTCATATATTCGATCATTAGAAACCGAAGGCACAATTTCTACTAATAGAAAAAGCCCTTGCAATTCACTCCGTCTTCGATTATCTTCATATAATCGGATTCGCAACGTTACTGCCAATACGAAGTGGTTTACGGATAATAATCCAACCGGTCTCTCCATATTGACAACGATATTGTCAAACACTTCGATAGTCGGTTATTTAACTATCAAAGAAAAACAAACAAACATTCATCCGTAACATCCATCAATCACTGGGCCTGTTTATTAATATTTCATTAATTAATTCACTTCCTCATTTCCCTATCAATATTCGTTAACCAAATATTTTTAGTGATCTTGTAGGACTCTTACGCTATTTGAAAAAAAAACATTTCCCTATATCACCTCCTTTTATTTTCTACACTTAGAAAATATATTCTATTTGAAATTTAAAACAATTTCAATCACTTATCTCTTTCCCGACTACTTTAGTTAGACTCAGGAAATATTTACTTTTATATTTCCAAAATCCCATCACTTGGGTTAAAACGAATGCTGTATAAAACATCGCTATAACAACCCAAAATATTTTATTCAACTAACTCTTTTTCAAACACTTCTCTTCGAGACTGGATCCTGCTATTTATCAATTAAAAATGAAATCAATCAAGTTGGGGTAAAATTACCTCTCAGACCTTGACTGAAAACATCCTCAACTTCAAAACAGCAAAACCACTAACCTCGAATAAGCACAATATAAAACCCAATTATTCATTTTTAAAACATGTATATGGTTCGCTTTCTATTTCTAATTTATAGATTTCCCTTTTTGTTTACAATATTCTATTTTTTTATTTCGTTTCCTTATCGAATTCTATATATATCGATACATTGATTTTTAACTATCAAATTATCCTAAAAATATTCTAACTCCTTAAATTCCCGGAAAAATTCGCCCTAACCTCCTTTGTACCGGGAGCATCGGGATATTTCAAATAGCCTCCCATGGCCCTCACCAATCCAAAAGAAAAAGAAAAAGCCAAGCGGCTACCGATACGGCGCATAAAATCTCATATATGAATTTAAACATGTACCTTTTTGTCGGGCACATAAATTAAATTCTTCATATACTTCATCCCATACCCGTCTAACACATGCTCACCTGTTTTCAATTCAATTCAACTCAATCCGATCGTTCGAATTCAGTTTCACTCATTTATTCTTTAATTAGCTATTTTGCCTATTTCACTTCTTTGTTTGAACATAACATGTTCAAACAAAATATTTAACTTGCTCATAACCAAATTGAATTTCAAATTCAATTCTAGTTTCCTTTTCGATTTCAAATATAAATTTTCAAATCGAATTCACTTATTCAAAGCCCAATACCAATTCAAAATCTCATTAACTAATTACTATTCAAATTAGTCAATTCTATTCAAAAATCAAAAATCTGATTTCTGTTTCAAAAATAAATTCATTACTCCACCTGAGTTCACATATAATCTACAACTCAAATCTGAAATTTTCTAAATAGAAATTCGGATTTTATTTGCTTAACATCCTTTTATAAAATCAAATAAACCGTTGTGGTTTTTAAATGGATATGGCGCAGTTTTTCTGAAAATTTAATTTTGATATAACTCAAAATTTATTCGATGAAATCCAGATTTTTCTCCTCCATTAGAAAATTATTATCAAATCGGTCCTGACGTTTCTTGTTTCAAAGAATTTTCGACTTCAATTGAGTTCTGTATACTCAATTGAAGTTCGAAACGCCAACTTACGAACTGCAGCGCAGCGGCGAGTTCGTTTTAATTATATTTTTATATATAAACATTTAAACCTCATTTAAAATAAATTCTTCTCCATTCTAATATATTTCTTAGTATATATTCAATCTAATTTCAAATATAACTTAACATTTCTGATTTTCTCTAATTGTCGATTTTTTCTTACTTGGAAATAAATTTATTTATACTTCGATCTTCTATATTCGAATTCTACTTCAATTCAAATTTAATTTCCTATATTCAAATTCCATTTTCAATCTCCATTTGAATTTCTATATTCAAATCCATTTCAAACTTCCGTTGAATTTCTATATTTAAATCTAATTTCAAACTCCATTTGAATTTCTATATTCAAATCTAATTTCGAACTTCCTTTGAATTTCTATATTCAAATCTAATTTCAAACTCCATTTGAATTCCTATATCCAAATTCCATATTTGAATTTTCTTTATTCAAATTCCATTTGACTTCTATTTGAATTTCTATAATTAAATCCCATTTTCAATTCTATTTGAATTTCCCATACTCAAATCCCATTTCAATTCTATTTTCAAATTCTATAATTAAATCCCATTATTTAATTTCCATTTGAATTCTATATCCAAAGTCTATATCTAATTCTCTTTGAATTCTACATTCAAAGTCCCTATTTAATTCTCTTTGAATTTTACATTCAAAGTCCATATTTAATTTTCTTTGAATTCTACATTTAAAGTCCATATTTAATTTTCTTTGAATTCTCTTTATTCAAATGCTATTTAAATTTCTGTTATATTCAAATTCTTAAACACCCCACCTCTGTTAAGGTCACTCACAAAGGGAATGCCTTAACTTTGGTGGAGGTTTATAAGTAAAAGTCACAGATAAACACAAGACAGATATAAATATACATATTTTAAACAGCGGAAACCGAACAGACTTTTATTTCATCAATACGTGTTCAAACATAACATTTCCATAATTGTCTCAAAATACTTCCAACATTACAACCTCATTACTGTCTTGATTATTAAAGAAGCATAAAACATAAATAAAGTAACAAAAATCCCCATAGTGATATCCAAAGCCATAGTCCAAGCAAAAGAGATCCAAACCATACATCTACGGTCTTGGAGCTTGCAAAAAGTCTGACTGAGCTGGGTTGTTTCCTCCCTGTGGACCTAGGGGGGGGGACGAAAGAAAAGAAGACGAAAAGAAAATAGAGTCAGACATAAAGCCTGAGTAAATCTAGTAACCCTTCAGTATGTGAATAGGAAAAAGGGCATGATAGATATAAACTGAAAACAGTAAAATATCACAAGCTAAGGAAGTGTAGTTTAGAATCGAATGTACTATCGCACCCACACTATATCTCTACACCTTCTTGAGCTTATTCTAAATGGTACCCCATGCTGAGGGTGAAGTGATCCCCATTTTCTAAAGATCGGCTCCTACTCGCGTAAACATGTGTCATACGGCCCCCAAGAATTGTAGATACTTATGTTGGTCCCACCATGGGGTGTATCAAGACCCATGGTGGTGGCCCCGACACAATTCTAGAATACATAGGTTATGCTACTGGTGCCCCAGTGCCCTGTTTGTCTGCTCCGAAGTGTGTGCACGCCTGCACCCCGTTAGAACCTACACTGTGCACCCACCGCCGTCGTTTTGACCGCTTACAGTCAGCCCAGTAATCGTGCCCCACCCTGCCTAGTTTCAGGGTACCATGATCCCTAACTTGGGTTACTGCTGAAACGGGTCCCTCGTTACTAGGGTTTTCTAGTCAAACATGTTAAGTGGTTAAGTGTCTGTATTTACCTAACCTCACCCATCAATTCTTGTTAATATGTTGAATTTGGTTAAGTGTTTTTAGTTGACTTAACCCTACCATCTGTCCTTAGCCTCTTAAAGCACCTGACCACTTACATTAGACAGATATTGCTACGGTTACTGGATGTGCCGGTCGGTTCCGGACAGGTTTACACCGTAGCTCAGTCTAACCTCTGGTCCTTATTGGGCTCAATGCTTAACCACCCACATTGGATAGGTATTGTTGTGACTACTGGACAGCCGGGCGGGTCCGGGCAGGTTTACGTCACAACTCAATCCAACCTCGGGTTAAGCATACCGTGTTTTCTAAATTTACATATTTTATCACTTCTCAATTTTATATGTAAAAGTCATGTCCTTTATTCTTGGGTATAACAATTCATACCGCTTAAATGTCATTGTCGTTGGCATGTGCCAATCATGCCAACATATTTTATTTCTTCATGTTTTACACCCAACGTTATTACCCTCGTTTGTACGTTCGCAACATTATAACAAATGTTGGGCTCGACACAATTCAGCCCAACTTTATAAACGTGAGAAAAAGGGAAAATCAAGGACATGTAATATTTTACAATACATAAAGGTGTGTGGCGCATGAACTTGCAATTTAGCGATTCAACTAACATAAATTATGGGTCATGCGAACTTGCATTCCAATCAGAGTATAACTAAGTAGGTGACATATGAAATGGCATAGTTTAGGCTTATACAAACTTGGGTTTAAACATGTTTAACTTGGCATAATGTCAACCACAAAACTAACATGTTGTATATTCACCAAAATGTCCAATTTTAACATCTAATCATATAGCCTATTTCAACATGAACTTGCATAGTTTATGTAACCCAAACGATACTTAACATAGATCCAATTATACTTGCAAATAAACATAAGAATGTGTTCATAGGTTTTGGGTCATGTAGGCATAAAAGGTCTCAAATCTAGAACATGTTTACATAAGCCTTAATTTAGACTTAGTGAACGTATATTGTCCATGCCATATACATAAACATAAAGTGATCAAATTCTAGTTTTTGCCACAACTTGCAAGTGCCATTATTTTCATATACAATTGTCCAATAGGCTTACTTCAATCAATTTAGGCCACAAATACCAATACACAAGTCATGACAGAATCATTACAATACACAGAATTTATATCATTATCATACAATAACACAATTCTATTTTCATTTACATTGAATCACGTCACAATTTTATTTATATTCTGAAAGGTCACTATACTTACAACGAATGCAGAATCTTGAATTCTGGATTCTGAATTCTGAAATTGAGATGCGTTCCTTTGGGTAGATTAACGTTGCGTTGATTAATTTGATTAAGCTTTAGTCTTCTTCTTAATTTGATTCGTCTCTAAGCTCCTCTCTCTTGGCGGCTACGCTCAATTCCATCCTGGCAGCATGACGACTCCAACCTTATTTTTTTGTGTGAATTTTAGTTGAGACTTAGGGTGTATATATAGATTTTTAAATTTTTTTGAGCCGTCAGATGAAGACAGGAGGAATCTAGATCATACAAAGTTCAAGGAGCCAATCAAGAGGTGACATGTCAGCCCTAATGACACACCGAGCCACAGAAATTCGAGCTAGAGCCAGACCCAGCCAGCCAGATCGACTAGGTAGGTCGACTGGCAGGTCGACACCTAGGTCGACACTATGGTCGACCTGGGGTGACCAGGTTGACACCATGGTCAACCCTATGGTCGACCTGGTCCCTGGGCGGGAATTTTCCCGCCCAGCCCAGTTTGAACCTGTTTTTCGAATTTTGAACTTGAAACCGAGCTGTTTGAATTTTAAATTTTATTCCCATTTCCCTTAATTCTTTCATTTAGAATTAATTACACTTTAATTTGTGAAGCTTAATGTTATAGAATTCACGGGGTGTTACATTCTCCCCCCTTAAAAGGATTTCATACCCGAAATCTTCAAGTTAGGAAGAATGTATATCCTACCATCCAACCGTCCATCTACTCAACCAACAAACACAGGCGTCCACTGTCCTCAAAAGACTTCTAATGCTTCATGATCATATGCATAGTGTGTGTACATGTCCTTATCTAATGCGGAAATCAGGAGGTCTACTGATTCAGTTGATCTCCTTAATGCGAATCATGTAAGTGTCATGAATCCATTATGTATGCAAATTTTTCCAACTCATAATTCTACATGAGTGCACAACTATTCATACAAATGCGACGACCATATGACAGCATATCAAGTTTCAACCATATATAAATGAGAATACATATATTCATATGCAATATGAAGTGACTGAGCCGATCTAAAATCTAGGGTGTGTGTATATGCATTCACGAGCAACCACTAGCAATCACTAGCAACCATTTGCAGCCATCATCCATAACATGTTTTCAAATACATGTTTGCATCCATTTGTTTTATACCTAAGGAGTTAGGAAAAGGACCGAGGAGATATAACTAAAAAGACAGATAAAGCATAACTTAAGGAAAAAGAGAGATCAAAGATGTACCCTCAAAAAGAAAATGGTAGGCAGCGCGTATTCTGTCCTCAGTTTCCCAAGTCGCGTCTTCCTCGGCGTCGCTCCACTGAACTTTAACGAGTTTGACTTCGCGGTTGCATAGCTTTTTCACTTCGGTTCCTAAGATGCGGGCTGGAACTCTCCTCATAGTTGCTTCATGTTCTACTTCGGCTTCTAGAATGCTAGGTTCCACCACTTCCGCAGACTCATGCAAACATTTTCGGAGGTGAGAAACATGAAAGACGTTGTGAACTCCGGCCAGTCTCTCGGGTAGCTCTAATCTATAGGCCATCTTCCCAACCTTCTTGATGATAGGAAACGGCCATACAAATCTTGGTGCTAACTTTCTTGTGGATCCAAAGCGAAAGACGTTCCTCAAAGGAGATACCTTAAGGAAAACCCTGTCCCCAAACTCAAACTCAAGGTCGGTCCTTCTTTTGTCAGCGTAGGATTTTTGACTGTCTTGGGCTGTCTTCATCCTTCTCCGTATCAAGTCCACTTTCTTTGAAGTCTCTCGAATCATGTCCGGCCCAAGTATAAGTTTATCTGTAGACTCCCACCAACAAGTTGATGATTTGCATGGTCTTCCATACAAGTCTTCGAAGGGTGCCGTGCCTATGGTAGCTTGGTAGTTGTTGTTGTAGGTAAATTCCACTAAAGGAAGGTGATCCTCGCACGTCCCTCCAAAGTCAAGAACGCGAAGTCTTAAAAGATCCTCTAAAACTCTATTCACCCTTTCCGTCTGGCCATCGGTTTGGGGGTGATAGGCCGTGCTCAAACATAACTGTGTGCCTATAGCTTCTTGCAGACTCCGCCAAAACTCGCTTGTGAAGATAGGGTCTCGGTCACTAACAATGCTGGAGGGTATCCCATGGAGTCGAACTATTTCCTTGAGATAAAGAGATGCTAAAGATGAGGCAGTCCTTCTACTTTTAACGGGTATAAAGTGGGCGCTTTTAGTAAGCCTATCCACTATTACCCAAATGCTAGTATTGCCTCTTCTCGACCTAGGCAGTCCATCAATGAAGTCCATTGAAATGCTATCCCACTTCCACTGTGGGACCTCTAAAGGATGAAGTAGTCCTCCAGGCTTCTTCTGTTCCGCCTTGACCTGTTGGCAGGTCATGCACTTAGAAACGAAATCTGCCACGTCCTGCTTCATGCCGCTCCAAAAGAAAGTTCTTTTTATATCCTTGTACATCTTATCACCGCCAGGGTGTATAGTCATCTTGGAATGATGCGCTTCCTCGAGAACCTTCTTTGTCAACTCTCTTGTTTGTGGGACGCATAATCTTCCATCTCGCCTCAGCCAACCCTTATCATTGATGGTGTATCTATTGAGGTGACTAGAAGTCTCACCCCTAATAAGTTTATCAATCACATCAACAAGCTGAGGGTCTTCTCGTTGTGCAGCCCCTATTGAGTCCAAGAGAGTAGGGCGTACTTCGAGAGAGATGCTAACAAACCCGGTACAAAATCAGAGGAGGGCCTAAAGTTAAAACTGGCTATATACTCCAAGCTTTGCCTCTCTACAAAGAGCAAGCTTAAGGTCAGTTTCTTTTGGCTCAACACGTCTGCTACTACGTTTCTTTTGACGGGAGTATAGGAAATTTCAAAATCATATGAGGCAAGAAACTCCATCCACCTTTGCTGCCTCAAGTTAAGATCCTTCTGCGAGAAGAGATATTTCAATGATTTATGGTCAGTGTATAATTCGAACTTCTCACCTAGGAGATAATGGTGCCAAGGCTTAAGTGCAAAGACGATGGCGGCCAACTCAAGATCGTGGGTTGGGTAGTTCTTTTCATGAACTTTCAATTGTCTTCCACCATAAGCTACTACCCTTCCTTCTTGCATTAGAACAGCGCCCAGTCCCGTTCCACATGCATCTGTGTATATTGTGAACATTTTGCTCTCGTCAGGCAGAGTTAGAACTGGAGCTGTTGTAAGAGTCCTTTTTAGGCGTTGGAAGGCAATGTCACAGTCCAAATCCCAAGCGAATGATAGATTCTTCTTTGTTAGCCTTGTGAGTGGAGCTGAGATTTTTGCAAAATCCCTAATGAATTTTCGGTAAAAACCGGCTAGCCCAAGAAAGCTTCGGACTTCGGTTGCATTTCTTGGTGTCTTCCAATCTTGCACTGCCACCACTTTCGCGGGGTCCACCGCCAACCCTTCTTTGGACACTATATGTCCAAGAAATCTTACTTCTTTTCTCCAGAAGTGACACTTGGAGAATTTGGCTTTTAGCTGATGAACTCGAAGAGTTTCCATGATTTCTTTCAGATGCTGAGCATGCTCTTCCTCATTCTTTGAGAAGATCAAAATATCGTCTACGAAGACAACCACAAATTTGTTGAGGAATTCTCTAAACACTCTGCTCATTAGATCTACGAAATAAGCAGGTGCGTTTGTCAAGCCGAAAGACATGACAAGCCACTCGAAGAAACCGTCTGGGGTTCTGAACGCCATTTTATCAATGCTGTCTTCAGCTACTCTTAGCTGATGGAACCCAGTTGCCAAATCAAGTTGGGAGAAGATCGATGCACCTACAAGCTGATCAAACAAATCGTCGATTTGGGGAAGTGGGTGCCTATTTTTCTTGGTCAATTTGTTTAACTCCCTATAGTCGATGCAAAGGCGAAGCAAACCGTCCGCTTTGGTTGCGAACACCACTGGAGCACCCCATTCCGAAATGCTCCGTCTAATGAACCCCTTTTCGAGAAGTTCTTTGACCTGCTTACTGAGCTCCTTTCTCTCATTTGGAGCCATGTGTCTGACAGGTAAAGCTACAGGCTTTGCATTATCCACAAGATATATGCGGAAGTCTATTTCCCGCCTCGGAGGTAAGCCTTTCACCTCCTCAAAGACATCCGGATATTCCCGGACTACTCTAACTGACTGCAATTTTTCATCAGAAGCATCAAGCGACTCTAGATAACTAAGCATAACAGCATTCAAGGGATTACAAGAAATTTCTAGAGTGTTACTAAGCTGAGTCAAGAGTCTAACTACTCTTTTCTCACAATCAAGAATGGCACCATTACTGGATAACCAGTCCATGCCTAAGATCAAACCATATCCTGAGAAGCCCAAAACAAAGGCATTACAACTAAACTCAATGCCGAGGATAGAGATTTTCAAACCCAAACAAACCATTGACAAGTAAGCGAAGCCCCCAATTGGATTTGAAACTACTAAGGGATCCTCTACCATACTAGTGTCTAGATGCAGAGATTCTACTAAGGCAGATGAAATAAAGGAGTGTGATGCGCCAGAGTCAAAAAGTGTGCGAACTGGATGATCATAAAGATAGACTACACTTTCTACAAAAATATTACTACCTCGATCCTGCGGAGGTGTCACTAGCTCATGAACCTGACCCCCTGAAGTGGATCCGGCTTTCTGTCCCTGCCCTCTCTTCTTTGGGCAGTCCTTAGCTTGGTGCCCAGTCTCTCCACAATGGAAGCAACCACCCATCTTCGCCTTCCTCTTTCGGTAGTCTTTCGATATATGTCCAACAATGCCACAGAAATTGCACCTTCTCCTCTCACGGGGCTTATTGTTCTTCCCTCCTTTCTTGAAGTCTGTTTTCTTAGCTTGTAAACCCTCTTTCTTTTCTTCCACCTTAGTCTCTTTCTTGCCGTTGTCTTCCTCATGTAGCAACGCCATGTCCACCAAGCTTTCATAAGTCGCTCCCGTGGATACATGGGTCATAGTAAGGCTGTGTAGAGGCTCATTCAAACCTTTGATGGAGCGAAGCGCCTTCTTGTGTTGGGTGTTTACTAAGTCCAGCCCAAATCTGGCCAACAGATTAAACTGATTAACGTACTCCTTGATTGTCATACTTCCCTATTTCAGAGTTAGAAACTTCTCCGTTTGCAGGCTTCTTTCAGCTTGGGAGAGGAATTTCATCTCAAACCTTGTCCTGAAATCTTCCTATGTTTCCACTGCCCTCTGAGCATTGGTAATCTCCCACCAATAGGAAGCTTCATCTTTAAGCAACCACACTGCTAGCTGTATCTTTTGCCTGTCATCAACTCCGAAGATGACAAACAGATCCTCAGTCTCCTTTAGCCAGTTTCTTTCTCCTAAAAAGGACCCTGTCCCATAAAAGTCTTTTCCACCCATAGCCTTGAAGTCTCTACATGTTTTTGCGAAGGCATTTCCACAAGGAGGAGGAGGAGGAACCGCGGCCACTGGAGGAGGGATGTCTGCTGGGCCCGCGCCATTGGCCCTTGCTTCTAAGTACCTCCTAAACCAGCCGGGTATCGGCACTACTTCCGGAAGGTTAAGGTCTCCAGACATGCTGAAATAGAAAGGAAAGATTCAAAATGAAGGATAGAGAGAGATAGTGCACATGGCTTTGGGGGATTATGCCTCTTTAAAAATGTAACATTTTTCTTGAAAAATGCTTCTTTAAACTTTATTTTGAAAACAATTTCAAAAACTTTTATCTTATCTGCTAAACCTATGCTCTGATACCAAGTGAAACACCCCACCTCCGTTAAGGTCACTCACAAAGGGAATGCCTTAACTTTGGTGGAGGTTTATAAGTAAAAGTCACAGATAAACACAAGACAGATATAAATATACATATTTCAAACAGCGGAAACCAAACAGACTTTTATTTCATCAATACGTGTTCAAACAAAACATTTCCATAATTGTCTCAAAATACTTCCAACATTACAACCTCATTACTGTCTTGATTATTAAAGAAGCATAAAACATAAATAAAGTAACAAAAATCCCCATAGTGATATCCAAAGCCATAGTCGAAGCAAAAGAGATCCAAACCATACATCTACGGTCTTGGAGCTTGCAAAGAGTCTGACTGAGCTGGGTTGTTTCCTCCATGTGGACCTTGGGGGGGGGGGAACGAAAGAAAAGAAGACGAAAAGAAAATAGAGTCAGACATAAAGCCTGAGTAAATCTAGTAACCCTTCAGTATGTGAATAGGAAAAAGGGCATGATAGATATAAACTAAAAACAGTAAAGTATCACAAGCTAAGGAATTGTAGTTTAGAATCGAATGAACTATCGCACCCACACTATATCTCTGCACCTACTTGAGCTTATTCTAACTGGCACCCCATGCTGAGGGTGAAGTGATCCCCATTTTCTAAAGATCGGCTCCTACTCGCGTAAACATGTGTCATACGACCCCTAAGAATTGTAGACACCTATGCTGGTCCCACCATGGGGTGTATTAAGACCCATGGTGGCGGCCCCGACACAATTCTAGAATACATAGGTTATACTACTGGTGCTCAGTGCCCTGTTTGTCTGCTCCGGAGTGTATGCACGCCCGCACCCCGTTAGAACCTACACTGTGCACCCACTGTTGTCGTTTTGACCGCTTACAATCAGCCCAGTAATCATGTCCCACCCTCCCTAGTTTCAGGGTACCATGATACCTAACTTGGGTTACTGCTGAAACGGGTCCCTCGTTACTAGGGTTTTCTAGTCAAACATGTTAAGTGGTTAAGTGTCTGTATTTACCTAACCTCACCCATCAATTCTTGTTAACATGTTGAATTTGGTTAAGTGTTTTTAGTTGACTTAACCCTACCATCTGTCCTTAGTCTCTTAAAGCACCTGACAACTCACATTAGATAGATATTGCTACGGTTACTGGATGTTCCGGTCGGTTCCGGGCAGGTTTACACAGTAGCTCAGTCTAACCTCGGGTCCTTATTGGGCTCAATGCTTAACCACCCACATTGGATAGGTGTTGTTGTGACTACTGGACAGCCGGGCGGGTCCGGGCAGGTTTACGTCACAACTCAATCCAACCTCGGGTTAAGCATACCGTGTTTTCTAAATTTACATATTTTATCACTTCTCAATTTTATATGTAAAAGTCATGTCCTTTATTCTTGGGTATAACAATTCATACCGCTTAAATGTCATTGTCATTTGCATGTGCCAATCATGCCAACATATTTTTTTTCATGTTTTACACCCAACGTTATTACCCCCGTTTGTACGTTAGCAACATTATAACAAATGTTGGGCTTGACACAATTCGGCCCAACTTTATAAACGTGAGAAAAAGGGGAACTCAAGGACAGGTATTATTTTACAATACATAAAGGTGTGTGGCCATGAATTGCAATTTAGCGATTCAACTAACATAAATTATGGGTCATGCGAACTTGCATTCCAATTAGAGTATAACTAAGTAGGTGACATATGAAATGGCATAGTTTAGGCTTATACAAACTTGGGTTTAAACATGTTTAACTTGGCATAATGTCAACCACAAAACTAACATGTTGTATATTCACCAAAATGTCCAGTTTTAACATCTAATCATATAGCCTATTTCAACATGAACTTGCATAGTTTATGTAACCCAAACGATACTTAACATAGATCCAATTATACTTGCAAATAAACATAAGAATGTGTTCATAGGTTTTGGGTCATGTAGGCATAAAAGGTCTCAAATCTATAACATGTTTACATAAGCCTTAATTTAGATAGTGAATGTATATAGTCCATGCCATAGACATAAACGTAAAGGGATCAAATTCTAGTTTTTGCCACAACTTGCAAGTGCCATTATTTTCATATACAATTGTCCAATAGGCTTGCATCAATCAATTTAGGCCACAAATACCAATACACAAGTCATGACAGAATCATTACAATACACAGAATTTATATCATTATCATACAATAACACAATTCTATTTTCATTTACATCGAATCACGTCACAATTTTATTCATATTCTGAAAGGTCACTATACTTACAACGAATGCAGAATCTTGAATTCTGGATTCTGAATTCTGAAATTGAGATGCGTTCCTTTGGGTAGATTAATGTTGCGTTGATTAATTTGATTAAGCTTTAGTCTTATTCTTAATTTGATTCGTCTCTAAGCTCCTCTCTCTTGACGGCTACGCTCAATTCCTTCCTGGCAGCATGACGACTCCAATCTTATTTTTTTGTGTGAATTTTAGTCGAGACTTAGGGTGTATATATAGATTTTTAAATTGTTTTGAGCCGTCAGATGAAGACAGGAGGAATCTAGACCATACAAAGTTCAAGGAGCCAATCAAGAGGTGACATGTCAGCCCTAATGACACACCGAGCCACAGAAATTCGAGCCAGAACCAAACCTAGCCAGCCAGGTCGACCAGGCAGGTCGACTGGCAGGTCGACACCCAGGTCGACACTATGGTCGACCTGGGGTGACCAAGTCGACGCCATGGTCGACCCTATGGTCGACCTGGTTCCTGGGCATGAATTTTCCCGTCCAGCCCAGTTTGAACCTGTTTTTCGAATTTTGAACTTGAAACCGAGCTGTTTGAATTTTAAATTTTATTCTGAAACTTCCGAAGGTCATAACTCCTTAATACGGAGCACGATTCACGCAAACTCGGATTCTATCTCAAGCAGAATTCCGAGACGAACACAATGGCGTAACCCATTTCCCTTAATTCTTTCATTTAGAATTAATTACACTTTAATTTGTGAAGCTAAATGTTATAGAATTCACGGGGTGTTACAAATTCTATTTCAATTTCTCTTATATTCAAATACTATTTGAATTTCTCTTATTCAAATTCTATTTGAATTTCCCTTATTCAAATTCTATTTGAATTTCTCTTATTCAAATTCTATTTGAATTTCTCTTATTCAAATTTCGAATTCTATTTTAGAAAAAAATAGAATTCCCTTTTTAGATCTGCAAAATTCCTTTTCAGGATATTTTTAAATATCAACATTTGGCCCAGTGGTAATTTAAACACACAAAACACCCAATTCAAAAATCACAGGTTTTCTAACACAGCGTATATGGTAATATACATGAAAACAAATAATAAATAAATTTGAGGAATCCAGTTGGATCCCTCTAACCTGTTTTCTGCATCCACAGACGTTAGCACATAAATAATACCCATTCTGCTTCGTGGCAGAATATCGCGGTATAGAAGGTCATCCACTATCATAGCGTGGGGCGTATAGGGTCATCCGCTAATGATACTACGGGCATACGCTAATGAGACTGCGGGAACAATCCAATCATCAACCCAATATATATATATAATAGTAAACCCTAAATAACTAATATATTTAAATCAACCAGACAGCATTCAAAACAAGCAACAACAATTATTTTTAACGAATAAAAATAATTCTAATTAACAGGTGAGTGGGATTTACTCACCGTGATTTTTATTTTCGATCTATTTTCTATTTCTCTATTTAACTCGGCTTCGGAAAAATACTGAATCGACTTGAATACTTTCTCCTCCATCTTCAAATCTCATTTGTCAGACTTCTTGATTTATGGACCTCACATGAATTCATTTATAATTTATATAAGTTGAATAAAATTTAAACTAATTAAATTTAAATAAGGAGAACACTACTAAACAAAATTTTGAATTACCTTAATTAACTGTCACCTCGAGAAAAATTGGTTTCAAAGCCACTTCCTTTTTCATTTACACTCTCGAAATCCAGATAATCATCAAAATAAAATACTGGAACTCTTTGCCGATGACTGGAATGTCGCAACCCCAAATAGCTCAAGCTTCACCAACCCCGTGTTCAAACAACACCTTCTGGCCATCATCTGTAAATCGCGACTTCCCCTTCAAATCACCTCCCACACCAGCGCCACACCCATCACCACAAACTCGCAACCCTCCCTTTGCATACCACGACTTCGAGCTCTGCCTGAGAATTCGTCCTCTAACATCGATCCATACCAAACTTCCCACCAGCATTGTGACCTACCCTGGCCAACCTGAATCGCCAAAACTCGAGGACCCTGACTCACGGCTGTTCGAAGTCGATGCGCCCAAATCACGAACCCTGAATTCCCAGCGTCGAGGACCAGGGAACATCGCGTTCTTTGATCGCGCTTCCTGTTGTTTTTTTTTGGGAATTTGTGTATCAATTCTTGCAATTGGACTGAGAAGACAAAGAGAAAGGTTGAGGGATCGAATTGATTTTTAAAAGGAAGAAATGGAGCGACCCTTTTTCTTTCTTTCAGAAGGAAGGAAATCGATTTATATAAGAAAATGAAGGAGGAGGTCTGTCGCGATTTATAGGCAACGAAGGGGATAAGCTTTAATGTGTGGTCGATCAAAGTACATGACAATATCTGTTTAAAGGAATTAAAAAGATTTTGATTTTGATTTTAAATATGATTTAATTAAATTTGATTTGATATAAAGAGATTTTTATTTCTTTTAAACAGATTCTGATTTGATTTTCGATTCGATTTCGATCTTATCCATTATAAATATCTCGGGGTTCACAATTAAAAATCGTGAACCGCTATTTTAGCGTACCAACCGTCGTTCCAATGTTATAGCGTTATACTAAACTCAACAGAATATTTTCTGAAATTTATTTTGAACGTATATTTAAAATAACCATATTAAATCAATATAATAATTTAAATTCAAAAACAAATAAATTCTTCAACAATAAATTACTATTATCGTCGTTTATATTCAAATAGAATATATATTGATCTTCTGAACCATTTCGATTCAGTTTTATCTTCAAATTGAATTATTTCAGTTCTCATATTTTGATAATTATATGTATTCGAAATAAATCGTATATCGATTATAAATCGATACTTCAATATAAAAATTCTTTTATATTATTAATCCAATATTTAAACGATACTAAATATTTAAAATAAACCGACCAAAAATACGGGTCGTTACAATAGGGCCTCTTGGAGGTTTAAGGGATCCTCTTCTATAGTAAATGCACAAAAATCTGAACCAAAATCTTTTACGGTTCTTGTTCTTTTACTTCTTCTAGGTTCAGCTTCAGAACTTTTATTAAGTTCTGTTCTAATAGGCATACTTGAAGTGCCCCCACTATTCCTTAATTTGAAAGGAAATTTTGTTTCATAAAAATCGGCATCATTTGATTCAATTATGTTATGTGCATTTATATCATAAAATCAATATGCTTTGCTATTAATAGCATAGCCTATAAATCCACATTCATATGCTCTACTTGCCAATTTTATTCTCTTAGGGTCTGGGATGCGAACGTATGCTAAACAACCCCAAGTTCTAAAGTATGACACATTGGGTTTATGATTCTTTAAAATTTCATAAGGTGAAATTTTATTCTTTGATTTGGGGATTCTATTTAGAACATAGCATATAGTCAATAAAATATCCCGCCACCAATGTTTTGCTGCACCAGAATTTAATAGGATGACAACTACTAATTTGGTAAAAGTCCTATTTTTTCTTTCAGCTTTACCATTCATTTCAGGTGAATAGGGTGCAGTTCTCTCATGTACAATACCATGTAATTTATAGAAGTCCATAATTGAATTGGATTCATATTCTGTTCCTCTATCACTACGAAGTCTCTTAGTTTTCCTGTTTGTTTGATTCTCAATTTCAGTTTTGAATATTTTAAACATTTCAAAAACATCACTTTTGTTTTTCATAAGGTAAACATATGTGAAATCAGAACAATCATCAATAAAAGTGATAAAATACCGATGTCCATGTCTAGTCAAAGTACCATTAAGTTCACATATGTCAGAATGAATCAAATCTAAGGGTTCAGATTCTCTATTAACAGATTTATGAGATTTCTTAGTGATTTTTGCTTGTGTACAGAATTCACATTTATCAGGTTCAGATTCTGACGTCTTAATTATCATATCTAGGGTGCTCATGTTATGAATTATTCGTTTATTAACATAACATAATATAGAGTGCCAAATATTAAAATCACACAACATATAAGCAGAATTATTCACTTTATTAGATTCAATATTTAATTTAAACATTCCCTCACAAGCATAACCCTTTCCTACAAAAGTTCCCTTATACCCTATGGTATAAACATCAGCTCCAATAAATTGAGTAAAGCCTGCCTTATTAAGGAAAAAGCCAGAAACCAGATTCTTCCTCATCTCTGGAGTATGCAAATCATCTTTAAGAATCACAGTCTTTCCGGAGGTAAATTAATCTCCACATTTCCAACCCCTGCAACTTTAGTGGTATGAGAATCTCCCAACAACACTTTCTGATCATCAACAGCCGTGTATGTGGTGAACATATCACGATCATAGCAGACATGGCGAGAAGCACTAGTGTCTACCCACCAACCCTCTGATCCTCTAACAAGGTGAATCTCCGTGATCATAGCCATAAGAGGCTCCTCCAATGTCAGGTTAGCCTGTGGTGCAGAACTAGGCATGTTCTGACATTTTCGTGCCACATGACCTGGTTTTCCATAGTTGTAACATAGAAGCAACTGTCCAGAATCATTATTTTGGGCTGGTTTTTGCTATCCTTTCGAGTTTCCTTGCGGATTCCCGTTCTATTTATTGCATCAATCTGATTCTTAAATGACTTCTGATTTGGTTTCAGAACTGCGGGTTTGGTCTTTTTAGTGTTGTTGTTTGAGACAACCAGCACTTCCTCTTTCTGGTCCTGTTTGCGTGCCTCCTCCTCAATGCGGAGGCGAGTGATCAAGCTCTCTAAGGAAAATTCCTTAGTCTTATGTCGTAGGAAATTCTTAAAGTCTTTCCAACCTGGGGGCAGTTTTTCAATAACAACAGCAACTTGAAACTGTTCGTCCAAAACCATACCTTCGGAGATGATCTCATGGGCTATTTTCTGAAGCTCATGAGACTGCATCTCTACTGACCTGTCGTCTGTCATCTGATATTTGAGATAGCGGATCACAACATACTTCTTTTCTCCTGCCTCCTCTGTATCGTATTTCTTCTTCAGCGCTTCCCAGATCTCCTTCGCTGTCTTGTCGTCCGAGTTGTAGTAATCATACAGATCATCGCTAAGGCCATTGAGAATGAAGTTTCTGCACAGATAGTCCTGCTCAATCTAGTTCTGTTGTTGTTTTGATTGTTCAGTCCAGGAAGCGATCTGCGCTTCATCAGTTCCGTCAGATTTATCTGGCAACTGTGGTTTTTCGGTGGTCAGAGCAGCAACGACCTTTCTCATCGTCAGGTAGAACTCCATCTTCTGACGCCATCGTTTGAAGTGCAGACCTTCGAAACGGAATGGGGCAGCAGTCACCAATAGGATCTGGAAGGCAGAGGGAGGAGCAACATCATCCATGGTTGATGTCGAAGCCATTGTTTCAGTTCTTCTTCAAATTGTTGGAAAACAATGGCCGAGTCACGTACTCGGTCGCTTTCTTGAAGACGATTCGGCGATCTGGCCGATGGTGCAAAACCAGTTCGTACTTTCGCCACCGCCTCTGGGATAAAACAACCTCTGAAATAATAACTGATTTGCTTTGCACAACAAATTAGTGCAGATTTGTACTTTCGAATATAAAAATACTGCTCGAAAATTTCAGGAAGAATATTTTAATAGCGGGGGTAACAACTGTGTTTTTTGTTATCTTATTTCATCTACATCTGATGATAATATATAGATGGGGATTAGGGCTGAACGAAAATACTGGACAGTAGATAAATCTGCTTAAATACCAGGTTAATAGTTTACCGCTTCAAATAAAAGTCGGCTCAGAAATATTTTCTGCATTTAAAACACAGTTCGAAAAAACAATTTTTTTCTGGTCCAAAAATATAAGTGTCTACATGTCAAAGCCCAAGCCCGAACCGAACCGAACCGAACCGGGCCGGGTCGGGTCGAGTCGGTCGGTCGCGCGCACGTATGTGGTGGTCATGATGCATGGTCTCCCTCCTCACAACAAAGCATAAATTGAGAGCCCAAGGCCCCAACATGACTTCTTAGAAACAAGTATAAATACTTGCATCTTTCTTATAATCCCATGATGTGGGACTATTCACATATAGGAGTCATTCATACACTTATTTCAACATTTTTAATAATTCACAAAACATTTCCAACAGTTTACTCCCAATATAAATCTTTTTTTTTCTCTCAATACCCTGAACAACATATTAACCACAATGAATATGAAGAATGCGGGGTGAGGGGGATGAAGCCATCAAGCAACGTTCATTTAGACAATCAGGAAATGAGACAAAGGTTAGCCAATATGAACCAAACATTTGCATGAACATCTTGTATACATTTTAGAAATATGATACTTTAATATGAGCCAAGCAAATTTATGAGATAAAAAGTGTAAAGCGCAATTCAAAATGAATGGATTTTCAGCTTTAAAAGTAAGCTATAATAAATTGGAAAACAGTAGGCTTTAGTGGAAAAATTGAATCTATAAAATAAATCAACTTGTGCACAAAGCAAAAGGAGACAAACACCTTCCCAAAATCGTCAATTTTATAAGACTTATGACATCCTTCTTTGAATCTTCTGAAGTGTTCTTCGAAAAACTAAGAATCCTGTTAAGGCTAGCAATTTTAGATGGTGAAAATGAGTTAATGAAACTAAAAAAGGGTAAAAATGCAACCTGCATTGGGATAATATCAACCATCCATGACACAACAATGAGAAGGAATTACTGTAAGTGCTCCTAACTTACATTCATTATAACATCATGTCATAGCTGATCTAAGTAATAATTAGGGAAGAAAATCATTTTGAATAACGTGAAAACATAGAAAACAATGTTAGTCTAATCATCTACTAAAATCTTAATCTTTGAGTTTTAGTCTAAGTTTTTTCTTATTACAACATGGTTAAATAAGAAAAGTAAGGTTGTGTTCTAGTGGAAAAATAGCTTTACGCCACTGTCACTTAATTACAAACGGCATGAAATTTATCTCCCTCGTAAACATATTATTTACTGTTCATCTTTTTCAGGAACTGAGCTCTACAGTTATAGCAACATTCAATGCAAGGGGCTACACCCTGATTGTGTGATTCATTGCAACGATTCGACATGAGTTAAGTGTAAACAGAAATAATGAGTTAAATATTCATGAAAGATAGAAATAATGAGTTAAATACTAATGAGTTAAGTGTAGGGTATTAGAATGCTACTTTTTTGTAATATAACATGCAAGGTGCACACATATCATTTTAGTTATTTCATTTCAAATTCATTTAATAAGTCTTTATTTTATTTAATCTTTGGCATTGAATAATTACTCGCCTCCCTGAAAACTAAAAATATAGCTAGCATATAGTCAGGATCATAGGTTGGTTTTAGAGATTAAGATCATTGCGTAATCTTTGTTTGTAATCACGAGTAAGTTTTGCTCCAAATACCACTTTCGTAGTCCATTATGTTTTCGGTGTATGGCAACACATACAAGCCCCCCATCTCCACTTCCCACTCTTTCCTCCATTCATTCCTTTTTTTTGTAAAAAACTTCTCAACTGCCTTCTCCTCTTCCTTACTCTACTAATTCTTCTTCTTCCTTTTCATTTTCAAAACTCCGCCCCAACTGTTGTCCAATTAACTGAGGGTGTTCATCACCTCTCGTACTCAACCAGCTATTGTCCTGTTACAGGTTTCATGCTTAGGTAAATTTTATGATTTACTGTCACTATTTCAATTTTGGTATGCTATATATACCAATTACGACATGGTAGTTCGTAGTTTGAACTCGGTTTATTTGTCGATTACAACAACCATATATTTCCCTCTTGACGACAGATTCGAACGGCATGGAGTAAAGAAACATACTAGTTATTAAATAGATGCGTACGAAACTTATTATTCAACTTCTAGATTATTTTCAGTTTTAGGTTAGTCATCCGCAATTGTTACCTCGCAATATGTGGAAGAGTTTATATATGCAAGTTATTTCTCCATGCAACTCCTTCCTGTTGTGCCCAAAAAGAAAATAGGATTATAATAAAGACTACACAAACATCTCACATATAGCTAAAGTGGCATAACCTCCTACCATCTATGAAATGACGAATAAAATTAACACAACTAAAGTACAACAAACTAAGAAATTCAGCGAAACTTTATAACTTTAGTTGTGTTACTATAATAGAATGGTTTTACCGTATATCCTTTGTGATATAAAGCAATATGATTTATAGTTGAAAGCAATCTCATTTGAATTATTTGATTATACTTTTGTTATATTTGCATATGTCATAAATGATTGCTTATTTTATGTATTGTTTTGCTTGCTTCACTTAAATATGCACTATAGTGTCCCGAAATTCCGGTACAATTTGAGATGACCAAATAACACAAGTCTAACCCAAATTACACTGGAAACCAGAAAACTAATAGAAAGAAAACAGAGGATGAGAACAGATAAGATAGAAACTTAGAATAGAAGAAGAAGAAGAAGAACACACAACATTAGAGTAAACACGAATCTCGCAGCAGAACGAATAAAATATAACATAACTTTGAAATAAAAGATTGTACTTGAATATACATATCATTATCAAAGTACATCACTTACAACACAGCGGAAATAAATAATAGCTATATAAACGCTGTTGAAGCCTCCTGCTCCAGCTTTCCAAGTATATCTGTAAAATCCCGACTACTTGACTGCCCATACAAAATTGGGCACCCAAGAGTTTAGGGAAAACAAAACAAAACAAACTCTGGGTCAGTCATGGGACTAGTGCGAGTAAACAATTTAAAACAGTTTGGGAAAATAACGATATCTTATAAGACCACACCGTATAACGAAACGAGTTTTTCCCTTATGAGAATCCAAATCAATTTGATTTAACTTTCAAATCATTTTGAAAGAAACAATGATCTTTTATATCAAAACTCTTTTGATATTATAATAGTGTCTATCAACCATAATATAAAAATCATCTGGCAGAACGCTTTCATCTCACGTTCTACAATATAGTATACAATCAAAACCGCGAGCACTTATTGGGTAATGGATTTCCAACTATGAAAAGGTATGGAACCACCTTCCGATAGTGTACCTCTAGAGAGGAATACACTGGGTTCAACAAGAACATCTTGCAACCCGGCCACACATGGCCGACCACTCATTTCGCTTGAGTGTATCAAATGTATATCACCAACGGTTGGGATCAGCAACCGTTTCCCGAATGGTACAGCATCGAAAAGATTAAAGAATGAAATGAATATCTCTAGATAGGTGATAATACACCCTACTTGGCAGCCAACCACATAGCCATGCTCCCTGCCCGATTTTTGTCATTTCCCGGTTGTGAGGCTAGAGGCTACGCTCATCTCAGATAGATCACACAATATTTCACTTTGAATGTCACATCGTCATACCCGCCAAATCACAAATTGATTTCCCCAAAAATAAAATGGGTATATAGCTAAGAGAAATGAATTCCTCCGCCACCAAACGTAAATACGTTTGAAGAGATCAACTTACGCGATCTATTAAATATACTCTATTTAATTCTATTTGCAATTATTTCTATTAAATACAATTATTTCCTTTTCAATTCTATTTGCAAATATTTACAAATAGAATTGAAAATGAAATATTTGTAAACCATTTACAAATAGAATTGAAAATGAAATATTTGTAAACCATTTAGAAATAGAATTAAAAAGGAAATATTTGTCAAACATTTACAAATAGATTATAAATGGAAATATTTATTTATGAAATAAATAGAGTAATAAAAGTAATTATTTATAAAATAAATAAGATTTTATAAAAGGGGTATTTGGAAAATAAATAGAGTGAATCAAAAAGAAGTCAAGTGATAAGAATTAATCAATTAGAGTTAATTAAGTAGAGTTAACTGAACTAGAGTTAATCGATTAGAGTTAGAGTTAATCGATTAGAGTTAGAGTTAATCGATTAGAGTTGGAGTAAATCAATTAGAGTTAATCGATTAGAGTTAGAGTTAATCGAATAGAGTTAGAGTTAATTGATTAGAGTTAGAGTAAATCAATTAGAGTAATTGAATTGGAGTTAATCGATTAGAGTTAATCGAATTAGAGTAATTGAATTAGAGTTAATCGAATTAGAGTAATTGAATTAGAGTTAATTGAATTAGAGTTAATCGAATTAGAGTAATTGAATTAGAGTTAATCGAATTAGAGTAATAGAATTAATCGATTAGAGTTAAATCGAATTAGAGTTATTCAAATAGAGTTAATTGAGTTAGAGTTAGTCGAGTATTAGTTAATTGAATAGGAGTTAGTCGAATATTAGTAAATCGAATATAGTCATTCGAAGTAAGGAGTTAATCGAATATAGTTATTCGAAGAAGAGAGATTATCGAATATAGTTTATTCGAAGTAGAGTTATCAAATATAGTTTATTCGAAAAGAGTTATCGAATATTGGTTATTCGAAAAGAGTTATCGAATATTGGTTATTCGAAAAGAGAGTTATCGAATATTGGTTATTCGAGAAGAGAGTTAATCGAATATTTGTTATTCGAATAAGAGTTAGTCGAATATTAGTTAATCGAATAAGAGTTAATCGAATATAGTCTATTCGAATAGAGTTAAAAGAGTTATCGAATATAGTTTATTCGAAAGGAGTTAATCGAATATAGTTTATTCGAAAGGAGTTAAGTGATAAGAGTTAATGAATTAAAGTTAATCGAGTTAAAGTTAATGTAGTTAGGGTTAATTGATTTGAGTTAATCGAGTTATATTTTGGAGTTAGATATATCAGAAGTAGGGATTATAACACTATAGTAATAATCAATGTTTTTCAATAAAGAAGTGGATTCGTAAATAGAATCCAAGAGTTACGTAAGGAAGTTTGTTAAAGATTTAAAGGATGAACTTTGTCTATTTCTAGGTTAGAAATGTTGTCCAGTTAAGGTCTGAGAGGTAGTTATACCCACCTTGATTGACTTCATTTTTAACTAAGGAATGGTTAAGGTTCGATAGTGAATATTGGTTAAGTGAATTTAGCTAATGAAGGTAATGGTTTGAGTTGGCATAGCGATGTTTTATTTAAACATCTGTTTAAAACCAAATGTAGGAGGTTTGGAAATATTTTCCAAATAAGAATAAAAAATGTTTTCTAATATAGAAAATAAGAAGGGGAGTAAATATGGAAATGTCTTCCAATGTTAATATCGTATATTTTCTAAGATTAGAAAATAAGAATTTCTGTATATATACGGAAACCGGAAATGGAGAATGAATAAATTAATGATAAATTAATTTAAGAAATAAATGATGATTGATGATTGATCGATAGAATTTCCATCTGGAATACATATCGTGGGATGCATATGTGTTTTTCTTCGATAGTTAACTCACCGACTATCGAAGTTTTTGACCATTTTTCCATCGTCAATATGGAGAGACCGGGATCAGATTCATGACCTGAAAACCACTCTGTATGGGCGTTAGCGTTGCGAATCAAATATGATGAAGAAAATTGAAAACAGAGTTATGCAAGGGCTGTCCTGTTTACAGAATAGTGCCTTCGATTTGTCCAGTCCCAGGACGACCTGTATGGAAGAATGTCTAACAAAGTATATTTCATAGATCGCGTAAGTTGTAACGACCCAGTTTTTTCGAAATTTATTTTAAATATTTAATATGGTTTTAAATATTGAATTTATAATATAAATGGTATTTTATTGGGTTATCGATTAAATAATCGAAATACGATTTTTTATTATTATTATTGTAATACGAGAATTTAAAATAAGTCAATTCGAAGTTAGAATTAAATCAAAACAATTCAGATGATCAATATTAATTGTATTTGAATATAGATGATAATAAAAATACTTTACTATCAGAAAATGATTTGTTCTGAATATAAATTATATTATATTAATTTAATATGGTATATATGTTCAAATTAAATTTCAGAATATATATTATTCAGTTCAGAATAGCGTTATAACATTTAAACAACAATGGTTACGTTAAAATAGCGGTTCGTTGTGAACCCTGAGATATTTTAAAGGATAAGATCGAAATCAAATCGAAGAATCAAATCGGTTTCTATTTAAAAAGAAAAATAAAAAACAGCTAAGTCCTTCGCTCTCTTCTATTCTAAACAAATAGTGAAACGAAAATGACACCAAACTTTAAAAAGAAAATAAAATCCTATATTAACTATTCGAATCTCAACTAACCGCTGGAAAAAATCTCATCACTTGGCTACCAAGTTTTCAAGCCGTGTTCTCCACGATGCTACAAAATCGTCGTTCTCTCCAAGCTGTTATAAACCGTGCATCCAAAGGCACTTCCCTTTATAAATTAACACCCTACGCAACCTTTCACTCCACAAAAATCCCTAATCCCCAATTTACCTCTCTCTTTCTTTCTGAAAATCGAACCGCTGTTCTTCCAATAATACACGAAAAATTTCCCACCTCAAAAATCAAATATGAAATAGGAAAAAAATCGACTTTGGATTTGTTATCCTGGTTAAAACAAGAGTTTCTTTCTGGTATTAATATCATTTGGTGCGATCTATGTCTGGTGCTAATTTCTGTCGCGACTACTGTGTATAGGTGCCACGATGTTCTTAACTCGTGAGTTAATCGGAGATCGAGTCAAGGGTCGTGGGGTCATTCGAGAAAGGGGACTCGCGACGGTGGTGGATGTCAGTGAGGTTTCAGGTAGCCTGTGCGGTAAGAAGTGGTGGAGAACGGATTCAGATGGGTTACGCTACATATAACTGTCTCAGCATATGGTGGGGATATGAGGACGTGACCTGAACGATGGAGTCCAGTTTGTTTTCGAGATGAGGAAGGTGTTGAACTCCAGTATTTTCCATCAAAGGTAGAAAGGAAGAACAGTTCGGTCATAGTGAATTGAAGCTACCAACATCCACTTTGTTCATGGGAGAAGGAAAAGCATCAACGGTAATCACGATTTAAGGGTTAAAATATGGCTTAGGGTGTTAATTAATTAAAAGTAAATTAATATATATATGGTTAACGATCGTTAATTATAAATAAACTTATAATGTTAATATCTCACTCATTCGTATACAGAACTGGACGAAACCGACCACGTGAAAATCGCAACAATAGAATCTAAACTGTAGAACTAATTTCGCTCAGAATAGAGCTACTGAAATTTCATGATAAAACCAAACGCTGTTTGATTTAACAGAAATGAAAGCAGAATCAACAACTGCAAGACAAGGTGAGTAAATCTCACTCACCTTTTACTTAGAATTATTTTTATTCGTTAAAAATAATTGTTTGTTGCTTGTTTGAATGCTTTTTGGTTGTTTTAAATATATTAGTTATTTAGGCTTGGTGGTTGCTATTATATATATATATATATATTGGTGGTTGGATTTCCCGCAGTATCATTAGCGGATGCACGCGGTACCATTAGGGGATGATTACCTTATACGCCCCACGCTATGATAGTGGATGACCTTCTATACCGCGATATCCTGCCTCGAAGCAGGATGGGTATTATTTATGTTGACTAATGTCTGTGGATGCAGGAAAAACAAATTGGAGGGATCGAACTGGATTCCTCAAAATATTTTTATTTGTTCGTTTTCACATATATTATCATATATGATGTGTTGATTGATAATTGAGTGGTTTGATTGTAAAATATCACTGGGGCCTAAATGTTGATATTTAAAAATATCGTGAAAAGGAAATTTCCAATTTTAAAAAGGAAATTCTATTTTTATAAAATAGAATTTGGAATTTGAATAAAACAAAAATATTAACTTGTTTTTGAATAACTAAAAACAAGCAGTTCATTTATAAACGAAGTTATAAATGAAGTGAAATGGATTATCATTGGAAAATTCAGGAAATATAAATACAGGTGTGAATTTAGAAAAGGGAAAATATTTTTCCAAAGTAGAAATTTAAAAATAAATTTGAAATCGAGACTTGTTTTAAAAAGAAAACAAGATGGTGCTTGTAAATGAAAAGTGGAAAATTATCATTTGATAATTTGAATATTTAAATTCAAATGTGAATTTACAAATAGAAATGGGAAAATCGTTTAAAGAAATAAACGATGGAATGTATTCTGATGTTCAGAATATAAATTGGACAAAAATAAATCCGTAAGGATTTATGATTTGAATTTAATTAATTCGAATTTTATTTAAATAGAAGTCAAATTGAAATTAGAATCTGAATAGAATTTGAATATAAGGAATTGAAATAGAATTTTAATTGAAAGGAACTCAAATAGAATTTGAATTCAAAGGAATTCAAATGGATTTGAATAAAGAAAGTTCAAATGAAATTTAAAAAATAGAATTTGAAAATAGAAGTGAAATGGAGTTTAAATATAGAATTCAAATAGAGTTGAATTGGAATTTGAGTACAGGATTCAAGTAGGAATTTAAAAATAGAATTTTCAAATAGAAATTTAATATAGAAATTTAAAAGAAATGTGAGTATAGAATTTGAATAAGAGAAATTCAAATAGAATTTGAATAAGAGAAGTCAAATTTAGAATTTGAATATAGAAATTTAAATGGGATTTGTTTATAGAAATTGAATGAAGTTTGGATATAGAAAATTCAAATATGAATTCAAATATAGAATTTGAATATAGAAATTCAAATGGAATTTGAATATAGTATTTGAATAAAGAAAATTTAATTCAAATAGAATTGAAATGGAATTCAAATATAAAATTCAAATAAAATTGAAATGGGAATTTGAATATATATTAAAAATAGATTAGAATGGGGTTGAATTTATTATAAATGAAGTTCAAACATTTATACTTATAAATATAATTAAAACGAACTCGCCGCAGCGCTGCAGTTCGTAAATTGGCGTTTTGAACTTCAATTGAGTATACAGAACTCAATCGAAGTCGGAATTCTTTGAAACAGGAAATGTCAGGACCGATTTGATAATAGTTTTCTAATGGAGGAGAAAAATCTGGATTTCGTCGAATAGATTTTGAGTTATATCAAAATCAAATTTTCAGAAAAATAGCGTCATAACCATTTAAAAACCATAACGGTTTATTTAATTTTATAAAAGGATTTTAAGCGAATGAAATCCGAATTTCTATTTAGAAAATTTCAGATTTGAGTTATAGATTATATGTGAACTCAGGTGGAGTATTGAATTAATTTTTGAAACAGAAATCAGATTTTTGATTATTGAATAGAATCAACTAATTCGAATAGTAATTAGTTAATGAGATTTTGAATTAAAATTGGGCTTTGAATAAGTGAATTCGATTTGAAAGTTTATATTCGAAATCTAAAAGGAAACTAGAATTGAAATTGAAATTCAATTTGGTCATGAGCAAGTTAAATATAACATGTTCAAACAAAGAAGTGAAATAGGCAAAATAGCTAATTAAAGAATAAATGGGCGAAACAGAATTCAAACGATTAGATAGTGTTGAATTGAATTGGAAACTGGTGAGCATGTGTTAGACAAGTATGGGATGAAGTATATGAAAGTTTTAATTTATGTGCCCGACAAAAAGGTACATGTTTAAATTCATATATGAGATTTTATGCGCTGTATCGGCAAGCCGCTTGGCTTTTTCTTTTGGATTGGTGAGGGCCATGGGAGGCTATTTGAAATATCCCGATGCTCCCGGTACAAGGGAGGTTATGACGAATTTTTCCGGGAATTTAATAAGTTAGAATATTTTTAAGATAATTTGATAGTTAAAAATCAATGTATCGATATATATAGACTTCGATAAGGAAACGAAAAAAATAGAATATTGTAACCAAAAAGGGGAATCTATAAATTAGAAATAGAAAGCGAACCATATACATGTTTTAAAAATGAATAATTGGGTTTTATAATGTGTTTATTCGAGGTAAGTGGTTTTGCCGTTCTGAAGTTGAGGATGTTTTCAGTCAAGGTCTGAGAGGTAATTTTTACCCCAACTTGATTGATTTCATTTTTAATTGATAAATAGCAGGATCCAATCTCGAAGAGAAGTGTTTGAAAAAGAGTTAGTTGAATAACATATTTTGGGTTATTATAACGATGTTTTATACAGCATTCGTTTTAACCTAAGTGATGGAATTTTGGAAATATAAAAGTAAATATTTCCTGAGTCTAATTAAAGTAGTCGGGAAAGAGATAGGTGATTGAAATTGCTTTAAACTTCAAATAAAATATATTTTCTAAGTGTAGAAAATAAAAGGAGGTGATATAGGGAAATGTTTTTCCAAATAGCGTAAGAGTCCGACAAGATCATTGAAAATATTTGGTTAACGAATATTGATAGGGAAATGAAGAAGTGAATTAATTAATGAAATATTAATTAACAGGCCCAGTGATTGATTGATGTTATGGATGAATGGAATGTATGTTTGTTTTTCTTTGATAGTTAAATAACCAACTATCGAAGTATTTGCCAATATCGTTGTCAATGTGGAGAGACCTGTTGGATTATTATCCGTGAACCACTCGAGCGTCGCGAATCAGATTATATGAAGATAATCAAAGACGGAGTGAAGTGCAAGGGCTTTTCTATTAATAGAAATTGTGCCTTCGTTTTCGTTCAATCCTAGAACCAACGTATATGGACGAATGTCTGACAAAGTATTTCTAATGATCGAATATGTTGATCTGTACAAATATACATGGTGGCAACGGATTTATTCCCTTAGGTGCAAATCAATTAGTGATTAATGGATCTAACAACGTGGCATTCATAGTGATTGTGCTATCAATGAATATAAAGTAATTGTAGCCTCAGGCCTCAACAGCCGGGAAATGACAAAAATCGGGCTGGCAGCATGGCTATGTGGGTCGGTCCCATTAGGGTGTATTATCACCTATCTAGAGATTCATTTAATTCCTTATTCTATTTGATGCTGTCCCATTTGGGAAACGGTTGCTGATCCCAACCGTTGGTGATATACATTCGGTACACTCAAGCGAAATGAGTGGTCGGTCATGTGTGGGCCAGGTTGCAAGATGTTCTTGTTGAACCCAGTGTATTCCCCTCTAGAGATACACTATCGGAAGGTGGTCCCATATCTTGTCATAATTGGAAATCCAATCTCCAATAAGCGCCCTGCGATTTTTGATTTTTACTATGTATGTGGAGCGTGAGATGCAAGCGTTTCCGCTAGATTGTTATTTATTTGATTTAGACACTATTATAATATCACTGGATTTTGTATCAAAGGGTTTTGGGTTATCGTAAGGGTAAAACCATCCTTGTTTACGTGTGGATCGGTCTTATGATTATCATTTCTTTTGAAAGGATTTTTAAAGTTAAACAAATGGTTGGAGTTTACTCACACCAGTCCCATGACTGACCCAGAGTTTATTTTGTTTGTTTTCCCTAAACTCTTGGGTGCCCAAATTTGTACGGGCAGTCAAGTAGTTGGGATTTTTTTTTCCGATTCACTTGGAAGAGCTGGAAGTAGGAGGCTTCACCAGTTAGCTATAGACTATCATATTTCCGCTGTGTATTGTGTTGTATCTGGAAACAGGTATTTATAACTGTTCCAGGAATAACTGTTGTGCTCTGATGATGGTATGTATATAAATTTATTTATTTGTATTTCAAAAAGTTATATTATTTAATATATTTTATTCATTTCGATGTGAGTTTGTGATCTTCATTTTCTTCTATTCTAATATTTCTTTCTTTCTATTTCTCATCCTCTAACTTCTTTCTAATAATGATTCGTATTTCTGTGCAATTTGGGTTGGACGTGTGGTATTATTAGTCAACTCAGATAGTACGGATTTGCGGGCCTTTACATAAGTTGATCTCTTCAAAAGTATTTACGTTTGGTGGTGGAGGAATTCGTTTCTCTTAGCTATATACCCGTTGTATTTTTGGGGAAATCAATTTGTGATTTGGCGGGTATGACGATGTGACATTCAAGTAGGCTATATTATCGAGTAGGCAGCATGGCTAAGTGGTTGGCTGCCAAGTAGGCTATATTATCACCTATCTAGAGATATTAATTTCATTCTTTAATCTATTCGATGCTATCTCATTCGGGAAACAGTTGATAATCCCAACCGTTAGTGATATACATTCGATACACTCAAGTGAAATGAGTGGTCGGTAATGTGTGGTCGGGTTGCAAGATGTTCTTGTTGAACCTAGTGTATTCCTCTCTAGAGATACACTATCGGAAGGTGGTTTCATACCTTGTCATAGTTGGAAATCCATTACCCAATAAGTTCTCGCGGTTTTGATTGTATACTATATATGTAGAACGTGAGATGAAAGCGTTCTGCCAGATGATTATTATATTGTGGTTGATAGACACTATTATAATATCAAAAGAATTTTGATATAAAAGATCATTGTTTCTTTCAAAATGATTTGAAAGTTAAATAATATTGATTTGGATTCTCATAAGGGAAAAACCCATTCCGTTATACGGCATGGTCTTATGAGATATCGTTATTTTCCCAAACTGTTTTAAATTGTTTACTCACACCAGTCCCATGACTGACCCAGAGTTTGCTTTGTTTTGTTTTCCCTAAACTCTTGGGTGCCCAATTTTGTACGGGAAGTCAAGTAGACGGGATTTTACAGATATACTTGGAAAGCTGGAGCAGGAGGCTTTAGTAGCGTTTATATAGCTATTGTTTATTTCCGTTGTGTTGTAAGTGATGTACTTTGATAACGATATATATATTCAAGTAGAATCTTTTATTTCAAAGTTATGTTATATTTTATTCGTTCTGCTATGAGATTCGTGTTTACTCTAATGTTGTGTGTTCTTCTTCTTCTTCTATTCTAAGTTTATATCTTATTTATTCTCACCCTCTGTTTTCTTTCTATTAGTTTTCTGGTTTCCAGTGTAATTTGGGTTGGACTTGTGTTATTTGGTCAGCTCAAATTGTACCGGAATTTCGGGACACTACATGCACAAACATATTATTTTCTGATTTTGATTAATTCCGAAATTAACACCTTACATGAAAAATAGAGAAATTTTTATAACTTAAGTATTCACTTTTTCCTTATTTTACTACTTTTAACTCTTTAAGTTATCGTCTTCCACGTTCTGCTTCAATATGGTGGTGAAAATTAGGATGATGAAACCTTCTAGGCTGATAGGCCTGGTCTATCCAGTTACTATAACCATTTATATGTTGGTTGTTACTCTTTGACATCCATGTCGGCACAAGCAAAAAAAAATTACTACCCAACTACTGCTGTAAGGGTTGAATGTAGACAGAATAAGCGTATATCCCAGTTATATTGAATACTATATCAGAATCATTGGTAAGATTATCACTTATGATGATTCAAGCGAACACATAAAAAATCATGTACATTTCTAAAATTATCACTTATTATATCTGAACAATTCCACTATTCATTCTAACTAAGAAAACTGATAATACACGAAACAAGAACTCGACAGTGCCTACCTTCACAAGCTGGTTAAAATAGGTGGTTTTTGTATCCCTAATTCTATCGAGAATTGGGAGGCAAAATGAAATAAATAAGATTGAAAACAACCAAACATATAATTAGGGTTTCGATCTCATACCTGAAAAATCACCTGAATTACATCCTTGGAATGAGAGGAAGATGCAAAACGGATCTATTGGCAAAATGTATTCGATCTACAATATAATGAACGGTAAAAAAATTCATCGTGGAAGAAGAGCTGAGCACATTTTATTTTGGGGATCGATTATAATTTCTGTTTTGACCGTGAAACAAAAAGGACACAAGGGTACGAGGGTGTGAAATTTTTTCCCTTTCATTTTGGAATGGGCCAAGTCCGTTCTAAACTAGCCATGGCCCAAAGCCATGTTAAATTACTTTGCAACGGCTTAAAGCCGTTCCAAAATAGCCACGACTAAAGGTCGTTGCAATTCTTCCATCTTTGGGTGTGGTAAAACTGGCAATATGGTGTTGTGTAATGCGACTAACGAGATGAGATGCACGTACTTTCCTCTCTACTTGGAAGGTGCTGCGTCATTATGGTTCACAAAGCTATTGCCTAAGTCCGTAGACCGATTCTCTGACCTGACCAAAAAGTTCAAGGAGCAGTTCCACTTGTATGCTACCAAAGCCAAGAATGTTGTAGTGCACTCTGCAATGAAATAAAAGCCAGGGCATACTGTTAAAGCCTTTCCCAGTCGATTTAATGTTGCCTTATCTGAAGTGAGGAATCCAGAGCCATGCATAATTCTCATGGCTTTACTCGACGCTATAGACAAAGGAAGCGAATTCGGGAAATGGATAAAGATGAAGGAACCGAATACACTTCACAAGTTCTATAAGAAAGCAGAGGAGTACATGAGAATGGACGATAATCCTGTACCTCTTCAGATCATTGGTGGTAACCAGCTTCTTGAAGCTCCCAAAAGTGCTGCTATTCAATGCAATCAAAAGAACACTCAGGGGTAGAAGTGCACAAATGACATGAATGACAAAAGTCTAATAAGAAGTTCCGTCTTCTTGATTCGTCTGATCTAACTCCTCTGAATGACACTCCTGAGAATATCTACTCTTCCATAAAGGATACAGAGGATTACTCGGAGCCTTGGCCAATGAAAATGAATGACCATCTGACCAAATCTGGGAAGTTCTGCAGGTTCCATAATCAGCCAGGCCATAATACCAATGAATGTAGGCATCTGAAATCATTGATGGAAGAGCTAATTAGGAAGAACCGTCTACAACAATATGTGAAGAATTCCCAAGATGTAAATCCTTCTGCAAGTCCCCAGGGGCAAGGGCACTAAATGGCCAATCTGGTCCAAGAAACGTAGCTTCTGCTCAAACTAATCCAAGCCTGATAATGAACTGATGATCGTTGATGATAGTCTAATATCTGCAGCTCAAAATAAGCAATCACTATCGCCTTTACGTTACTTCTTGCATTACTTTACTCTTTGCTATGTTCTACTTTCTTGTAAAAAGCATGTAATAATTTACATGCATTGTACCGAACAATAGCTATATTGTAACACCCCACATCCGTTAGTGTCACTCACAAAGGGAATGCACTAAGTTCTGTGGAGCATTTTAAGGTAAAAGATGCAGATGAATTACAAGACAGACAAAAATTAAAACAACGGAAAATAAAACTTTGCTTTATTGATAAAATAGTTTGTACAATGATTTCTTTACAATATCAGAGTATCATCTGTCTTACAAAATAAAGAAGCATAAAACAACATTTATATTCCCCAATTTTAGCAAGAGCAAGCCATAGCATCTGAAAAGAGAATCCAAGCAAAACTTCGACAAATCTTCAAGCTGGGAAAGAGTGACAGTCCGACTTAACCTGAGCTATATTATTCCCTCCTTTACTACCTGGGGTGGGGGAACGGAAGAAAAGAAGACGAAAGAAAAACAAAGTCAGACATAAAGCCTGAGTAAGTTCAGTAACTTCTAGCATGTGAACATGGAAAAACAAAACGACATGAATTAACTGAATACAAGATAACACCATGACGATAGGGTCAGCAAGATTAGACAAGATAATCACAAGATATGCTTAAGATAAGATAAACTGGATATGTTCTAATACTTTTCGCTGCTTCGTTATTTCCTTGTTATACTGGTTTCTATATCTCTGCACCACCTCACTAGTGTCCCAACTAGTAACGATAACGTGATCCCAATCCCTGTATTTTCCATTGCCTTCAAGCATACATTTATTATTTATTACCTAGATCTAATCTAGGGTTTTCTATCAAATGCATTCTAGATTCAACTAGAGTTTACGCTATCTGCTGGACGCTTCTCGGATTCAGGGTTTATGCCACCTAGTCCAACTAGGGATTATGCTACCTATCGAACGATGCCCCCAAGTCTAGGACACACTACCTAGAGTGGTATATGTTCCTATACTTCCCCACGCATGTATCGCGAATCGTTATTGCTTGTCTAGATGCACATGTCCTGTAATGTGCGGCCTGAGTCCTGTGGCAGGGCAAATTAAGAAACACAGAACTCGGTCGGGAGCTTTCAGATATCTGCCGATGCAGATGCTAAGGTCTGTTTTTATTCCAGTGGCTATGGTCCCACTCGATCCCTCCCTCAACTAATGAAAGGCACACCTTGAAAAATGAGAACTATACGCAGGCCCCCTATGCCCCACTAACCTATGGCCATCCTCACCCATAACTAGATAGCAAGTATATGGTCTTTTGGAGTTCTCCGCCTTTTCGCTTCACATATCTCGATTGACTGAAGATGGATGGTAGACGACGAGTTGCTATCACAGGGCTACCGGTTTCTCGCCGAATCACGCTGGTCCATCCTAGTCTTTAGGTTGCCATATTTTGCAATCAAGGCATACCCCTGGTTCTTCTAACGCAGACCTTAACCTCTGTGAGCCCAAGAGGATCATCTGCAGCCTCACAGAGGGATACCAAGAGTACCCACACGTCCCCTCGAAGCCTCGGGCTTCGTACCCCAATTCGTTGGAGCCTTCGTTTTAATCAGACGGACGTTCGCTCCTTCCCATGTTATACTAAGAATTACTACTTAGTTCTGTTAACTAAGGTTTACCACTTAGTTCTCTCTCTCGTCAATTTGGATTGGTTAAGTGTCATTAGTCAATTCAAGCTAACTTAACCTTCTTCGTTTATCCTGTTAAACTGGTTAAGTGTTATCAGTAATTCATGTTGACTTAACCCTACCACAACCCAAGTTATATTGGTTAAGTATTTCTTATTACTTAACCTTACCCATTCATCCTGTATTGGTTAAGTGTTCCTTTTTAACTTAACCTTGCCCGTCTGTTTTAACTAACATGTTATTAATGGTTAAGTATTACCTTTCATGTATTAAACTTAACCATATTCCTTTATCACAATCTGATGGTTAAGTGTTCAGGTTTAGTTAACCCTGCGGTCTAGTCCAGCTAACATATCAAATTGGCTAAGTGTATTAAATTTTACTTAACCCCAACCTCTAGTCTAGTTAACATGTTAATTTGGCTAAGTGTATTAACTTTACTTAACCCCACCTTCTAGTCTAGTAAACATGTTAATTTGGCTAAGTGTTTTCTTAGTTACTTAACCCCTACGAATCTTGTCTTGTTACCATGTTAAGTTGGTTAAGTGTCCCTATGGACTTAGCCCTCCCATTCTAGCTTAACTGTGTTAAGTGTCTGTATGAACCTAACCCCACCCACCGGTCTGGTTATCATGTTGAATTGTTTAAGTGTCTTAGTTAACTTAACCCTACCCTTCTTGTTCTAGCTTTAACTAAATAAATTAAAGCCGCTACCACTCACATTAGACAGATATTGTTGCGATTACTGGATGTGCCGGTTGGTTCCGGACAGGTTTACATCTCAACTCAGTCTAACCTCGGGTTAGGCATATTCGTGTTTACTAAGTTCAAAAGGGTTTTGATTAATTTTCAAATCAGGTTTTGAAAGTAACCATCCTGTCCGTCGGATCAGTTAGGGATATCCAGGGAGAGCAGGAAACTTGTATTTTCCAAACTCAAGCCTAAACACTATCCTCTCTGTCACCCTAGAACTTTCTGGTGTGTTATTAAAAGAGATGTCGTTAATAAACCTTTAATTTGTCTAAATTTACATTTTCTCATTTAGGACAAATTCTATAAGTAAATTATTCCTAATTTACTTATTTCATAATTACTCTTTTAATGTAAATTGTCAATATTTATTATTATGGCCCATTCTCCCTTCTATATCGTATTTATGCTTTTTGGTATGTAAACTATACTAAATTAAGTGTCACTAACCATGATTTTGCTAAACCTGACAAGTACTCAAAATTATGGCCAATTTCAAATTTATGCCAATATGCCAAATTAGCTAATCCAATTCTGATTTAACATTCTAATTACAGTTCATGTCAAACTAGACCTATTATTCTAGTCCACAATTCATGTAAATGCTAGATTTACAAGTCAATACTAGATTCAAATTACACATCCTATAATTCATGTCAAATTTATCCAATTTTCATTTCTATGATCATGCCATAACACATGTTCCCAATTTATGCCAATTTCCAAGTTTATAACTACGTTTTTAGTAAATTTCATATTTTGCCCAAATCGTATTCCCACCGTTCGTATAATCGTGATTCAACCTAGATTATAAATAAATCTAGATTCGTAGAAAATAGGGAATGAACCAAGGATGCTATGAAAAATATAGGCATAATAACTGGCATAAGATGACAATTCACAGGCATGGTAATATTACGACATGAAAAGGGTTGAATAGTATAGGTTCAAGAACATGGGTAGACCTAACTCAATAGGTAAATTCCCAAGGTCTAAAACCAAAGAAAACCAAGAATAGACAGAATAGTTAATCAGGTTTAGACCCAATTTCACAGTCACAAAACTTAAGCAACACTTTCCTAGTCATGAATCATAGGTGTTTAATCACAGTTGTTCTGGTTATGTCATAGGCAATAGTTTATTTTTCCTAATCAAAGGCATAGGCTTGTGTTCATAGTCAAGGAAATAATTCTCATGAGTCACAATCATAGGCAGTGTTCATAGTCATAGGAAATGCTCATAGTCAAAGAGGCATATGGTTTTAAGGTCCATAGTTTCATAGTCACAGTCTTATTTGTCCTCGAATCATAACAGTTCTTAATTAGGTCCAAGAGTATAAGCACTGATTCGAACAGAAAGATTTGGCATATTCTTTTATTCCTTTAATTTCATGTCACGAATAGAGAAAACGTTCAAATCCAAAAGGTAACTGACTTACAGAGATTAGATTAGAATAGAAAGATGGCCATGCTATGATTCGTGCGACGTTGCTCGAAACTGTTTGAGTTAGCCTTTGATTCTCATCCTGAAGCTTTAATCTTGATTCGAATCTCTTCTTGACAACTTGAGCAGCATAACCTTGTCTTGGATTTTCGTATTATTTTCTTATTTCTATTTATTTATACATTTTCTCAGAGGCAACATAAGGATAGAAAAGAATTGTGAATAGAGAAGGAGATTAGGGCTGTTTATATAGTGTAGAAGTCAACGAATCTGGTCAGAATGGCGTCCGGATACAGAAAAACGAACCAGGCTGCAGATCTGGAAAAAGAGGGTGAGGTCGACCCCCAGGTCGACTACCCAGTCGACCTGGGTCTTGGGCGCGAAAATTCCCGCCCTGCCCAATCTGGGTCCGATTTCGAATTTTGAACTCGTTTTCTGACCTGTTCGGATTTAAATCGAATTTTGAAACTTCTGCAGACCATAACTCCTTCATATGGAGTCTGATTAACGCAAACTCGGACTCTATCTCATGTAGAATTCCGAGACGAACGCAATGGCTCAAACCGTTTCCCTTGATTTTGATTTTAAAATTTAATTCTGCCTTGATTTGTGAATCTTAGTGTTACAGAATTACGGGGTGTTACATTCTCCCCCACTTAAAAGGATTTCGTCCCCGAAATCTTCAAGTTAGGAAGAATGTGTCCTACCATCCAATCACCCATCTACTCAACCATTCAATCACAGGTATTCATTGTCCTTAAAAGATTTATAATGCTTTCATGTTCATATGCATAGTGTGTGTATATGTCTTTATCTGATGCAAAATCAGGCGGTTTACTGATTCAGTTGACCTCCTTAATGCGAATCATGTCAGTGCCATGCGTCCAATCATGTATGCAAGCATCCCTAATTGTGTAAATACTACATGTGTGCACATCCATTCATCCATATGCAACATCCATATGATAACATATCAAGTTTAACTTACAAACAAATACATATCTGTAAATGCAATATGAAAGCGTCCGAACTGATCTAGTGCCTAATACGTATGTGTATGCATTCACGAGCAACCATTAGCAACCATTTGCAACCATCAACCATAACATGTTTCAAATACATGTTTACATCCATTGGCTTCTACCTAAGGATCGAAGATACGACCTAGAGGATATACTTTGGAAAGAGAGAAACAATTATGCGTAAAGCTCCTAAAAAAAGAAATCAAGGATGCACCCTTAAGGAAAAGTGTATGATGCTAGTATCTAGCCTTCTTGAGCTTTACTCCACTGTATCTTAACTAATTTAACTTCACGATTGTGAAGTTCCTGATCTCCATTTCCAAAATAAACAGATGTCAATCACGGTACCAAGTATATGTACTAAGATGATTAGAGGTCTCCCTCTTATCTGCCATGCCATAACTATAAGGGTCGAAAGGTTACTACGGGCTTTTTAGAGTGCCTGCCACAACTATTCATCTCTCACGCAAACCATCCTAGTCGAACTCGACATTCCCCAAGTACAAGCCCCAAAGGCCTAAACCAATATTAGACAAGCACCCAAGGAATATCTCCTCCGAATTTAGATGATCTACGTGAGATGATATAAGCAAACTCGATAGCTATTCTCAAATCCCTACTAACCAAAAATAAAATGGTCGGACCACCAATTGGATTTGAGACTCTAGTGGGATCTTTCTACTATACAAGTACTATGGTGCAGAGACTCAAGTACGGAAGTGGATATGAACAAATGCGAAGCGCTAAAACCAAAGGAAAGAGTACGAACATCAAAACTAGATTCTTCCAACAGAACTTTACTACCTTTCTCCTAGGTATGCTTGGTGGCAAAAGTAGGTACTTTCCCTTCTGAAAATCTTGTTCCTCGTTCTTGCCCTTGTCCTTAATTATATGCCTTATCATACCCTAGTAAAGATACTTCCTCTTGTCTTAGGTTTTATAATTCCTTCCTCCTTCGTGAGCTAAATCTACATCCATGAATTCCTCATCCTCTTTCGTGTGTAGTCATGTTGACAAATCTCTCAAAAGCTGCTTCCATCGTACAGAAAACCCTATAAGCTTGAAAGAAAACTGGCCGTAGGTGAAACAACTACGGCTATGGATGGAAGCTAGGCACGACTTCGCCCTTCGAAGAGGTTACCTCCCAGAAAGCCAGGAGCCCCAGAGACTCAAGAAAGAAGGAGACAAGAATTCAAACAGAGGAAGAGAAGATAATGCGTATAGCTTTGGGGAATATGCCTTTAAAACAAATCTTTTCTTTTGAAAATGCTTCTTTTAAAACCGTTTTTGAAAATAATTTTTCAAATCCTTTATCGGATACGGATCCTTCAGCTCTGATACCACGTGTAACACCCCACATCCGTTAGTGTCACTCACAAAGGGAATGCACTAAGTTCTGTGGAGCATTTTAAGGTAAAAGATGCAGATGAATTACAAGACAGACAAAAATTAAAACGGCGGAAAATAAAACTTTGCTTTATTGATAAAATAGTTTGTACAATGATTTCTTTACAATATCAGAGTATCATCTATCTTACAAAATAAAGAAGCATAAAACAACATTTATATTCCCCAATTTTAGCAAGAGCCAGCCATAGCATCTGAAAAGAGAATCCAAGCAACACTTCGACAAATCTTCAAGCTGGGAAAGAGTGACAATCCGACTTAACCTGAGCTATACTATTCCCTCCTTTACTACCTAGGGGGGAAACGGAAGAAAAGAAGACGAAAGAAAAACAGAGTCAGACATAAAGCCAGAGTAAGTTCAGTAACTTCTAGCATGTGAACATGGAAAAACAAAACGACATGAATTAACTGAATACAAGATAACACCATGACGATAGGGTCAGCAAGATTAGACAAGATAATCACAAGATATGCTTAAGATAAGATAAACTGGATATGTTCTAATACTTTTCGCTGCTTCGTTATTTCCTTGTTATACTGGTTTCTATATCTCTGCACCACCTCACTAGTGTCCCAACTATTAACGATAACGTGATCCCAATCCCTGTATTTTCCGTTGCCTTCAGGCATACATTTATTATTTATTACCTAGATCTAATCTAGGGTTTTCTATCAAATGCATTCTAGATTCAACTAGAGTTTACGCTATCTGCTGGACGCTTCTCGGATTCAGGGTTTATGCCACCTAGTCCAACTAGGGATTATGCTACCTTTCGAACGATGCCCCCAAGTCCAGGACACACTACCTAGAGTGGTATATGTTCCTATACTTCCCCACGCATGTATCGCGAATCGTTATCGCTTGTCTAGATGCACATGTCCTGTAATGTGCGGCTCGAGTCCTGTGGCAGGGCAAATTAAGAAACACAGAACTCGGTCGGGAGCTTTCAGATATCTGTCGATGCAGATGCTAAGGTCTGTTTTTATTCCAGTGGCTATGGTCCCACTCGACCCCTCCCTCAACTAATGAAAGACACACCTTGAAAAATGAGAACTATACGCAGGCCCCCTATGCCCCACTAACCTATGGCCATCCTCACCCATAACTAGATAGCAAGTGTATGGTGTTTTGGAGTTCTCCGCCTTTCCACTTCATGTATCTCGATTGACTGAAGATGGATGGTAGACGACGAGTTGCTATCACAGGGCTACCGGTTTCTCGCCGAATCACGCTGGTCCATCCTAGTCTTTAGGTTGCCATATTTTGCAACCAAGGCATACCCCTGGTTCTTCTAACGTAGACCTTAACCTCTGTGAGCCCAGGAGGATCATCTGCAGCCTCACAGAGGGATACCAAGAGTACCCTCACGTCCCCTCGAAGCCTCGGGCTTCGTACCCCAATTCGTTGGAGCCTTCGTTTTAATCAGACGGACGTTCACTCCTTCCCGTGTTATACTAAGAATTACTACTTAGTTCTGTTAACTAAGGTTTACCACTTAGTTCTCTCTCCCGTCAATTTGGATTGGTTAAGTGTCATTAGTCAATTCAAGCTAACTTAACCCTCTTCGTTTATCCTGTTAAACTGGTTAAGTGTTATCAGTAATTCATGTTGACTTAACCCTACCACAACCCAAGTTATACTGGTTAAGTATTTCTTATTACTTAACCTTACCCATTCATCCTGTATTGGTTAAGTGTTCTTTTTTAACTTAACCTTGCCCGTCTGTTTTAACTAACATGTTATTAATGGTTAAGTATTATCCTTTCATGTTTTAAACTTAACCTTATTCCTTTATCACAATCTGATGGTTAAGTGTTCAGGTTTACTTAACCCTGCGGTCTAGTCCAGCTAACATATCAAATTGGCTAAGTGTATTAAATTTTACTTAACCCCAACCTCTAGTCTAGTTAACATGTTAATTTGGCTAAGTGTATTAACTTTACTTAACCCCACCTTCTAGTCTAATTAACATGTTAATTTGGCTAAGTGTTTTCTTAGTTACTTAACCCCTACGAATCTTGTCTTGTTACCATGTTAAGTTGGTTAAGTGTCCCTATGGACTTAGCCCTCCCATTCTAGCTTAACTGTGTTAAGTGTCTGTATGAACCTAACCCCACCCACCGGTCTGGTTATCATGTTGAATTGTTTAAGTGTCTTAGTTAACTTAACCCTACCCTTCTTGTTCTAGCTTTAACTAAATAAATTAAAGCCGCTACCACTCACATTAGACAGATATTGTTGCGATTACTGGATGTGCCGGTTGGTTCCAGACAGGTTTACATTGCAACTCAGTCTAACCTCGGGTTAGGCATATTCGTGTTTACTAAGTTCAAAAGGGTTTTGATTAATTTTCAAATCAGGTTTTGAAAGTAACCATCCCGTCCGTCGGATCAGTTAGGGATAGCCAGGGAGAGCAGGAAACTTGTATTTTCCAAACTCAAGCCTAAACACTATCCTCTCTGTCACCCTAGAACTTTCTGGTGTGTTATTAAAAGAGATGTCGTTAATAAACCTTTAATTTGTCTAAATTTACATTTTCTCATTTAGGACAAATTCTATAAGTAAATTATTCCTAATTTACTTATTTCATAATTACTCTTTTAATGTAAATTGTCAATATTTATTATTATGGCCCATTCTCCCTTCTATATCGTATTTATGCTTTTTGGTATGTAAACTATACCAAATTAAGTGTCACTAACCATGATTTTGCTAAACCTGACAAGTACTCAAAATTATGGCCAATTTCAAATTTATGCCAATATGCCAAATTAGCTAATCCAATTCTGATTTAACATTCTAATTACAGTTCATGTCAAACTAGACCTATTATTCTAGTCCATAATTCATGTAAATGCTAGATTTACAAGTCAATACTAGATTCAAATTACACATCCTATAATTCATGTCAAATTTATCCAATTTGCATTTCTATGATCATGCCATAACACATGTTCCCAATTTATGCCAATTTCCAAGTTTATAACTACGTTTTTAGTAAATTTCACATTTTGCCCAAATCGTATTCCCACCGTTCGTATAATCGTGATTCAACCTAGATTATAAATAAATCTAGATTCGTAGAAAATAGGGAATGAACCAAAGATGCTACGAAAAAGATAGGCATAATAACTGGCATAAGATGACAATTCACAGGCATGGTAATATTACGACATGAAAAGGGTTGAATAGTATAGGTTCAAGAACATGGGTAGACCTAACTCAATAGGTAAATTCCCAAGGTCTAAAACCAAAGAAAACCAAGAATAGACAGAATAGATAATCAGGTTTAGACCCAATTTCACAGTCACAAAACTTAAGCAACACTTTCCTAGTCATGAATCATAGGTGTTTAATCACAGCTGTTCTGGTTATGTCACAGGCAATAGTTTATGTTTCCTAATCAAAGGCATAGGCTTGTGTTCATAGTCCAGGAAATAATTCTCATAGTCATGAGTCACAGTCATAGGCAGTGTTCATAGTCATAGGCAATGCTCATAGTCAAAGAGGCATATGGTTTTAAGGTCCATAGTTTCATAGTCACAGTCTTATTTGTCCTCGAATCATAACAGTTCTTAATTAGGTCCAAGAGTATAAGCACTGATTCGAATAGAAAGATTTGGCATATTCTTTTATTCCTTTAATTTCATGTCACGAATAGAGAAAACGTTCAAATCTAAAAAGTAACTGACTTACAGAGATTAGATTAGAATAGAAAGATGGCGATGCTATGATTCGTGCGACGTTGCTCGAAACCGTTTGAGTTAGCCTTTGATTCTCATCCTGAAGCTTTAATCTTGATTCGAATCTCTTCTTGACAACTTGAGCAGCATAACCTTGTCTTGGATTTTCGTATTATTTTCTTATTTCTATTTATTTATACATTTTCTCAGAGGCAGCATAAGGATAGAAAAGAATTGTGAATAGAGAAGGAGACTAGGGCTGTTTATATAGTGTAGAAGTCAACGAATCTGGTCAGAATGGCGTCCGGATACAGAAAAACGAACCAGGGTGCAGATCTGGAAAAAGCGGCGGAGGTCGACCCCCAGGTCGACTACCCAGTCGACCTGGGTCTTGGGCGGGAAAATTCCCGCCCAGCCCAATCTGGGTCCGATTTTGAATTTTGAACTCGTTTTCTGACCTGTTCGAATTTTAAATCGAATTCTGAAACTTCGGAAGACCATAACTCCTTCATATGGAGTCCGATTAACGCAAACTCGGACTCTATCTCATACAGAATTCCGAGACGAACGCAATGGCGCAGCCCGTTTCCCTTGATTTTGATTTTAAAATTTAATTCTGCCTTGATTTGTGAATCTTAGTGTTACAAAATTACGGGATGTTACATATATGAATGAAATCTTATACGCCTGTATAAATCTCCGACTTGCAAAATACACGGAAATTTGCTAAAGACGATTTTCTCATTGTAGGCTGTTCCATAGGCGTGCGTTTCCTTAAGTTCTGACCAAATGAGACAATCCTAATAACAACAATTCAATTGTCAAAGTGACGTAACCATCGATATGCATAACGCAAGGATGAAAAGCGCAACTTTGAAAAGTGAATAAGAAAGTCCCAATTAGTCAAACGACAAAGAAAGAAGCGAACAACCACGAATCCGAAATCCAAAAAAGGTTGTGGGAATTCGTTGCGTGAAACGAAGCGCGGGAGTTCACTATACGTGAAACGATGCATGGGAGTTCGTGGCGCGAAGCGATGCAACCCTCCAAGGTTCGCTGGAATTCATTTCGTGAAATGAAGTGCGGGAGTTCACTATACATGAAACGATGCGTGGGAGTTCATGGTGTGAAGCGATGCAACCCTCCAAGGTTTTTTGGAATTCATTGTGCAAAACGAAGCATGAGAGTTCACTATACGTGAAACGATGCATGGGTGTTCGTGGCGCAAAACGATGCAACCCTCCAAGGTTCGGTAGAATTCATTGCGCAAAATAAAGCGTGGGAATTCACTATACTTGAAACAATGCATGGGAGTTCATAGCGTGAAGCGATGCAACCCTCCAAGGTTCGCTGGAATTCGTTGCGCGAAACACAGCATGGGAGTTCACTATACGTGAAATGATGCATGGGAGTTCGTGGCGCAAAGCGATGCAACCCTCCAAGGTTCACTAGAATTCGTTGCGCGAAACGAAGTGCGGGAGTTCACTATACGTGAAACGATGCGTAGGAGTTCGTGGCGCGAAGCGATGCAACCCTCCAAGGTTCATTGGAATTCATTGCGCGAAACGAAGTGCGGGATTTCACTATACGTGAAGCAATGCGTGGGAGTTCGTGGCGCAAATCGATGCAACCCTTAGAGGTTCGTTGGAATTCATTGCGCAAACGAAGCACGGGAGTTCACTATACGTGAAATGATATGACAACCAAAACCCTTTCCATAGAGAAAGTAACTTCTCCACAAGAGAAATCAACAATGCTCAATGAACTTTATAATGTTGAATCAGGAGAGGACGAACATTGAATTATAACAGCCTCTCCCAAAACATGGGGAATCCAACATAGTCTATGATATCAAAAATGATCGGCAAAGCAAATAAACATTGAGCAGTAAAAGAATTCATCTCGTAAAAAATATTAATGATGACCTCCTAAGCAGGGATACAAATATCCAAGTCTTCTCCGAAAGGAAGCAATAGATAAAATAAATCACAGATACATATTTCCTAAATGTGAAATATCGTACTCTACCATATAAACTGATTAAAACGATAACGTTTGAAATCCACAGTTGGCTTTAATCGATTAGAATATTGCGTTTGTGCAAATAATATTCGGTGACTTATAAACAATTAAGTAAAATAGTCCTGTGCAAACACTTTATTCAATTCAAAATGAAATTTCGCTATAAGTCATTTTTTATGATTGACTAATTCACTATCGATGTGGACAGTCGATGATGAGTATAAGTCCAACATCATGCAATCCCTTGTTTTAATTACAGAACAGGTGCATAAAGCATGAAGCATATGAATTTAAAGTATGATTTGCAATAGCGAACAAAAAGCTGCAACTGGATCTCAACGCAAAATATATCAGTAAAAACTTTCATTTCGAAGCCTGCATTTTTCACAAGCAAATAATACAAGCTTCGAGGGGCAAATGTTAACCCCGTTATTAACACGGTTCATAAAGTGATGCGTCAATCGCCAGTGAAGCGATCAATCGCGCGTCATAATATCAAGTCGATCGGTTAATAGTCTGCAGATCGGTTTGCGAAATCATTGCTGGATGGTCGGTCAGTAATATATTAGCATACCAATCGGTCATGGACAGAGCATACCGATCGGTCATAAATTAGGCATGTAGAACCGTACTAGAATGTGAGCATACATGCAAGCACAACCCATAATAGACATGTCAACGTGATCATATTTATGGATCAGACTCCCATTCATGAACCGGTCATTGACTACAAACATGGACCGATATACAAACACATATATGAATGTTGGATTGGTTTACATCTTATGTTGCGAACAACATCGTATTGGAACGTGCATGGACCAATTATGCGTGTGAATTTAGCATGGTAAAAAACTAAAGCATGCATGTACACAATGGAATGCAACATATATAACATACATAGTATGACGTGAACATATATGTGGTTTCTGCATGCAAAACAAAAGGGTAAGTTCTCATGTATGTATTAAGAAAGTGAGAATGCATGATAATGTGACTACATTGCAAGTTGTGCATCCTCATGTGCAAAGCATACATGCTGGGTATCAGGCGCCGGTCCTCAGCCGATCGGTCATTCACATCCTCAGTCGATCGGTCATTCATGTGCAAAAAGCAAAATAGCAAAACCGTGAAGCATGAATATACCATGTTGGCATGCAGTTCCAAATACACATCTACACAGGGCGTTCATAACACGTAACCAAGACCGATCAATATATTTACGGCATAAAGTATCAATATAGATTGACTCCAAGTATTCTTTGCATGCGTAACATTCCGTACATGAGAATTACATGGATCAGTCTTTCAATAGAATAAGTGTGGACTGGATAGGTTACTGGTAACGTAACCTGCATAAGTATGAAGAATGATGCAGTAGCTTGGGACCGATCGGTTCTAAAATATCATGAGCAACGAAATGTTTTTGGTGCATACGACAAACATTCGCATGGAAGGATTAAACATAAAGGACACGTGACTTCGTGCTGGCAAAGATAGAGTGATCAGTCCACGGAAAGACAAACGTGATCAGTTGGTATTACAAAGCAACAGGACTTTTGTAGTTAAACAAGCCGACCGATGCATGGAATAAATAATGCGATGGCAATATGGTAAATATTATTCCCATATTCATTGATCATAAAGAGAAACAGTAACTTCGTAAATTATGGTCCCATATGAGCACTGCATATATAAGATGGATAATAAAGCCTGTTTGATAAGTGATAACCACATGGCATAACAATACTTAAAGGCACTAAAAGGTGGTAGCATTAAAAGTAGTGATCGGCCGGTATATGCATCAGAAAGATGATTGGTGGTAAAGCTTAATATGTAGAAATTATGCATGCAGGCGTGGCATAGTTCATAGACCCAAAAATATGTAAATCTATGTTTCACTGGAAATGCGGGTTTGACCAGTAAAGATTAGTTTGACCGGAAAGTTTCATATGGATCGGACAAAAGCTTCATTGACGTACACCAATTCGTGAACTTGAGTCTACATGAATCCAAACTTTATAATTATGCGAATCAATTACAGAACATGTATGATCACAAGCCTTGCAACGTGAAGATGCATGATTCGTTCCAGTAGAATTGATGGATTGGTTCATATATTAAATACAGTTTCAAGATGAGGCACGTGGCAGTTCTTAAATAAGGCGATCAGTCCTGTTCAAATATATGTACCGACCGGTATTGTAACGTCCCGGATTCTTAGCAACATAATAATTAATTTATTTAATTATTTAAATAACAAATTTATTATTTAAACGACAGTTGAACGTATTAATTATAATATAAATTTTAATTAAGCCCATAACGTCGCGGTAGTTCGTAATATTACAATTTGAACTTCAACTGAGTGTACAGGATTCATTATAAGTTGGATTTCTTCAAAACAAGAAATGTTGGAATCTATGGAATTATGTTTTTCTAATGGAAGTGAAAAATCGAGATTTCGTCTTATAGACTGTAACTTATGTCCAAATCAAATTTTCAAATAGTCGCTATGAAATCGTTTATAAACCATAACGATTATTTAATTATAATTAAATATTGGTTTCGAATTTGGACAAGATTTTTGAGACGTAGTTATAATTTAATTTATAGAATTTTTCTATAATTTTTATTTTGAAAAATAAGCAACTTTTTTTTGGAGTATTTTACATTCTATATCAGCATTTTGGGGTTTCACAGAATAAATTAACTAGTCTATTTTATCATATTTTTGGAACCATGACACATTGCTTGTCACAATAGTATTTTTATTTTTGTCCATAGCAGTCCATAAGTGAACGGACTTCTATGTAACGGGGTTCGTTAAACTGCATCATTTAAAACTCAAAGAGCAAAGAAAAATGGTATGTCCAAAATAATACATATACTACCTTTTTCTTCCGCCAACATCCTTTCCAATTAAATGCACATGTACAAATTTTACCTCATGGCTAAGTTTTAATTTTTCTGACCTATGATCCTAAACTATAAACAACCATGTATTTTCTAATCACTAGAACGAGAATTCACAGAAAGAAAGACATGCTTTCTCACCCTCTCTCAAAAAAAAAAAAAAAAAACCAAGATTTATGTACATCGCATAACCTATATATTACTGGATGGATATGTATACATCGTCAAGGTGTTTAAGTAATTTGTATCCCTGAACAACATGTTTAGAAAATCTTTTGTTTGTGCTTTAAGAACTAGTCACATAATCCTCCTGCTTCTGAAGAATCCACATAGTATTATTGATTATTTTACAAGTATGAATTCAAGTAAATGTACCCATAAATTTGTTATGCATAAGTAAACCAAATAAAATATATAATTTACCTTAACAGCTAAGGAAAATTGTGCAGCATCCCATCCCTTGAATGCAAGCTATCTATGAACCCAAATGTTAAAAGTATGGTAATTTTTATTCTAATCCGCAATTTTAGTAAGTTAATCCACCATATTTTATAGAATCATTCACTTTTACTAAATTTTAAATTTTATTCAGTGTATCTGTTGGAAATTTATGTGAATTATTTAAAATATAGTAATAAGTGTATGATGGCTCCTATATGTGAATAGTCCCACATCATGGGATTATAAGAAAGATGCAAGTATTTATACTTGTTTCTAAGAAATCTTGTTGGGGCCTTGGGCTCCCAATGCATGCTTTGTTGTGAGGAGGGAGACCATGCATCATGACCACCACACACACGCGCGCGACCGACTCGACCCGGCTCGGTTTGGGATTGGGCTTGGGCCTTGGGCCTTGGCTATGTGGTGTAGACACTTATATTTTTGAAATAGAAAAAAATTGTTTTTTTTTCCGAACTGAATTTTAAAACGGGAGATTTTTTCTGAGCCGACTTTCCCATGAAGCGGTAAACTGTTGACCAAGTATTTCGCAGATCCTATTTTCCTCCACTGACCAGTATTTTCGTTCAGCCCTGATCCCGTCTATATATTATCATTAGTTGTAGACGAGATTGATATATACAGAAAAAAACTGTTTTTTTTTCTCTTCCTCCGCAATTAAAAAATTATTCTTTCAGAAATCTTCGAGCAGTTAAATTCGAAAGTGCAAATCTACACTGATTTGTTCGTGCAAACCAAATCGGTTATTCATTTTAGAGAGGTTGTTTTATTGGTTTTGCACCACCGACCAGATCGCCGAATCGTCTTCAAGAGAGCGACCTGGTCTGCGACTCAGCCATTGTTTCCCAACAATTTGAAGACGATTTCGAAGCAATGGCTTATGCAACCCTAGATGAACCGTCCCCTCTTTCACAATCAATTGATTCCAAAGGACAATTCCAAACTTGGCATAAATCGATGGAATAATGGCAGATCAAATCAGATCTTGCGCAGCCTTGATTGCACGCTGGTAGATCCAAAGGCAATGAGTCGATTGAAAAAATGAGGCAAAGGACGGCTCTATAACAAACGCGAAGATAAGTATTTTTCTTTTATTGATTCTAATCTCGCAGAAATAGGATATCAATTTTTGTGCATAGAATGAAACACCCCACCTCCGTTAGGGTCACTCTCAAAGGGAATGCCCTAATTTTGGTGGAGGTTTATAAGTATAAGTCATAGATATACAAGACAGATATAAGAACACATATTTGTAAACAGCGGAAAACCAACAAACTTTTATTTCATGAAAGCAAATACGTGCTACAACAACATCACCATAATTGTCTTACATCTTTTCCAAAACATAACATAACACTTTCATAATCTGTCTTGATTACATTATTTAAAGAAGCATAAATAAAACATAGATAAACTGCAAAAGCCCCATAGAGTTTGTCCAAAGCCATAGTTTCAAACGAAAAGGTCCAAGCAATACATTTCTCTTCTTCGAGCTGGATGTTAAGGCTGGTCAAGCTGCAGTGTTCCCTCCCTGTGGACCTGGGGGGGGGGGGAAACGGAAGAAAAGAAGACGAAAGAAAAGTAGAGTCAGACATAAAGCCTGAGTAAGTTTAGTACTATTCTGTCTATGAATAAAGAACTGGGTATGATAAGTATAAACAAGAAGTGGGAAAGCACTATAAACTTGGTTAAGTTGTCTAGGGTCGAATATACTATCGTACCCCATGTTAATCTCTGAACCCATATAAACTAGTTTCCAACTGGCACCCCACAATTAGGGTCATGTGATCCGTTCTATGATGATCGGCTCCTACTCGCATAGTTACATGTGTCTTACGGCCCCCGATGTTGTAGTTACCTATGCTGGTCCCACCATGGGGTGTATCAAGTCCCATGGCGGCGGCCCGACACAACCTTAGAATGCACAGGTATGCTACTGGTGCCCAGTGCTTTATTTTTCTGCGCCGGAGTGTGTGCACGCCCGCACCCCGTTAGAACCTACACTGCTACACCACCGCCGTCGATTTGACCTCTTACAATCAGCCCAGTAATCGTGCCCCACCCTGCCTAGTTTCAGGGTATCCTGATACACCTTTTAGGGTTACTGCTGAAAAGGGTCCCCCGTTACTAGGTTTTCTCTCTCTAGCCAACATGCTAAGTTGGTTAAGTGTTTTCTACCCTAACCCCCACCACTCCGTTTAGTTTAGCATGTTCCATTTTGATTAAGTCTTTAGTTCACTTAATCCTAACAATCCTGACTCGGCCTTAATTGTCTTATTAAAGCCTTGACCTCTCACATTAGACAGGTATTGTTGTGGCTGCCTGTTGCCAGTTGGTTCCGGGCAGTCTTACGCCACAACTCAGTCTAACCTCGGGTCCTTATTGGGCTCCATGTTTAACCTCCCACATTGGATAGGTATTGTTGTGACTACTGGACAGTCGGGCGGTTCCGGGCAGGTTTACATCACAACTCAATCCAACCTCGGGTTAAACACATCGTATGTTCTACATATTTTGTCTTTCTTCTTTATTTTCTTATATGTAAATATTTGCGGCCCATTATTAAGTTAATGGTGTAAAGGTTACACCAATCATGGGCCCAACCCATACTTGAATTTGGGCCCTTCTATTTTATATTTTCATTCATTAGTAATTTTAACCCAACGTTATTTTCCCCCGTTTAACACGTCCGTTTATTATGTATATGTTGGGCTTAGCCTTGTTAAGCCCAACTTAGCCATGCGAAAAGGGGAGGCTTAAAGCGAGATTACATACACAAAAAGGAGGAATGTGAACGTATGAACTTGCAATATGACGTTGGAAATACAAAATAGAAACTGGTGTACTTGCATAGTAGTGACATATACTTTGGTCATAAAGCATAAGTGACATGAATCAAACCATGTAAACTTGTAGTTAAGTTAAGAATATCACTATACAACATAAACCTATATTTTTATTCAAGCATAATGTCAAACATAAGCAAATCATGTTCATAAGACTACTACATGTTTACAAAGGTGCCTACTTTTGTGACTAATACAAAAGTATAGTTAAATTTGTTCACATAACCATGGCATAAATATTTCTAACATGAAATCATGATTTTTACTTTAGTCATACAAACTTGCAAAAATGGATTTTTAAATCTAACCTAGCTATGTACCACATATGTCATCATATAATTCTTGTAAACAATATAGACTTAACATGGATTTCAATTATGCCAAATATCAATCATAGCCTAGTCATATTCATAAGTTTGCAAATAGGTTTTCTAGTACAAAAGCATGTCTTAATACATAAATCATGGTGCCAAATTTTCAACATAATTTCATATGGACTATGATAACCCAAACTTATTCCAATTACTTCACAAAAATGATGTTTGTATAAAAATACACATTATGATGGCATAGTAACAAAACCCCAAACTTGCATGAATTTCAATTAATCAACTACATACATGTAGCTTCAATACGGATTACATAATTTGCGAATATTCCAAACGTATACTTGCATAAAACTACCGCATGTAGTTTTTCATAATTGAATAACATAATTCGAGAATATCCAAACGTATACAATATTCCAAATCGATAAGAATCATAGTAACGCACAAATATGAATTACTTTATCGCCACAAATCAAGTATACAAACCAACACAATTATTTGTTCATACCAAAATAATACTCTACTTACAATGGTGTGGCGAATTCTCAAATTTAGGGATTTGAAGATGCGATTCCTTGTTGATTTGATTTGTTTAGGTTGCTTGATGCTTTAGAATTTGCCTCCTAATCCTCTCTCCAATTGGTGGCTACTCTTAGTCGTTCCTCGGCAACATGGCGGCTTTGTTCTTATTTTTGAATGAATAGATTAGGGTTGAGTCTAGGGTCATTTTTATAGAGGTTATGAACTGATTAGGACCATTGATGTTGCTTGGATTGATCGTAGCCATTCATTCGAAAGAGGGACCAATTAGAGCTTGCCACCTAGCCCTAATGACAAAGCAGACTGCAGAAAATCGACCAACATAGAATAGGCCAGCCAGGTTGGGCTGGGTTCGACCTGGCTCTGGACCAGGTCGACATGCCTGTCGACAGCCCTGTCGACAGCCCTGTCGACCTGGCTAGACCAGGTCGACAGCCCAGTCGACCTGGGTGCGTTAGGCGGGTGTTTTTCCGCCCTGGCCCATTGGGCCCCATTTTGGAATTTAAACTTGATTTTCTGAGCTATTTTATTCTGTTTGAATTTTAAACTTAATTTAAAAACTTCAGAAGGCCATATCTTCTTCATACGGACTCCGTTTTTCAAAAACTCGGACTCTATTTCGCGTATTTTTCCGAGACGAACGCAATGGCGTATCCCGTTTCCCTTAGTTCTTTGATTTGAAATTAATTATACTTTAATTTGTGAATTTCGCAGTTATAGAATTCGCGGGGTGTTACATTCTCCCCCACTTAAAAGGATTTCGTCCCGAAATCTTCAAGTTAGGAGGAATGTATATCCTAACATCCAATCATCCATCTACTCATTCATCAAACACGAGCATCCATTGTCCTTAAAAGACTTCTAATGCTTCATGATCATATGCGAAGTGTGTGTGTACATGAACTTATCTAATGCAAAATCAGGCGGTCTTACTGATTCAGTTGACCTCCTTAATGCGAGTTATGTAAGTTCCATGAATCCATTACGTATGCAAATTTTCCTATTCATGATTCTACATGAGTGCACAATCATTCATACAAATGCAACATCCATATGACAACACATTACAGTTCAACCATATACGAATGCAAACATATATGCATATGCAATATGAAGTGACTGAGCCGATCTAAAACCTAGATTGTGTGTGTATATGCAACCACGAGCAACCACTTGCAACCACTTGCAACCACCATACATAACATGTTTCAATTACATGTTTTCATCCAAAAGGTTTCTATCTACAAGTTAAGGTCGAGGAAATATACCTAAAAAGATAGATAAAAGCGCAACTTAAGGAAAAATGAAAGATCAAGGATGTACCCTCGAACAGAAAAGGGTAGGCAGTGCGTATTCTAGCTTCAGTTTCCCAAGTCGCGTCTCCCTCGGCGTCGCTCCACTGAACTTTGACGAGCTTGACTTCACGGTTGCGTAGCTTCTTCACTTCCGTTCCTAATATGCGGGTTGGAACTTTTCTTATGGTTGCTTCGCGCTCCACTTCGGCCTCTTCGAGGATATTTGGCTCTACCACTTCAGCAGACTCATGTAGACATTTTCGGAGATGTGAAACGTGAAAAACGTTGTGGACTCCAGCCAATTTTTCGGGTAGCTCTAATCTATAGGCCATTTTCCCAATTTTCTCGATGATAGGGAATGGCCCTACGAACCTTGGTGCCAGTTTTCCTGTGGTTCCAAAACGAACAACGTTCCTTAGCGGTGATACCTTGAGAAAAACTCTGTCTCCAACCTCAAATTCAAGGTCGGTCCTTCTCTTGTCGGCATAGGACTTTTGTCTGTCTTGGGCCGTCTTCATCCTTCTTCGTATTAAGTCTACTTTCTCTGAAGTCTCTCGGATCATATCTGGTCCAAGTATGAGCTTATCAGTAGACTCCCACCAACAAGTGGGCGATCGGCACGGTCTTCCATATAAAGCTTCGAAGGGCGCCATTCCGATGGTTGCTTGATAGCTGTTGTTGTAGGCAAATTCCACCAAAGGAAGGTGGTCTTCCCAAGTCCCTCCGAAGTCAAGGACGCATAGCCTTAAAAGGTCTTCCAAAACTCTGTTCACTCTCTCCGTTTGGCCGTCGGTTTGGGGATGGTAGGCTGTGCTTAAGCATAACTGCGTTCCTACTGCTTCTTGCAGACTCCGCCAAAACTCGCTGGTGAAGATGGGGTCTCGGTCACTAACAATACTAGATGGTATTCCATGGAGTCGAACAATTTCCTTGAGGTAAAGTGATGCTAGGGATGAGGCAGTTCTTTTATTTTTGACAGGTAAAAAGTGGGCGCTTTTAGTAAGCCTATCCACTATTACCCAAATGCTAGTGTTGCCTCTCCTAGACCTAGGCAGCCCATCGATGAAGTCCATTGAGATGCTATCCCACTTCCACTGCGGGACCTCCAGAGGGTGTAGCAGTCCGCCAGGCTTTTTCTGTTCCGCCTTAACCTGTTGGCACACCATGCACTTAGAAACGAACTCTGCCACGTCCTTTTTCATGCCGTTCCAGAAGAAAGTCCTTTTTATGTCTTTGTACATTTTATCTCCGCCTGGGTGTATCGTCATCTTGGAGTGATGTGCTTCCTCGAGAACCTTCTTTATTAAATCTTTTGTCTGTGGGACGCATAGTCTTCCGTCTCGCCTTAGCAAACCCTTATCGTCGATGGAGTATCTGTTGAGGTGACTTGAAGTCTCACCCCTAATTAGCCTATCAATTGTTTCCACAAGCTGAGGGTCTTCGCGTTGTGCTGTCCCTACTGAATCCACTAAAGTTGGGCGCACCTCGAGAGATGCTAACAAGCCTGGTACGAAATCGGAGGAAGGCCTAAAGTCGAAGCTGGCTATAAACTCTAGGCTTTGTCTTTCAACAAACAACGGGCTTAGGGTCAATTTCTTTCGGCTCAATGCGTCTGCCACTACGTTGCCTTTGCCCGGAGTGTAGGAGATTTCGAAATCGTACGAGGCAAGAAACTCCATCCATCTTTGTTGCCTCAAGTTAAGATCCTTCTGCGAGAAAAGATATTTCAACGATTTATGGTCAGTGTAAAGTTCGAACTTCTCTCCTAGGAGATAGTGTCGCCAAGACTTGAGTGCAAAGACGATGGCGGCTAACTCAAGATCGTGGGTTGGGTAGTTCTTTTCGTGCACTTTCAACTGCCTCCCGCCATAAGCTACTACCCTTCCTTCTTGCATTAAGACGGCGCCTAGCCCTGTCCCACATGCATCCGTATAAACAGTGAACATCTTGCTCCCATTTGGCAGCGTCAAAACTGGGGCTGTTGTGAGAGCCCTTTTCAGTCGTTGGAAAGCAAACTCGCAATCCAAGTCCCAATTGAACACTAGATTCTTCTTAGTTAATTTCGTTAGCTCAGCTGAGATTTTCGCAAAATCCCTTATAAACTTTCGATAGAAACCTGCTAGTCCTAGAAAGCTTCGGACCTCAGTTGCATTCCTTGGTGTCTTCCAATCCTGTACCGCCACTACCTTAGCAGGGTCCACTGCTAACCCTTGTTTGGATACTATGTGCCCAAGGAACCTCACCTCTTCTCTCCAAAAGTGGCATTTGGAGAATTTGGCTTTTAGTTGAAGGACTCGCAAAGTTTCCATGATTGCCCTTAAGTGCTGAGCATGTTCCTCTTCACTCTTTGAGAAGATAAGGATATCATCTACGAAGACCACTACGAATTTGTTGAGGAAATCTCTAAATACCCTACTCATCAGGTCCACGAAGTAAGCAGGTGCATTTGTCAAGCCGAAAGGCATGACAAGCCATTCAAAGAAGCCGTCTGGGGTTCTGAACGCCGTTTTATCGATGCTATCTTCAGCCACCCTTAGCTGATGAAAACCGGTTGCTAAATCGAGTTGGGAGAAAACAGACGCTCCTACAAGCTGGTCAAATAAATCGTCAATTCTAGGGAGAGGGTGCCTATTCTTTTTCGTTAGCTTGTTGAGCTCCCTATAGTCAACACATAGACGGAGTGAACCATCCGCCTTTGTAGCGAACACCACCGGAGCGCCCCATTCTGAAATGCTCCTCCTAATGAACCCCTTTTCTAGAAGCTCTTTAATCTGTTTACTAAGCTCTTTCCTTTCCCGTGGAGCCATGTGTCTAACGGGTAACGCAACGGGTTTTGCATTATCTACAAGATATATGCGGAAGTCTATTTCCCGCTTCGGAGGCAAGCCCTTCACCTCTTCGAAGACATCCGGATATTCCCAGACCACTCTAACTGATTGCAAATTGTCTACAGAGGCATCTAGCGATTCAAGATAACTAAGCATAACCTCATACGAGGGATTACAAGAAATTTCCAAAGTATTACCGAGCTGGGTTAGGAGCCTAACAACCCTTTTCTCACAATCAAGGATGGCCCCATTACTGGATAGCCAATCCATACCCAAAATCAAACCATACCCCGAAAAGCCCAAAACAAAGGCACTACATTGAAATCCTACACTTAGAATAGAAATTTTCAATCCCAAACAGATCATAGTCAAATGAGCTGGGCCCCCAATTGGGTTTGAAACAATTAAGGGGTCCTCTACCATACTAGTTTTTAGGTGCAGAGATTCTACTAAAGCAGACGAGATAAAGGAGTGTGATGCGCCAGAATCAAACAAAGTGCGAATGGGGTGATCATAAAGATAAACTACACTTTCTACAGAAGTATTTATACCTCGCTGTTGCAGAGGTGGCGCTTCCAGCACATGAACCTGTGCCCCAGGGGTGGATCCAGCCCTCTGCCCCTGTCCTCGTTTCTTTGGGCAGTCCTTAGCCCTGTGGCCTGTCTCACCGCAAGAAAAGCACCCACCATTCTCCTTGGCCTTCTTTTTCCGGCAGTCCTTTACTAAGTGCCCCACTTTGCCACAGAAATTGCACTTCCTCTTCTCTTTGTTGCCTTTCCCGCCCTTCTTAAAGTCTGTCTTCTTAGGCTGCAAGCCCTCTTTCTTCCCTTGAGAGCTTTCTGCCTTTGTCTCCTTCTTACCCTTATCCTCTTCATTCAGCAATGCCATTTGCACCAATCTTTCATACGTGGCTCCCATGGGTATATGGGTCATGGCCAAACTGTGTAATGGCTCATTCAACCCTTTGACGAAACGGAGAGCCTTCTTGTGCGGGGTGTTGACTAGGTCAAGCCCAAACCTAGCCAGCTCATCGAACTGATTCACATACTCTCTGACAGTCTTGTCTCCTTGCTTAAGAAATAAGAATTTTTCCAACTGCAAACTTTTTTCCGCATCTGAGAGAAATTTAGTCTCGAACCTTGCCCTAAAGTCCTCCCATGTCTCCACTGGTCTTTCAGCATTAGTGACTTCCCACCAGTAGGAAGCCTCGCCCTTCAATAGCCACACCGCCAATTGTACTTTTTGTCTATCTTCTACCTCAAAGATGATGAATAGGTCCTCCGTTTCTTTCAGCCAATTTCTAGCTGCCACGAAGGACTCAGTTCCATGGAAATCCTTTCCTCCCATGGCTTTAAAATCTCTACATATCTTAGCAAACGTGTTTCCCCGCGGAGGAGGTGGAGGAAAAGGTGCCGCTGCAGCTGGATGATTTCCGACAGCTGGGGGAGGAGGAACGGTAGGACCTGGCTGAGTGGCTCTTGCTTCTAAGAACCGCCTAAACCAACCAGGTATTGGTACCCCTTCCGGCAAGTTAAGATCTTCGGACATGCTGAAACAAAAAGGATAGATTCAAAACGAAGGATAAGAGATAGTACCTATGGCTTTGGGGAGTGGACTTTGCCTTTTAAAATAAAATAATACTTTTCTTTTAAAAATGCTTCTTTAAAATTTCCTTTTTGAAAATAAATTTTCAAAACTTTTTATCTTATCTAGTAAACCTGGCTCTGATACCAAGTGAAACACCCCACCTCCGTTAGGGTCACTCTCAAAGGGAATGCCCTAATTTTGGTGGAGGTTTATAAGTATAAGTCACAGATATACAAGACAGATATAAGAACACATATTTGTAAACAGCGGAAAACCAACAAACTTTTATTTCATGAAAGCAAATACGTGCTACAACAACATCACCATAATTGTCTTACATCTTTTCCAAAACATAACATAACACTTTCATAATCTGTCTTGATTACATTATTTAAAGAAGCATAAATAAAACATAGATAAACTGCAAAAGCCCCATAGAGTTTGTCCAAAGCCATAGTTTCAAACGAAAAGGTCCAAGCAATACATTTCTCTTCTTCGAGCTGGATGTTAAGGCTGGTCAAGCTGCAGTGTTCCCTCCCTGTGGACCTGGGGGGGGGAAACGGAAGAAAAGAAGACGAAAGAAAAGTAGAGTCAGACATAAAGCCTGAGTAAGTTTAGTACTATTCTGTCTATGAATAAAGAACTGGGTATGATAAGTATAAACAAGAAGTGGGAAAGCACTATAAACTTGGTTAAGTTGTCTAGGGTCGAATATACTATCGTACCCCATGTTAATCTCTGAACCCATATAAACTAGTTTCCAACTGGCACCCCACAATTAGGGTCATGTGATCCGTTCTATGATGATCGGCTCCTACTCGCATAGTTACATGTGTCTTACGGCCCCCGATGTTGTAGTTACCTATGTTGGTCCCACCATGGGGTGTATCAAGTCCCATGGCGGCGGCCCGACACAACCTTAGAATGCACAGGTATGCTACTGGTGCCCAGTGCTTTATTTTTCTGCGCCGGAGTGTGTGCACGCCCGCACCCCGTTAGAACCTACACTACTACACCACCGCCGTCGATTTGACCTCTTACAATCAGCCCAGTAATCGTGCCCCACCCTGCCTAGTTTCAGGGTATCCTGATACACCTTTTAGGGTTACTGCTGAAAAGGGTCCCCCGTTACTAGGTTTTCTCTCTCTAGCCAACATGCTAAGTTGGTTAAGTGTTTTCTACCCTAACCCCCACCACTCCGTTTAGTTTAGCATGTTCCATTTTGATTAAGTCTTTAGTTCACTTAATCCTAACAATCCTGACTCGGCCTTAATTGTCTTATTAAAGCCTTGACCTCTCACATTAGACAGGTATTGTTGTGGCTGCCTATTGCCGGTTGGTTCCGGGCAGTCTTACGCCACAACTCAGTCTAACCTCGGGTCCTTATTGGGCTCCATGTTTAACCTCCCACATTGGATAGGTATTGTTGTGACTACTGGACAGCCGGGCGGTTCCGGGCAGGTTTACATCACAACTCAATCCAACCTCGGGTTAAACACATCGTATGTTCTACATATTTTGTCTTTCTTCTTTATTTTCTTATATGTAAATATTTGCGGCCCATTATTAAGTTAATGGTGTAAAGGTTACACCAATCATGGGCCCAACCCATACTTGAATTTGGGCCCTTCTATTTTATATTTTCATTCATTAGTAATTTTAACCCAACGTTATTTTCCCCCGTTTAACACGTCCGTTTATTATGTATATGTTGGGCTTAGCCTTTTTAAGCCCAACTTAGCCATGCGAAAAGGGGAGGCTTAAAGCGAGATTACATACACAAAAAGGGGGAATGTGAACGTATGAACTTGCAATATGACGTTGGAAATACAAAATAGAAACTGGTGTACTTGCATAGTAGTGACATATACTTTGGTCATAAAGCATAAGTGACATGAATCAAACCATGTAAACTTGTAGTTAAGTTAAGAATATCACTATACAACATAAACCTATATTTTTATTCAAGCATAATGTCAAACATAAGCAAATCATGTTCATAAGACTACAACATGTTTACAAAGGTGCCTACTTTTGTGACTAATACAAAAGTATAGTTAAATTTGTTCACATAACCATGGCATAAATATTTCTAACATGAAATCATGATTTTTACTTTAGTCATACAAACTTGCAAAAAGGGATTTTTAAATCTAACCTAGCTATGTACCACATATGTCATCATATAATTCTTGTAAACAATATAGACTTAACATGGATTTCAATTATGCCAAATATCAATCATAGCCTAGTCATATTCATAAGTTTGCAAATAGGTTTTCTAGTACAAAAGCATGTCTTAATACATAAATCATGGTGCCAAATTTTCAACATAATTTCATATGGACTATGATAACCCAAACTTATTCCAATTACTTCACAAAAATGATGTTTGTATAAAAATACACATTATGATGGCATAGTAGCAAAACCCCAAACTTGCATGAATTTCAATTAATCAACTACATACATGTAGCTTCAATACGGATTACATAATTTGCGAATATTCCAAACGTATACTTGCATAAAACTACCGCATGTAGTTTTTCATAATTGAATAACATAATTCGAGAATATCCAAACGTATACAATATTCCAAATCGATAAGAATCATAGTAACGCACAAATATGAATTACTTTATCGCCACAAATCAAGTATACAAACCAACACAATTATTTGTTCATACCAAAATAATACTCTACTTACAATGGTGTGGCGAATTCTCAAATTTAGGGATTTGAAGATGCGATTCCTTGTTGATTTGATTTGTTTAGGTTGCTTGATGCTTTAGAATTTGCCTCCTAATCCTCTCTCCAATTGGTGGCTACTCTTAGTCGTTCCTCGGCAACATGGCGGCTTTGTTCTTATTTTTGAATGAATAGATTAGGGTTGAGTCTAGGGTCATTTTTATAGAGGTTATGAACTGATTAGGACCATTGATGTTGCTTGGATTGATCGTAGCCATTCATTCGAAAGAGGGACCAATTAGAGCTTGCCACCTAGCCCTAATGACAAAGCAGACTGCAGAAAATCGACCAACATAGAATAGGCCAGCCAGGTTGGGCTGGGTTCGACCTGGCTCTGGACCAGGTCGACATGCCTGTCGACAGCCCTGTCGACAGCCCTGTCGACCTGGCTAGACCAGGTCGACAGCCCAGTCGACCTGGGTGCGTTAGGCGGGTGTTTTTCCGCCTTGGCCCATTGGGCCCCATTTTGGAATTTAAACTTGATTTTCTGAGCTACTTTATTCTGTTTGAATTTTAAACTTAATTTAAAAACTTCCGAAGGCCATATCTTCTTCATACGGACTCCGTTTTTCGAAAACTCGGACTCTATTTCGCGTATTTTTCCGAGACGAACGCAATGGCGTATCCCGTTTCCCTTAGTTCTTTGATTTGAAATTAATTATACTTTAATTTGTGAATTTCGCAGTTATAGAATTCGCGGGGTGTTACATAGAACCTCAGACCTCACAGTAACATGCGTATTTTTTGAATGCTTGCTTATTTCTTCCAACCCAGATATGCCGAATAGTGGCTATAGTATATATATTGATGAGGTTGAGGTCGCTTTTACTGAATTTGTTAGCAGTAGAATTTTTTGAAATAATCACTGATAGCTTATATGTGTAAAATTTGGAACTTTGAATGACCTAAAAATGTTATACCTCAAAGCCTTGAAGAGCAAGCGATCTAAGCTTAATATAAGTCAAACTGGTGAATCCAGTTTTATGCGTTTTAAGAACTTAGTAGGTCTGTGATGTGTAGGCACAATTTGAATGCAAACTTTTGAAAATGTCTTTATTATAAATTGACAATAATTAAGTGCGTACTTATTTGGAAAATGTCATTAAATTTTTGGCATTAGTGAAATGCATATGATTATATGGAAATGTCATTAAAATTGAAATTAATAGAACACATATAATATTGGGAAATGTCACTAAAAATTTGACATTAATAGAATGTGTATGTTATTTGATAATGTCATTAAGAATAGACATTAATTGGATGAATAGGTTTTTTGCATCAAATAAATTGACATAGTTTATATGCATACAAGTGAAAAGATAGAATATAAAACATTTTTGTTGCATACATGTGAATAACCTATGTTAGTCTACGAGATTGGATATATTTTTCTATAGGAAAAATATAATTTTTTCAAACATATTGACATTCAAAATAGTAAGCATCTACAACCGGCCAGTAAATAACAGAATGGAATCCGCAAGGAAACCATAAATGACATCAACAACCAACCCAAAAGAATGATTCTGTACAGTTGTTTCTATGTTACAACTGTAGAAAACCAGATCATATGACACGAATGTATTTGAACAGGCTAAGCCATGCACCGCAGGCAAACCTGACTGAGGAGCCTCTAATGGTTATAATTACTGAGATTCACCTTATTGGTGGATCAGAGGGTTGGTGGGTAGACATTGGTGTTTCTCGCCATGTTTTCTATGATCGTGATATATTCACAATATACATGGTTGCTGACGATCAGAAAGTGTGTTGTGAGATCTTCGCACCACTTAAGCTGTAGAGACTGGTAATATGAAAATAAAGCATATGATTGGAAAGACATTGATTCTTAAAGATGTGATGCATTTAATATGTTTGAAACATTAAAAATTGAAATCAAGCAAATAGGAAAATTAAGAGGATTTATAGTGATAGAGAAACAGAATATGAATCCAGTTTATTTTGATTTTTTTATAAATGACATGATTTTGTACATGATAGAACTGCACCTTATACACTTGAAATGAACGGTAAAGTTGAAAGAAAATCAGGATCTTTACCGAATTAATAATTGTCATTTTTATTAAATTTTGGTGCAGCAAAGCATTAGTGGGGGGATATTTTATAGATTGTATGTTATGTTCTGAATAGAACCCCAAAATCCAAGAATAAAATTTCGCATTATGAAATTTTGAAGAAATATAAATAAAATATATCATACTTTAGAACTTGGGGTTGTTTAGCATATATTCGCATTCCAGACCCTAAGAGAATAAAATTGGCAAAGAAAATCATACGAATGTGTATTTATAAGCTATGCTGTTAATAGAAAAGCATACCGAATTTATGACCTAAATACACTTAATATAATTTGAATCAAATGATGCCAATTTCTATGAAACAAAATTTCCTTTTAATTTAAGGAATAGTGGGGGCACAACAAGTATGCCTATTAGAACAGAACTTAATAAAAGTTCTGAAGTTGAACCTAAAAGAAGAAGTAAAAGAGCGAGAACCGTAAAAGATTTGGTTCAGATTTTTGTGCTTTTACTATAGAGAAGGATCACTTAAACCTCCAAGAGGCCTTATCTTATTTAGACGCCAAATTTTGGCGAGAGGCTATAAATGATGAGATGAATTCTCTGGAATCCAATAGGACATTGCATTTGACAGATTTAACTTCTGGTTGTAAATCTATAGGCTGTAAATGAGTACTTAAAGGAAAATTAAAACTTGATGGCACTGTTAATAAATATAAGGCACGATCAGTAGCTAAAGGTTTTTAAACAAAAAGAAAATATAAACTTCTTCGACAATTTCTCACATGTAACTAGAATAACATCCATTCGGGTATTAATCTCACTTGCTTCCATTCATAATTTATGAATACACCAAATGGATGTTAAAACCGTCTTTTTAAACGGTGAATTAGACGAAGAAATTTATGTGGACCAGCCTAAAGGATTTGTAGTACATGGTCAAGAACATAAAGTATGCAAATTAGATAAATCATTATATGGTTTAAAACAAGAACTTTAACAATGGCATGGAAAATTTGAGAACTTTAATCATTTCACATGGTTTTAAAGTTAATGAAAGTGACAAATGCATTTATTACAAATCTGAGAATGACATTTGCACTATTATATGCCTTACGTAGATGACCTACTCATCTTTGGGTCAAACATTCATGCCATAAATTTAGTCAAATCTTTATTAAGTGCCAATTTTGATATGAAAGATCTAGGTAAGGCGAGTGTAATCCTTGGTATTAAGATTACTGGGTCAAAAAGAGGATTTTCTTTGGATCAATCTCATTAAATTGAGAATACTCTAAAGAAATACAATTATTTTGATTGTAAACCTGAAAGTACACCATATGGTCTCAGTCTAAAGTTATTTAAGAACACTGATGAAGGTGTAAGACAGTCTGATTTTGCAAGCATCATTGGCAGCCTATGGTATGCCACTGAATGTACTAGACCCGACATTGCCTATGTCGTGGGATTATTATGTAGGTTTACCAGTAGACCTAGTATAAAGCATTGTATATTGAAAGGGTCATGAGATAACTTAAACGAACCATGAACCTTGGATTACATTATGAAAAGTTTCAAGATGTACTTGAAAGATATTCCGATGCTGAATGGAATATTTTATCTGATGATTCTATTGCGACCAATGGCTATATATTTAGCACTACTGGAAGAACTGTTTCTTGGAAATCTAAGAAACAGAATATCTTGACTCAGTATACTATAGTGACTGAGATAATAGCACTAGTTACAACTAGTTAAGAAGCAGAGAATTAAAGACAACTGCTATTTGAGATCCCTATAAAGGAAAAAAGACACCAGTGGTGTAATCGATTGTGATAGTTCTGCGGCTATTACAAAAAGTATAGAACAGTTATAACAACGGTAGAAAACGACGTCGTAAGCACAATACTGTAAAAGAACGTCACATATATAGTGATGAAAGATTTGACGACTATTGAGAAAAAAAAGAACCGGTAATATAACGGTAAGAAATGACAGTCGTATGCACAGTATTGTTAGAGGACATCACATATGAAGTGATGATAATTTGGCAGATCCTTTGACGAAAGGACTGACCAGAAAGAAAGTCCTTAATAATTCTAAAAGAATGGGACTATTGCCCTGAGATTGTGGAATCACTCACAATGGTAACCCGACCTAAATGACTGGAGATCCCGAGAAATAGGTTCAATGGGTGAAAACAAGTTGTGTAGTGATAGAAGTAGAACATGCTATTTAATAAACTAAGAAGCATGTATTCCTGAAGTGATTAAAGGATGAGTTAATAGAAACTCTTAATGAGATCTATACTCTATTTGGAGTGGAGTACCTACCTTCAGGAGTACTCTTGATAGACTCACCTGTGTGAATGTGGAAATGTGGCCGTTTCCTATGGAGTTTTGGGCAGAACTTCTAGAGCGTTCACTAAACTGGAATAGACGTGCATGGCCATAAACGCACGGGCTTATTTGATTGCACTATAGAAAAGGTTGTGTGTGGTTTGATGTCAGGAATAGAGTTCAAGACTACGTGTCACTCTAGTAAAAACTGAATCTTGCTCACTATGCAAAGGTTCAAGTCGGATGACACCTTTGTTTATGCACAGTCTTATGTTTTTAGAAACTGCTCGATAATATTTTAAAAAATTCAAGTGGGGTATTGTTGGAAATTTATGTGAATTATTTAAAATATAGAAATAAGTGTATGATGGCTCCTATATGTGAATAGTCCCACATCATGGGATTATAAGAAAGATGCAAGTATTTATACTTGTTTCTAAGAAATCTTGTTGGGGCCTTGGGCTCCCAATGCATGCTTTGTTGTGAGGAGGGAGACCATGCATCATGACCACCACACACGTGCGCGCGACCGACCGACTCGACCCGGCTTCTTATAATCGAATGGCTTATTGGGTGCAGGATCCACATAAAGTCCAGTCGATGCTTCAATGACTGACACTTCCTCCTCCCATCTCTAGTAGGAGGCCTCATACCATCTTCTGAGCTCCTTTGAGTTCGAGTTCAATTTTGGGGATTTGGTTGTCAAATTAGATCGTGAAATTTGCTGATGGGTCTGAATATTAGATTGAAAGTAAATTTAGGGATTTGTTTTAAGGAGAGATGTAGCAAATTTTTCAGAAGATGGAGCCAAAATTTCGGAGATTCGAGCGAAAATTTAAAAGGTTAGAGCGAAAAAGTGTTAACAATAGAAAGAAACGGAGTGAAAATGTGCAAACATAGGAAGGAAACAGCACTAAGAAGTTTAGAATTCTGTGTAGTTCAAAATATTATGGAGCCAAAATGTGTTAACAACACCAGAAGTTAAGACTTAAAGGGTACGATTTTAATCATTACTGGTTTTATATAAATACAAACGATATGCACAATTGTTAGACATTTTAAACTATCTTTTTTTTATTGTATTTTTACTAATTTTGACTGAACAGTGACATCATTCATTTATAATTTTTATATTAGTTTAGATACTGAATTTAATATAAATATAAATTTATAATTCTATATCGGATTTTAACAATTTAGTATAGATTTGTAAGTCCTTAAACAAACTAAAAACAATAATAATTGATTATAATAAATTATAAATACAGACATTATAATTTATACATTATTATTATCAATTATTAATTAGTTAATTATGCTATATTAATAAATAAAAAACTAAAATATTAATTACATTAATCATCTATTATTAGTTTTAATTACTAGTTTTTGAATATTTATTATTTATTATTTAATAGTAATTATTATTTATTAAAATGTAACTTCATATTTATCAATCATTATTTATTATTTCATAGTTATAGTTGAATACTAAATATTAAATAATAATCATTATGTATATACTACTTATTATTAATAATAATTAGTTATAACATATTTATTATAAAATATATAAAATTATTGGTTAATTATTAATTATTAAATTATTACTTTGCATTTTTTAATTGTCACAGTATTAATTCATATTAATTAAATATTACTTAAAACTTCTTGTTTTATAGTTAAATATTAATTATTACATCATAATTTTGTATTTAATAGTAATTATGTAAATTGCAACTAGAGGGAAAAATCAGTAGTTAAAAAATTGTTTATCGTAGAAAATGCCAACTGCAAAAAAATACATTTATTGCAACTGACATGGAAGCACAGTTGCTAATAATATGTATTTTGCAACAGACATGAAAGCACACTTGCTAATACTATGTTTGTTAGTTCTTAATAATAACTAAATAATAATTATTGAATACTACTAATTAATTATGTATATATATTATTGATGACTAGTCATAAATTAGGAAATAGACTTTTAAATATGTATATTAATTAATTTTATATTCTATTTTAAGTGATATTAAGATTTATTAGTTATTATATATTTAGTATTAATTATTAAAAGTTACATCAATTATTAAATAATTATTTTGTATTTATTAATTATTAATGTATTAATAATTATTATTACTTACTACTTCATGATTTTGTATGTAATAGTAATTTTGTTTACCAAAAGTAGGAGAAAAACTAATTTTTAGAAAGTATGTTTTTGGTAACTGGCTTTACTAGTTGTAAAATAAATAAAGATATCGCAACTGGCGAAAACAGTTGCTAAAGATTCTTTTTTGCAACGAGTTTGGAAGCGCAATTGCAAATAATATGTTTGTTGCAACTGTTATGGAAGCATAGTTGCTAAAAGTATGTTTTTGCAACTGGTAGGAAAGTACAGTTGCTAAAAGTATGTTTTTCACAACAGAAAAAAGCATATTGTTAAATCTCATCTATTGCAACTGCTACGAAAATTCACTTGCTAAATATCATTTACTATAACTGTCGTATGATGCCAGTTGCAAATAACTAGTTGTAGTAGGGTATTTTTCTTGTAGTGGATTTAGGCTGTGACTTTTTAGTTGATGGGTTCGGGACTGATAACCCCGAATTCCATAGCTGGCACTGATTATTAAAATCTTGTAAAGAAGCCGATCACTGGGTAGAAATTAGGTAAAGCCTAATTATGATATTCTGATAGTTGGTGTAGAAATTCTTGGGATATGAATGAGAAGTCTGTCTTGTTCTGTGTTTTGTATTCTACTATATTTTATTGTCCATTACTATTCATCTGTCTAAATACTTCTTTATCTTATGCTCATGCTAAAAATTACTGGAACTCACTAGACTTATATCTTAACTAGTTTGTTTTCTCTCTCTTCCTTTCCCTATAAGTTTTTCAGGGTGGAGATCGCAGCATTGACTTCTGATCTTTTGATTCAGTTGGGACAAACCATTTCTTACTTCATGTATTGCTTCAGTACTTGCTTTGTGACTATTGTAATGACTTATGAGAGAGATGAATTTTTTGGTTTTATTCTTATACTCTAATGTTTTTCTTTCCCGAAGACAGTTTGCTTTATGATGATGATTCCATGGTATTTTAAATTGTAATGTTGTGACTGATTTAATAATAAATGTTTTAAAAGTTTTCCGCTATGTTTTGCATTCTGTTTTATGAATTTTAGTCTTTGTGTTGTTACTTTATACCTATTGCACTTCACAAAACTTAATGCATTCTTATATGGGTGACAATATCGGAAGCGGGGTGTCGCATTTGGTATCAGAGACTAAGGTTACAAGATCAGAGAAAAGTTTTCGAGAAAGAATTTTCAAAGTAAAGAATTTTCAATTAAAACCTATTTTTGAAAAATATATCCCTTCAAGTCCATTACAATATTCCTTTGATTTCTTTTTGAATCCTTGTCTCTTCTCTTTTCAACATATCTGACACTCCCACTTTCCCAGAAGGCATTCCCATTCCGACATGGTTCCATAGATATGTAGAGGCTACGACACCTACCGAAAAACAATGAAATGCTGCACCCCCAGATGCAGCCGTGGTAGTTCCACCTAATCCAGTAGTTAGCTTCTCTAAGCTTTATAAGGATTTCTGTGCAATGGGCGGCAAACCATTTCTTGGAATAGAGAGTTACATGGAGGCTCGCAATTGGCTTAAGGAGACGGATCGTGTGTTTGGATTGTTGGAGCTAGATGATAGGAGAAGGATTCAGTTGGCCACTTGGAAAATGAAAGGGGAAGCATCGTATTAGTGGGATGTAGCTCAGGCAGGGCAGATGGTGGAGACATGGGATTAGCTCAAGGATAGATTCGAGATAAAGTACTTATCACAAGCTAAGGAAGGTATGCAATTGGAAAATTTCTTAAGTCTGAAGTAAGGAAGTATGAGGGTGAAGGAGTATGTGTATAGCTTTAATGAATTGGCAAGGTTTGGCTTGGATCTAGTTAACATTGCACACAAGAAGGCTTTGAGATTTGCGAGAGGGCAGAACCAACCCCTCTAAGACCTAGCGATGACACATATCCCTATAGGAGCTACTTTTGAGAGGCTAGTGCATATGTCCCCGATGCATGAGGATGGAAAAGTGGGTAAGAAAGAGGATAAGGCTGAAGAGGCCAAGCCTAATTTTGAGAAAAAAACGGTGGTGGCCTAAGTAGGGTGCAACCTAGAAGGGAGAGAAACCCGAGAAGGCACGTACCAAGAAGGAGGCTAAGTGCCATGGCTGTGGAAAGATGTGACACTTTGGCAAAGACTGCGGGAGGACTATGAATGCTTGTTTCCATTGCGGACAGATTTGACATTACACCAGGCAATGGCCTCAGAAGCAGAGTCGGGGGCAGGATCAGCCGAAGCATAAGTTCAAGCACTTGAGGCGACTCAGACTGGTAGTGGCAGTCAGGACCGAGATAGGAAAGTCACCGTAGAAGGTTTGATTTCTCATTTTGACTCTCCTATTAGGACTTTGTTTGATTTTGGTGCTTCCCATTCTTTCATATCCACTTTTGTTGTTGATAGCCTAAACCTAGATACTTCTATAGTTTTTGATCCTGTAGTTGTCTGAGACCCCATAGGAGGCACGACTAACCTATCTATGTTGTGTATGAGTTTTAGGATTTCTGTTCTTGGTGTCGAGTTTGAGTGTGACGCGTATGTACTGGGTTTTTTGGGTTACAGGGTTGTTCTAGTGATAGATTGGCTAGTCAAGTACGGTGCCATCCTTGACTATGAGAGGAGAGTTGTTAGGATTTTGACATGACATTGTAAGACTATCGACATTTCTTCTGACCTATGAGCGTCAGTTATGCTCAGTTTCTTAGATTCCCTAGATGCTTCTGTTGACGATCCCAGTTTGATACTCAAAGTTAGAGACTTTCCGGATGTATTCAACGAGGTGAGAGGGTTACCTCCCAGGCGTGAGATAGATTTCCAAATATACTTGGTGGAGAATGCTAAGCTTTCTACTTTACCAGTGCGCCACATGGCTTCTAGAGAGAGGGAGCTCAATAAGCAAGTGGGTGAGTTGGTCAAAAATGGATTTATTAGGCGGAGCATTTCTGAGTAGGGAGTACCATTCGTATTTGCGACCAAGGCAGACGGCTCTCTCCGTCTATGTGTGGTTTAATGACCCGGGTTTTTGACGATCTTGGTTATCTGATATACAACACATATCGAACATCCAAGGATTGAAAATACCGGTCATTAATGAAAGAAATTAGAGGGTAAGGAAAGATAAGATAGAAACTTAGAATAGAACAAGAAGAAGAACACAACATCAGAGTAACACGAACCTCACAGCGGAACGAATAACATATAATAGATAACATATCTTTGAAATAAAAGATTGTACTTGAATATACATATCATTATCAAGTACAGCACTTACAACACAGCAGAAATAAACTATAGCTATATGATCCTGAAGCCTCCTGCTCCAGCTCTTCAAGTATCTGTAAATCCCGACTACTTAACTGCCCATACGAAATTGGGCACCCAAGAGTTTAGGGAATACAAAACAAAATAAACTCCGGGTCAGTCATGGGACTGGTATGAGTAAAACAGTTTAAGCAGGTAAATGGTATCTCATAAGACCATGCCATATAACGGAATGGGTTTTTCCCTTATGAGAATCCAAATTACCTTTATATCAAAAACCTTTTGATATTATAATAATGTCTATCAACCACAATCTAATAATCATCTAGCAGAAACGCTTTCATCTCACGTTCTACATATATAGTATACAATCAAAACCGCAAGCACATATTGGGTAATGGATTTCCAACTATGACAAGGTATGGAACCACCTTTCGCTAGTGTACCTCTAGAAAGGAATACACTGGGTTCAACAAGAACATCTTGCAACTCGGCCACACATGACCGACCACTCATTTCGCTTGAGTGTATTGAATGTATATCACCAACGGTTGGGATCAGCAACCGTTTCCCGAATGGGACAACATCAACAATAGATTTTTAGAAGTAAATGAAACTCTAGATCAGATGATTATACACCCTACTTCGGAGCGACCGACTTAGTCATGCTGCCTGCCCGGTTTCTGTCATTTACCGGTTGATGAGGCTTGAGCTTACGCTTCATCATCACACCAGATTCACTTCGAATGCCACATTGTCAGATCCATCGAAAATCACTAATTGACGTCTACAACAGTACATTACGTGTTAGCTAAAGAAGTTTCCTTCTCCGCTTCCACTCTTGGTATGGTTGAAGAAATCAATGTACGTGACCTTTCTGGAAATACTCTGTCAGACATTCATCCATACAAGTCATCCAGGAACAGGATGAACCGAAGGCACTATTTAGTATATCCATATTAGGCACTGTTATCTAAGATTTATACAATAGCCCTTGCACTTTACCCCGTCTTCAATTATCTTTGGCATATATAATTCGCAACGCTTATGCCAGTACAGAGTGGTTCTTTGGATAATAATCCAACCGTTCTCTCCATATTAACAACGTTAAAATGGTCAAAACTTCGATATTCTGTGATTTAACTATCGAAGAAAACACGTGTGCTAACAACGATGTTATTTTCAGATGGAAATTCTATCAATCCATCATCATTCAACATTTATCTCTTTATTTCATAAATTTACTTATCTCTTGTTTCCCTATATCCAACATTTCTTATTTTCTAAACTTAGAAAAATATATGTTATTACCCTTGGAAACCATTTCCATTTCTTGTTTTCTATATCAAAAAACATTTCTGGTTCTTATTTGGAAAACATTTCCAAAACTCCTTCATTGGGCTTAGACAGATGTTTAAACAAACCATTGCGATGCCAACTCAAACCATTACGTTTATTAACTAAATTCCTTTAACCAACCTTCACTATCGAACCTTAACCATTCCTTAGTTAAAATGGAGTCAATCAAGTTGGGGTAATACTACCTCTCAGACCTTAACTGAACAACGTTTCTAACCTTGAAATAGACAAAGTTCACCCTTTTAATTCTTTAACAACTTCCTTACGTAACTCTCTTTCGAATCATCTCTATTCGATAATTCTTTCCTTCGATAAGGTATATTCGATAACTCTATTCAATTTACTCTATTCGATTAACCCTGATCAATTAACTCTATTGGACTAATGCTATTGGATCAACTCCATTTTTTTTAACTCTAGTCGATAACTCCTTTAACTCTATTCGAATAAACCAAATTCGATTAACTCCTTTAATTCCATTCGAATAAATTATATTCGATTTATTCCTTTAACTCCATTTAACTCTATTCGAATAAACTAATATTCGATAAACTCAATTGATTCTATTCGAATAGACTATATTCGATTAACTCCTTTGATTAACTAAAAAAACGATGACTCCTTTCCTTTAACTCTATTTGAATAAACTAATATTCGATAAACTCCATTTGAATAACTCTAGTTTGATTAACTCCTTTCGATTACTCTAACTGATTAACTCTAACTGGTTAACTCTAACTAGTTAACTCTAATTGATTTAACTCTAACTGGTTTAACTCTAACTGGTTAACTCTATTTGATTAACTCTATCTGGTTAACTTTTATTCGAATAACAAATATTCGATTAACTCTATTCAGCTAACTCGACTCGACTAACCCCTTTTCGAATAACATATTCGATTTACTAACTTTCGAATACCTTATTCGATTGACTCCCTTCGAATACCATATTCGATTTAACTCTATTCGAATAACTAAATTCGGTTAACCCCTTTCGAATAAACTATTCATTTATAAAGATTTACTTTTAGTAACGGTTCTTCACTTTACAAATGATTTCCTTTTTAGTAACGTTTTCCTTTTTATAACGTTTTCCTTTTTATAACATCCTATTCGGTTATAAACAAATTTCCTTTTTATTACTCTATTTATTTTCTAAATATTTCCTTTTTAATTCTATTGTAAATGGTTTTACAAATATCTCCTTTTCGATGTCATTTGTAAAGGTTTTACAAATATTCCTCTTTCGATTTCATTTGTAAAGGTTTTACAAATATTCCCTATTCAATCTCACTTGTAAATGGTTTACAAACATTTCTCTTTCTGATCTATTTGCAAGTGGTTTGCAAATAATTCCTTTAGGGTTTTATTTCTAAGTATTTTCTATTTATAAATAATCCATTTATAAATAAATTTCTATTTATAAATATTCTCTTTTATAAAATCCTCTGATTTTATAAATATTCTCTTTCCAGTATTCACTTTGACAAATTCCCTTTTCTCCAAATCCCGGTATGTTATGGTGTTTAACATATCAAATTACGATGTCCAATATCCTCCATACACACACAATCAACAACAGGCTATAATTCACATTATATATCAAAATATATGAAAAACAATAAAATAATTGTTGAGGAATCCAGTCGGATTCCTCCAACCTGTTTCCCTGCATCCACAGATGTTACACAATAAAATCAACATCACTTTCAGTTCCATATGATATATTCTGTTAAACAGAATCAATATAGAAATTCAACTAACTGACTAGCAGTTCAGTCAAACAGTCAATACACAGTCAATCAACTAATATTTAACAGTTCTAAAAATACAACATGAAATTATAAATTGTTCAGAGCTAGTGAGATTTACTCACTTTGGCAGTTCATTGTTAAAGAACGATAAATTGTTGTTTGATCTGAATCAAACATTTTATTTTGCCATAAATTCATACGAGCCCCAATCCACTTCCAGTCAGTTTCATTATGAAGCTCTCGTCCGGACGGTCCCAATGCAACTTGTTTCGTGAGATTCTGGCATCGTATGATCGAGTTATACACATTTGAAGTTAGTACAATTTTAAATAATAAAAATAAAAAACAAGGATTTTAACCTAAACGGGCATAACTTAAATTCCGGCCCATTCACCTAAGTATCAGCCCAACCCGCTCAACAAAAGCTTCTTCCACTTCGTATTTCTCAAACCCGTGCTCCTCTATTCCCAAACCATTACCAAACATTTCAAGCTCCCTTCCCCTTTAAATTCTTCACCGAATCAACCAACTGAGACAACCGAGCCACTTCTCTCCTCAAGCTCCTTCACCTCGACACCCTGGTCTGCAACTCATTGGCCTCCTTGCTGTTTGCGTCGACAGTAGTTCATGCCAAAATCCTGTGCAGACATCGACAACTTTATACTTGAAATCACCCAACAAATTCAAACGAGGTGCTAAATCTCACCACAAACTCAAATCCACACTTTAATTTTCTTAAACCTCAACGAATTGGAAGAGATTGGAAGCCCTAGCTTCACTGCTCAAAAATGATGAACACGAAAGCTGCATCGCACCCCAAAAGATCAACACAGAAATGACGAGCACCCTTCCGTGATTACAAATATACTTAACACTTGATTTATCGGAATTAGTTTAATTTGATTTTGATTTTTCATTGATCCAACTTATACGGGTACTTGTAGGCCCCGATTTTTGGTAGGTATGAATTGTGGTTGAAAAAGGGTTTGGCGTGGCCTGCTTGTGATCAGAGAAATGGGGGGATATTTTTGAATTGATTTTATATTTTATTTTCATGATTTTATACTCGTACGTGCCTTCTAAAAATCCCAACGACCACATACGATCTCCTAAAATCGCCAAACTAGCTAGATTTCGATATTACGGTCCCAACGAAACTGCTTTCGTCGAATTCTGACTTTGTATGCTCAGACAACGTATTTTTAACCGTCGAAATACTGACTGTTTCTCACTCTAAAAATCCGTACGACCACACAGTGACTCTAAAAATCACGAAACTGGAAATCTAACAACTATTTGACATTGCGGATCCAACAAAATTGGTTTCGTCGAATTCTGAGGTCGTTTGAAAAACTGGCTATTTTTAAAGCTCTGAATGACCCATTTAAATATATAAATATATTTAAATATAATTAAATTAAATATAAATTAATTAATATTATCTTATATATTCACAGCAGAATATCATACAGCTCTAGAATATTCCTATATGAATTTCTAACTTGATATTTCAAATCTGGGTCAACCTGATATTCGATTTATATTGAAATTCCCTTTAAAAATATAAATAATTCCTTTATAAAGGAATTTCACAGCGACTTTTCTAAAATTTGATTTGGACGTACATCAAAATCCACACGACGAAATCCCGATTTTTCTCTTCCACTAGAAAGATATACTCCACCAGCTCCACACATTTCTTGTTTCATAGAAATCCGACTTAAAACGAATCTTTTACATTCAGTTGAAGTTCGAATCGCCAATTTACGAACTGCAGCGCCATTTCGAGCTCGATTTAATTATAATATAATTATACGTTCAAACTTCGTTCAAATAATATATTCGTTATTCTAATTCAATTCTAAACTGAATTAAATATCACAGATGATCCAGTTCACACCATATCGCCATTTCAGCCAATTTTGATTATTTTAGAATTAAATATATTATTTAATTATTATTCTAATTAAATATTCACCATTTATTTAATTAAACCACCATTTAATTCACTATATCAATATTTAAATAATTAAATAAATAAATTATAATACCTCTGCAAATGCGGGTCATTACATTCTTCCCTACTTAAAATAATTTCGTCCTCGAAATTGCTAAGGTAGAGAACGACCCTGTCGACTGGTTAGAACATAATTTTTCACTTCTTAACTTCAGTTTCAACTGAACCAATTTAATTTCAATTAAATATTAATTAATTCTTATCAACGAAAATTTCAAAAAATCCTGAAAATTTTCTAATGCTTTAACTCTTCGAAAAATTTCGCCATCACCTCCTTTGTATTGGCCAATCGGTCAAACTCCAAATCGCCTCTCTGGGCCATCTCCAACCAAAAGAAAATCAAACAGCCAAGCGGCTTGCCAATTCGTCTCATAAATCTTATATCCAGTAGAAATATAAACTTGTACCTTTTGTCGCCATATCATTATATCCTTTCCACCTGTTATCAATTCAGCAGATACAAGGGTCATCCCAATCTGCTTTTATCCACGACACAACCATTCGCTTATATCCGAGCCAAATATCATTTCAACTCGAGTTTCTTCTCGATTCCCAACTCTTAACTTGATTATCACATTACACTTCAAATTTGAATCTCACAATCCAATTTGTCTTGATATTATTCTAATTCGGTCTCAGTTACCACTTTACTGGCTTTACTTTAATTCAATTTTGCTTTCACAAATTTCTGTTAAATTTGTTTTTAATTCAAACAGTCTTTCCCTGGGAGTTTTTAAACAGTTTACTCTTTTCAAAAATCAAATTTTCCTTTTGAACATGTCACTGAGCCCTTAATTAATATTCCATTAGTTAAACCACTTATCTATTTCTTTATCATTATTTGTTAACCAAATATTTCCAATAACCATATTGGCCTTTTATGTTATTTGGAAAATATTTCCGAATATCGCCTTCCTTTATTTTCTAAACTTTAGAAAATATGCTATTTATAATTGGAAAATATTCCAATTACTTATCTCTTTTTCGATCTTGTTTATTTCTATACTTAGGAAATATTTATTATTCTATTTCCAAGTTTACACTTATTTGGGTTAAAACGGATGTTGTGTAAACATCGTTACGACAACTCAAATACTATATTCAACTAACTCTTATCCAACATTGATCTTCGAGCCTGAAATCTTACTATTTATTTGTTAATAATGAAATCAATCAAGTTGGGGTATAACTACCTCTTAGACCTTAACTGAGTAACATTTATAACGTCAAAACAGATATGGCTACTTACTCGAATAATCAATACCATACAACTACTTATTCACTTTTAAACACGTATACGCTTCCTCTTTCTATTCTTACTAGATTTTATTCTTAGTTTTCCTTTTTGGTTTTACTATTCTATTTCTAAGTTCGTTTCCTTATCGACTTATATATATATATATATATCGATATGTTGATTTCTAACTATCAAATTATCTTAAAAATATTCTAACTCCTTAAATTCCCGGAAAAATTTGCCATAACCTCCTTTGTACCAGGTGCATCGGGATATTTCAAATAGCCTCCCATGGCCCTCACCAATCCAAAAGAAAAAGAAAAAGCCAAGCGGTAAGCCGATACGACGCATAAAATCTTATATATGAATTAAATACATACCTTTCGTCGAGCATTCTATTTATATACCTTCATACCTTATCCATACCTATCTCATGTATATTTATACCTGCCCAATCTATTTTAACTATACCTGATCGTTTTAACTTAGTTCGTTAATTAATTTGTTAATTAACTCTTTAGTCTATTTCACTTTTATATTTGAACATGACATGTTCAAATATATTTTAACTTGCTTATTAACTAATTTGAATCCAAATTTCAAATTTAAGTTCTATATTCGATTTCGAATATCCATTTACAAATCCAATTCACCTTTCAAAGTTCAACTTCAAATTCAAAACTCGATTAACTAATTCCTCTTCGACTTAGTTAGTTCTATTCAATTTCTATTCAAATTTTATATCACTTCTATTATTCAAATCTATATATCAAATTCTATTATTCAAATTCTATATATCAAATTCTATTCAAATTCCATATTATAAATCCCATTTGAATTTCTATATTCAAATTCTATATTATAAATCCCATTTGAATTTCGACACAACTTGTTTTTCCCAAAACAAATTCAAAACAGTATCCCTGGTAGTAATTCGTCACTTACAACTCGAAAATGAATACTGATGATGCAGCTGTCATCATCGGAATCTATTTTCTAGCGATCAAAGTGAGTTCAATACTATAAAACCATTTCTAAACATTTCCACTTTGAAATTCATTTCAAAATATAATTCACACTGCTTGTAAAAAAATTTTAAAACCTCCCAAGATCTTAAATTTTCCTTATTTTTAATCCAAATCCATTTACAAACACTTATCCAATTTTCCAGAATTATAATTCAATTTCTGGATTAAATTTCAGATTTAACTCATCTGATTTCACGTATTTCACTTACATGAATTCTGATTGGTTATTTACATAACCATTTAATTTTATAATCTTACTCGATAAAAATACCAACCAATATATCCACTATATTATAATTTTGATATATATATATATATCTTCTCTATATCAAGATATACCTTGGGTAAACTTATTTTAATTTACCCTTTTTTCAAAACAAATTGTGCCGACCCATCGTATTTGAGTGTTTATAAACTCCTACCGATACATTGGATCAAACTGATTGACCGGAACCCACAAACAACTCAACCAATAAATGTCCACAATATAAAACAATTTTTTATATCAATAACAAATACGTTCACTCGTATAATTATACACTCAAACTCAATCTAGGGTATTACTAACCCCATCTCTACCGAGTCACGCCACAGAGCCAAGGTAATTCACTTAACTTAAGCTCTGATACCAATTGTAATGACCCGGGTTTTTGACGATCTTGGTTATCCGATATACAACACATATCGAACATCCAAGGATCGAAAATACCAGTCAATAATGAAAGAAATTAGAGGGTAACGAAAGATAAGATAGAAACTTAGAATAGAAGAAGAAGAAGAACACAACATCAGAGTAACATGAACCTCACAACGGAACAAATAACATATAATAGATAACATATCTTTGAAATAAAAGATTGTACTTGAATATACATATCATTATCAAGTACAACACTTACAACACAACGGAAATAAACTATAGTTATATGATCCTGAAGCCTCCTGCTCCAGCTCTTCAAGTATCTGTAAATCCCGACTACTTGACTGCCCGTACAAAATTGGGACCCCAAGAGTTTAGGGAAAACAAAACAAAATAAACTCCGGGTCAGTCATGGGACTGGTATGAGTAAAACAGTTTAAAACGGTTTAAGCAGGTAAATGGTATCTCATAAGACCACGTCGTATAATGGAACGGGTTTTCCCTTATGAGAATCCAAATTAACTTTATATCAAAAACCTTTCGATATTATAATAATGTCTATCAACCACAATATAATAATCATCTAGCAGAAACGCTTTCATCTCACGTTCTACATATATAGTATACAATCAAAACCACAAGCATGTATTGGGTAATGGATTTCCAATTATGACAAGGTATGGAACCACCTTTCGCTAGTGTACCTCTAGAAAGGAATACACTGGGTTCAACAAGAACATCTTGCAACCTGGCCACACATGACCGACCACTCATTTCGCTTGAGTGTATCGAATGTATATCACCAACGGTTGTGATCATCAACCGTTTCTCGAATGGGACAGCATCAACAATAGATTTTTTAGAAGTAAATGAAACTCTAGATCAGGTGATTATACATGTAACACCCCGTAAATCAGTTAATACTAATATTCACAAATGAAAGAATAATTAATTTCAAATATAAGAATATTGGGAAACGGGCTACGCCATTGTGGTCGTCTCGGAAAAATACGCGAAATAGAGTCCGAAATTTTGTGAATCGGAGTTCGTATGACCGAGATATGACCTCGAGAAGTTTCACGAAAAATTCAAATTTTAAAACAGATTTCAAAAACACGGAAATGGAGGCAGGCGGGAAAACTCCCGCCCAGATCCAGGGGGTCGACCTGGGGGTCGACTGGGGAGTCGACCTCCCCCTCAGGTCGACTGGGGAGTCGACCCTAGGGTCGACCTGGGAGTCGACCTCCCTGGTCGAGCCCAGGTGACCTGGGTGCATCTGGTTGGGTTTTCGGGCTGTGTTTTGTAGGCTGGACGAAATCTAATGGCTCTAATCTATTCTAGGGTAAATCTAATGGCCTAAATGCATCCTAACATCTATAAATAAGTGGGTTGACTCTAACCCTAAATCACTTGAAAAATTGGAGAGCTACCGACATGCCGTTGCCATGGAGTTCAGCGTAGTAGTCACAAACTAAAGAAGAAGGAGAAAGCCTAGCCTACAACTAAATCTACTCAACAAACAAATTAAATCAAAGACTCTTTCTATTTCTCTTCTTTAAAATAGTGAGTATGCTGATTCTCACAATGTTATTATAAAATAATTCGATTAAGTTATGAATGGATCACAAGAAAGTGATGTGAATTGCAATTGTAAATTCTATATTGTGGATCTCTTGTTATGTTATTATGTTATCATATATATGTTGTTATGTTGTAGTGATTATGTTGTAAATAATCCTATACTATGTCATATGTGATTAATCATGCTATGCTATGTTATAAATCATGTTATGCCATGTTGTAAATCATGCTATGCTATGTTGTGAATCATATCATGCTATGTTGCAAATTATGATATGCTATGTTGTAAATCTTATATATGTTGTAGATCTCATATTATCACATATGTTGAAATACTTATGTTATATGATAATGATGTCATGTTAAGTTGTGTTGAATCATACAAGTTGTAAAATCATGATGTTATTATTTATGCGAATTGGATCATGTTTAAAGTTTATGTTTTTTTTATAATAGATCTTGATTATGGGAATTTGCCTATTGAGTTAGGTGTACCCATATACATGAATCTACAAATTAATTGGATCTTGAATATGGGAATTTGTCTATTGAGTTAGGTGTACCCATATACATGAATCTATGATTAAATGAATTTTGATTTTTGGGAATTTGCCTATTGAGTTAGGTGTACCCATATAAAACCATATTGTTAATGATGTTGATTCACACATGTCCAATACAAGTTTATGAAATTTGATCAAAATCATATTATGTGAATTATGAATAAGTTGACACCCTTAGATCCATGACATGTATAACCTTATGCAAGTTGTAATTTTGGATGTATGCAAGTTTCACCCCTTGTTATGATTTATTTAGTCACATATATATGTTGTTGTTGTGGATATTTTCTTTTATGCAATGAGTTAGACTAATCGGGTCTAGCATACATTTTGCGAATAAACGTTCAAACGTGGGGTAGGGGTAATATTAGGAAATTAATAAATTGGGGGTGCAATTGATATGATTTTGCATGCCTTAAGTGGATGTCCATAATTGAGTCAATTATGGACATTGCTAAATTTGGAATTAATTAATAATTCAAATAGGGAATTATTAAAATTGGGGAAGGTGGATTATTAATAATAATCAATGCTTAGGACACGAGGTTGGACCCGTTTGTGACGTAAACCTGCCCGGACCCGCCCGACAAATCCAGTAGTCACAAATGTCGGCCCAATGTGAGAGGTCCTAGGCCCAAACTAATGCATAACAGTTGTAAAGACACGAGGTTAGACTCTTTTATGGTGTAAGACTGCCCGGACCCGCCGGCAAATCCAGCTGCCATAAATGCCAGTCTAATGTGAGAGGTCTTTATGAGGTTATGGCGTTAATGAATTAAGAAATACTTAACCAGATAATCATGTAAGGTGGGACATGGGGGTTAAGTAGGTGCCTTGGGTGGCATGAGGAATCTAGTGGTTGCCTTTAGAGGCATTTGAAATACGATTAGACTTAACCAAATACACATGTAAATGAACATGACTAAGTGGGTTAAGTGGATGGACTAATGGGACAAGCTTAGGTGTAATGCTTGTGGTAAATAATGGGGGCCCATTTCAACCAGTATCCCAAAACGTATCTTTGTGGGCTCGACCCAAGTCGAGGACGGGACACGCATACTGGGTTTGACTATAAGAGGCCAAAACAGGGAGCGGTGGCAACGCAAGTCCAACGGGTTTCATATGCGTGTGTGGACCCGGGCTGGTAGGTAAGACGTTGTTGCATCGTGTAGGTATAAGCCGTGCATCTCCGTTATATCAGGTTGCCACTTTAGGGGAATGATACACCCCACTGTGGGGCCAGCACGGGTATCTACGAGTAGGGAGCCGATCGAAAAATAGAAAGTGGGGTACACCTAGTGGAGATAGGGGCAGGCGGCACCTATGTAGTCAGCTAGGAGTACGTAAAGCCATTGAGAAAGTTTCTAAGTGAAGCTAAGTGGGATCAATCTTTAGGGTGACTGGTGTGGTGCAGTAAAGTGTTTATCCTTTAGTATTTAGGAGCGCCTATAACGTTTCCTTTGGCGATTGTCTATGTCCTTAATCCGCTCTTTCATAGACATTTCCTTGTTTTCCAGCTTATGCCTTAGCCCAATTATTTTGATAATAGTATTGTAGAATTATCATACTCGCCAGACTTTATGTCTGACCCCCTCTTTTCCATCTTTTTCTCCCTTCAGATCCTCAGGTTGGGCCAAGTTCCAGTGGAGTCTGATTGGATTGCTTATCTCTTGGAAAGCTTGGACTGCTGAAGTAAAGTCCAGCTTGTTATTTTTCTTTTTAATGGCTATTTATGTAATGGGATTATGTACTTGTTTTATCAAGATAGATATTGTACTTGACTTTGATTATGGTGTTATGATGTAATCAAACATGTTTTGACTTCTGCTGCAATTGAAATAAAGTTTTTAAATTTCCAAGTACTATTTTATATCTGTCTTGTTGTAATTTTACTGTTCTATATTCACCTAAAACCTCCATAGAAGTTAAGGCATTCCCTTTGTGAGTGACATTAATGGACGTGGGGTGTTACACGTGGTATCAAAGCATAAGGTTACCAGAACAGATAAAATTTTTAGAAAAATATTTTTCTAAAGTATTTTTGGAAGAAGTGCTTTCAAAAACATGTTATTTAGAGAGAGTTTTTATGAAAAACATAATCCCAAATAGCCATATCCTTATCTTTATCTTTCGAATTCTCCATTTTGAATCTTTCCTTTTTCGTTTCAGCATGGCTGAAGATCTTAATCTCCCAGAAGGTGTGACAGTTCCAGGGTGGTTAAGGAGATATTTGGAGGCTAGGGCCACCACTGCAGGCCCAGCAGATACTCCTCCACCCCCAGTTGCACCCATTCCTCCTCCTCGTGTTGACACTTTTGCAAAGACGTGCAAGGAGTTTAAGGCTATGGGAGGAAAAACTTTTCAAGGGACTGAGACGTTTGTGGAGGCCAGAGACTGGCTTAAGGAGACTGAGGAATTGTTGGATATCTTTGAAGTGGAAGATGGGAGGAAAGTCCGTTTAGCTGCTTGGTTAATGAAGGGAGAGGCCTCGTTTTGGTGGGAGGTCACTAACGGGGAACGTCCAGTTGATTCATGGGCGGATTTCAGACGAAGGTTTGAGGCAAAGTTTCTTTCAAGGGCAGAGGAGAATTTAAATATGGAAAAATTCCTGACATTAAAGCAAGGGAGCTTATCAGTGAAGGAATATGTCAATAAATTTAATCAGTTAGCAAGGTTTGGCTTGGAGTTGGTGAACACGCCAGAGAAGAAAGCTTTGAGGTTCGTTAGAGGCTTGAATGAACCGTTGCAAGGGTTGGCTATGACCCACATCCCTATGGGAGCCACCTTTGAAAGGCTAGTAGAAATGGCACTTATGCATGAGGATAAGGCAGTTGAAAAGAAAGGGGATCAGAAGAAACCCCAACAGCAAAATAAGAAGGGTGGTAAAAACAATAATGGCAAAGGGAAGAAGAGGTGCTTCAATTGTGGGACGCCTGGCCATCTCAGCAAAGATTGTAGAAAGAAAAAGAAGACTGGTTGTTTTCATTATGGAGATGCGGGACATTTGGTGAAGGACTACCCAAAGAAGGGGCAGAGGGCAGGGTCTACCTCGGGAGGACAGGTGCAGGCTCTTATGGCACCAGGGCAGGCAAGGGGGCAAGTTCAGGCTATTGCGGCCCCACCGCTGCAAGAAAGAGGTAGAACAATTTCTGTTGAAAGCTTAGTTTTTCTGTTTGATCATCCTGTCCGTACCTTATTCGATTCTGGCGCATCTCATTCGTTTATCTCTGCATCATTAGTTGAATTACTGCACTTGAACACCAGTTTAGTAGAGGATCCCTTGGTTGTTTCAAATCCAATTGGGGGTTCGGCTGATTTGACCATGATATGTTTGGATTTGAAAATCTCTATACTTAGCGTTGAATTTAGATGTGATGCTTATGTAATGGGCTTCACGGGCTATGGGCTAATTTTAGGAATGGATTGGTTATCTAGAAATGGGGCCATTCTTGATTGTGAAAGGAGAGTAGTTAGGCTTGTGACTCGCCTTGGTAACACTCTCGACATCTTTTGTAATCCCATAGATTTCGTTATGCTGAGTTATCTTGAATCGCTTGACGCGTCTGTAGAGAATCTGCGATCGGTAGAGGTGGTCCGGGAATATCCGGATGTGTTTGAGGAGGTGAACGGCTTACCTCCAAAGCGGGAGATAGACTTTCGAATTTATCTTGTGGATAATGCTAAACCCGTATCTTTGCCAGTGCGCCACATGGCTCCTCGTGAAAGGAGGGAACTCAATAAGCAAGTGAAGGAGTTGCTTGCGAAGGGGTTCATAAGACGTAGTATATCGGAGTGGGGTGCTCCAGTAGTATTTGCTACAAAGGCGGATGGGTCCCTTAGACTTTGTGTGGACTATAGAGAACTAAACAAGCTTACTAAAAAGAACCGACACCCACTGCTGATGATTGACGATCTCTTTGATCAGTTAGTTGGCGCCTCAGTGTTTTCGCAGTTGGACTTAGCCACTGGCTTTCATCAATTGAGAGTGGCTGAGGATAGTATAGATAAGACTGCTTTTAGGACTCCTGACGGATTTTATGAATGGCTAGTGATGCCCTTTGGTTTGACAAACGCCCCCGCATATTTTGTTGATTTGATGAGTAGGGTGTTTAGGGAGTACCTTAACAAATTCGTGGTAGTCTTTGTGGATGACATCTTAGTCTTTTCTAAGAATGAAGAAGAGCATGCCTTACATCTTAGGGAAGTGTTGGAAACCCTTCGAGCGCATAACCTTAAGGCAAAATTTTCTAAGTGTCACTTCTGGAGGAAAGAAGTACGGTTCTTAGGGCACGTGGTTTCCAAGGAAGGGATAGCAGTGGATCCCGCAAAGGTGGTGGCCATCCAAGATTGGAAGGTCCCTAAAAATGTAACCGAAGAAAGAAGTTTCTTAGGGTTGGCTGGCTATTATAGGAAGTTTATCAAAGACTTCGCAAAAATATCAGCTCCATTAACACGGTTAACGAAGAAGAACCTGGTTTTTACGTGGGACGAAGATTGTGATGATGCGTTCCAACGTTTGAAGAGAGCCTTAACTTCAGCCCCAGTCTTAGTGCTGCCAGACGGGAATAAGCCGTTTACCGTTTATACTGATGCTTGTGGGACAGGACTTGGCGCGGTCCTAATGCAAGAGGGAAGAGTAATAGCCTATGGTGGAAGGCAGTTGAGGGTTCATGAAAAGAATTACCCTACGCATGACCTTGAGTTAGCCGCAATTGTTTTCGCGCTTAAGTCTTGGCGTCACTATCTTCTTGGTGAGAAATTCGAACTGTTCACTGACCACAAATCATTAAAATACTTATTCTCTCAGAAGGATTTGAATTTAAGGCAGCAACGGTGGATGGAATTCTTAGCCTCCTACGATTTTGAAATAGCATATACCCCGGGCAAGGGTAACGTGGTAGCAGACGCCTTAAGTAGGAAAAGGTTGTCCTTGAGTCCGTTGTTTGTTGAACGACGAAGCTTAGAATTCATCTCCATGTTTGACTTTAGACCCTCCGTTGACCTAGTACCTGGTTTATTAGCATCCTTGGAGGTTAGACCTACACTTCTAGGACGAGTTGGTGAGGCACAGCAAGACGACCCACAGTTGGTTGAGATAGTAGAAAAGCTCAAAGGAGGGGAGTCGTCTAGCCATCTTCGTAGGTATACCCTAGACGATAAGGGTTGGTTACGAAGGGATAATAGACTTTGTGTACCACAAGACGAAGACTTAAGGAAGGCCATTCTTGATGATGCTCATCGCTCAAAGATGACCATTCATCCCGGCGGAGACAAGATGTACAAAGATATGAAGCGGGTTTTCTTTTGGGCCGGTATGAAAAAGGATGTGGCCGAGTACGTCGCTAGATGCTTGGTGTGCCAACGAGTAAAAGTGGAACAAAAGAAACCCGGTGGGTTGCTTCACCCATTGGAGGTTCCACTATGGAAATGGGAAAGCGTCTCAATGGATTTTGTGGATGGATTACCAAGATCAAGGAAGGGTAATACGGGGATTTGGGTTATAGTAGATAGACTTACTAAGAGCGCCCATTTTATTCCCGTGAAAAGTAAGAGGACTGCTCCGTGGTTGGCTTCTGTATACATTAAAGAGATAGTACGTTTGCACGGTATTCCTTCTAGTATAGTAAGCGACCGTGATCCCATCTTCACTAGCGAATTTTGGAAGAGTTTACAAGAGGCGGTAGGGACCCAGCTATGTTTGAGCACCGCATATCATCCTCAGACGGATGGCCAGACCGAGAGGGTGAATCGTATTCTAGAGGATCTTTTAAGGCTTTGTATCCTAGACTTTGGGGGTACATGGGAAGAGCACCTTCCGTTGGTAGAATTCGCATATAATAATAGCTTTCAGTCTAGTATTGGCATGGCACCTTTCGAAGCTCTTTATGGAAGGCCTTGCCGTTCGCCTACATGTTGGTGGGAATCTACCGATAAAATCCTACTTGGGCCCGATATGGTTAGGGAAACCTCGGAGAAGATTGATTTGATTCGAAGGAGGATGAAAGCAGCACAAGATAGGCAGAAATCGTATGCTGATAAGAGGAGGACAGATCTTGAGTTTGACATTGGAGACATGGTTTTTATCAAAGTATCTCCGTTACGGAATGTTGTTCGCTTTGGGTCCGTTGGGAAATTAGCACCAAGGTTTGTAGGGCCGTTTCCTATAAAAGACAGGATTGGGAAGATGGCGTATAGGGTGGAGTTGCCTGAGAAACTTAGTGGAGTACACGACGTATTCCATGTATCACATTTGAGGAAGTGTTTGCACAAGACCGCGGAGGTGGTAGAGCCGAGCTTGCTTAAAGAGGTGGAAATAGAGCGTGATGCAACAATTAGACGAGCTCCTACATGCATTCTTGGGTCGGAGATCAAAAAGTTGAGGAATCGAGAGGTCAGACTAGTTAAAGTGCAGTGGGGAGATGATGAGAGCAACGCTACTTGGGAGACAGAAGATAAGATGCGTTCGTTGTACCCTTTTCTTTTTGAGGGTATGTCTTTTAATTTCTCCATTATCGCTTAGCTTATCTTATCTTAACTTTAGTATGTCCTCTCATTAGTATCTTTGACCTTTAGTTAGGATAATCCTATGGTTGAAACATGTGTTTGAGACATGTTATGTATGATGGATGCAAAATGGATACAAGTGTTTGCTAGTGGTTGCTCGTGGATGCGTAAAAACACACACTTTAGGCACTAGATCGGCTCAGTCACTACATATTGCATATTACATAAATGAATGTATTTAGTATAATGGATGTATAATGGTTGTACCATCATATAGATGCTGCATTCGGTTGAATGGATGTGCACGCATATAGAAGTAGTATGTAAGCAATTAGGATCTTTTGCTAACATAATGGATGCATGGCACTATCATGAATTGCATCAAGGAGGTCAACTGAATCAGTGGACCGCCTGATTTTGCATTAGATACGGACATATACACACACTATGCATTTAAACATAAAAGCATTAGAAGTCTATAAGGACAGTGGATGCCAGTGTTTGATGATTGAGTAGATGGTTGATTGGATGTTAGGTTAAACATTCTTCTTGACTTGAAGATTTCGGGGTCGAAATCCTTTGAGGAGGGGAGAATGTAACACCCCGTAAATCAATTAATACTAATATTCACAAATGAAAGAATAATTAATTTCAAATATAAGAATATTGGGAAACGGGCTGCGCCATTGTGTTCGTCTCGGAAAAATACGCGAAATAGAGTCCGAAATTTTGTGAATCGGAGTTCGTATGACCGAGATATGGCCTCGAGAAGTTTCACGAAAAATTCAAATTTTAAAACAGGTTTCAAAAACACGGAAATGGAGGCAGGCGGGAAAACTCCCACCCAGACCCAGGGGGTCGACCTGGGGGTCGACTGGGGAGTCGACCTCCCCCCTAGGTCGACTGGGGAGTCGACCCTAAGGTCGACCTGGGAGTCGACCTCCCTGATCGAGCCCAGGTGACCTGGGTGCATCTGGTTGGGTTTTCGGGCTGTGTTTTGTAGGCTGGACGAAATCTAATGGCTCTAATCTATTCTAGGGTAAATCTAATGGCCTAAATGCATCCTGACATCTATAAATAAGTGGGTAGACTCTAACCCTAAATCACTTGAAAAATTGGAGAGCTACCGACATGCCATTGCCATGGAGTTCAGCGTAGCCGTCACAAACTAAAGAAGAAGGAGAAAGCCTAGCCTACAACTAAATCTACTCAACAAACAAATTAAATCAAAGACTCTTTCTATTTCTCTTCTTTAAAATAGTGAGTATGCTGATTCTCACAATGTTATTATAAAATAATTCGATTAAGTTATGAATGGATCACAAGAAAGTGATGTGAATTGTAATTGTAAATTCTATATTGTGGATCTCTTGTTATGTTATTATGTTATCATATATATGTTGTTATGTTGTAGTGATTATGTTGTAAATAATCCTATACTATGTCATATGTGATTAATCATGCTATGCTATGTTATAAATCATGTTATGCCATGTTGTAAATCATGCTATGCTATGTTGTGAATCATATCATGCTATGTTGCAAATTATGATATGCTATGTTGTAAATCTTATATATGTTGTAGATCTCATATTATCACATATGTTGAAATACTTATGTTATATGATAATGATGTCATGTTAAGTTGTGTTGAACCATACAAGTTGTAAAATCATGATGTTATTATTTATGCGAATTGGATCATGTTTAAAGTTTATGTTTTTTTTATAATAGATCTTGATTATGGGAATTTGCCTATTGAGTTAGGTGTACCCATATACATGAATCTACAAATTAATTGGATCTTGAATATGGGAATTTGCCTATTGAGTTAGGTGTACCCATATACATGAATCTATGATTAAATGAATTTTGATTTTTGGGAATTTGCCTATTGAGTTAGGTGTACCCATATAAAACCATATTGTTAATGATGTTGATTCACACATGTCCTATACAAGTTTATGAAATTTGATCAAAATCATATTATGTGAATTATGAATAAGTTGACACCCTTAGATCCATGACATGTATAACCTTATGCAAGTTGTAATTTTGGATGTATGCAAGTTTCACCCCTTGTTATGATTTATTTAGTCACATATATATGTTGTTGTTGTGAATATTTTCTTTTATGCAATGAGTTAGACTAATCGGGTCTAGCATACATTTTGCGAATAAACGTTCAAACGTGGGGTAGGGGTAATATTAGGAAATTAATAAATTGGGGTGCAATTGATATGATTTTGCATGCCTTAAGTGGATGTCCATAATTGAGTCAATTATGGACATTGCTAAATTTGGAATTAATTAATAATTCAAATAGGGAATTATTAAAATTGAGGAAGGTGGATTATTAATAATAATCAATGCTTAGGACACGAGGTTGGACCCGTTTGTGACGTAAACCTGCCCGGACCCGTCCGGCAAATCCAGTAGTCACAAATGTCGGCCCAATGTGAGAGGTCCTAGGCCCAAACTAAAGCATAACAGTTGTAAAGACACGAGGTTAGACTCTTTTATGGTGTAAGACCGCCCGGACCCTCCCGGCAAATCCAGCTGCCATAAATGCCAGTCTAATGTGAGAGATCTTTATGAGGTTATGGCCTTAATGAATTAAGAAATACTTAACCAGATAATCATGTAAGGTGGGACATGGGGGTTAAGTAGGTGCCTTGGGTGGCATGAGGAATCTAGTGGTTGCCTTTAGAGGCATTTGAAATACGATTAGACATAACCAAATACACATGTAAATGAACATGACTAAGTGGGTTAAGTGGATGGACTAATGGGACAAGCTTAGGTGGAATGCTTGTGGTGAATAATGGGGGCCCATTTCAACCAGTATCCCAAAACGTATCTTTGTGGGCTCGACCCAAGTCGAGGACGGGACACGCATACTGGGTTTGACTATACGAGGCCAAAACAGGGAGCGGTGGCAACGCAAGTCCAACGGGTTTCATATGCGTGTGTGGACCCGGGCTGGTAGGTAAGACGTTGTTGCATCGTGTAGGTATAAGCCGTGCATCTCCGTTATATTAGGTTGCCACTTTAGGGGAATGATACACCCCACTGTGGGGCCATCACGGGTTTCTACGAGTAGGGAGCCGATCGAAAAATAGAAAGTGGGGTAAACCTAGTGGAGATAGGGGCAGGCGGCACCTATGTAGTCAGCTAGGAGTACGTAAAGCCATTGAGAAAGTTTCTAAGTGGGATCAATCTTTAGGGTGACTGGTGTGGTGCAGTAAAGTGTTTATCCTTTAGTATTTAGGAGCGCCTATAACGTTTCCTTTGGCGATTGTCTATGTCCTTAATCCGCTCTTTCATAGACATTTCCTTGTTTTCCAGCTTATGCCTTAGCCCAGTTATTTTGATAATAGTATTGTAGAATTATCATACTCGCCAGACTTTATGTCTAACCCCCTCTTTTCCATCTTTTTCTCCCTTCAGGTCCTCAGGTTGGCCCAAGTTCCAGTGGAGTCTGATTGGATTGCTTATCTCTTGGAAAGCTTGGACTGCTGAAGTAAAGTCCAGCTTGTTATCTTTCTTTTTAATGGCTATTTATGTAATGGGATTATGTACTTGTTTTATCAAGATAGATATTGTACTTGACTTTGATTATGGTGTTATGATGTAATCAAACATGTTTTGACTTCTGCTGCAATTGAAATAAAGTTTTTAAATTTCCAAGTACTATTTTATATCTGTCTTGTTGTAATTTTACTGTTCTATATTCACCTAAAACCTCCATAGAAGTTAATGCATTCCCTTTGTGAGTGACATTAATGGACGTGGGGTGTTACAATACACCCTACTTCGGAGCGACCGACTTAGCCATGTTGCCTGCCCGATTTCTGTCATTTACCGGTTGATGAGGTTTGAGGTTACGCTTCATCATCACACCAGATTCACTTCGAATGCCACATTGTCAGATCCATCAAAAATCATTAATTGACGTCTACAACAGTACATTATGTGTTAGCTAAAGAAGTTTCCTTCTCTGCTTCCGGTCTTGGTACGGTTGAAGAAATCAATGTACGTGACCTTTCTGGAAATACACTGTCAGACATTCGTCCATACAAGTCATCCAGGAATAGGATGAACCGAAGGCACTATTCAGTATATCCATCTTAGGCACTGTTATCTAAGATTTATACAATAGCCCTTGCACTTTACTCCGTCTTCAATTATCTTTGGCATATTTAATTCGCAACGCTTATGCCAATACAGAGTGTCCTTTGGATAATAATCCAACTGGTCTCTCCATATTAACAACGTTAAAATGGTCAAAACTTCGATAGTCTGTGATTTAACTATCGAAGAAAACACGTGTGCAAACAACGATACTATTTCCAGATGGAAATTCTATCGATCCATCATCATTCAACATTTATCTCTTTATTTCATAAATTTACTTATCTCCTGTTTCCCTATATTCAACATTTCTTATTTTCTAAATTTAGAAAAATATATGTTATTACCCTTGGAAAACATTTCCATTTCTTGTTTTCTATATCAGAAAACATTTCTGGTTCTTATTTGGAAAACATTTCCAAAACTCCTTCATTGGGCTTAGACAGATGTTTAAACAAACCATCGCGATGCCAACTCAAACCGTTACGCTTATTAACTAAATTCCTTTAACCAACCTTCACTATCGAACCTTAACCATTCCTTAGTTAAAAATGGAGTCAATCAAGTTGGGGTAATACTACCTCTCAGACCTTAACTGAACAACGTTTCTAACCTTGAAATAGACAAAGTTCACCCTTTTAATTCTTTAACAACTTCCTTATGTAACTCTCTTTCGAATCATCTCTATTCGATAATTCTTTCCTTCGATAAGGTATATTCGATAACTCTATTCAATTTACTCTATTCGATTAACCGTTATCAATTAACTCTATTGGACAAATGTTATTGGATCAACTCTATTTGATTTAACTCTAGTCGATAACTCCTTTAACTCTATTCGAATAAACCAAATTCGATTAATTCCTTTAATTCCATTCGAATAAACTATATTCGATTTATTCCTTTAACTCCATTTAACTCTATTCGAATAAACTAATATTCGATAAACTCAATTGATTCTATTCGAATAAACTATATTAGATTAACTCCTTTGATTAACTAAAAAAACGATAACTCCTTTCCTTTAACTCTATTCGAATAAACTAATATTCGATAAACTCCATTTGAATAACTCTAGTTTGATTAACTCCTTTCGATTACTCTAACCGATTTACTCAAACTGGTTTAACTCTAACTGGTTAACTCTAACTAGTTAACTCTAATTGATTTAACTCTAACTGGTTTAACTCTAACTGGTTAACTCTAATTGATTAACTCTAACTGGTTAACTCTTATTCGAATAACAAATATTCGATTAACTCTATTCAGCTAACTCGACTCGACTAACCCCTTTTCGAATAACATATTCGATTTACTAACTTTCGAATACCTTATTCGACTGACACCCTTCGAATACCATATTCGATTTAACTCTATTCGAATAACTAAATTCGGTTAACCCCTTTTCGAATAAACTATTCATTTATAAAGATTTACTTTTAGTAACGGTTCTTCACTTTACAAATGATTTCCTTTTTAGTAACATTTTCCTTTTTATAACGTTTTCCTTTTTATAACATCCTATTCGGTTATAAACAAATTTCCTTTTTATAACTCTATTTATTTTCTAAATATTTCCTTTTTAATTCTATTTGCAAATGGTTTTACAAATATCTCCTTTTCGATGTCATTTGTAAAGGTTTTACAAATATTCCTCTTTCGATTTCATTTGTAAAGGTTTTACAAATATTCCCTATTCAATCTCATTTGTAAATGGTTTACAAACATTTCTCTTTCTGATCTATTTGCAAGTGGTTTGCAAATAATTCCTTTAGGGTTTTATTTCTAAGTATTTTCTATTTATAAATAATCCATTTATAAATAAATTTCTATTTATAAATATTCTCTTATAAAATCCTCTGATTTTATAAATATTCTCTTTCCAGTATTCACTTTGACAAATTCCCTTTTCTCCAAATCCTGGTATGTTATGGTGTTTAACATATCAAATTACGATGTCCAATATCGTCCATACACACACAATCAACAACAGGTTATAATTCACATCATATATCAAAATATATGAAAAACAATAAAATAACTGTTGAGGAATCCAGTCGGATTCCTCCAACCCGTTTCCCTGCATCTACAGATGTTACACAATAAAATCAACATCACTTTCAGTTCCATATGATATATTTTGTTGAACAGAATCAATATAGAAATTCAACTAACTAAAAAGCAGTTCAATCATATAGTCAACACACAGTCAATCAGCTAATATTTAACAGTTCTAAAAATACAACACGAAATTATAAACTGTTCAGAGCTAGTGAGATTTACTCACTTTGGCAGTTCATCGTTAAAGAACGATAAACTGTTGTTTGATCTGAATCAAACAGTTTATTTTTCCATAAATTCATATGAGCCCCAATCCACTTCCAGTCAGTTTCATTGTGAAGCTCTCGTCCATACGGTCCCAACGCAACTTGTTTCGTGAGATTCTGACAACGTATGATCAAGTTATACACATTTGATGTTAGTACATTTTTAAATAATAAAAATAAAAACAAGGATTTTAACCTAAATGGGCTTAACTTAAATTCCGGCCCATTCACCTAAGTATCAGCCCAACCCGCTCAACAAAAGCTTCTTCCACTTCGTATTTCTCAAACCCGTGCTCCTCTATTCCCAAACCATTACCGAACATTTCAGGCTCCCTTCCCCCTTAAATTCTTCACCGAATCAACCAACTGAGACAACCGAGCCACTTCTCTCCTCGAGCTCCTTCACCTCGACACCCTGGTCTGCAACTCGTCGGCCTCCTTGTTGTTTGCGTCGACAGCAGTTCACGCCAAAATCCTGTGCGGACATCAACAACTTTATCCTCGAAATCACCCAACAAATTCAAACGAGGTGCTAAATCTCACCACAAACTCAAATCCACACTTTAATTTGCTTAAACCTCAACGAATTGGAAGAGATTGGAAGCCCTAGCTTCACTGCTCAAAAATGACGAACACGAAAGCTGCATCGCACCCCAAAAGATCAACACAGAAATGACGAGCACCCTTCCGTGATTACAAATATACTTAACACTTGATTTATCGGAATTTGTTTAATTTAATTTTGATTTTTCTTTGATCCAACTCTTTGCTGTGTTGGTTTATACGGGTACTTATAGGCCCTGATTTTTGGTAGGTACGAATTGTGGTTGAAAAAGGGTTTGGCGTTGCCTGCTTGTGATCAGAGAAATGCGGGGATATTTTTGAATTGATTTTATATTTTATTTTCATGATTTTATACTCTTATCTGCCTTCTAAAAATCCTAGCGACCACATATGGTCTCCTAAAATCACCAAACTGGACATGTAGCTAGATTTCGATATTATGGTCCCAACGAAACTGGTTTTGTCGAATTCCGACTTCATATGCTCAAACAACGTATTTTTAACCGTCGAAATACTGACTGTTTCTCACTCTAAAAATCTGTACGACCACACAGTGACTCTAAAATCACGAAACTGGAAATCTAACAACTATTTGACATTGCGGATCCAACAAAATTGGTTTCGTCGAATTCTGAGGCTGTTTGAAAAACTGGCTCTTTTTAAAGCTCTGAATGACCCATTTGAATATATAAATATATTTAAATTAAATATAAATTAATTAATATTGTCGTATATATTCAGAGCAGAATATCATACAGCTCTAGAATATTCCTATATGAATTTCTAACTTGATATTTCAAATTTGGGTCAACCTGATATTCGATTTATATTGAAATTCCCTTTAAAAATATAAATAATTCCTTAATAAATTATAAAGGAATTTCACAACGACTTTTCTAAAATTTGATTTGGATGTACATCAAAATCCACACGACGAAATCCCGATTTTTCTCTTCCACTAGAAAGATATACTCCACCAGCTCCACACGTTTCTTGGTTCATAGAAATCCGGCTTAATACGAATCCTATACATTCAGTTGAAGTTCTAATCGCCAATTTACGAACTGCAGCGCCATTTCGAGCTCGATTTTAATTGTAATATAGTTATACATTCAAACTTCGTTCAAATAATATATTCGTTATTCTAATTCAATTCTAAACTGAATTAAATATCACAGATGATCCAGTTCACACCATATCGCCATTTCAGCCAATTCTGATTATTTCAGAATTAAATATATTATTTTATTATTATTTTAATTAAATATTCATCATTTATTTAATTAAACCACAATTTAATTCACTATATCACTATTTAAATAATTAAATAAATTAATTATAATACCTCTGCAAATGCGGGTCATTACATGTGGACTATTGGGTTTAATAAGCTCACAAAGAAGACTAAGAACCCACTCCCATGGCTAGATGACTTATTTGACCAGTTAGTGGGAGCTTCGATTTCGTCACAGTTGGATCAAGCTACAAGTTTTCATCAGCTTAGTGTAGCAGATGACAACATAGACAAGACTTCTTTTAGGACCCCCGATGTACTTTTCGAGTGGCTGGATATGCCTTTTTGGCTAACGAATCCACCAGCATATTTTGTGGATCAAATGAGCCAAGAATTTATGGAGTACCCTAAATAAATCTGAAGTGATTTTTGTTGATGATATCTTGCTTTTCTCGAGAAGCGAGTAAGTGTGAGCATTCAGTCGGTTCGATTGGTTTGAAGGTAAAAAACTCAAACCGGATTGGAACCGAAATTTTTTCAAGCTAAACTGAAATGAACCAAATTAATTTTGGTTAATTCGTTCGGTAACCGATTTAACTGAACTTGAAAGATGCATTACTATTTAAATGATGGGTTCACTCAAAGTAAAACATAAACTCATGTTTGGTGAAATTTTATATCGTAAATTGTATGTTTACGATAAGATTTGATTTATTTGCAACAAATGTTTTTGTATTAAATAACTAAATGAATTATTTAAAATACTATAATGCAATAAAAGTAAATAATAAATTAAAATTTGGTGAATTCAGTTAAACCGATAACAAAAAATTATATTTGACAAACCGATTTAGTTTTAAAACCAAACCGACCGAAATTAACCAGTTTGGTCAGTTAATTTGGTTTGAACTAAATATTGCTCATCCCTAGGAGCGAGGAAGAGCATGCTATGCACTTAGGAGAGGTTCTCCGTACTCTCCGAGCACATCAGCTGAAGGCTAAATTTTCTATATGTGATTTCTGGTGGAAGGAAGTAAGGTTCTTGGGGAATGTTGTCTCTAGAGATGGTGTAACTGTGGACCCCGCTAAAGTTGTCGTAGTTCAGGATTGGAAAGCCCTTAAGAATCCAATAAAGGTTAGGAGCTTCTTGGGATTGGCAGGTTACTACAGAAAGTTCATTTAGGATTTTGCATGGATCTCAACTCCACTTGCCCGTATGACGAAGAAGAACCTATTTGCTTAGTATGTAGATTGCAAGGATGCATTCTTGAGATTGAAGAAGGCTCTTACATCAACTCCAGTTTTGACTCTTCCTGACGGTACCAAGATGTTTACCGTTTACACGGATGCTTGCGGCACAGGTTTAGGAGCCGTATTGACGCAGGTGGTAGGGTTGTCTGCTATAGGAGTAGGCAGTTTAGGGTGCACGAGAAGAACTACTCTACCCACGATTTAGAGTTGGCAGTGATAGTGTTTGCGCTTAATTCTTAGAGACACTATTTACTAGGTGAGAGGTTCTAGCTTTATACGGATCATAAGTTGCTCAAGTACTTGTTCTCGCAGAAAGATCTCAATTTGCAACAACGACGTTGGATGGAGTTCCTTACATTCTATGACTTTGAGATAGCGTATACCTCGGAGAAAGGGAATGTGGTTGCAGACGCGTCGAGTAGGCAGAGAATGGACTTGATTCCATTATTTGTAGAGTGGCAGAGCTTGGAGTTTATCTTATCATTCAATTTTAGACCATCTATAGATTTTGCACCCAGATTGTTGGCATTGTTGGAGGTGCGACCTACTCTTTTAGAGCGCATAGGATCCAGTCAGCGCGAAGATCAGCAATTAGTGGACATTATGGATCGCCTCAGTGGAGGAGATACCTCTAATCACCTTGATAGGATTCTATAGATGAGAGAGGGTGGCTACATCAAGATGGGAGACTGTGTGTTCCTACACTTGGTGATTTGTTGAGATAAGTTTTAAAGGAGTCTTATCACTCTCGGATGATTATACATACGGGCGGTGACAAGATATACAGAGATATGATGACAATTTTTCATTAGATCAAAATGAAGAAGGTGACATGGTATGTAGTGTATAACTTGCCAGCAATTGAAGGTTGAACAGAAAAACCTGGCAGATTGCTTCAGGCTCTAGACATACCATAGTGGAAGTGGGAGAGCGTCTCTATGGATTTTATATATGGTTTGCCTAGATCAAGGATGAGGAAACACCATAATTGGGTTATAGTTGACAGATTGACTAAGAGAGCTCACTTTATTCCAATCGAGAGTAAGAGGACGAAAGCTTGGTTGGCATCAGTATATCATTGAGAGATCGTCCGATTTCATGGGGTACCCTCCAGTATTGTTATTGGTCATTGCCCCAACTTTACTAGTGAGTTTTGGAGGAGCCTCCAAGAGGCATTAGCGACATAGCTACGAATTAGTACCGACTATTACCCTTAGATGGATGGATAGACAAAAAGGGTCAATAGGGTTCTCAAGGATTTATTGAGGTTGTGTATCAGAGACTTCGGAGGGACTTGGTAGGAGAATCTTCCATTAGTAGAGTTCGCATAAAGTAACAACTATCAAATGAGTATTGGTATGGCTCCCTTTGAGGCACTTTATGGACAACCTTGCAGACCACCTACATATTGGTGTGAGTCTACGGACAGACTTCTATTTGGATCTGAGATGGTTAGAGAAACTTCAAAGAAGACAGACATGATTCAGAGGCGGATGAAAGTAGCTCAGGACAGGCAGAAGTCCTGTACAGATTGAAAGAGGAAAGTACTAGAGTTCAAGGTATTAGATAGGTATATATTAAGGAGTCACCTTTGAGGAGTGTTGTTAGATTCGCCTTGGTAGGGAAGTAGGTGTAACAACCCGTATTTCGATAACATGATTAAGACGAGAATCAAGGCAGAATTTAATTTTAAATTTTGAATCAAGTAAAACGGGCTATGCCATTGCGTTCGTCTCGGAAAAATACACGAAATAGAGTCTGAGTTTTCGAGAATCGGAGTCCGTATGACCAAGTTATGGTCCGATGAAGTTTTCAGAAAATTCAAGTTCAAAAACGAGTTCTAATTTTGAAAATTTGGCCTAGAAGGCTAGGCGGGAAAATTCCCGCCAGCCACCCCAAGTTGACAGGGCTGTCGACTTGGGAGTCGACATGGACCCAAGTCGACAGCCCTGTCGACTTGGGTGTCGACTTATGGTGGCCGGGCAGTTTTGCCTGGTGCACCTGTTTTCTGTTTTGGCTAGGTTTTTGGGCCTGGTTCGAAATCTGATCGTTCAGGTTGATCCTAGGGTTAATCTAAGGGTCCTAACTAATCCTAATCTCTATAAATAAGCCCCTAACCCTCTCCTAAAATCCTCATTATTCATTCATGCAACTAAACTATGCCAAAATTGCTCCTCTCATGGCCTCCACTCAAAACCCTAGCCTCCATCCTCTTGCCCAAAGTTTCTATCTTCATTTCTATGAGAGGTTTCATGATCATGTGAGTGTTAGAGAGTCTCTATGTTAGTATGAGAGCTTCTCAAGTTGATTTCAAGGCTAAAGCTTTGTTCTTTGTTCATCAAGATGGGATTTTTATTGATTTGGAGCTTTCATCTTTGGGTTTTTGGAGAATGGCATGCATAAGCTTTGTCTCAATCTTTAATTTAATCGTTTTGTGCCTTCATAGCAATGTAAGCCCTTTCCCTACTCTTAGATATTAACTATGAAGTTAAATGTTCATGTTGCAAGTTTGGGTTTGATCATTAAGTAGGATACATGCTATCATGTCATGCAAGTTTATGAAGTCATTATCTTGATCTTGTGGGCTAAAAGCTACAACCTTTATGTTGAAATGTTGCATTATGCAACATGAGAACCCTCATAACATTTATGTCAACTTGCATATGAAGTCATAACCCTTATATGATGATATATGCGAGTTACTAGTCATCATTCCATGTCTTTTGTCACCATGATTCGCTTATGTGCCAAGTTTAGGTTTATGCATGTTTTTGAGGCTTAAGAATGTAACATGCAAGTTAATGAACACATTTGTGCCTCATTTGCCACCATGATTAACTTGTGGCTTAATATCCATTTTTGTCATGCCTTTGCCAAGTCTCTTCTTTTAATCCATTACGTTGTTGCGAACGTATATGCGAGTTTAAAAGCGTTGGGTTATGTTATGGGTAATTTCTAATGACATGAAAATATAACTTAAAAACATGACTTGAAATATAACATGGAAGTTGACATGTAAGTATGCTTGAAAATATGAAATTGGGAATTTACCTATTAAGTTAGGTCTACCCATACTATGGAATTGGGAATTTACCTATTAAGTTAGGTCTACCCATATCCTTAAGAAAACTTGAATATGAACATGACACTAGACTAAACATGAAAGTGACCAACTCGAGGTTGGGTTGAGTTTGCAACATAAAGCTACCCGGAACCGACCGGCCTAACTAGTAGTTGCAAACAATAGGACCCAATGTGAGAAGTTGGTCATGTTGTGCTTGAACCCGAGGTTAGACCAAGTTGTGGTGTAAAGCTACCCGGAACCGACCGGCTTAACTAGTAACCACAACAAAGTCTAATGTGAGAGGTTGAGGTGCATTAAGTAATTAATGCCACATGATAAGGTTAAGTAAGTTTCCTTAATGACACTTAACCATATAATACAGTTAATGGATGGGGTTAAGTTAGCCTAGACTTAATTAATCCAACTTGGTAGTTTAAGGGGGTTAAGTTAAACACTTAACTAATCTAACACGATGATTTGATGTGGTTAAGTGACCTATACTTAACCAATCTAACTCGTTAATTTGATGTGGTTAAGTTAACCAATACTTAACCAATATAACGTGAAAACATGATAAGGCTAAGTCACGAATCGCTTGAATACACTTGACCGATTTGACTAAGTAAATTGATAGGGTCAAGTTAATATATACTTAACCAATCTAGAATGATAATTGGATGAGGTTAAGTCGTGAATTGCTTAATATACTTAACCAACTTGAACATGGTTTGTAGGGTTAAGTCTTGAACTTGGATACTTAGCCAATTTTGACATGATTTGTAGACGGATTAAGTCATGAACTTAAGTGACACTTAATCCATTATATAAACCCTAGTTCCGAAAATTAGGTGGATAACCGTAATTAACAAGAATAACGGGAATAAGCTAAGTGGTGAACCTTAGTTGGAGAATAGCTAAGTAATAATTCTTAGTCAAGGAATTTTGGACCAGTTCATAGATTGGATGAGTAACCCGATACGGTAGGTCATGTTTAAGCACACGAGTAGGAGCAAGTTATCTGATTTAGATAAAGGCTCCAGCGAACTGGGTAACGAAGCAGCGGCTTCGGGGAACGTGAGGATATTCTTGGTATCCCTCTGTGAGCTGCCAGGTGATCACACTAGGCTCATGAGAGGTTAAGGTCTGCGTTAGAAGAACCAAGAGTATGCCTTGGTTGCTATACGAGCGACCTAAAGACGGGGATGGATAGGGGATAGTCGACGATACACGGTCGTGCCCTAGATAGCATTTCGTCAGGCTACCTACCATCTTTGGTCAAGCGTGTACGTACGGAAAGGCAGAGAACACCCAAAAGACCATAATTGCTATCTAATTATGGTTGCGGTAAGGCTAGGATTGTGGGTTGGCCAGTAGTGTGTTCTCATACAGGATTTATCCTGTCTTGTCTTTCACTAGTTGAGGGAGTGGTCTCGTGGGACCATAGCCACGTATAGGAAAAACAGACCTTAGCATCTGCATCGGCAGATAAATCGAAAGCTCCCGACCGAGTCCTGTATTTCTTGATCTGCCCTGTGACAGGACTCGGATGGCACGATGTGATACATGTGCACACAGTCATGGAAAGACGATTCACGATGAATGCGTGGGAAAAAGGGCGCGGTTGAAGGTTAGCGTAATTTCTAGTGGCCCTGGGTGGTTGAACCCAAACCGAGATACGAAAACGTGCAATAGGTAAGCATAATCACTAGTGGTCCCAGGTGGCATAAGTCCTAGTTGCACAAACGATGATTCATGTTGGGAAAGCCTAGCTAGGTCTAGGGTAACAGTCCAAACGAGCTTAAGGATCATGGAATTACATTGGAGTAGTATAGAACCTCATGGAAAAGCCCGTACGGTCTACGGCAAGGAACTGAACATTTACATGGAAAGAAACATACGAGTTGAGTAACCTATAAATGCGATATATTAGGTTGACATGAACCATTACACGACTTTTGAGTAAGGGTCATTCATGGTTAACACATGATACGGTGGGGATACTAGTATGGTAGGTGCAGAGCTAAAATACAGGATAGATACCATGGGACGTTATACGTGATGGACATCTTGGGGAGATTATACTTGATAGGAACCTGACGATGGGATACCTTGTTTTATCTTGACATCGTAATTTATCACGACACCTTAGTTTATCTGAGTTCAGTAGTTCATCCTGTTATTTTGATTTAGCTTATCTATCTTGTCATCATGCTTATGTTCATCTCAGTTTCTCATGTCAGTTAACTTTACTAGTTTTTATGCTGATAGTAGATAGGGCTTACTCAGTCTTTTTGACTGACCCGTTTTGTTTCGCTTCTTGTCTTCCGTTTCCCCCCCAGGTTACAGGGAGGAAATACTGTTGTTTAGTTCGGACTTCTTCTGCTTGAAGGTCATCATGGATGGCTTGGACTTTTCTTGGCTATGGCTACTTTACTGTTTTTACTTGGGGAATAATTTATGAAAAAGTCTTTATGCTTCTTTACTATTGCAAGACAGGTGTTGATGTACTCTGATGTAAAAGGCTTTAGACCTTAATTATTAATGTTTATGAAAGTTCGATTTTACTTCCGCTATTTTATATGTTCTGTCTTGTGATATTTCTGTGCATGTTTACCAATAATGCCCCTCTAAAGCTAGAGCATTCCTTTGCGAGTGACCCTAGCGGAGGCGGGGTGTTACAGTAGGCATTGAGGTTTGTAGGACCATTCCATATAGTAGAGAGGATAGGTCAGATAGCCTACAGAGTTAGATTAGCGGAGAGACGGGCAGGAGCTCATGATTTTTACCATGTTTCACACTTAAGGAAGTGTCTACATGATTCTGCAAAAGTAGTAAAGTCGGGTACCCTTGAGGATATTGAGGTAGAGAAGGAGGCATCAGTCAGAAAAGTTCCTACTCGGATACTAGGATCGGAAGTCAAGAAGATACAGAATATGGAGATCAAGCTAGTTAAAATATAGTGGGGAGAAGATAATGAAGATGAGATTTGGGAACTTGAAGATAGGATTCATGCTTCTTTTCCGTTTCTCTTTAAGAGCACGTTCTTAATTCCTTTCTAAGCTTTTGAATTTGAATCTATTTTCCTATCAATTCAATCTCGATTCTTAGGTAGAAGCCTATGGATGATAGGAATGGTTTAAAACATGTTGATTGTTATGGTTTAATGGATTCACGTGGATGCAAGTGTTTGCTAGTGGATGCATATACACAAACTAGACACTAGATTAGGGATTGGCTAAACTAGGACACTTACATATTGCATATGGATGTGTGCACATTTTAATTTATTTTAAATATGGATGAAAAATGGTTGAATCATCAATTGGATGTTGCATTTTGGTAAATGGTTATTGCACACATATAGAATTTACATGTATCATTAGGATTCTTTAGTATACATATTGGATGCATGGCATAGACATGAATTGTATTAAGGAGGTCAACTGAATCAGTAGACCACCTGATTTCCGCATTAGATTAGGGACATATACACAACACCTTTGCATATGTTTACATAAAGCATTAGAAATTTCAAGGATAATGGATGCATGTGGGTGATGGTTGAGTAGATTAGTATAGATAATGGTTGCCAATAGTCATAACATTCTTCAAACCTTGAAGATTTCGGGGACAGAATCTTTAAAGAGGGGAGAATGTAACACCCCAAATTTTAATAAACAATAATTATAAGAAGTAGATTAATAAATCAAATACTAATTAAATGATATTCAGAATTAGGTAAAATGGATTTCACCATTGTGTTCGTTACGAAATTCTGATTCAGATAGACTTGTAGTTTGCGTTAATCGGATGAGAAATGAATAAGATAGGATAAATCAAAATTCAAAATTAAATTAGAATATTTAATTAACAATTAAAATAAAGCAATGGTAAATAAGCGACCCAGTCCATATATGGGTCAATCCCTATGTCGATCTATTGGTTGACACATGTGTCGACCCACATATAAGGTGGGTCAACACAATGTGTGTAACGACCCAAATTTTTTGGACATTAAATTCAGAACATGTAAATTGTATTAAATGTTGAAATGGAATAATATAATGGATTATAATAATGAATTTAATTATTAAACGAATGGTAAACGTATTAAATTTTATTTTAAATTTAAAACGAGCTCGAAATAGTCGCGGTAGTTTGTAATTTACGATTTAAACTTCAACTAAATATACAAAATCCAATATAAACCAGAATTCAATTAAACAAGAAACGTTCAGACCTATTTGATTATAATTTTCTAATAAAAGTGAAAAATCGAGATTTCGTCTTATAGATTGTAAGTCATGTCCAAATCAAATTTTCATAAAGTAGTTATGGAGTCGTGTATAAGCCATAATGGTTTATTTAATATAATTAAATATTGTTTCGAATTTGGACAAGATTTTTCACATGTAGTTATAATTTAATTTATAGATTTTTTCTGTAATTTTTGTTTATAAAAATAAACAACTTTTTATTTGAAATATTTTACACCTTGTATCAGCGTTTTGGGATATCACAATATAAGTTAACTTGTTTATATTATTATACTTTTGGGATCATGGCACATCGCTTGACATGGTAGTTTTTTTATTTTTGTCTATAGCAGTCCGTAATTGAATGAAATTCTATGTAGCGGGGTATGCAATCTTTAAACTACGAATATATTATTTAATCTTGAAGCTTCCTTTGAAAGCCAAACCATTCCTTAAAGCTGAAGCCACGTTGAAGCTCCTCTTAGAAGCCAACTTTTCTACTTATAAAACCGTTCCAACCCTGTTCCTTAATTTCCTAATTCATTATGTTTCCTCTGTTCTTTCCTCGAAACATTTCTCTTTGTAATTCACGAAAAAAAAATCCCATTTCAAAATCAAATTAAAAATCAAGCTCCTAATTCTTGTCATTCCCCGTTTCTCTTTTCGAATCCAGATCGAATTCTTCCATTATATATATAAAAAAGAAATCCACTTCAGAAAATCGTGTCTTTCTAAAATTCTGGAATCATATTTCTTTTAATTCCTGTGTCGCGATTTTAAATCCTTGCTTGTTATTGAGTGTGACTGAATTAATTTGATTTGGGATTTGCAAATTAGGGTTCGACGTTGATGCTTTTGGGAGAGGAGTTTGTTGGGGCTGAGTGTGATCAGGCCGTCGAGGGTGGCAGCGACTGTTGATTGCGATAGGTCGCGATTTCGTTTGGGGGTCGGAGATGGTATACCGATGGCGTACAAGTGGGGTTTGCGTTGTTGGGTGATAAGGTGATTTTGTTTAGGAAGACAATGTTCACGATGGTTGTATTTGGGTACTGGAGTTGGCATTTGAACTAAAATGAAGGGATGGTGTTTGCGGTAGGCTTTAAGGCGGAACAATATTTCTTTTATCGGGAAGAAGGATGAAGGGGAACACGCGGAAATGAAAAAAAACCAAGACAGTGAAAGCTGTTCGAATGAGGGTAACAGAGTTGTTGCGAATTGATATGGAGTTTTGGGGTTGGTCTTGATCCAGGATATTGAAAAGAGACTGAGGAAGAAGTGTTAAGGTAGATTACTGGAAGAGTAGACTTGTTTGGTGAAAAGGTGATGGAAAGCATATTACAGTGTTGTCCAGGGATCTAAAAGAGGGGAACAACGCATTGAACTAGAAGTTTTGGATTCAAATTGTATATTGGAAGTAAAGGCGGTAATGCTAAGGAAGTGTTATTTGGAATCAGAGTTCACGTTATAAGAGGAAGAAGGTTTACAACGAATAATTGTTAAATGTAATAATACTGCATCAATATCGAAGCCTGGAAATATTTACAGGACTTGTGCCAAGCAAGAGAGGAAAAAAATGTTGCATCAAAGGTGGTTAACGGGTCTTGCTGTGAATGTTAGTGGAGGTGCATCTATAGTTATGTTTCTTGGTGATCTGCCGTACTCATAAAAAGACATCCTTATGAAGTTGGAGACATCGAATAAAGATCATATCAAAAGAGCATGCTGCTTTGAAGCTGTGTACAAGCTTGACATGGATGGTGGAAATACTTTTGCTCTTTAGAGAATAGTAAAGGCAAACGAAGGTCATGATCATTTCTTTGACCGGGAGCTTGAGATTTTAGGATATATTAAACATTAGCTTGTTGAAAATCGTGGATTACATGTGATGCAAATAAAGGTTTGCAGCGAAATTAGTTATAATGTATAATTAGCTTTTAATTAGTAATTAGTTAATTAAACATTGTTTTAATTACATAAATTCTTTTAATTGCTATAACTCGTTCATTCATGGATAGAATTGAACGCGATCAGATCCTTTGATATCGTAACGATGAGGTCTATGTTATGGAACGGATGTAGCTGGGAATTGAACTACTGAAATTTCATAGAAAATCAAACGCTATTTGATTTTAAAGAAAACCAAAGCAGAATCGTCAACTGCAAAACAATGTGAGTAAACTCACTAACTCTAACTCGTTTATATTTTCATATAAATGAGTTTTAAATTTATATTTAGTAATTTTATATTGTGTTATGATTGTTTGGATGAATGGTTGATAAATCGGTTGAAATGATTGATTAGCTATCTATATTTAACCGTTGGTTGAATATTGATTCGGTTTTCCATGATATCATATATTGAAGTGAAATTGATGTTATATATGTTGATTAACGTCTGTGGATGCAGGGAAACGGGTTGGAGGGATCTAACTGGATTCCTCAACATTTATATTATTGTTTGTCGTTCACTGTGATACATGTTGTGATATATATATATACTGTGATTGTTTATGCTATGTTGAATTACACTGGCCCTGGAATTTTGGTATTTTAAATACTGAAAAATATTTTTAAATATACAAAATAAATTGAGATTTAAAAAGGAAATTTATTTCCAAAATAGAAGTTAATTTTGAATGAAGTTGGAAATAGCAACTTGTTTAAATGAATAAAACAAAGAAGTTGTTTTATAATCTACGTGTATAGATTTAGTATAACATTTCTCATTTGATAAATTGGAATATAACTTCAAGTCGGAATTTATATAGAAAGCCAGATCAGTTTAGAAACCAATATTGGTAATTGGATTTGAACTTAGCGATTTTAAAGGGAATTATAAACGAGATAAAAAATGTTTGAAATTAAAAATGACATTTCTATAAACAATTATAAATAAAAGTTATAAATGGAATTTGGATTTGATATGGTAAAATCAAACGGTTTTGATTATGTAAAAAGAAATATTATTCACGATTAAAGTGAATAATCGTTTAGAACTAATATTTTGGAAATGAAAGCATCTATAAAAGAAATTTGGGTTGGAAATGTGAATTCAAATAAAATTTGAATGATGAGGGAAACGAAAATCATTTTCGAAAGGAAATGATGGATTTTATTCCAGAGTTCAGAATATAAAACAAATTGAAATAAATCCAAGGGATTTATAATTATACTTCTATTAGGTCGAATTTTATGATAAAAGGTTTATTTCAGATAGGATATCTAAATTCTATTTAGTATAAACTATAATTTAAATGAAATATACTAAGAAGTGAATATTTCAATATTTATAGCTATAGAAATGCAATTCCATGTTTTAAAATAGTTTAACATTTATTTTAAATAAGAATTATTAAACGATTCCGGATTCCTATTAAGGAAAGATACTGATATTTGAAAATGAATAACGATTGAAAGCAAATGTTTTGCGAATGGAAATAATCATAAGGGAAATTGAGGTAACCTGAAATGATAAGATTTATTCCAAAGTTCGAATATTAATCGAATATAGAGTATTTGAATGGTAGTTATTTATTGGAATTCGATTTTATCGAATTAAAAAATTACTTTTTACTTTCCATTTTTAATCGAGATTTAATTATTTAATTATCTATTAATTAAATTATTAATTTAATTTTTTAATGAATAAAGGTTATATTTTAAAATTTAACATTTCGGAAATAGGGATTTTGACGTTATTATTATAATCAATGTTTTTTCTGTAAAAAGAAGTGGATTCTTAAACTAAATCCGAGAGTGCGTAAGCAATGTTTTGTTAGAATTTGAAGTTGTGAGCCTTGTCTATTTTGAAGTTGAGAATGTTATTCAGTCAAGATCTGAGAGGTAATTGTACCCCAACTTGATTGACTTCATGATTAACTAAGAAATAGTCAAGGTTCGGCAGGAAGATTGGTTAGAGATACAATTCGTTAATGAATAATTAACAAATTGAGTTATAGTAATGATGTTTTATATAACATCAGTTAAATCCGAATAAATGCAATTTGGAAACATTTTCCAAAAATCAGAAATGTTTTCTAGGTATAGAATCTGAAATGATTTGATTAATGAGGAATTTAGAAATCGAATATGGCAATGTTTTCCGATATTAATAAATTATATTTTCTGAATATAGAAATAAGGATTCGAAAATATATGGAAATGTTTTCCCAACTAGATAAGAGATATTTTCTGTAATATAGATAAATAAAGAGTTTATGATATTGGAAATGTTTTTCCAAGAATCGGAAGAGACTAATGAATTGTGAGAAATATCTAGAAAGATATGGGAAGTTGGGAAATAAATAATTTAATAAGGAATTGATTTAAAGGTGCTTAGTATTGTTTGATGGTTTTTCTGTAGGATTTCCATTTGGAAATAGGATTGTTGGTTAAATGGATGTTCCTTTGATAGTTAAATCACTCGCTATCAAAGTTTTGATTTATTTTATACCCCCATTGTCGATATGGAGAGAACGGGATCAAATTTATTATCTGAAAACCATTCTGTATATACATAAGCGTTACGAATCAACTTATGCCGAAGATAATTGAAGACGAAGTAAAGTGCAAGGATTGTTTTGTAATCCTAAGTAGAAATTGCCCAAGATGGATTGATGGAATAGTGCCTTCGGTTTGTCTAGTCCCAGGACAATGTATATGGATGAATGTATGATGATGTGACCTTCAAAATAAATGATGGTCGTATGTTCTGAAAGTTAATCGTGACCTCAAGCCTCATTACCCGGGAAATGACACAAATCGAACAGGCAGCATGGCCAACTGGGTCATTCCCATTAGGGGTATAATCACCTGATCTAGAGAAAATCCATTTTGCTTCTTATTCTATTCACTGCTGTTTGCTTTCGGTAACAATTGCCAATCACAATCATTGGTGATAATATGCTCAGTACACTCAAGTAAAATGAGTGGCCAGTCATGTGTGGCCAGGTTGCAAGATGTTCTTGTTGAACCCCAGTGTATCCCCTCTAGAGTACACTGATAGGAAGGTGGTTCCATACCTTGTCATTGTCAGTGTTCAATCTTCAATAAGCGCCCTGCGGTTTTTTGATTATATATTATATATGGAGCGTGAGATTCAAGCGTTCCGCTAGATTGCTATTTATTTGATGTAGACACTATTATAATATCACTGGATTTGATATTAAAAATATTACAGTTATCGTAAGGCAAAAACCACCCGTGTTTATGTGTGGACTAGTATTACGATTATCATTTCCTTTGAAAGAATTTTTGAAAGTTAAATCAAATGGTTGGATTTTACTCACACCAGCCCCATGACTAACCCAGAGTTTATTTTGTTTTTTATCCTAAACTATTGGGTGCCCAGATTTGTACGGGCAGTCAAGTAGTCGGGATTTTTCAGATTCACATGGAGGAGCTTGAAGCAGGAGACTTCATCAATTAGCTATAAACTAAAATATTTTCCGCTGTGTACGATGTTTGTATCTAGAAACAGGTAATTATAACTATTCCAGAAATAGCCGTTGTGCTCTGATGATGGTATGTATATACAGTTAAGGATCGGTATTTCAAAAGTTATGTTATTTAATATATTTTATTCGTTCTACTGTGAGATTTATGTTCTTCGTTTTCTTCTATTCTAATTTCTCTTTCTTTCTATTTCTCATCCTCCAACTTCTTTCTATTAATGATTTGTATTTCTGTACAATTTGGGGTGGACGTGTGGTGTAATTAGTCAACTTAAAGGGTATGGAAATTCGGGCTATTACAGTGTGAGCCTGGCACGAGCCTGTGCCTAGACAATGTCGCCTTCTTCTAGATTATTCTTTTTTGGTGTGTTGCTGCGGTATTCTTCTAAGGCTGAGAATAAAAATCTAATATCCTAAGGCCTAAATTATCCTACCACACCTATAAATTGACTGTTGCTCTTCACTATTTCCCCACACCTATTCTTCTTCATCTTCTTATCCTGCACTCCATCACGCTCTAAAATGAAATAAAATTGAGGAATAAGTAAGAGTGCCATTAAATTGTAGATCTGAAAGGATATGCTTCTTCTACATCTCTTTTAAAGGCCTTTTACTGGATCAACAACATTTCTCTGTGAGTTCTATGTTATTTTCAGATCAGTAATCTAAATAAAAAGGATTAAGACAGTAAAATAAATTGGATCTGAAAGTCTGACAATTACGGTGTTTATAAGTTTGTCTTTTACAAGTTATTGTTCATTTTATTTACTGTATATTACTTATTCCTTTTCAGTTGTTATTTATTTATAAGTAAATTTCTTCTTCTTTATCCCCTTTTCTATTGTTATTTTATTTACAGTCTTGAAATGCCTATTTATTTATTTTGGTCATTTATGAGTTTAGGCCTTACGAGAAGCCTAGACCAATTTCTCCTTAATTGTAAATTAGGATAGAATCTAATGGAAGAATATGCAAACTTATGAATTGGAATAAGTTATACTTAATTATACATTAAGTAACATGTTATTAGAAAACATGTGGATTGGAATAAAATACACTTAATTGTACATTAAGTAACTTGTAATCGTAAAACATCTCAACAGTGATGTATTAGACTTATTTAGACAATAACTAACTTGGGGAAGGGTTGTATAAAAAGATTACATTTAATTAGAAATGTTAGATACAACCTAGGATTTTAACATGAGGTAATATTGGGCTTATTAATGAATTTAAACATGTTAGTTAAATCCTATGATTAATAAGCTAAGGGGTCCATTTTGGTAACATATATGGGGCTAGTAGAAATCCCAGTTATAACATGGGAACCAAGTCTAGGGGTGACTTGTGTCAAATACTTACTTATGTGGAACCCGAATCAATCAATGTCCCTATTATTATCGTCGGAGTCTCGCACTAGGTAGAGGCTAGGGCACACTTTACTAATCTGGATAGTAAGAGGTTCAAAATGAGGTGAGTACAAAGGCATTCCGGTGGAATCATGAGCGTGCATTGTTCCGAACAGGAAAGATAAGACGCTGTAACATCTATGATTAAGGTTATGTCATTTTAGTTGATGGGTTCAAGACTTATAACCCCGAATTCCATAGTTGGCACAGGTTATTCACATCTTGTAAAGAAGTCAATCGCGGGGTAGAATATAGGTAAATTGTGATACCCCACGTCCGTTAATGTCACACAAGTGAATGCATTAAGTTCCATGAAGCATTATAGGTAAACAGACATAGAATAATAACAAGATAACAGCGGAAATTTAAATTTTTATTTCAAACATAAATCATAACATCGTGGTCCAAAATACCATAAGTCGCAAAAACCATTACAATAATATAATTTCTATCTTGTACTATCAGAATACATAATAAAAAAAGCATAACATAATTCCCCAAGAAAAAAGCTAAGCAATAGTAGAGATAAGATTTTGAGCCATACTTCGAAACCAGCTCCTAGCAAGATGATAACAGAGTCCTGACTAAGCCTGAGTATTCCCGCCCTGAGAACCTGGGGGGAAGGGGACGGAAGAAGGAAGAGGAAACAAAAAGGGTCAGACATAAAGTCTGGCGAGTCTAGTGACTTTTAGCAAGTAAATATAATTAGCATGAAAAACATATAAAGTGGATAAGAGAGGTTACTACATGAAAAGCAGGTGTGATAAGGTAGACAGGATAAGGTGTATACGCTTCTCTAATGATTACTTTGCATTATTACTAGTATAACCAGAATGAGATGATCCCTTCCACTATAAGGTGGTAGACTTAGGCATACGTCCAAATGTATCCTAACTACTACCCTAATCGATCGGCTCATTAATCCACGTAGATACTCTGTGTCGGCCCCACCGTAGGATGTATCGCGTCCTAAAGTGGCAACCCCTCGCTAATATGCGCAGCCCCATATCTACAGGTGTCACAGTCATCTTATCCCCCTCTGCCCGGCTCATGCACGCACATGGTGTAACACCACGTATTTTCTGTGAACATATAGGTAACAAATCAGAGGATAATTAATTTTTAAAAGAAGAATCAAGGGAAACGGGTTGCGCCATTGCGTTCGTCTCGGAATTCTGCATGAAAACGAGTCCGAGTTTGCGAGAATCGGAGTCCGTATGAAGGAGATATGACCCTCCGAAGTTTCAGGAAATTTCAGAATTGAAAACAGCTCGAAATTCGAATTCAAAATTCGAATTCAAACCCAGAAGCGGGCTGGGTGGGAAATTTCCCGCCCAGGGCCCAAGTCGACTGGGGAGTCAACTGGGCAGTCGACCCCCCAGGACCCAGGTCGACTGGGCATTCGACCCCCCAGACCAGGTCGACAGGGCAGTCGACCTGGGGGTCGAGCACTGGTCGAACCTGGTGCGCGTGTGTGCGATTTTGAAGGCTGTGACATGTTTTGATGGACCTGATGAGTTCTAGGGTTAATCTAAGGGTCTAAATGAGTTCCTACACCTATAAATACATCCTAAGACCTAGCCTTCTCTACACACAATTCTATTCTGCTTCTTCTCTGCCTCTGTTCTAAATAAAATAAAAATGGCGTCGCTACTCTGCGGGAAACAAACTAGAAGCTAACCAACATCAACCTAAGCAACTCAATTCAAATTAGAGATTAAAGCTTCTGCAACGATTCTACAACAATTAAAGTTCTTTCTTTAATCCAACCAAGGCAAGTACAGTTATTTTCCGATATAAACATTAATTTTGATTGTGACATGAATTGTAAATCTGAATCTGAGGTTATAACTGTTCTGTTCTGATTAGATTTTTCTTATTTTGTATCTCCTTCCTCTTTCTGTTTTATAGCCAGGCTACCATGAGCCTGAGCCAATCTCATAAGAGATTAACATACGCTAAAATGTTTGGGATAGTAAAATGAATGATGCATAAATTGGGCATGACCAATAGGTGACTAATTTGAGGAAAGAACATGGACTGTAGCTAGAACATAAATCTGAGACATATGACTGGACATGTTATATCTATAACATAAAGGGGTATTGAACATATGATTTGAGATAAATAGAATATAGCTTAGGTATAAAGATTTACATGAAAGTAGGGTATCGATTAATGTAAATAAACACCTAAGTAAGGGATCTTTGGGATATATGACATGCATAGTAATCGATGGCTATATTTGGTATAATTTATATAGGGATCTTCTGTACTATGCAAGTTTAATAAAAATTGAAACATATGATATATAGTAAATTATGACCATAATCTGTGCTATGTAAAAATAATGCGAACATGGGGTATATGATCAATCATGACCATTATTTATGCATGTGAACTTAGGCCAAATTTATAATTAGGCAAGAGATGTTTGTGAAACTTTAAGGAATGATTAAATCTGTTATATTTGCCTAATTTGCTAGTTTTGCTATATTTGTCTAATCTGCTAGTTCTGTTATATTGTCTAATATGCTAGTTCTGTTATCTGCTAGTTCTGCTCTACTGCCTAGTCTGCTAGATTTGTTCATCTGCCAAATCTGTCATCTGCTAAGTCTGTTGAAAATGCCAAATCTGCTAAACTAAATCTGTTGAGATGCCTAATCTGTTATCAGCTAGTTTGCTTAATCTGCTAAATCCGTTAAGTCGCCTAATCTGAAAAATCTGTTATCTGCTGAGTTGATATAATTAGTCCACTATTGACATAATCTGAATTGGCTATAGTTATGAATAATTGACATGTATATTAGGCGTGGGTATAAATGGTAAATCATTAATTAATTGGCCGCAAAGATAAACATGGCTAACTCGAGGTTAGAATGAGTTTGCGGCGTAATTCTGCCCGAAACCGCCCGGCATATTCCATTGGCCGCAAACAATAGGTTCTAATGTGAGAAGTTAGTCATAACGTGCTTGAAACCCGAGGTTAGACTCAGTTTGCGACAGAAACCTGCCCGGAACCAACCGGCCTAACCAGTAGCCACAAACTGTCAGTCTAATGTGAGAGGTCTGGGCATTAATATTTAATTAATGAAAATCTGAGATAAATATGATTTCTAAAGCATGTTGGGTAGGTAAGGTTAAACCAATTGGACCAATGAATCTGATAAACCCGTTTCGTGAATCTGTAGGCCCAATACAAAGTTAGATAATCTGTAACCGGTTAATCTGTAACCAGTAAGTCTGTTAATCTGTGAATTAGTTGATCTAAACTCTGTATGTCTGAAACTTGTAAACAAGTTAATCTGAAATCTGTTAGTTTGGGGACACAAGGTTAGGAGGGGAATTACTTGTGTCATCTGTTGTTTGGGACCCATATTAGTCAGTAACCCTTTCTGGTATCAAAACTTTGACCCAACAGTAGGTAGGGTCCGGGCACGCTCACTGAACTAATTATAAGCGGTTCATTCTGATAATGGCGAGGGGTGTTGATGGTGCGTTCCAACCGGGTCATGTGCGTGCATGAATCCCGGTCTACCTCTGAGGATGTAAGACGCCGTGACATCTGTAAATAGGTCTGTGCCAATTGGTTGTCACTTTAGGGAGTGATACACCCTACTGTGGGGCCAACACAGGGTATTTATGTTTAGGGAGCCGATCTCTTGGGGTAGGGTTTTAGGGTACACTTAGTTCTGTCTGTTTCTGTTGGTACCGTCTGTTTCTGTTGGATGGCAACACCTGTCTGTTTCTGCGTGGTACCGTCTGTTCGGGTGGTAAAGGCCCAATTACTAGTGTACACCTAATTCTACATTCTGTTTCCGTAGGGATTAATCTGTTTCTGCTTCTGTCTGTTTCTGTTCGGGTGGTAAAGGCCCATTACTAGCACTCTCTTCCGTAGAAAGTATTCTGTACCCATTTCTGTTTCAGTTTAGACATTAGGGTGACACCTAATTCTGTTACACTAGTATTAGTGCAGAGGAGTGTAAAACAATAGCTTATATCATTCTGTTCTTCTGTTATATCTGCTACACCTGTTACAGTTATCTCTCATCCAGTTTTATGTTCATGTCATGTTATTATCATCTGTTCATAACTGAAAATCACTGGACTTGCCAGACTTTTTGTCTGACCCTTGTTGTTTCGCCTCCTTTCTTCCGTTTCCCTCCCAGGTTTTGTAGAAGGGAATACTCTAGCTTGATCCAGATTTCTTCCGCTTGCAGTGCTTAAAGTATGGCTTGTCTTCTTCTGTGGGGATTATGATTTTAAACTATGCATTCTGAAGGCTTTTGTACAAGACTGGTATTTTGTACTTGAATTCTGATATTGTGATTTGAAAGGATGTAACCAAGCTTCTGTTGAAATAAAGTTATAAATTTTTCAAGTACTGTTTTATCTGTCTTGTAAGTTTCTGTTCTGTTTACTAAAATGCTCCACCAAAGTTAAGGCATTCCCTTTGTGAGTGACCTTAACGGAGATGGGGTGTTACACTTGGTATCAGAGCTAAAGGTTACCAGATTAGATAAAAGTTTTTGAAAACTATTTTCAAAAAGGTTTTGAAAAGAAGTATTTTCAAAAATAAAGCTTATTTTGAAAAACATGATCCCCAAGAGCCATATATCTTTCTTTCAGTCCTTTTTGTATTGAACCTTTCCTTTTTCGTTTCAGCATGTCTGAAGCGTCCGAGATACCAGAGGGTGTTCACGTACCCGGTTGGTTTCGTCAATATCTTGAGGCTAGGACCGCCGCCGCAGGTCCAGTAAATGATCCCCCTCCTCCACCCCCTCCTCGTGCAATTACTTTTTCAAAGATCTGTAGAGATTTTAGGGCCATGGGTGGTAAGGATTTCAAAGGAACTGAATCATTCGTAGAAGCGAGGAACTGGCTCAAAGAAACTGAGGATCTATTCGTTATCTTCGAGGTGGACGATAGGCAGAAGGTACAGTTGGCAGTATGGCTGCTCAAAGACGAAGCTTCCTATTGGTGGGAAGTCACTAACGCCGAGAGGCCAGTTGAAACATGGATGGATTTCAGAACAAGGTTTGATACAAAATTCCTCTCGCAAGCTGAGCGAAGTCTACAACTGGAAAAGTTCTTATCTCTTAAGCAAGGAAGTATGACGGTCAAGGAATACGTCAACCAGTTCAACCAACTGGCTAGGTTTGGATTGGATTTAGTCAACACTCAGCATAAAAAGGCTCTCCGCTTTGTTAAAGGATTGAACGAGCCACTGCACAGCCTAGCCATGACTCATGTACCCATGGGAGCGACTTACGAGAGATTGGTGGACATGGCACTACTGCACGAGAAAGACAAATGCCCGAAAGAGACAAAGAAGGAAGAACCACAGAATAAGAAAGCCGGGCCCAAAAAGGAAACACAAAAGAAGGATGAGAAGTCTGAAGATAAGAAGGGGAAAAGTGCTTTACTTGTGGGAGCTCGACTCATCTGAACAAGGATTGCAGAAAAAGGAAGGGCACTTGCTTCAACTGTGGTGAGATGGGACACTTCACTAGGGACTGCCCGAAGAGACGAGGGCAAGGAGGGCAGGCGAACACTCTTGAGGCTAGTGGCTAGGATAGAAATAGGAAAATTCCTATAGTAGGTTTAATTTCTTTATCTGATTATGGAGTTAAGACTCTTTCTGATTCTGGTGTTTTGATTTTGTAATCGATACTCTGCACTTTAATACTAGTATTATTTATGATTCCTCTATAGACTCAGACCCATAAGGGTTATGACTCATCTGTTGTGATAGATTGGGGTTTGAGAGATATCTATGTTAGGCGTCAAGTAGGACACATACATTCTGGGTTTTATCATGCTTAGCTTCCTAAGAATCATTAGGGAACCTGATATGTACCAGTAGTCTATAAATATCTGAATATCCCCGATAAGGTTAAGATTTCCAGTTTTGACATTGTCTAAAGAGGGTAATCCTCTGGGTGTCAATTTGATGTTGGTTTCGGTCTTCGGGGCCGATACTTAGGGCCTATGTCTAATGGGAACCAAGTTTTCGTTTTATCTGTACTCGCTTCCATCATTCGACTGTATCCTATCGATCGAATCTTCGACCTTTAGGTAGGAACTAGTGGGTGTAAACATGTGTTTGAAACATGTTATGTTTGATGGTTGCAAGTGGATGCAAGTGGTTGCTCGTGGATGCAAATACACACATTAGGCACTAGATCGGCTCGAAAACACTCTCATACTACATATGGATGTGTGAGCATTTTCAATTTTTGTGGATGCAAAATGATTGGCTCAGCGCGTGGATGTTGCATATGACTGAATGGTTGTGCACTCATATAGAAATGATATGTATCAAATAGGAAAATTTGCATACATGTTGGACTCATGGCACTGGCATAATTCGCATTAAGGAGGTCAACTGAATCAGTGGACAGCCTGATCTTTGCATTAGATAAGGAACATATACACACATCTTTGCATATGTTCATACAACATTAGAAGTTTCTAAGGACAATGGACGCTAGTGATTGATGATTGAGTAGATGGATGTTGGATGGTAGGACACATTCTTCTTAACTTGATGATTTCGGGGACGAAATCCTTTAAGGAGGGGAGAATGTAACACCCCGTATTTTCTGTGAACGTATAGGTAACAAATCAGAGGACAATTAATTTTTAAAATAAGAATCAAGGGAAACGTGTTGCGCCATTGCGTTCGTCTCGGAATTCTGCATGAAAACGAGTCCGATTTTGCGAGAATCGGAGTCCGTATGAAGGAGATATGACCCTCCGAAGTTTCAGGAAATTTCAGAATTGAAAACAGCTCGAAATTCGAATTAAAAATTCGAATTCAAACCCAGAAGCGGGCTACGTGGGAAATTTCCCGCCCAGGGCCCAAGTCGACTGGGGAGTCGACTGGGCAGTCGACCCCCCAGGACCCAGGTCGACTGGGGAGTCGACTGGGCAGTCGACCCCCCAGCCCAGGTCGACTGGGCAGTCGACCTGGGTGTCGAGCCCTGGTCGAACCTGGTGCGTGTGTGCGATTTTGAAGGCTGTGACGTGTTTTGACGGACTTGATGAGTTCTAGGGTTAATCTGAGGGTCTAAATGAGTTCCTACACCTATAAATACATCCTAAGACCTAGTCTTCTCTACACACAATTCTATTCTGCTTCTTCTCTACCTCTGTTCTAAATAAAAATAAAAATGGCGTCGCTACTCTGCTGGAATCAAAACTAGAAGCTAACCAACATCAACCTAAGCAACTCAATTCAAATTAGAGATTAAAGCTTCTGCAACGATTTTACAACAATTAAAGTTCTTTCTTTAATCCAACCAAGGCAAGTACAGTTATTTTCCGATATAAACATTAATTTTGATTGTGACATGAATTGTAAATCTGAATCTGAGGTTATATCTGTTCTGTTCTGATTAGATTTATCTTATTTTGTATCTCTTTCCTCTTTCTGTTTTATAGTAAGGCTACCACGAGCCTGAGCCAATCTCATAAGAGATTAACATATGCTAAAATGTTTGGGATAGTAAAATGAATGATGCATAAATTGGGCATGACCAATAGGTGACTAATTTGAGGAAAGAACATGGACTGTAGCTAGAACATAAATCTAAGACATATGACTGGACATGTTATATTTATAACATAAATGGGTATTGAACATATGATTTGAGATAAAGAGAATACAGCTTAGGTATAAAGATTTACATGAAAGTAGGGTATCGATTAATGTAAATAAACACCTAAGTAAGGGATCTTTGGGATATATGACATGCATAGTAATCGATGGCTATATTTGGTATAATTTATATAGGGATCTTCTGTACTATGCAAGTTTAATAAAAATTGAAACATATGATATATAGTAAATTATGACCATAATCTGTGCTATGTAAAAATAATGCGAACATGGGGTATATGATCAATCATGACCATTATTTATGCATGTGAACTTAGGCCAAATTTATAATTAGGCAAGAGATGTTTGTGAAACTTTAAGGAATGATTAAATCTGTTATATTTGCCTAATTTGCTAGTATTGCTATATTTGTCTAATCTGCTAGTTCTGTTATATTGTCTAATATGCTAGTTCTGTTATCTTCTAGTTCTGCTCTACTGCCTAGTCTGCTAGATTTGTTCATCTGCCAAATCTGTCATCTGCTAAGTCTGTAGAAAATGCCAATTATGCTAAACTAAATCTGTTGAGATGCCTAATCTGTTATCTGCTAGTTTGCTTAATCTGCTAAATCCGTTAAGTCGCCTAATCTGAAAAATCTGTTATCTGCTGAGTTGATATAATTAGTCCGCTGTTGACATAATCTGAATTGGCTATAGTTATGAATAATTGACATGTATATTAGGCGTGGGTATAAATGGTAAATCATTTATTAATTGGTTGCAAAGATAAACATGGCTAACTTGAGGTTAGAATGAGTTTGCGGCGTAATTCCGCCCGGAACCGCCCGGCATATTCCAGTGGCCGCAAACAATAGGTTCTAAAGTGAGAAGTTAGTCATAACGTGCTTGAAACCCGAGGTTAGACTCAGTTTGCGATAGAAACCTGCCCGGAACCAACCGGCCTAACCAGTAGCCGCAAACTGTCAGTCTAATGTGAGAGGTCTGGGCATTAATATTTAATAAATGAAAATCTGAGATAAATATGATGTCTAAAGCGTGTTGGGTAGGTAAGGTTAAACCAATTGGACCAATGAATCTGATAAACCCGTTTCGTGAATCTGTAGGCCCAATACAAAGTTAGACAATCTGTAACCGGTAAATCTGTAAGTCTGTTAATCTGTGAATTAGTTGATCTATACTCTGTATGTCTAAAATTTGTAAACAAGTTAATCTGAAATCTGTTAGTCTGGGGACACAAGGTTAGGAGGGGAATTACTTGTTTCATCTGTTGTTTGGGACCCATATTAGTCAGTAACCCTTTCTGGTATCAAAACTTTGACCCAACAGTAGGTAGGGTCCGGGCACACTTACTGAACTAATTATAAGCGGTTCATTCTGATAATGGCGAGGGGTGTTGATGGTGCGTTCCAACCGGGTCATGTGCGTGCATGGATCCCGGTCTGCCTCTGAGGATGTAAGACGCCGTGACATCTGTAAATAGGTCTGTGCCAATTGGTTGTCACTTTAGGGAGTGATACACCCTACTGTGGGGCCGACACAGGGTATTTATGTTTAGAGAGCCGATCGCTTGGGGTAGGGTTTTAGGGTACACTTAGTTCTGTCTGTTTTTGTTGGTACCGTCTATTTCTGTTGGGTGGCAACACCTGTCTGTTTCTGCGTGGTACCGTCTGTTCGGGTGGTAAAGGCCCAATTACTAGTGTACACCTAATTCTACATTCTGTTTCCGTGGGGATTAATCTGTTTCTGCTTCTGTCTGTTTCTGTTCGGGTGGTAAAGGCCCATTACTAGAACTCTCTTCCGTAGAAATTATTCTGTACCCGTTTCTGTTTCAGTTTAGACATTAGGGTGACACCTAATTCTGTTACACTAGTATTAGTGCAGAGGAGTGTAAAACAATAGCTTATATCATTCTGTTCTTCTGTTTTGTCTGCTACACCTGTTACAGTTATCTCTCATCCAGTTTTATGTCCATGTCATGTTATTATTATCTATTCATAACTGAAAATCACTGGACTTGCCAGACTTTTTGTCTGACCCTTGTTGTTTCGCCTCCTTTCTTCCGTTTCCCCCCAGGTTTTGTAGAAGGGAATACTCTAGCTTGATCCAGATTTCTTCCGCTTGCAGTGCTTAAAGTATGGCTTGTCTTCTTCTGTGGGGATTATGATTTTAAACTATGCATTCTGAAGGCTTTTGTACAAGACTGATATTTTGTACTTGAATTCTGATATTGTGATTTGAAAGGATGTAACCAAGCTTCTGTTGAAATAAAGTTATAAATTTTTCAAGTACCGTTTTATCTGTCTTGTAAGTTTCTGTTCTGTTTACTAAAATGCTCCACCAAAGTTAAGGCATTCCCTTTGTGAGTGACCTTAACGGAGGTGGGGTGTTACACTTGGCGCGGTCGGTTTGCGCCGCCCACACCGAACTCCTCGTTTGGATCTCTTACAATCGGTCCAGTATGCCCCTTGTCCGACCTAGTTCGGAGTACATGTTTGATACCTACTCCGGATTACTGGATAAAAAGGTCCCACACAATATGATATAAGTTCTCCCCCTTGTCTTGTATCTCCACTAGGTTTTCCATTTAATTATGTATACCACTTGGTGTCTTTAATTACATATCTTTATTATTTCCACCGGTTATGTATACCACTAGGTGTATTTAATTACATAACCCCCAATCGGTTATGTTTCGTGGGCCTATATTTAGATATTACCCACCCATCTCAGATATACTTAACTTAACTCACCCACTGTCCAACCAGTTTTTACTTAACCCTAAATTTAGTTCATAATCATACAATCCCTTATGGATTAGATTAGGTTAATTAGTCTAATTTGTTACCATGTTCATTATGGCTTATATTGGGCTAGACCTCCCACATTAGGCCTACAACTTGCGGATGCTGGATATGCCTGTCGGGTCCAGACAGAATTCTTCCACAAGTTGGGCCTAACCTCATGTTTTAGCCTGATTCGTATTTGTACACTTAGACCTCTCACATTAGGTTTAACATTAGCGGTTGCTGGATATGCCAGTCGGGTCCGGGCAGACTTCCACCACTAATGCAATCTAACCTCGTGTCATAAGCTTTATTACAATTTCTAATTGTAATCTTATGCGTTCATTATTATTATTAATCAATTAATTAGACCTATGCCTTTATAGGTGTTAATGCTCATTTACCCAATTATAGAATTATATGTCCAATTCATGTTTATAAGCATTTGTCAAATTATGCCAATACTAATCTTTTCCCCCGTTCCCTAACTACGCATTCACATAATTTGCGGCATACTTAGGCTAGATAATAGCCTAGTCATAAATGATAAAAAGGGAAAGGTGATGGGAATATGACGAGAGTGAATGTTCTAACATAACTGGCATAAATATATACTAACATGGTGATAAGGTGAACATATTCGTACATACTGGCGTGGACATGAAATTGAAATAATAATAAGGTGGACATAAAAACAGATTTAGTGAAAAGGGTAATGATAAAACTAGATCTAACATAATTAGGATGAACATATCCAAATAAGAATTCATATGTCCAATAATGACAGATCTCAATTAATCACAACTTGTTGATCTAGATCTAAACAAAGGTTTTACTGTCTAGATAATGATAATTCCAAATAACCATAGACTTAGAAAAAAAGGGTAAGATCCACATATGTGACATGATGAATTATCCACAAAGAATTAGATCTATAAAAAAGATCTAGCATGATAATCTCTAGGATCCAAGAATATTATAGGTTCACAAATTATGATAGATCCAATATGGTTGAGTCATAGGCACAAACACACACACACATATATCCAAATCGCAGTCAAGTCATAAATTACTTTTAATCATTTAAATCTAAAAATAACTAACTCACTGTGTTTGGATTAAAAGAAATGGTAGAAGATAGCAGAGGTTGGTTCTACATTCGAATCTCTAAGTTTGATTTGCTTTAGTTGATAGTTGTAGAAGATAATTCGGTTCGGTTCAGTCACCGGCAGAGTTTGGCTCCCATGGATTCTCAATGAAGAAATCAACAAAAATGACCATGTATTTATAGCTGCCAGCCCCTCTAAACCGACTGCCACCTAAGCCCTAGGGGGGTCGACATCCCTGGGGTGGGAATATTGCCACCAACGTGATTTTTGAAATTTGATTTTCTGGACCATATATACATAATTCTTCTGCGCGTATACAAACTTCAAACCTACATGACTTCTTCATACGGTGTCTGTTTACGCAAACCAAATGTCTATTTTGACAAGAATTTCGAGATGGACGTAATGGCGCAGTCTGTTTCCCTTAATTCTGATTATAGAATTAGTTATTATTATTTAATTTATCCTCTTTTAATGTTGGCAAAATTACGGGGTGTTACATTCCCCCCACTTAACGAATTTCGTCCCCGAAATCTCTAAGTTAAGAAGAATGTATATCCTACCATCCATCACCCATCTACTCATCCATCAATCACAGGCATCCATTGTCCTTGAAGACTTCTAATGCATATATGTACTTACGCGAAAGTGTGTGTATATGTCCCAATACTAATGCGAAGATTAGGAAGGTCTAAAATTAAAAGTTGAGATGAACTCCAAGCTCTTCCTCTCCAAAAATAGAGGACTTAAGGCCATCCTCTGCCTACTTAGTGCGTATACCACCACATTACCCTTGCCAGGGGTATAAAAAATCTCAAAATCATAAGAAGCTAGGAAATCCATCCACAGTTGTTGCCTTAAATTAAGATCCTTCTATGAGAATAGGCACTTGAGAGACTTATGATCGGTATATAACTCGAACTTCTCTCCAAGTAAATAATGTCTCCACGTCTTAAGCACGAATACTATGGCAGCTAGCTCTAGATCATGGGTGGGGTAGTTCTTCTCATGAACTCTCAACTGTCTACCCCATAACACACTACCTTTCCTTCTTGCATCAGAACCGCACCAAGCCCTGTACCACATGCATAAGTGTACACCGTAAACACTTTGTTCCCGTCGGGCAAGGTCAAGACTGGGGCTATTGCCAGAGCCCTCTTCAAACGTTGGAAAGAAACATCACAATCTATATCCCATGAAAATGCCAAGTTCTTCTTTGTCAGCCTAGTGAGAGGGGCCGATATCTTTGCGAAGTCCTTAATAAACTTCCTATAATAACCTGCCAACCCAAGAAAGTTTCTCACCTCTGTTGCATTTTTCATAATTTGTCAATCTTGTACTGCAACTGTCTTTGCGAGATCTACAGCTATCCCTTCTTTGGAGACCACATGCCCTAAGAATCTCACCTCTTTTCTCCAAAAATGGCATTTGGAGAAATTCGCCTTAAGCTGATGCGCACTTGAGTTTTCAAAACTTCACTCAGATGTTGGACATGCTTTTCTTCGCTTTTGGAGAAGATCAAGATATCGTCAACAAAGACCACGACAAACTTATTTAGAAACTCCCGAAATACCCTACTCATCAGATCAACAAAATAGGCGAGTGCATTCGTCAACCCAAAAGGCATAACTAGCCATTTGAAGAAACCATCTGGAGTTCTAAAAGAGGTCTTATCTATGTCGTCCTCAGCCACTCTCAACTGATGAAACACCATGGCCAAGTCAAACTGAGAAAATACCGAGGCACCAACAAGATGATCAAATAAATCATCAATCCTCGGGAGCAGGTGCCCATTCTTCTTGGTGGGTTTATTCAGCTCTCTATAGTCGACACAAAAATGAAGCAAACCATCCGCCTTAGTTACAAATTCAACCGGAGCACCCCATTCAGATATGCTTCGTCTGATAAACCCTTTCTCGATTAACTCCCCTACTTGCTTACTCAGCTAATTCCTTTCCCTCAGAGCCATATGGCGCACTGGTAATGCAACTGGCTTTGCATTGTCCACCAGATATATACGGAAATCGATCAGGCGCCTCGAAGATAAGCCCTGTACCCCATCAAAAACATCAGAATAATCTCGGCCTACTGGAACAGATTGCAGATCATCAATAGATGCATCAAGAGAATCTAGGAAACTAAGCATAACCGACCCTGTGGGTCACAAGAAATCTCGAGGGTCCTCCCATGACAAATCAGAAGCCTAACGACTCTCCTTTCATAATCCAGAATGGCACCATACGTGGTAAGCAAATCCATTCCTAGAATCAACCCATAGCCCATAAAAGGTGGCACATATGCATCACACTCAAACTCGACGCCATACACAGATATTTTCAAACCCCGACAAATCATAGATAAATGAGCCGAACCACCAATGGGGTTTGAGACAACCATGGGATCCACTACCATACTAGCAATTAAGTGCAGAGATTCAACCGCAGAACTAGATATAAATGAATGTGAAGCGCCAGAATCAAAAGGTGTTCTAATAGGATGATTAGAAAGAGAAATTAAACCTTCCACAGAAATTTTTCTTCCTCTATCAGGTGCATTGATCGCGAGAGCATGCACCTGCCCTCTATAAGTTCCTGTCCTTTGACCTTCTCCCTGTGATCCCTGTTTCTTCGGGCACTCCCTAGCAAAGATTTGACCTCTCCACAAACAAAGTAAGCATTCTTCCTTTTCCTGCAGTCATTGACCAAGTGACATCCTCGCCCACAATTATGGCACTTCCTCTTATCCTTAGCCTTGTCATTGTTTCCGCTCTTCTTTTGTTGTTGTTTCCGTCCTCGACTAGACACGCATGGTTTATTATCAATTTTGAATCGTTTAAGTGGCCGGTCTTGACATATGAACATAGAATTATTATCGTCTGTATGTTTCTATTTTCTCAAAGAGAACTTCAAATAACCCCCTCCTCCCCAAAATCTCTCTCTCTCTCTTTCACACACACATATATATACATACATACATATTATATATATATATATATATACAACCTTAACTTTTCACCTTTATTTGAACTTTATCTATGTTCCCTTCCCGGGCCATCATTTTTCTCATCCTTTATCTGTGCTCCTTAGTCCTAACTCCTTTATTCTCCTTTTTACCATATTTGTGTAACAAGCTAACTAGTCTCTCAAAAGCTGCTTCCATCGCATGGAAATCCTTACAAAGCTCGAGAAAGTTAGCCGTAGGTGAAACTACTGCGGCTACAGATGGAGGTTAGGTACTTCATTGTCATTCGACATGTGTCTTAGTCTTAACATGCCTATGGAACCACGTCGCAATGGGGACACCTTTTGGGAAGAATTGGTTCCCCAAACAAAAAGAAAAAGGAATCAAGCGGAGAATCGAGAGATATTTCCCATGGCATTGGGGAATATGTTTTTCAAAACAGACCTTTCTTTTGAAAATGCTTTCTTCTTAAACCTTTTTGAAAATAGTTTTCAAAAACTTTATCCAATCTGGTAACCTTCAGCTCTGATAGCAAGTGTTCACCCCACGTCTGTTAATGTCACTCACTAAGGGAATGCACTAAGTTCCATGAAGCATTATAGGTAAACTTACACAGAATAATTACAAGTCAGATATAACAAGATAGCAACGGAAATTTAAATTTTTATTTCAAACATAAATCATAACATCGTGGTCCAAAATACCATAAGTCACAAAAACCACTACAATGATATAACTTCTGTCTTGTACCACAGAGTACACAAATATAAAAAGCACAGCATAATTCCCCAAGAAAAGAGCTAAGCCATAGTAGAGATAAGAACTTGAGCCGTACTTCGAAAACAGCTCCTAGCAAGATCATAACTGAGTCCTGACTAAGCCTGAGTATTCCTACCCTGAGAACCTAGGAAGGGAGGGGGGAACGGAAGGAAGAAGAGGAAACAAAAAGGGCCAGACATAAAGTCTGGCGAGTCTGGTTACTTTTAGCAAGTAAATAAATAAAAGTAGCATGATAGACATATAAAGTGGATAAGAGAGGTTACTACATAAAAAGCAGGTGTGACAAGGTAGATAGGATAAGGTGTATACGCTTCTCTAATGATTACCCTGCACTATTACTAGTATAACCAGAATGAGATGATCCCTTCCACTATAAGGTGGTAGACTTAGGCACACGTCCAAATGTATCCTAACTACTGCCCTAATCGATCGGCTCCCTAATCTGCGTAGATACTCTGTGCTGGCCCCACCGTAGGATGTATGACATCCTAAAGTGGCAAAGCCTCACTAATATGCACAGCCCCATATCTACAAGTGTCACGGTCGTCTTATCCTCCTCTTCCCGGCTCATGCACGCACATGGCCCAGTCGGTTTGCGCCGCCTACACCAAAATTCTCGTTTGGATCTCTTATAATCAGTCCAGTAAGCGTGCTCCTTCTCTGACCTTGTTCGAAGTACACATTTGATACCTACTCCGGGTTACTGAATGAAATGGGTCCCACACAATGTGATACAAGCTCTCCCCCTTGTCTTGTATCCCCACTAGGTTTTCCATTTAATTATGTATACCACTAGGTGTCTTTAATTACATATCTTTATTATTTCCACCGGTTATGTATACCACTAGATGTCTTTAATTACATAACCCCCAATCGGTTAAGTTTCGTGGTCCTGTATTTAGATATTACCCACCTATCTCAGATATACTTAACTTAACCGACCCATTATCCAATCAGTTTTTACTTATCCCTAACTTTAGTTCATAATCATACAATCCCTTATGGGTTAGATTTGGTTAAGCAGTTCAATTTGTTACCATGTTCGTTATGGTTTATAATGGGCTAGGCCTCCCACATTAGGCCTACAACTTGTGGATGCTGGATATGTCGGTCGGGTCCGAGCAGACTTCTTCCACAGGTTAGGCCTAACCTCATGTCTTAGCCCGATTCATATTTGTACACTTAGACCTCTCACATTAGGCTCAACATTAGCAATTGCTGGATATGCCTGTCGGGTCCAGGAAGACTTCCAACCACTAATGCAACCTAACCTCGTGTCATAAGTGCTATTACAATTTCTAATTGTAATCTTAGGCATTCATTATTATTATCAATACATTAATTAGACCTATGCCTTTATAGGTGTTAATGCCCATTTACCCAATTATAGAATTATATGTCAAATTCATGTTTATAAGCATTTGCCAAATTATGCCAATACTAATCTTTTCCCGTGTTCCATAACTAGCACATTCACATAATTTGCGGCATGCCTAGGCTAGATAATAGCCTAGTCATAAATGATAAAAAGGGAAAGGTGATGGGAATATAACAAGAGTGAATGTTCTGACATAACTGGCATAAATATATACTAACATTGTGATAAGGTTAACATATTCATACATACTGGCATGGACATGAAATTGGCATAATAATAAAGTGGATATAAAAACAAATCTAGTGAAAAGGGTAAAGATAAAACTAGATCTAACTTACTTAGGATGAACAGATCCAAATAAGAATTCATATGTCCAATAATGACAAATCTCAATTAATCACAACTTGATGATCTAGATCTAAACAAATGTTTTACTATCCAGATAATGATAATTCCAATTAACCACAGACTTAGAAAAAGGAGTAAGATCCACATATGTGACATGATGAATTATCCACAAAGAATTAGATCTATAAATTTAATCTAGCATGATAAGTTCTAGGATCCAAGAATATTATAGGTTGACAATTATGATAGATCCAATATGGTTCAGTCACAGGCATGTGTATATCCAAATCACAGCCATGTCACAAATTACTTTTAATCATTTAAATCTAAAAATAACTAACTCACAGTGTTTGGATTAAAAGAAAAGGTAGAAGATACTAGAGGTTGGATCTATACTCAAATCTCTAAGTTTGATTTGCTTTAGTTGATAGTTGTAGAAGATAATTCGGTTCGGTTCAGTCACTGGTAGAGTTTGGCTCCCATGGATTCTTAACGAAGAAATCAAGAGAAATGGCCATGTATTTATAGTTGCCAGCCCCTCTAAATCGACTACCACCTCAGTCCTGGGAGGGTTGACCCTCCTTTATGGGGTGACCCCCCTTAAGGGGTCGACCCCCCTTATGGGGTCGACACCCCTACTTAGGGGTCGACACCTCTGGGGAGGGAATTTTGCCGCCAACGTGATTTTTGCAATTTGAATTGAATTTTGATTTTCTGGACCATATATATATATATATATATATATATGTATATATAATTCTTCTGCGCGTGTACAAACTTCAAACCTACATAACTTCTTCATACGATGTCCGTTTTACGCAAACCAAATGTCTGTTTTGACCAGAATTTCGAGACAGACGCAATGATGCAGTCCATTTCCCTTAGTTCTGATTATTGAATTAATTATTATTTAATTTATCCACTTTTAATGTTGACAAAATTACGGGGTGTTACATAAATCCTAATTATGATATTCTGATAGTTGGTGCATAAATTCTTGGGATATGAATGAGAAGCCTGTCTTGTTCTATGTTTTCTACTTTACTATATTTTCTTGTCCATTACTATTTATCTTTCTAAATAATTTTTTATCTTATGCTCATGCTAAAAATTACTGGAACTCGCTAGACTTATGTCTGACCTAGTTTGTTTTATCTCTTTATCTCTTCCTCTCTCCCCCTAGGTTTTCAGGGCGGAGATCACAACAGTGACTTTTGATCTTTTGATCCAGCTTGGATTCAGAACATTTCTTACTTCATGTATTATATCAATACTTACTTTATAACTATTGTAGTGACATACGAGGGAGATGACTTTTGTGGTTTTATTATTGTACTCTGATGTTTTTCTTTTCATGAGACAATTTGCTTTTTGATAGTGATTCCATGGTATTTTAAATTGTAATGCTATGGCTGATTTAATAATGTATGTTTTAAAAGGTTTCCGCTGTGTTTTCCATTCTGTCTCATGAATTTTAGTCTTTGTGTTGTTACTTTATACCTATTGCGCTTCACAAAAATTAATGCATCTCCATTTAGGTAACATTATGGGATGTGGGCTGTCACAATCACCCTAAGACTAGTAACAAGAAGTCCTTGCATCATACAGAACCGAGAATGCAGGGATTACTACTACAAGTATAAGCATGGTACCAAGGACATCAGTGAGCATCCCTCTTGCTCCGAAGATCTACGATTTCAATCATCTCAATATGCATTTGCAAGCTTGTAAATTTATTTTTCAAACGCAAAGTCGGTTCGAAGTGGTTTTGGGTCCAGTTCCCATCTCGGTCTCCTCAAACTAGCTCGTAAATAGTAAAAAGGGAATTTATTTGATACTCGGTTCTTTAACTATCAAATCAAACAGTACAGTTCAGTAAATCAGCAACTCGGGCCCTTTTTTATTTAAAAGCATTCATTAAAACCATATCATTGATTCTTAAAAATCGATTCCATATACAAATCTCTTATTTTCGATTGCTTCGAAAATCATATCCATATACTTATCTTTTCAAAAAAAGTGTATCCACAAACTCATTTGATTTCCTTTACTTTGGAATTATAACTGTATATTTAGAAAACCCCTTCTTATTTCCTTTACTTCGGAAATATCACTATATATTCACAAACCCCCTTTTTATTTCCTTTACTTTGGAAATATCGCTATATATACTTAACCTAATAGTATAAGTCTAATCACCAAAGCTTATATAGGTCAAACAATGTTATATACCACATTGTTTATTATATAAATCCAATCGTTTTTATTTAACTCTAAAACTTTTACAATAACTCTTAAGCAAATAATAATTAAATTTCCAATGTCCACATCAGTTTTCAAACCAGTGTAACCTCTTGTTTCCTTTTCTTCGAAAACCCTAGCCATTTACTTATTACTTGGATTATGCGTATTCACACAACATACTATTTCCATTACTTGGAAAGTAGTGCTGCATACTTAACAAAATGATATAAATAATAATCACTCTTCATACCCAGGCCAAATAATGTTAAGTGATACAATGTTTAATACAAAACCCAACAAATTTATTTAAATTTCTAAATCTTGCATATTGAAGTTGCAATCTGTCTTATGGAAATAATGAGCTATTTAAAACATCTTTCTATTTCAAACTAGTACCAGCCCTTAGATAATAATGAAGTCGTTCAAGTTGGGATATTTTATTTACCTCTCAGTCCTTGATTTGACAACGGTTCTTATCTTAAGATAGATAAAAGTTTGTAATTCAAAAGCAAATATTAATTATAATATAACGCAAATCTCATTTACCAAATATGATTTTAAATTATCATTCCTTGCACTTTGAAAAATCTCTTTTTAATTATAACCAATTTTTTTGATTAATTCGTTTATTAAGTCTTTTCTAAAAACACAAACCCTAAGCTTTAAACCTTTTTAAAAAAATTCGTTTACAGCTTGGATTTACTATAAAAATCCATTTCCAAATTCTTTACACTATTTTTACAAAGCCTTAATTCCATTATAAAAGGAATCCTTTTATAAAAAAAATTATAAGTCTATTTATAAAACTTACTTTAGTTCTCTCTTAATAAAACTTCATTACTTATTTAAAATTTTCGAATGTGAATAATTAGAACTTAACTTACATAATCCAATTCAATAAATATAAGGCTAACCTTCATATTTTTTCCACTTCTAAGTTTTAACCATATTTAATACATTTCTTAAGTTTTATAATCAACTTATAAAAGTCCTTCCAACAGTTGAAATCACTTATAAAACTTATGATTTTGAAAATTAGTTTTTATAAACTTCATAAACCTTGGATTTATTGATGAAATCCCTTTATAAAACTCTATAAAATTCCATTAAAAACATAATTACTTCCTTAAAAGAATTTCAATTTAAAAAGGAATCACCTGAATTATTATTAATTAAATAATAATTAATTACAACATTAACTAAATTAAAGGTGATTTACTTTGTTATTAACTAAAACCAAAATAGTTAATCCCTTTTAAACATCTATTAAAATAATAACTAATTCAATAACGATTATAAACTTAATAACTCTCTTTAAACACGGTTAATTAAAAGGTTAATTAACTCTTAACAAATCTTATTAAGTTGAACCTATTTCTATTAAATTAATTGAAACAAGTTAATTAAATAACCAATTTCAAATTAAACGGTTGACTTAGTAAACTTGAACATATAGATAACCTGTTAACTGGTTTCAATTAATCATTCCCTTTAAATTAATTAATAATACGTTAATTTAATATAATCCACTTAATTAATTTCTTAAATACAATTATTCCAAATTATTAACCCTTAGATTAATTTCCAACTTACTTGTTTATAAAACTTGTTTAAAAACATAGGAATCTACTATATAAAATATTTTATAACTACTTTATAAAAACTAATTATAACATATTGATTATTTATAAAACTACTATTTTTTAACTTATATAAAATATAATTAAAAATCTTGTTTCGGTTATAAAAATAAATTTTATAACTCTAACTTAGTCAATTCGCCTAACATCGAATTAATGTCTTAAAAAGATGAATTTCGGGCCATCTATTGCCAATCACTTAATCAACACTATTTAGTGATTAATAATATATAAAAGTTGACTTCTAATTCAACAACCAACATCCACTTCAACAATCAAAAACCAAATAGATTAAATGTTACTTGGGTTAAACAGTTCATATAAGAATAATATGAAGACAAGTGACGTCCAAAATATTTGAGGAATCCTACTGGATCCATTCAACTTGTTTTTCTTGCATCACAGCTCATAATATCATTTCATATATGCATGTGAAATAGAGATTTGATTCTAATTCAGTTAAGATGATGTAAATATAAATATCGACAATCATTAATCAAGCAGTATTCATTGAAAGCATCCAAACACCCAATTTATACTAACAACAATGAATATTATTATACGAAATAATAACATTCAAAAGTATTCCAGAAAGAGTGAGAGTTGACTCATAATTCAATTCAATAGACGATTCCACGTCGTTTATCCAATTTTAAACGGACGTTTAAAATTCGATAAAATTCTCGTCAGCTCCAAATCACTCCCAACCAATTCCTATGCATAGTATTCGCCAATACGTTTCCAATGCACTTTGTTTTGCTCGAATCTGATATCGTATGAATAAGATATAATTTATACAAATTGATATGAATTAAATGGACATTAACTTAATTTAAATTTTTAATTAACCTTAAACAGTTTTAAATCCTTCTCCCCTCGATTAAACTCCAGCTACAGGCTTCAACAACCATGGTCGATGCTTTAATCCTCCTACTCCCTCCATTCTCCACAAACCCCCCCCCTCCATCGACAAAATCGATGAACTCCTCTTCACCCATGCTTCCTTCCCAACACCACATCCTCACCCCTGGCACATCCTTGAGCATCGTGACCCCAACCCAGTACAACCAACCACCATAAGACATGCGACATGTTTCATCACCAAAACTTCCCAAGCTTCACCCACCGATGCGCCTTGCTACCATGAACTCCCCTATCACCTCGATTCGACCCAATACCTCTTACGCCGACATCAAAGCTTGAACTTAAGTCGTGATTCCTATTTCAGAGCATCAAAAATTTCGATCCAACCCATCATGAAGACTATTGAAAGGAATCTCTCAAGTAACTGAGGACAATGGATCTGAAATCATTTGATTTCGTGGAGTGTTTGAATTAATATAAATTTTTGAAGAATAATTAGGAGGTGAATTTCAATTTTAACTGTGCTAGTTTTAGACTGGAGAAGAAAGAAGATGCTTAAGGTTTTTTAGAGTCAAAAAATGCTAAACAACCAACCACAATTGTTGAACGAAAGAACGTCGTATCTTATCTTTGAAGATATGTAAAGATTTTGCAAGATTTAGAGATTCTATTATATCATATTCACTTATTTTTATTGTTTCACGTTTATAATTCACACTATCACATAGAATCTCCTAATTGCTATGAAAATTTACACCCTTCAATAATTAAATATTATAGACTCGATGAAACTGGTTTCGTTGAATTTCGAGACTATTTGCAAAAGCTCTATTTTAATTTTAAAATCGTTAATCGATACGCGTCTATGTCGCGCACGATCGCACAACAACTCTGATTGAGTTGAAACTTGAAATCTTATAATACTTAACCATTGCGGATTTTATAAAATTAGTTTCAACGAAATCCAAAGTCGTTTGAAAATTAGCTATTTTCATATGTTAAATTAAATCGATAAAAACATAACTCGATTTCAAAACAATCAAATCCATTGATAATAAATTATTTTCATTGGTTATACTCAAATAGAATTTTATATAGCTTCAAATTACTTATCTTTATTTTAAAATTCAAGATTTTCAATTTCAAGTTAATTTAACGATCAAATTCTCACTTAAATAAATTTCAAGTAATTAAATCTTAAAAGTTATCATTTTAAATATTTAGGTTAATTAAATATCCTTACCTAAAAATCTAGGTCGTTATAGTCGCTTTCTATAAGGAATTACTTAAAACAGAATTAACTGAGCAGGCTAAAAAAAATTGAAATCTCACATAGTGGAAGGGATTAAATAAAGGGACTGTTCGGCTCAGGTCCCTGTTATGTTCAAAACACAAAAAAACTCCTTGTCTAAAAAATTTGTAAGTCAGGTCCCTATTTTTCGAAAGTCAACCCAAAAAACAATGTTTTTTTTAATGAAAATTCAAAAATAAATTCAACACATAATCATCATCATATTCATGCATTAAAACTACAAAAAATATGATTCAGAAACAAAATAAGATAAAAAATATGCATGCCCTAGTAAATTGCAGCAAATAATGCAACTATTTACAATAGTTGCTGACATTCCTGCAACTTTTTCAATTGTTTACATCAACTGTAAAACAGTGGCTGATATATCATCATTTTATGATAATAATTGCAGACTTTGCTGCAATTTCAAATCTGCCTTTCATTCAGTTTTATATCAACTGTAAAATAGTAGTTGATATATCAGCAATTATATATAATAATTTTTGATATATCAGCAATTATTCATCAGCCTTCGACCAACTATAAAATAGTTGCTGATATATCAACAATTATACAAAATAATTGCCAATATATCAATAATTATTCATCCGCCTTCTATCAATTATAAAAAGAGTTGCTTATATATTAGCAACTATATGTGAATAATTGCTGATATAGCAACAATTATTCATCCGCCTTTCAACTAAATTCAAGGTGAATAATTGCTGAAATATCATCAATTATTCACTAAAATTAATGATTTTTTTTGTTTTTTTGTTTTAGTAGAATACTTCTGTGAATATTTGCAAATATTTTATACAGTAACGCAAAAAAACATTAAAGCACGTTGCTATAGTAAAACCAAGGACCTGCTTTACAATTAAACATATAGAAGAAGCCGCTTTACAATAACTTCAAAATAAGGATGCAATCAGAATTTCCACTAAAGTATAATATCAAAATATAGATGTACCATTAAGAGAAAGAACCATAATGTAGCTTAAAGAAATATCTTAATAGTATAAAAGGGTATATCAAAATATTACTGATAACTATCCCTCAAATACAAAGATACTGCTAATATAAAATAATAATAACTATGGATCCCCCATCGTTAGGCTCCATGACTCCATCGATCAGGCAAGTAATACCACTTACTTATCTGTTATCATGTTAAGAGGAGAAATGTCAGAACATAAAGTTCCGGTGAATGAAAATCACATAAAATTTAAGAAATAACTATTTCCTATATTTGGCAGCATAAATTCTTCACATTACATCTACATAATCAATCACATTAATTTTTTTAGGCGCACTAACCTACAACACTTAAGGCCTACACTGCTTATTTAAGGGCATATTCTCTATGATCACTTCATACCCTTTGAGGCGGACTACCAGTGGTCACTTAAGGGCATCCTTTTATATTTATTCTCGGGAAAATTCCCACTATCACTTAATACCCTATGGAGGACCCTAGTCACTTAAAGATCCCGTCTTATCATCATCAATGCTATTAAATATTCTCTCCATTGTAATACAAGAAATAGTAATCATCCGGTTAATATCAGCCTAAGGCAGACACTCATCGTCATTTAAGACCACTTTGGTGGACCCATGCGTTACTATTTAACTGGTATTGTGGAAGAACTCCTATCCACTTAATACTTCCCTTAGACAGGCGGTCCCCCGTATGTAACAACCCGAATTTCGATAGACCATTTTTTTTCTTCAAAAATTTCAATCTATCGAAGCTCGAGTTGACTTGTGTGGTATCCTGCAAAAATAATAGAGATAATAAATATATTAGAGCTCGGAAAACATCTCACAACGGAATGGATAAAATATAATATAATCACATATAGCCTTAGCGAAATAATACTATTGTCTAACAAGTGTCGAAAGCTATTAAATTTCTGCCATAAACCTAATCTACGAGTATGTTATGAGGAGGGGGTCAGAACACAAAGTTCTGGTGATTGGACAAATTATACATTCTGAACTAACTCTACATATACCGTTCAGTTATGTTTTCTCAATTATTAGCTTATTTGGGTTAACAACACTCAAGGCTCTATACTCACGTCGTACCCATCTACCCCCTGGTAGTTTAACTTAATATAGTATATATATATAGCTATACCCAACATCTTAAGGTATACCCCATAGTACCCTCCTCGTAAGTTCTCCGCTATCATGCCACAAATGCGTATACAACATCCATCCTACGTTGAACGACATACGAAAATTCAAATCATTATGCCGCGTAATCGCACAGAGCCATCATCGTTATACCACGTAAGCGTACAGATCATTGTATCCAAACTCTTCGGTCAAACTATGTCTCAACACGGAGTAATTCCCTACTGTCTATGATACACCACCCGGTGTGTATCTAGACCCTCACACGTATGTACTGTCTAGTGTACTTTGAGTCCCGTTATAGGGCTGCATCCAATGCACGAAACTCGATCTAGAGCTTTCCATATCTGCCAAGGACCTCCTTATGAGGCCTACAATACATATATCCAAGTATGGTTTACATTTTCACAGTGGCTATAGCATCACCCTGGACCCTCCCTCGACTAGTGAAAGACTACATTACGAGCTAAGTGACGTGCCCCTAGCAAACAATTTAACATCCAATTTAGCGTGTCTCGCGATCGATGTCTCAATAGTGAAAGATCAATGGTATATAGGTTTAGGTCTAGTCTTTCCATATCCCACTGACTGCCGATGACAAGTGCCCGACGATTACTATCTTGTATTGGTCCTAACCCGCCTTTGCCGAGGCAAATCGCCGAATCAACCAACGCCATCCGCCACAGCCTTCTGACTACTAAGCTATAGTTGTGGTCAATTTATACTCACCGGGTGGTACCGAGTAGACCAAGCCTCTGCGAGTACAGCCTGGGCATGCACTGCACAGGGGACCACCACAGAGTACCTACCATGTCCCTCGGAAGCCGCATGCTTCCCTCCGGTCCCGCAGAGTAATCAAACAGAATATCAAGCAGAATAATTAGTTGGACGTGCTCCACTTGTGTCTCCAAACATCATGATGATTTACCCCGTTGGGTTCTTCACCTTCGTACGTGTGAACTGGTCCAAGCGCATCACACAAACGTGTTATTAGACCCTATGTCTTATCTTTTAATCCCGCGCTTGCTTTATCTTATCATATTGCTAATTAACTTGATTATCCACATATTCACTTTTATTCAAGTTACAAGGTTTTCCCAGAGCCCTTTATATCTCACTAGAACGGACCTTTTTCAAGATTAGCTTATTAATTAGACAAGTTTAACTTAATCTATGTTTTGGGTTCATTAATAAGCCTAGTGACATAACATGTTATTTCTTAGGTTGTAATTAACAAAAGTAATCTACAACCTTTTACCCCCGAATTGTAATTAACGAAAGTAATCTACAGATCCTTTTACTACCATGTCATTTACTGTCCAATTACATGTTTACAAGTTCAACAACATGTTTTACTTAACGTATAATTAAGTATATCCTTTCCCAATCCTCTTGTTTTCTTATGACTTGTCTACTCAGTATATAATTAAGTACTACTTATTTTATTTCATAAGTCTTCTTTATTCTTTCTTATTTAATCATTACCATGTCTTGCACTGTCATCACAACCTGTTGTTGTCGTTTACCTATTAACTTAGTTCTCTTTACTAAGGTTTATTAATAACTTCTCTTTTTCATTTATTATAACCCATGTTATGATTCCGCTTGTCCCTAGGACAAGCCTACCTATTATATTACATTCTCATTCATATAATTAATTATAATAGGTTATATTCCCCATTCAACCTTGGTTCCTTAACATTAACCAAACTTTTAATATTGTAACATCCATTTAATTACTATATTGTATATTCTCATTATTTCAAGAAAATATTTCACACATCTCATTATATTTATTAGTGGAAAGATATAAAGATCCATTTCCATAACGCACATAAATCAAGATCTGCGGTTGTAAGCTACTTCTTTAGTTTTCGTCGTGGACATACATATATCTTTTTATTTGATTAATGTGCAATACAATAAAAGAATCCCTATTTCACCCTAGTCCCTTTTTTCATTTCTTTTCTTGCAATTATGTTCTTAGTAATTTTACCATTATGGGAATTTATCAATTTTCCCAAATCCATCCTACCCAGTCCACTACTGATTTCCCCTTTTTAATTTTTGAGTTAGATGTTATTTACCACTTCCAAACCACTGTAAATTTTCTATAAAAATTAGACACATCTATTATTTTTCCATTATTCCCAATTTTACTGTACATTGACTTGCAATATATCCAATTTGTCATTAAACATCTTTAGTAACATATTCACGTTTATTGTAAATTCCACAATTTCAGCATTACAATAATTCTTAATCCAAATAGAAGATTAATAGAATGGGTTTGTACAATAAAATATTCTTAACATACTTGAAAATAAATTATATCACAATTACCACAAATTATAGTTATTTAACATGTTAAGAATAACATGGAACTTAAACGGTAAATATACTGTTACCCAAAAGGTATAATTCTAAATCCACTCACCCGACAGCTTTCCAATCAATGAATCTGATTTAGATTTGTGATTCCATGGTCTTCCTAACTAAATATAGTTTTGAAATAACCACGGATTTACAAATCTGATACTAAAAGAATAAGGAAAGAAAGAAACCTAAATAAATCAGATTCACATGACTTACATCACGTTGATCAGAAATCTGAACACCTATGTTGTAGATTTACATTATTTGTCTTTAAATCTTGAATCAGAAACCCTAAAAGCTATTTTTCTAATTTCTGAAAGATTTAGAGAGAAAAGAAAATGGCAAAGCCATGGTGTCGTCTCAAAAAATATGAGTTGAAAGCTAGGCCCTGCTAGTCTATTTATAGGTGTACAAGGAATTCCGGTCTGTCGGATTCACAGATATAAAATCTGAGCTATTTAAATCATAAAAACACATCACTCTAAAAAAGAGATCTGACCCGGGTGGGTCGATCCCTGTGTCGACCCTAAGGTTGACATATGGGTCATCCTAGCTCCTGGGTCTTGAACGTGTTTTTACCGATTTTAATTTTTGATTAACGTTTATATTAGCATTTAGTTTATTTCTAAATATTACTTATCTGAATTAATATTTTCCACTCATTACTCATCTCTAATTTCAAATTTTGAATTTCTGTGCATATATACGCATACAACCTTTTTATTGTTCACTCCTTAATAATTTTCCCGTGTAGACTCCGTTTTGGCCAAGTTATATATCAAAACGAATCAGAAAATTGCCACAAACACAATGGTATATGTATCAGGGCTAAATTCTTAAATCATAAATTATCGATCTTTATGTTTGATATTGATATAAAATATGGGATGTTACATTCTCCCCTCCTTAGGAAATTTCGTCCCTGAAATTTGATAAGGTTGGAGTGATGTTTTCCTACGTATAAATTACAACCATTATGTGTACATCCAATTTTTCAATCATCTATGCACTTGTGAAAAGTGTAACACAACATAATAATACATGAATGAAAGAATGCCGAAGTGCTACCTCCTATATAAATGCAAATTTTCTTGAAAACTTTTCGAAAACATGATGCACACATCCTAAATATACTGGCAATTTCTATATGAATGCAATATTTTGTAAATCAAAATACTTTTTTTCCATCTAATTTTCCTACACTCTTACAGAGCAAGTGCGTATTTCATCCAATTTTTTGCATCCACACCCTACCAACCAACTTTAAATTATTGAATTATAGAAAAGTATAATTTTCTGAATTAGATTTCTTATGTTACAAAACAGTGGAAAATGGCAAACTTCACATCTTCCGTTTTCCCCTTATGTACCTTTTCTATCTGTACTTGAATTTTATGTAACTATTATATAAAAATTTCGTATCTTCCAATCCAAGCACAATTTACATAAGAACAATTTCTTTGTTATAGATTTTCTTTTCTAACTTACTTTGGAAAAATCCACTTTTTTCTATTTTTTGAAAATTTCCATTTATCTTCATTTGTCATATTTGCTGGTTTACTTGGATTTGTTGATTTCTTTTAGTTTTGTCATCATTTTTTCCCTTAGCTAATTTAACTTAATCCGCTGATATAAGCTTAGTCTTTAAATAAACCTCCTGATTCTTTCCAAACTAAAATAGGAAAACAAGCTCACTACATAGCTACTATCAAGGGCTAAGAGTCCAAGGACAATATCCCTACTGACAAAGAAAAGTCCAAACCATATGATCTAAACAACTCGCTTGCCCACTACCATCCACTTATCACAACTAGTCCTTGTTGTGTACTAACAGTCTTTTCCAAGCAACAACCTAGGCTCTTTAGTGCTTATGCACTCTACGGGAATTTGCTATTATTTCAAAAATAGTTCTTGCTATCTACTTCATAGGCTCAAAATATTTTATGTCTTTCCTTAGTGCTAATCATTACCTACTCCATGACTTAAAAACGTGGTTTGGCCTCATCATTTCATTTTCCAAAAATTAAAAGCTTCCAAAACTTTGTTTCTCCTCATTAAAACTTGTTTTTTTCAAACCATAAAAATGTCATCTCATAAAAATGGCAAAACTTTTTTAAATCATAAAAACTGGAGTAAATAAGGACAATGATTTCTCATTTAATTTCACAACAACCCATTTTTACTACATTAGTTCAATTACTTACAACTAGGTGCAAACATCTGCTCCATTCTAATAATTTTTTCAACTTATTTTGTCCACCCTCCAAAATTTATGTCAAAACAATTGTCCAATATTTATGTCAAAAGAATAGAGATTTTTCAAAACTTTCTTTAGCGAAAATTTTAGTTTTTGATAAAATGCAATCTTTTCTATGTTTTGTTATTTAATTCTTCCATACTTTATAGCTTAAAAACTATTGGGATATACATGATCTATGACATATACGTTTTTTTGAAAGAATTTATTTGAGATAAAAATTTCATTAAAAAAATACCATTTTTAAAATACGCACCATTTTTTCTTAACATGTACTTTTCAAGTATGTTACTTACAAAATTCTTTTTCAAACATAAAAAATACCTCTTTTTGTTTCAAAAAATGTTTCTACACAATTTAGTTTGGACATGTTTTATGATTGTAAACTTTTAACGTCAAAACTTGAAAAACACTATAAAATACCACCCAAAAGCTTTTAATATTGAAGTTCTTAAAAGTCAACAATGGGGCTAGAGTTAAAGTGGGTTTCTAACTTATTTAGACCTCCTTAAATGCTCCTACAAAGACATTTCTCTCTAATATTGTTGACGACAAAAAATGCCGTAACACCCAAAGATTCTCCATTACTTAGAGAATTACGTTTCATGTAGGAAAATAAGTGTAGTAAGCAGTAAATAACACAATAGATTTATAGTGGTTCAGTCCCATGAGGAGCCTACTTCCACTTTGGAAGAGTTCACTGGTATTTTATTGACAGTAATAAGTTACAAGCTTTGAACATCATTTAGGCACTTGGTAACAAGCATTTCCACATAATTTGGAGTCATATTTATCATGTATGAGTCTTGGGAAAAAGTCGCTTTTATGCTTCTTCTTCCTCAAAGAAAGGCTGCCATTAATGAGTTCTTAGAGCTGTCAAGAGATATCAAATTAGCTAAATTCCAACTCCCTTGAAATGTGAGCTTGGGGGTATTTATAGTGGAAGGGTTAGGTGGAAGTAGGTAGGAATTGGGGACCGCACAGCAGAAAATCGCGTCATAGGATCGCACATGCCAGAGAATTGCATTGAACTATGATATACAGTAGAAAATCGCATCCCTCACATTGGATGCGATTTTTTGCATCCACGAAATGCGAATATACGTGTCCTATGGGGATGTAATGTGGCTTATGTTAGCAGGCGGCTCATACCCCGTTGGTATGTGCACATCGCATCCCTTGGATGCAATGTCACCGCATCAGGTGGAAGCGATGCCATCGCATCGGGTGGATGTGATGTCGTCGGTTCAGGTGGGTTTGATGTCGTCGCTTCAGGTGGATTCAAAGCCATCCCATTGGGTAGATGCGAAGCCATTCGAGTGGATGCGAAGCCATCGCTTCCGGCGGATGCGAAGCCGTCGCATCGTGTGGATGTGAAGCCCTCGCATCTTAGGGATGCGATGCCATCGCATCCTGGGGATGTGATGGGGGGTGATTCGGCCTGAACTATGCGGGATGGCTAGTGTGATGTGAGACAAGTGACACAATGGTTTGTTGTATGATGCGAGGCGAGGAGTTGTGAGGCCATCACATGCTCGATCTATCCATGGCCTGAATTTTCTGCATCTTGGCGACACTTCGAGCATTGGTGCCTCGCTACGTGTTGAGTCGAGTGGGTCTTGGGTATCTTTGGGAACCGAGTTAAAAATACTTTTAACATTTTCCCTCCAAAGTATGTATTGTCATGACATGATGTACTTTGTGTTGAGAAGATGTTATGGGGAAGCGGGAAGACTTCCTTTTTGTTGAGTATTTGGTTGCGGTCGCTCGTCTGAACATCTAATCCCTGTATATTCATGAATTTTAAACATTAGTCGTCGACTCTCGTTTACGTGGTAGCGTAATCGAATTGTTGTCGACATAGAGTCATGTGTACGCTCACATGTTTTTATATGGTTTTGTGTAGTGCGATCGCAGTTTGAAAATAAAACACGAGTAGGGAATGTGATGTAGAGGCATGCGTGTACGAACATGGATACACACATACGTGCCACGCGTATGAATTTATATTTTAACATATCATCGATATTACATATATTGTATATAATATATATTTTGGCACATCGCATCTCGATGGAATATGAGAAATCACATCCTGATGGGATGCAAGAAATAGCATCCCAGTGGGATACGACTAATCGCATCCACAAAGGGTGCGATGTGCTTCATACGGGCCAAGGACCGTCCTCTCCCACTCTGCTATATAAGTCCAAGCTCCCCTTTTCTTTTACCTTTTCTTGTCTTAATTTTTTCGCATGAAATTCGATACCTTTATCTGAGGAAAAAGAAATCGAATCAAACTCATATGTGGGCATTAGATTCTTGAGATGATGAATTGGTTGTGGGATTCGAGTTCGAAATCAAGTTCGTGACTAAAAACTGTTGATTTAGAGTTTTTAGGAGCTTGATATCTATAGCTCGTTTGGAGCTCGGTTCTGGTGTTGACGACGGAGGATGAGAACTGGATGGAGTGGTAGAGGAAGAAAGGGAAGGCACACTGCCTCTCTAGTGTGTAGCGGATCACATCCTGGTGATGCGAGTTCATCGCATCATTGCAGATGCAGGACTTTGCATCTAGATGGTGCGAGCTCTCGCATCCCTGTAATGTGAGGTCTCGTATCACTTGTGGATGCAAGACTTCATATCACTTGTGGATGTGAGATCTTGCATCCATGTGATGCAACCTCGCATCGCTGGTGGGTGCGATCTCGCATCACACTGGTGATGCGAGATTTCGCATCGCAGTGGATGCGAGCTCCCGTCATCCAGGTGATGCGATGTCTCATCATCCGAGTGATGTGATCTTGCATCATTCGAGTGATGTGATTACCGCAACTGTTTGATGCAAGGCGCCTTGCCTCGTGTTGTCTTCGCGGCGTTCTCGTGATCGGACGGGGTTTGGACATTGCACAAAAAGCTTATAGCACATAACTCGAACTATGGACAAGGACTTGGACTATTGACCCGTTTCTCAATCCCAATCACGACGTGATCATGACTCAATGCGAGCTTGATGATATCGGTTGACGACGGTTACTGGTCTAAAAAACATTGTTGTCATGTCCCAAGGTTATTTGTTTATAATCGTATTATCACCGCACTTCATTGCACGTTTGCATGTTAGTTTACACCAACACGAGGGGTACAGGTTTTCAAAACGATGTCTAACACAACTATATTGAAGTATAGCTAGTAATGGAAACATGATCCAAAACATAACAACACTTGGAAGCTGAAGCTTCTCAGCACTTACCATCATGGCTTGGCTCAACTTACAGCGCTAGTTCCGGGGACAGCAAGATTGAGTCTTCTTCAGATTCCACCCCTTCCCAGACCATGGATCTACCGAAATCACCCGACCGTGGCTTAGAACAGACGGCGGGCACTTGACTTAACCTTCGGTGCTGAGAGGTGCTACTATAATTGAGGAGAGTCCCAAGGAGGAGGACGTAGACATTGAGGCGAGTGATGCCCTCGAGGCTCTGGATGCAACGGTAGGTTCCATCATAGTTGACAACCCACTGGACTCGGGACCTTCAAGCGTGGATGAAACTGCATTAAGGCACATTTGCACAAGGGCCAGCATACCGTGGACCAAAGTTCAAGTTCCCCAGAAGGAAGACCGGGTGCATGCTCCGCCAGAAGGATACACCGCATGGAACATGCACATGTGCATGTCTGGGTGCATGCCCCTGTCTTGTGATTTTATCCATGACATGTTGTGTAACTTCCTCCTAGCGCCTACACAACTTCATCCAAACGGATACGCCTTTCTCCTTGGGACTTGTCGTTTGTATAAAGGGTTCCTACATGAGGAACCTACCGGAGAGGACATCCAGTTCTTGTTTTAGATTAAGAGGAGACCCATGACCGCGCCTTCCCTCTACTTCCTAGAGGTAATACACTGGGCCCGATTCATCGAAGGGTCTATAAGCAGACTTGGTATGTTTAAGCATAAACGGTTCTTTGTCGGATGTCCCCTGGGATTTGCGAGACGTTGGCTGGAAGGACATAAGTACCTTTGTTGTTCCTAATTTGGTGTTGGTCGAGTGTTGGGCTTTGTGTTAACCTTGACCTTCTATAGTAGGGATTCTGCCAGTGCCGAATGGCGATGTATACCAAGAGCACATCGCTCGGTTGAAAGCTATTCCTAAGGGAGTTCGTTCCACGGAAAAAATCTTGGATGGAGAGGCCCTTCGCCGGACAGGCTTGCTCCCAAAAAAAGAGGAAAATGTTCAGGGCAGTTGCTTCCGGAAAGGGGAAGGAGGAGCCTGAGGAAGAATGGAGTTCTCCGGGCCACAAGCGGAAAACTTATCATGTCGTGACTAAACGACCAAAACCGAAAAGATTCGGGAAGGAGGAGACAGTTGTTGGAGGAGAGGGTATGCCACCTACTCCCGTCCTAACTATGAACGTTGAGGCTGGAAGGGGAGTGTCGATGAGGTCGGTTTCTTCGATAAACACCTCTAGGACCACCACATCATTGGAGAAAGCGGATCAGTTCAAAGGGTTAGATGATCGGCATTCCCCCGTCTTGGCCTAGTGGTACAAGCTCTAGAAGCTTTAGTTTACCTATTGGAGAGATAACTCCTCCAAGCGGGTCTCAATCTGGTCTATGGAAAGCTCACTTAGGGCACACACTCATAAACACCGCATAACACAATATTTTCTTATGTGCGTGAAGTGCTTCGATTTAATCTTTGAATCTACTTTGTGTAGGTGTAATGGTTTGCGGAAGTGGTGATGGTGGGTATCGAGGCCATGGTTCAGAGGGACGGGGACCGTGAAAGAGCTCAGTTTTGAGTTGCTTCAATAAAGGGGCCAAACAGCCCCAGTCCTCTCGCTCTCGCGGTCGTGGTGGTGATCACCGACATCCAAGACGTTTAGAATTCCCACCACCTCTTCGATCGTTGGGGGAAGATTCAAGGCTTGAGACCGCGGCCACCAGACCACAGGTTTCGAAGTTCCCCTTTTCTACCCCTCCAGTGGAGCCCGTTCATAGACCTACCAGTCACGTTGTATAGTCGGTAGACCGCAGGCCACCGAAGATGGGTATGTTGAGTGGAGGGCCGGAAGTTATGCAGCTGACCAACCAGGAGAAGATGACCCTCTTAAAAGAAAAATTCCGAAAGCATTACTTTGAAGAGTTGATATGGGTACCGGACCTTAGTTCGATACCTCATGACGACACTGCTCTCGTATGGAAGAAAGTTTACCATGCCTACCACCAAGCTGCGGAATTCAATAGGTATGCTAGGCACCTCTCTGATCTAACTTGGAACAAGAAGGTGCATTTTCAGAACTATGAGTTGGCTCTTAAGGTTGAGCAGGATAGCGTCTGTACGGGACGTATTATTGGGTGAGTCACCTCTCTAGGTTATCATAGTTCTTGCTTGTACTAGCTGCGCGATCGAGTGCTAACTCTTTCATTGTTGACACAGGTGAGATGACAGAGAAATACAAGAGAATTGAGAGAGAGGCAAAGCATGCCAGTGACAAATTTGAGGACATCTCAACATCGTTGTGACAAAGAATACGCATCTCAAGAAAGAATATTCGAAGATGGTAAAGGAAAATGCTCGCTTGATGAAGGCTAATATGGGGTATTCCAGCTTGAGAAGGATAACGAAGCCCTGCTGAAGGAGAATGAGAGGTTGAGGGCCGAGAATGCGGAGACTCAGAGGCTAATGCAGGAGAATTTCGAACTGAAAAGACAGCTTGAGGAGGCCAAAAAAGATAAGGAAAAGGCCGATGACGCAGCTTAGAATGCGCTAAGCCAACTGGATGGGGGTGAGATCCATGCATGAGAGAGGTGGAGGAGTTCAAACTTACAGCTGAGGATGCCTTGACCCAAAAAGAAATGAATATGGAACCTTATGTTTGGGACATGTACGTCAAAATTCTTAAGTATCGTGATATCTCATGGGTCGATTACTATCCCTGAGTACTGGCTAAGGTGTGGAATATGCTGTTGGAGTTTGAGGCCGACCTATGAGAGGTGGATGTTATAAATTTTCATGTTCTCTCACTTGAACGAGAAAGAACGCTTGATACTGCAGGATGGAAGGCAGTTGTTGAGTGGTGATGCTAAGGTGACAAAGGAGGCAGAATGGGCTGCCGCGAAGGGGAAGACTATGGACACTGACAGTCTGGTGGTGGCCCATGAGTTCGTGGAAGTATTTCTTGTCAATAACTAGATGTGCCATTCGCCTCAAGAACTAGCTCGCAAGTTTCAGCCCTCATTGTAACTAGATACAACCCTAATCAACTGGGGCTAGGACTTGAGAGTTTAACTCAGTCAGCCGGTGGGAGCACAGTGCATGTCGAAGCTACAACTCGGGTGTTGGTAGTTAAAGTCACATCCTCATGAGTGCTTAGAAGTGTATACATAAGGGGATTAAGTAGACTGATAAGCCTTTCTTTGGTTATGCCGGTCCCTTCGGGGCAGAGGTGATAGTGTGCCTAGACCCGACCTAGTTCGGGATACCCAGGATTGGAATAGAGGGCTTCGTGGGTCTGCTTGGCGAAGGAGTAGGGGAAAAGATTACGTTTTCTAAGGAGGAATTGGCACTCTTTAGGTCCTTTGTAGGAAGAGATGAGTATGAGGGATAGGTGACGGAGACTGTTGAAGTGAGTGAACACACTATGCATGAGATGCTCAAAGAATAGCAGGCTGGTTTACGTGTCAAGGCCGAGGAACAAGAGCGGAAGAAGGTAGCTGAAGAGTTTGCCCAGTAGACGACATTGGTGGAGGTTAGGAGGAAGGCTGAGTAGGATGTCGCGGCTAAGGTCCAGAGAGACAGGGAAGTTGCAGCCAAGGAATAGGCAGATCAAAAAGAAAAAGGATGACGTTGAGGCCTATAAGAAAAAGGCCGAAGAGACGTACATACAGCTGCAGGAGGAACATACTAGAAAACTCAAGACTGGGAAGGCAGGGCGGCAAAAAGTGATCGCAAAGACTGGACCAGAGGAGAAAGGGAGCACGCGGCTATTCTTGCGCTTTCAAGCGAGGTTGTTCCCCCGCCTTCAAAAGAGATCACACCCGATGATGAGATCACAAAGATTACAAGTGGTGATGATGAGGAGGAGATCCCGTTGGCGTCTCTCCGATCCTCTTCCCCATCCAAAGGGAAAAAGGGAAAGGGAGGAAGTAGCTCTAGGAGGCGGAGGAAGAGGGGTGACGATCCGCCTAATGGAGACTCTAGCAAGAAGAAAAAGAGAGAGAAGGAGGAAGAGAAAGAGAAGGACCTCGAGGGAGTGGAAGAGGGTGAGTTGCCTAAGTGTCTGTTATTGCTGTCTTTTGGTGATGTAGGTAGATAGTATGCGCAAGTACGACCCTCGATTTTGGAATTTGGAGGCATGGTGTGGTTTTCATGTACACCATGTCATTAGAAAGAAAGATATTTAAATATGGAGTTTGCTTTTGTTATGAGAATGAAAGTATAAGTTAACCTTTCTTATATAACATTTTATGTTAAGTGTTCGGATGTTCGTCTTATGCTTTCCAACATCCTGTACTTACACAAGCGTACTTGTTGTTACACTTAATAAAACGTGATGGAAGACTCCGCCCTGGGGGTGCCCTCGGTTGTGCGGAGGTCATGCGCCGGTTCCTCTTTCGGGTTTTCCTTTGGTCAGGAGTCCTGAGTCGCACAGAGTCTAGGTCAGGTGCCCTATTTCTCGGACCTCCCGAAGGTCGTTGGTCCTAAGTCGTGAGATGGCATGAACGTAGTGAATCATCCCCTTTTGGCTCTCCCATCGTTCGTTTGGGTCTAGAGCTTGGGGGCGTCGTTGATTCGCCAAATGTACCCGTATTCGGACCCAGTGGGTTGAGTGGAGCTGCGGGAGTTGTCGGTATCACACTTGCATGGATGATGGGCTGCCCCGGAGTTTGGAGACTTGGGGACGAAACGATTTATACTTGGTCTCGTCTTTGATTCAAGATTCGAGAGGTTCCCGGATCCGAACCTGATGGGTCCTATGGAGCCACAGGAGTGGTCGATGTCACACTAGCTTGGCTGAGGGGCTGCGCCGGTATCCGGAGACTCGGGAATGGAATGATTTATACTCGGTATCACTGTTGATTCGAGATTCGAGTGGTGTTATCTATAATCGGTCTCGTCGTCGGTTCGAGACTCGAGTAGCGGTACCGTCTCCCGTGCTCATGGTGTCGGTCCGGTGTTATTTATATTCGGTCTCATCGTCGATTCGAGACTCGAGTGTAATTATTTATACTCGGTCTCATCGTTGATGAGACTCGAGTGGACATACCAGCTCTTGTGCTCGGGATGTCATTCTGGTGTTCATTTGTTTGCATGTGCTAGCTAGTTGTGATTGTCAATCAAACATATCATGCAAAAAGCAAACAAATCAAGGACATAGAGAATTAAACATCATCTTTACTAGTAACTTTGGCAGTAACATCCTTTACAATGGCTTGAATTCGAAGAAAACTAAACATTGTTGGAAAGTGAAAAAATTGTACACTAAGTTATGTGAAGTAGCAACGAATATGTACACTGTTCTGTTCCCTTGGGAGTTCGTCTCCATCAACGGTCGCTAGCTTGAAGGTTCCATCTCCAAGCCTTCGTTGTATAACGTACACACCTTCCCAGCGAGGAATGAAACCAGTTGGTGTGGAAAAGATTTGTATCAGGATGAGGTCACTAACATTAAGATCCTTGAGGCAGACTTTAAAATTGAAGTATCGGGCAACATGTTGGCGTTGAGCGGCAACTCTAAGTTCGGCTTCGTTCCTTTTTTCTTCGAGCAAGTCGAGTGACTCTGAGGACAAGTCCTGATTGGTCTTTTGATCGTAATAAGTAACTCAATGGGACCAAAGCTTTAGCTCAATGGTAATGACAGCTTTGGATCCATAGGCAAGGGCAAATGGAGAGTGGCTGGTCGCTGACTTATTGGTGGTCGATAGCCCATAGGGCCAGAGGGAGCTCATCTTCCCATAAACAGCGTTTTGCAGATGGTTCTTGGTAATGGATTTAATCACCTTGTTGACATCCTCGACTTGTTCATTTGCCTAAGGGTGAACCACTACTGAGAATCTCTTTTCGATATTGTGTAGCCAACAGAAAGTTTTGAACTCTGCGCTTTCAAACTGGGTTCCAATGTAAGAGATGATGGCTTAGGGGACTCCAAAGCGGGTAATGATATTGTGGACGATGAAGTTGATTACTTTCTTGGTGGTGATTGTAGCGAGAGCTTCATCTTCCACCCATTTGGTGAAGTAATCAACCGCGAAGATGGCGTAACGTGCCCCACCTCTGGCCATTGGAAAAGTCCTAATGATATCTATTCCCCACATAGCGAACGACCAAGGATTGACCTATTGCGTTAGCTCGGTAGGCGGGGATCTTGTGATATTCGAAAACCACTGGCATTTGTCACACTTGTGGGCATAGTCTGCAGCGTCTTAATCGAGTATGGGCCAGAAATAACAATATCCGATAATCTTTCTTGCTAGAGTTTGCCCTCCAATGTGGTCGCCGCACTCGCCCTCGTGCACGTCTAGCAACATACGTTCAGCATCGCTGTGGGTTGTACACCAAAGTAATGGAACAGAGAAACCCCTTCGGTAGAGCACTCCATTTAGGATGATATAGCAAGATGATTGGCGAGTAAGTGCCCGTCTTTCTTTGTAGTGTCTGGCGAGGGTTACATGTTGCAAGTAGTTCTTGATTGGTGTCATCCAAGACTCGGGCTCGATTTCAGTCTCTGTTGCCGCTACCGAATTAGTCTGCACCTGTTCGATGCCCGAAGTGTCGAGTACTTCGACTTGGTCAAGTCTCATAAGTTGCGCATCTTCGGATCTTGCCAATTTATCTAATGAGTTAGTTTTTTCATTTCGTTCTCGGGGAATATGCGTGATAATGTAGTGGTCGAATTTGGTGAGCAGTTCGTGAACCTGGGCGAGTTAGGGAGCGAGTCGTGCCCCCTTGGCTTGGTATTCCCCCTATACCTGACGCACTATGAGCTATGAGTCGGAGTAAATATGAATGGCCTTAATGTTAAGTTTGATTGCAATATTGAGTCCAGTGATCATGGCCTCGTATTCTACATCATTGTTGATAGTGGGAAGGTTGAGCTTTAAAGCGTAGCATATCGGGCGCTCCTTTGGATTGATGATCACGACTTCAGCGCCGGAGCACTAATTGTTGGATGATCCATCCAGAACAGTTTCCATTGAATGTTTTGAATTTCAATGTCTTCCGGAGGAGGCTCTTCCAGAACTGCGAATTCCACTATGAAATCGACAAGGGCTTGTCTGAGGATGGCTCAATGGGAATGAATGTGATCTTGAACTGGCTTATCTCTATATTCCCTTTCTGTAGTCATCCAGACACCTCAGGCCGCTGCAGGACCTGTTGTAGCGGCTGGTCAGTGTATAATTTGATGGGGGTGAGACTGGAAGTATGGTCGTAGCTTCCGGGAGGAGATCAACAAGTTGTAGGCTAGCTTCTCAAGCTTTGGGTAGTTCTTTTCTGCCCCCGTTAATCTCTTGCTGATGTAGCAAATGGGTCGTTGGACACGATTTTTGATGTGCACGAGAGCTGAGCTGATTGCCTGCATGGAAATAGCCAAATAAATATATAAGTCCTCGTGATCCATAGGTTTGGACAAGATAAGTGGTCACTCTAAGTGATTCAGAAAGGCCTTGAATGCGGCGATGTATTCCATGGTACATGCGAAGTTACGCTTCCCCTTTCTGAGCAAGTTAAAAAAGGGGATGCACTTTTCGGTGGCTTTAGAGATGAATCGACTTAAAGCTGCAACCTTCCTATTTAAACTTTGAAAATCCTTGATGCTTCGAGGGGACTGAATGTCCTGGATAGCTTTTATCATATCAAGATTGGCTTCAGTGCCTCGCGAATTGACAATGAAAGGCAACAATTTTACCGATGCAATGCCAAAAGAGCATTTTAGGGAATCAGGTTTCATACCATATTGGCGGAGGACACCGAACATTTCGGAGAGGTCACGGACGTGGTCATTCGATACTCTCGATTTTACAAGCGTATTGTCCACGTATACCTCCATGGATCTCCTAATCTGGTCCTTGAAAATGAAGTTGATCAGTCGTTGGTAGGTAGCTTCCGCAGTCTTAAGATCAAAGGGTATGACGAGATAGCAGTAGAGCCCGAGGTCGGTTATGAAAGAAGTTTGATCTTGGTTTAGGAGGTACATCAGAATCTAATTGTAGCCTAAGTAGGCATCCATGAAGTACAAAAGCTAATACCCAGCGGTTGAGTCAACAAGCTGATCAATCTTCGAAAGTGGGAAGCTGTCTTTAGGACATGCCTTGTTCAAGTCGGAGAAGTCGACACACATTTGCCACTTGTCATTTGCTTTCTCAACCAGGACTGGATTGGAGAACCATTCGGGGTACTAGGCTTCTCGGATGAAACCATTATTGGGTAGCCTATCCACCTCTTCCTTGAGTGTAGTTGATCTTTCGATTCCTAGGATTTGACGCTTTTATTTGACCGGAGGTTGCAAAGGGTTGATAGTTATCCTGTGACAAGCGATTGCAGGGTCGATGCCACACATATCGGAATGGGACCAAGAGAACACATCAAGGTTGGACCTTAAGAATTCCATAAGATCTTCCTTTATTGCGGGGTGGAGTTGCGATCCAACTTTCAAGAACTTTGTCGGGGCTGATCGGAACGTCCACCATAGATTTTAACTTGGTAGCCTTTTCGAAATCGGGCTCTTCGTCCTCCTTGGGATCGAGATCGTCAGAAAGATGGCAGTGGCGCCTGAACTAGGACTCAGACGTGGAGACGATCTTGGCGCAAAATGGCGGAGGAACGGTCTTGCCTTTGTTCTTATTGCACGATTTCTTCCACTTTATTAGGTGGCAATCTACGACTATCACTTAGGGGTGTAAACGGGTCGGACCGGACATGATGGAGGTGTGTCCAAGCTCTGTCCTATAAGAATTCAGACGGATATGGACTAGACATCATATAGCCTCGGACTGAGCCAGACAACGGACTGTCCTGTCCGATATAGCCTTAGATAATAGAAAAACATCAACATTTTAGATTTGACCGAACACTAGTGTGTCCAAGCTCTGTCCTATAAGAGAATCGGACGGACATGGACCAGACACCTTATAATTTCGGATTGAGCCGGACAACAGACTGTCCTGTTCGATATACAACCCTATTGTCACTTAGTCACCTCTTAGGGTGTAGATCCCGTTTTATTTTGGGAACTTCATTAGAAGGGACCATGGTGTTATGCAGACTCTAAACTCAGCAAGGAAGGGATATGCAAAGAAGAAGTTGTATGGAGAAATGAAGTTGATAACCACGAAAGTGAGGATCTGGACCCGGCTTCGATCCCCTTCTCCGAGTTCTACAGACAAGTCGACCATGCCAATTGGGTGATTGGATGATCCGTTGAAGTCGTGGATCATGGCATGGCAAAGCTTCAAGTATTTTGCCTCAAGTTTCATCTGGTCGTAGCCCGCCTTGAAGATGATGTTGACTGAGCTTCCTGAGTCGATAAAGATTATTCAGATTAAAGATGATCCGATCTTGGCAGAGATGACAAGAGGGTCAATGGTTGGGATACTGATTCCTATGGAATCTCTCTCGCAGAAGACGATATCGTCCCGCATTGTCTTCTAGGGTTCGGCAGGGACATATTTGTCCAGGGTGGAGCAAGCCTCGTAGGTGACATGCTTTATAGAGTTGGCGTACTCCTCCATTTTGCGGAAGCTGTCGTGCATAGGGTGAGGCCTACCACAAATAGTATTGATCACGATGCCATATGACCTTTGGTTGGACGGCCCTGGGGCCGCATTTGCAGGTGCTGGAAGCGTGGCCGTTGAAGGCCCCGCGACTGCTTCGGGAGGGGAGGGATCCTGAACATACTGTTCCAAACATTTCTTGTGGATGAGTTTCTCAATCGCATCCTTGAGGTGGAGACAGTCGTTAGTGTTGTCCTCATACATGTCCTGGAATCTACAATATTTGCTGGAGTTTTTCTCGCGATCGGCGGATTCCCTCGTATTGGGCTTCTTGGCTAGAGAGTATTACAGGTTTCTAAGTAGATCGTCACCATATCTCGATTCAACAGAGTGTAAGTCCTGTAATTTTGATAGTGGTCATGCTTCTTAGGATTGCGACCGCCTTGTTTGCCGTTGTTCGGCTTTGGCTTGTAGGGGGTTCTCTTTTGCCTTTATCGGTGGATTCGCCAACCTATTTTCCTTTGACACTGTCATCAACGGTGCCAGCCTATGGTTTATTGGAGTGGTCGCCCTGGGAAGCTCGATTACGTCTTGCGCCTTCTTGGCACAGGAACTGCCAGGCTTTTTTGTAGAAAGCTTCTAAGGTCTTAGGCTATTTTCTATCGATCCAGGCTCCAAACTCGGAGGTAGGAAGGACACCTTTTGCAAGCCGAAAGTTTACAATGCAAGGTTCAAGATCAGCAAGGCCGGTATTGAATTGTGCAAGATAGCTTTTGAGGGATTCTACAGGCCCTTAGTAAAGATTGGATAGGGTAAGGGTGTTCTTCGGAGTCAGAACATGCATCTTGAACTGGCTAACCAACTCTGTGGCCAGCTGGCCGAAGTTGTAGATATATTGGAGTGGAAGGAGAGAAAACCAAAGTAGATCTGTTCTTGACAAGAAGATTGGGAAGCACTTGCATTTGACCCTGTTGGCAGCTCGGAAGGAGTCCATCTGCCACTCATAGTAGTTCAAAAAGGCACATGCATCAGTTGTTCCGTCATAGAGTGCCATCTGTGGCATGTTGAAGCATCGGGGACACTCGGCTCCGTGTACGATTCTAGTGAAAGGGTTACGCCTCAAGTGGATTTCCCACGAGTCGTTGGCATTTTCCCGCATATTTCTCATGATCCTTCGGATCATGTTGGGGAGATATGCTGGGTGGGAATCTTCCAAAGGAGTCCATTGGTTTTGGCGAACTTCGGGAGTTCTGTTCCGTGGACGTCTTCTGTGATGCACATCGGGTTTGTCCTCTTCCATGTCATTGACATCAATGGTCTGGTTTTGGTATGGCCAGTGAGGTTGAGCGGGCTGGTGTACATCCTGATTTGGAGGGACTTAGTCCTATTGGGTTACTGGAAGCGTGGGCCCTATGTTTTGAGCGGCGCCAGTTGGGTTCTGTCGTAGAGGGCATCGGTTACTCGGACTTGGTTCGTCGTTGATAATCAACTGGGGCGATCGCGATACGGCGTTCCCCCGTTGTAAGTGACGGTGGTTCTATCACCGTTTTTGTTTCCGCTGTCATTGTCGTAAGTGTGGGCATTAGAGCAGATGGCAATGTTATTGGTAAGGCTGAACCTCCTTCTTTGATGTGGGCCCCGAGGTTCGGAAGAAGAGGTCACCGAGACATTACGCTGCGATTGGGCCATCGTTCTAAGCTAGCTGAAGTTGAGCGACGACGCGTTGACTGTCTTGAAGTTAGTGCATATGGTCGATGTTGATTTTCAATGCTTGGTTGAGTTCAAGAGCCATATTTTCATACTTCTTACTAAGAGCGTAAATCTGCACTTGAGTTGTGGGGGCGTCGGGGTCCGTAGGAGGAAGTAATTCAATTTTTGTCAGGTTTTCCACCACTTGGAATAGCAAAGAAGTACCTGCTTCGGTTGCAGCGGAAGTGCCAAGCATCTGTTTCTTTGTTCGCTTAACCATCGTTAGCGGACTTAGCGGCTGGTTATAGAAGAAACCAAAAGAGCATTGAAGTCGAGATGGAAACGTGCGACAGAAAGGCGAGACTAAGTTCTCAGTGAAGGCACTAGAATGTTGACGGAAAAAAATGTCGTAACACCCAAAGATTCATAGTTACTCAGAGAATTATGTTTTGTGTGGTAAAAGTAAGTGCAAAAAGCAGTAAATAATACAGTAGATTTATAGTGCTTCGGTCCCGTAAGGGGCCTACGTCCACTTTGGAAGAGTTCGCTGATATTTTATTGACAATAATAAGTTACAAGCTTTGAAATTCAATTACAAGCATTTCCACATAATTTGGAGTCATATTTATCATGTATGAGTCCTGGGAAAAAGTCACTTTCATGCTTCTTCTTCCTCAAAGCAAAGCTTCCATAATTAGTTCCTAAAGTTACAAGCATTTCCACATAATTTGGAGTCATATTTATCATGTATGAGTCTTGGGAAAAAGTCACTTTTATGCTTCTTCTTCCTCAAAGCAAGGCTTTCATTATTAGTTCCTAAAGCTCTCAAGAGATGTCAAATCAGCTAAATTCTAACCCCTTTGATGTGTGAGCTTGGGGGTATTTATAGTGGAAGTGTTAGGTGGGAGTAGGTAGGATTTGGGGACCACACAGCAAAAGATCGCATCACAGGATCGCACATGCCAGAGAATCGCATCAAACTATGGTATATAGTAGAAAATCACATCCTATGGGGATGCAATGTGGCTTATTCTAGCGGGCGGCTTGTCCCGTTGGTATGTGGACATCGCACCCCTTGGGTGAGATGTCATCACATCCTAGGGATGTGATGTCACTGCATCCTGGGATGCGATGTAGGTTGATTCAGCCTGAACGATGTGGGATGGCAGGTGTGATGCGAGGCGAGTGACATGATGGTTTGTTGTATGATACAAGGAGTTGTGAGGCCATCATACACTCGATCTTTCCTCGGCCTGAATCTTCAGCATCTTGGCGACACTTCGAGCTTTGGCGCCACACAACGTATTGAGTCGAGTGGGTCTTGGGTACTTTTGGGAACCGGACTAAAAAGCAGGTTAATATATATATATATATATTCTTATTCCATTTCCCTTTTTACTCTTTCCCAATTTATAAGGATCTACTACCAAACCCACTAATTTGAAATACTAACATTTCAGATAATAACATATGGGATCCATCTTTTTCCATTACAAAACACATTGTACACTTTTCACCAAAACTAGCTGAGGGGCTCTTATTCTCAAATTTCCATAACCATTTATTTAGTGTACATAATTGATATCCCAACTCCCAGCATAAGCCATCCTTCTTATTTAGTGGGTTCCTTTAGGGATCTAGGTGTATATGTATAATATGTTCATATTTTTGAAAATACAAATTGGTACACTCACTATCTATATAGGAATCCTAAACCTAAGCTCAGTTACTAGATGTAACAACCTGAATTTCAAGAGACCTTTTTTTCTTTCAAAATCTCAATCTATCGAAGATCGAGTTGGCTTGTTTGGTATCCTACAAAAAAAACAGAGATAATAAATTTATCAGAGATCGGAAAACATCTCACAGTGAAATGGGTAAAATATAATATAATCAAATATAGCCTTACCGAAATAATAACACTGTCTAACAAGTGTCCAAAGCTATCAAATCTCTACCATAAACCTGAACTGCGAGTATGTTATGAAAAAAGGTCAGAACACAAAGTTCTGGTGACTGGACAAATTATACATTCTGAACTAACTCTACATATACCGTTCAGTTATGTTTTCTTAATTATTAGGTTATTTGGGTTAACAACACTCAAGGCTCTATACTCATGTCATACCCAACTACCCCTTGGTAGTTTAACTTAATATAGTATATATATAGATATACCCAACATCTCCAGGTACACCCCATAGTACCCTCCTCGTACGTTCTCCGCTATCACGCCACAAAAGCGTATACAACATCCATCCTACGTCGAACAACAAACAAAAATCCAAATCATTACGCCATGTAATCGCACATAACCATCATCACTATACCACGTAAGCGTACAGATCGTCGTATCCAAACTCCTCGGTCGAACTAGGTATCAACATGGAGTAATGCCCTACTCTCTACGTTACACCACCTGGTGTGTGTATCTAGACCCTCACACGTATGTAATGTCTACTGTACCCCGAGTCCCGTAATAGGGCTACATCCATTCATGGAACTTGGTCGTGAGATTTCCATATTTGTAAAGGTCCGCCTCATGAGGCCTATAATACAAATATTCAAGTATGGTATGCATATTCACAGTGGATATGGCCCTACCTTGGCCCCTCCCTCAACAAGTGAAAGACTACACCAAGAGCTAAGTGACATGTCCCTAGCAAATAATCTAACATCCAATTTGGTGTCTCCCGCAACTAACGTCTTGATAGTGAAAGATCGATGGTCTCTAGGTTTAGCTCTAATCTTTCCGCATCTCACTGACTGTCGATGACAGGTACCCGATGATTACTATCCTATATTGGTCTTGACCTGCCTCTACCCGAGGAAAATTGCTGAATCACCAAACGCCATCCGCCGCAACCTTTTTACTGCCAAGCTACAAACGCAGTCAAGGTATACTCACTGGGTGGTACCTTGCAGACCAAACAATTACGAGTACAGCTTGAGCATGCACTGCACAGAGGACCACCAAGGAGTACCATACCATGTCCCTCGGAAGTCGCATATTTCCCTCCAGTCCCGCAAAGCAATCAAACAAAATATCAAGCAGAATAATTATATGGATGTGCTCCTCTCATGTCTTCAAACACCATGATGATCTACTCCGTTGGATTCTTAAGCTTCATATGCGCGGACTGGTCCAAGCGCATCACACAAACATATTATTAGACCCTATGTTTAATCTTTTAATCCCACGCTTGCCTTCTCGTATTTCCTCGTAACTCAATAAGAAACCGAATGACCTCCTCAAATGCATTAATCAGTTTTTTCGAATACTGAAGACAAGGAAGGAATACCTCTATATCCAATTCTGTGGTTTTCATGACAGCACTGGCTTCGTCTATTAGGGACATGAACCTACCAGTGTTCAACCCGTGGTACTTGGGGCCATACCCCTCAACCGTGGTAGTTACAGATGAGCTACCAGGGGCGACCGATGGAATGGTCAAGAACTAGGAGTCACCCTCTTTAATAGTATGAGCAGTGACAATTCTCCCAATCATGATAGCTTTCCCTTTCACTTTAACTGCCTCCTCTGCCCTTGCCACTGCGGCGTCCTCTTTTGATTGTCACCTTTCTTTGCCAAAACTTCGCGTTCAACATCATTTACACATTAAGCCGCCAATGCTTCTTCTTCCACCTCCACAACATTCATGGTTGAGGCTTCATCATTTAGAAATCTCTCCTAGATTAGAGCTAATACCCTCAGGTAATCAATGGCCTAGGGGATCCCATGATGATGGATGACTTCGACGTAAAGTCCTAGGACAGTCGAATCTATTCTTTCCTTAACCTTAGCGTCTTCCTGTGCAATTTTTGCCATGAGTTCCTCCAGCTGATTCTCAAACTCCCTTCTTACTTCTTTGACATGCCCTAGTACTTACCCGTTCAATGCCTCTGCTGCTGCCTTGCCTCCTCCATTTCAATGTTATAGGCCTGCATTAGTATTTTTAAATCTTCATTTTTTTCTTAACTACTCAATATATTCATTGTTTTTTCTAGTCCATTGATTCTCCTTAGTGAGCTCCTTGTTATCCTTTTCAATAGCCGCAATCCGAGCAGATTGGGAGACCATAACATTTTATCCTCTCTCGCTTGGACAATCGCTGCAGCTGCATCTTGGGCCTTTTTATTAACAACTCTCAACTGCTCTTTTAATTCTTCGATTTCTTTTAGCCTTGCGCTGACTTTGTCCTGATCGGCATTCACTTCAAGCTTCAACCCTTTGATTTTGACATTATTTTTAACGATCAGCTTAGACAGCTTCTTTCTATAATCTGCAACAGCCTTATATTATAATAAATATGAAAAATCCTGTTAAATGCTTCCCTATCTAGAGACAAAGGGATTAGGTGCATTGTTGAAAGCTAAACAAGTTCATTAAAGTAATTTTCAGGGAAATGATTTTGCAAGTAAGCTTTCCTATCTTGTAGGATTATATCATCACCTTCTAAAACTACCCCAATTTGTTTTCCTCCTCTTTGTTTTTCTTACTACGATCTCTTTGCAGTCAACGAACCCTGCTAGGCTTGTCTCTGCTTTTATTTTTGAGATGAGCCAGTGGGATAAAGGTTCTAGTAGGTGGAGGGTGAGGTAGGGGAGTAGCAGACGACTTTGTACTTCTCAAATAAGACCTCCTTGTGGCTTCAATCGGTTTTGTAATGACAAGAGGGGACTTAAGATGTCGACGATAGGTCTTCTTTCAGTGGTCAATGACATGTGCACTTTTGATGCGATTCACATGCTTAAGCGCCTTTAAAGAAATTCGCGCCAACTATGAGATGCTGAGAACGAGAGCTGTCCCGGCCTATGCCTCTTCATCCACTTGTTTCTTTGTCTTTTCCTTTGTTTCGGTCTCCCTCTCGAACCATTATGCACGCACAAAGAGAAACTCAAATCAGAATAGATCAACCAACATATGAATAAGTGTTGTGACATGCAATGCTTATATGTGTGTCCTAGCGTTCCCTTGTTGGACTAGATTTTAGTTTACTCAAGGGGGTTGTCTCCCCAGAATTCAATGGTGTCGAAGACATGTCAGAGCTCATAAGCAAGCTTTCAACATTTACCCCGCTCAGGCCAAATAAGGAAGTTTCCAACGGAAATTTATCCAAGCCTTGGAATTGACCCTCAACTTCCATGGATGTGGCAGTACCAGCAGTAGCTGTAGGAGATATTGACATGGTCAAATCTCCTATCATTTTTCCTGTCGATCGAAAAGGAGTGAGAGAAAATAGCAAGTCCCCATCTCTTATAGTCCATTCGTTGTTGTCAATATCCTCGTTTGCCTCATCCCCTGAGCTCCGACTTCCCTTTCTTCAATGGGGGGAGGGGGCAAGATCGGATGCATAATAGGAGAGCACCATCTCTGCCTGCTCCGACATCTATCGTCATCTATACGGTCGATCGAATGACTCTCTAGCAGCAATCCAAGAGTGTGGAGAAGATAATAAAAATCAACGTTTAGGCATCACAGAATTTTTCTTCAACATCTTTCAAGTCTAATGCTCGATCGAGACATGATTAGTCTCTTAGCTGTGAAGGGAATCCTGTACAAATCATGCATTAAATTGGTCTAGAGCTTACGACTTAAAAAACTTAAAAGTGAAACACTTAAGTGCTAACACACTTACGTCCTCCTAGCCATACTTCTAGAAAATTCTGGTGAACTCCGTACATATAATTAGTCCTTTTTGAAGTAGCCCAGTTTGTTTTATACCCCTAAGATAACCTTACAGTGGGGCCATAGCTTTAAGATAGACAAGTGAAGGGTAGGTATTGCGACGCTTAATGCGAAAATGAATCCGATTTCCTCCCTTGTTGGCTCCACTCCCAGGTTTTCAATATATATAAGGTAGGTTCCGATCAAGAATTCATTTCCATTTAGGTGAAGTTGCATTGGCGCCAAACGCATGTAATGTAGCATATCCTGGATAAACAGGCTAAAAAAGGCATGCACCCGACATCACACATATATCAATTCCACACCGTGTATCCTACCAGAGATATGTGTGCCCTATCTTTATAGCCTAGGACCAAAGAATCATCTCAGGGTATGCCATATTTCGTGTAAATTCTCATCAATGCACCTTTATCGATTTTTAAGGCAACCAAATCGAAGGGATCCTCTAAAATGAAAACATCCCATAACTCGTCTAGCACCAACATAATGCCTTCATGTTCTTCACATTCACCCTTGGCCATCGATGGGCCCACTTCTGCTCCTTCATGTTCCTCCTCAGTAACTTGTTCGCCCTCGGATTGGTCTATAGGCTTCTACCCCTCAAGTTTCCCTATTGGATCATGTTCCCCTGGTTGACTTGATTGCTGGGAGGGATTTGATTCTTCGAAATCCATATGGTTTCTCTTAAAGAGCTTTATCATCTAGAGAGCAGCTCGAATTCAAAATCATTTCTATGCTTTTAGCGTCTAAACCATAGATTCGTCGAGAGCTTCTGGTCACCATAATTTATTATGCTTATAAAACGTTTACAATAGTTAGTGTGATAAAATCTGTGCCACTCGTGTTTGTGCAGACTAATGTGGAATGTGCAATGCCATTCGTACTTATGTAATTATTATAAATACTTCTGAGCATAGTGACAATTTTTAGTTTTATGGTTGAAGTAGTTGTCATCGTTGACCGTCTTCCAAGCACTCGGATCAAATCGTGAGACTACATCGATATAGGATTGAAAATCGAATTCCGGAATTGGTGATTCACTCATATTCCATAGTCCAATTTTATGCTCTATCTATGTGTACGTCAAAATTGCCGATTTGATATTGTGTTCGATTCATCCTGATACGCAGTTAATCGAAATGATGATTTGACGAAGACAACGAGGTTTCACAATCATGAGCATGGAATTTAAATTCTAAATCACACGACCCCTAAACAATATAAAAATAGTTGTCAAATTATCGAAACTCATCAGTTCAAAATCCAACCGTGCAAACTCGCAAAATGATCCAAGTCCTTTGCACTTCAAATCCGAGCTAGAAAATTTCTAAGTACACGGATTTGAAAATCACATTTCAGATCCCTATACTTAGAAATTTTCTGCCTCTTTTCTGGATTCGTATCCCAAACTAAGAAATGTTCTGCCTTTTTACCTACTTTGTATACCTCCCTTCTCCTCTTTTCAGATCCAAATATATGAGTCTGAACTCCATTAACCTAAATCCTATGCCTTTTCTCCTACATATCCTCCTCCTCCCGATCTTCTCTTCTCCTTTACTCCTCCATATCTCTACTTTGACTTCTAGCATCTTTAGAGCCATGTTACGCCTAGCGAGCCCATGACCAACCATCCTCGATCACCTCGTCTCATCGATGTTTTCGGCCGTCTTTACAAAACAAAGCCAATAAACCTACGAAATTCATAATTAATAGTATAAAGATTCAAATCCCCTTATAACAGTGATGGATGATCGAAGGCTGGTGGGTTAAGGGTAGCGGTGGTTGTATGATGACCGGATGTAAGAGTTTGGTTGTTTAAGACAAAAAGTGGAGAGATTTTTTTGTCTTTGGAGAGTCTAAGGGCCGATACGAAATAATCAGAAAAGGATGAAGTGAGGGAAGAGCGGAGTATTTAAATCAACGAAGCTATTCCACCTCCCATGTTATATTTGCAGAAAAATCCATGTATAGGGATCGATACTGGCCCTTATACGGATTGGCACTGACCCACAAACATATTTATTTATTTATTTAAAAAGAGAAAAAAAGAAAGAGGGCTCAGTATTCACTGACGCACAGACTCCTGTGAACATTAACTTTCAATACTTCAACCATCAGCACGATTTTGGACTCGTTAACCCATAAAATATATTCCAGAAAATGGTAAGCATGTCTAGGATGATTTATGATTTTGGGTCGTTATGTCTTCTCTAACTCGATGAGCGTTTTGGCTTACGTAAGTGCTCTAGGTCGTTGTGATATATTAGGTCATTCAGATAATATGTGATGTTCAGGAAGCTCTGGCTCGTTTGAATATCTTAATTCGTTGGGGGCATCTTGGTTCACTCAGATGCTAGCTCGTAGGGTTCTTAGATCGCCAGGCTGCTAAAGGTTTTATCTCGCTTCGTCAAAGCCTAAACTGCATCATCCTAGTTTAGCTTGTTCTAAGCGCGCTTGGGCCGCTCTGTGTCCTTTAGCTCGCACAACATTCAACCAGAGCGAGTTGGGTCGCCCCGCACTCCCGTTGCCCGTATCACTTCGTATCAGGAAGTTTTGGGTCACTCCGGCCTGTTAGGCACGCCCCACCTTGCTTTGTACCGCATAATGTTCCTTCTATCCCGCCTACGACCTAAAACGAGAGCACAGTATTTACATAATTGCCACCTGGTCAGAACTCCACCAATAAATACCCCCCTCATTCCTTCATTTGGGGGGGGGGGGATTGAGGGGCCATAGAGTGCTGCTGAAATTTCTCTACAACTATCTCAAGCAATTCTAAACGCTCATCATCACTATCAAGTGAAGATCATTGGTGAATCTAAATAAGATCTATAAGTGTGAGAGTGATAAATTTGTTGTAAGAGTGAAATTAATTTTGTAATCAACATATTGATAATGGAATCACTTATGAGAGTGGACGTAGATCCTCATTGGATCGAACCACTATAAAAACTCCGTGTTCTTATTTTCATGCTTTTTGTATGTTTGTGATTGCGACCTCACTTTGTTCTTCCTTACCAATTTGGTGAAGTGTTTCGATACACACTTGGTGTTGAGTTAAATTTTGAGCTCAATATTTTGCGCCCACCATGGGGCCCCGTTCGCATCTCCTACCTCCTCTCACACTCTCACAAAGTTAAAGGCCTTCCCATTAAAGTTTTAAGGTGCATCCTTCTTCAGAATTATGGCCAAATCTAAGAAGACCACTAGCAAAGCCATGGTGGAAGCCGATAATGTTGCTAATGAAGAAACACCGCTCGCGAACCGCTTTGAAGTTGGTGAAAATTCAAAAAGCGAAGCCGGTGTGACCAGAAATAAATTAAAAGTTGTTATTGCCAACATGAATAACCAAATGGATGCCTCTACTAAAATGATGATGGAGAAACTTGACGCCATCCTTAATGCTCAATTGAATCCAGCAACTCCGAAAACACAACCGCAACAATATAATGTGGAAGACGGTTATGGTGGGGCAAGTGATAGGGACGAAGCTAATATTGAAGAACTGAGATCAAAAGCTAAGAATCATTCTGAAGTGAGTTCTCAAAAGATCACTAACCCTATCGCGAGGGCACCCCCTCGATGAAAAGGCAAAGCACCTAAACTCTCTAATCGAGACTGTACTCCTAGACGAACGTTTGGTAAATAGCTCAGTTTCACAGAGCGTCATAGCACCGAAAGAATACATCTCGGATATGATAGAACGAGCTATGAAAAATAATCAAGCTAACAAAGATGATGAAAGGGAATGGGACTTCTCTCCCGATAGTAATTCATTCACCGAGAGAATCCTCAAAGCAGAATTTTCGAAGAAATTCAATCCACCAACTCTGCCTCCGTATAACGGCCTTATTGACCCGAACTACTTTTTGTTTGAATACGAGTGGCATATGAGTGCGGTTAAGGCAACAGATGAGATGAGATGAGATGCACGTATTTACCCCTCTATTTGGAAGGAACCACATCACTTTGGTTCACGAAGCTACCCCCCAAATCTATCAATCGATTCTCCGATCCATCCAAAAAATTCAAAGAGCAGTTCTGCTTGTATGCTACTAAGGCCAAGGACGCTATAACACTCTCGGCTATGAAACAAAAGTCAGGAGGAACTGTCAATGCCTTCCTTAGTCGGTTCAATGTTGCCCTATCTGAAGTAAGGAACTCGGAGCCACGCATAGTCCTCATGTCTCTACTCAATGCTGTAGACAAAACGAGCGAATTCGGAAGATGGATAAAGATGAAAGAACCGACTATGCACGACAAGTTGTATAAAAAGGAAGAGGAGTACATGAGGGTAGACGATAATCCTGTGCCCCTTCAGATCATTGACGGTAACCCAGTCCTTGAGGCTCCTAAAAGTGCAGCTATGCAATCCAACCAAAAGGTTATTCATGGGCAGAAGCGAATCAGTGTCGAGAATGATAACAAGGCTAACAAAAAAGTCTCGCCTTTTCAATTCATCAGAACTGACACCTTTGAATGACACTCCTAAAAACATCTATCTTGCAACCAAGAATTATGAGGAGTATGCGGAACCAATCCCAATGAGGATAAGCGACAAGGCAGAAAACTCGGGAAAGTTCTGCAGATTTCATTACCAACCTGGTCACAACACTAACGAGTGCCCACACCTGAAGAACCTCATTGAGGAATTGATCAGGAAAAATAGGTTGCAGCAATATGTAAAGAATCCGCAAGCTTTGAATCCTTCTGCAATTCCACAGGAACAAGGGGAATCAAATGGTCAGTCTGGTCCAAGCAACGTAGCTTCTGTCCAAGCCAATCCAAGGCTGATTATCAACTAATAGTTGTTGAGGGTGCTCCAACTTGAGCGGCTCGGAATAAGCAATCAACATTGCTATATCTCTACTTTATGCTCTACCTCTTTCTTAAGCTCATGTTTTTCTTCGCATTTTACTTTCTGTTATATTCAAAACTTACTGTAAACAGTCTGTAATAATCTGCAGGTGATACATTAAACGTCAGCCCTACGACCAAGAGCATTTATGTTTGAATGAGTTTCTCGCTTGCGAATCCATATGTAAAATCGAAACTTTCTTAAAAAGATGATTTCATATTGCATGCTAGCTACCGAGCGCTTGCTCCTATATCATCGCGTCCCCAACAATGCTAGTTCAAGGGTTGAATGCTATGAATTCCAACATGTGTAAATGCAAAGAAAAAAAAGAAAAAAAAGGGAAAACGCTGCCTTGAAAAGTGAATGGGAAAGTCGCAAGGATTCAAATGGTGAGTAAGCGCCAACACAAATAGACGGAAGAGATGGAACTTTTATCGAAGGGGAACCTCCCTAAGTGAGAGGTTCTTAGCTTCAGTTCCTAAACCGGAATAGCTTGCTAAGTCAAGCATGTGGTAAAAAAACTGATGGCCACCCCACGAAGCGATAAAACAACCAAGAAAAATCCATTCGCGTAGCATCTGAAAAGTCGGATGTGAAGAATGAAAAATCCATTTGCGTAGCATCTAAAAGTCAGATGTAAAGAATGAAAAATACATTCGCGTAGCATCTGAAAAGTCAGATGAGAAGAATGAAAAATCCATTTGTGTAGCATTTGAAAAATCAGAAGTGAAGAATGAAAAATCCATTCGCGTAGCATCCGAAAAGTCAGATGTGAAGAATGAAAAATCCCTTCACGTAGCATCTGAAAAGTCAGATGTAAAGAATGTAAAATCCATTCGCGTAGCATCTGAAAAGTCAGATGAGAAGAATGAAAAATCCATCCGCGTAGCGTCTGAAATGTCAGATGTGAAGAATGAAAAATCCATTCACGTAAGATGTGAAGAATGAAAAATCCATTCGCGTAGCATCTGAAAAGTCAGATGTGAAGACTGAAAATTCCACTTGCGTAGCATCTAGAATCTCAGATGCAAAAAGTGTCGAACATGCACATATGAGTCATTAAAGTGATAGTGTTCGGGATCTATAGTCAACCTAAGTTGACTGAACGATTTTAAGCGTTATCACAAACTTGAATTAGAATACTATTGCTATGCGAACAATATTTGATGAGTTTTAAACCGTAAAATAAGATGGTTCTAGGATAGCATTTTATTCAACGCAAGTTAAAGTTCGTTATAGTTCATTTCTAACCAATCCTTTATCAACGTGGACAATTAATAACGAGCATAAGTCCGGAATTATGAAAAAGTTTATCTTAATTGCAGAGCAGGTAGTGTGGGACGTACGAGTTCAAAACCAAAAGATTACCACAACAAATATTTTTTCAATATTAGCATAAAATCTTAAAGTGCGGTGGACAAAATACAACTCCATCACCGCATCACAAATCCAACACTAAGACATACACAGAGACATCAGATGAAAAATATCGCACGAGTGTTAAGCGAGGACCGGCACTCGCATATATGACAGGTCTGTATCATAAGCACGTAAAAGATAAATAGCAAAAGTCAGACAAGAAAGCATCTTCTTTTCATCAATCAATCATTCCTCACCTTGAGCAAGAGGAGAAGTACCAATAATTTCTACCTTGCTCCCAGGGCTTGATAGTTCAGCAATGATCTCATTTTGAGACTTAAGAGCCTGAATAAGCACAGCTTTGCTGTGACGGCCCGTCCTGCACTAGCCTGCATTTCCTCCGAAAGTGCGCTGTACACATGCCCAGCTAGCACAGAACGGTCGTCAGAAGAAAAGAAAGAAGGGAATGAACTAATCAAGGAACCTGTAGAATGTCTCACAGCGCATGGAATAAAATATATTAACAACATACTTGACATAAAACAGGTGAGACAGTGCATAAGCTGATAACTAAAATCAACATCAATCATCAGAGCAGCGGAAATCCATATACAGCTTATTACAATTTTCCAAATTTACTGTCTCTAAACAAAAGAAAGCTAAAGTAGAAGATGCACCACCAATGCCCAAGCAGTGATCTTCAACAACACAGGGAGAATATTATATATATATTACGTGGAAGCCTCCTGCTCGTCTCCGGATCATCTACCCGTGCATCACCAGCTAACCTGTCTCTAGTCTGCTCGTGTGAGCACCCAGAGTAATAAGAGGAGACATAAAACTCTGGGTCAGACATAAAGCCTGGTATGAGCGATAAGCATCTAAACAGAACAATAACAGGTATACCAAACCATACCTGAACCTGGACCTGCAACCAAAGAGTTAGTACCACATACCGTACAATACTCCAAGGCGCCGTAATGAATAGTGTAAGAATACGGGGGTGGGGTGTGCATGTCATAATGATAGCAAACAACTCATCCATAGCAACCATCCTCACACCTCTCACTCAGTGCGTAAAGCGTACGGCATCTACCACTTTGGAACACTAGACAAACTGAGGTAACGACGAATCCCGACTTGTAGAAACCCTGCTATGACCAAGCTAAACATATGGAGTCATGACCAAACATTTCAATGACCCACTTCATTGGTTGTAGCCCTTGGTCCTACCTATGCCATAATGGCCCTGAATCCGCCTTCGTACCTCCTACCATAGTGGTCCAAAGCTATAGACGTCGATAACTCCTTGGCACGCGTCCCGCAGCAAAGCCCAATCAGGAAGCGAACTCGTTGATTCCCATCTGGATCTTGAGCTCTAGCTTCCTATTTGGACTACCTTTGCATCTCGGGTTTTGGTCATCATCTCCACCCGGATCGGTCTTCATTCAGTTCGCAACCTCCTGGTTCGGCTCGTGGCTCGCCCCCCCACGCATCAGCTCGACTCGCGGATCGTGGTCATTGCCTTCGCTCGGATCGGGTCGTGCCTGTTACGTCAGCTCGGGTCGGATCGCACCATTCGTCAGCTCATTCGGATCGCGCCTGCTGCATCGGGTCGGGTCGCGATGCACTCGTGGTCACCATCCCCCTTCGGTTCGGTTCACATTCCTCCTTCGCGAATGGTCGGATCGCCATCATCGGATCGTGACACCCAAGCTGGAACGGATCGTGGTCTTAAAGCATCGACGGATCGAGTCGTGCCATCGGTTCGGATCGTGGAAGATGGGGCGGATCGTGGTACATAGGGCGATTCGATCCGGTATACTTCCTGCACTTGTTTTCCAGCGACTATCTTACGCCATTCGACGGCGTCTTTGACCAATCTAACTTCTCTAATCAGTCACAAAACACTCCATAAAGTCATAACAACATGTAATAGCAACCACAAACACCAAACAACAATTCTAATGAAGCAAAATGGATCAAAAGTGGCCAAAACTCCTTATTTCCCCTAAGCATGTTTAAGTAAAACTAATCATAAGGTTAACAAAACTTCATCAAATTAAACCAAATTTCTACCAGAAGCATAAAATATTATTTTCGAATTTCTAAATATTTTTCCAGAATTTATTAGTGTATAAATTCGCTAATCTTCACTAATTACCCTTAATTACCGTAATTAGTGCAAAAACTATGCAAATCACTCACCTTTGCCACAATAAAACTTTCAGATCTGAAGTGAACCTCTGATTTGCACGAATTCCAATATATAACAGCAGCTCTACCTCGGTCCTTGTGCTAACCCTCCTTGATTTGATGCCTCTAAGCCTTAATCCTTGATTAGGGAGTGATTTTTGGGTGTTTTAGAGAGATTTAGAGAGTGGAGGCCATGGCTAGGTCAAGAGGGATGGAAAGTGACGGCTGAAAAATGAGAAAAAGGTATTCTCCAAACCCTAACAGCCCTTTTAAACTCCTAATCCCGAAATTCCCCTTTGGGCCTAGCTGCTAATCACCCGGTTAAGCCCAATTAAGCTGTTTTTCACCATCTGAAACTTGTTTCAGCCATATCTCCCAAACGGTGAGTCCGTTTGGCTAATGTGACCACTCTACGGAAAGAGAAACCATCATCCGGAGCCAATGGAAGTGGTTTCAGGTCAAAATTCCTTTCCAGTCAAAAGTTATGGCCAAAACAGTGCCAACTAGGGGTAAAATGGTCATTTAAAAATCGGGAAAAATCATGAACATGGGAAATGACCCCAATAGTCGTCCCCCAAAGTTACATGACCATACGACTTCGTATGTGAAAGAAATAAATATTCTACGATCCCATGATGCGTAGAATGCGGGTCGTTACACTCTCCCCCCCTTAAGAAATTTCGTCCCCGAAATTCCTTAACCCAAAACATACAAAAGATCCAGCATGCCTAACAGCCATATACAACAATCAAACATGCAAAACAAGCAAACAAGCCTATCCTAGCATGCGGAAAACTAAATCGAAGTCAAAATCTTACCAGGCAGCAAAGAGTTCTCGGTGTGTCTTCCTAATGTCCTCCTCTGTCTCCCAAGTACAATCGTTCTCGTCCTCGCTCCACTGTACCTTGACTAGTTTCACCGCCTTCCTTCGAAGTTGCTTCATGTCGTGCGCGACAATACGGGCCGGCTTGCGGTTCCCAACCGCCTCGGGTTCTACTTCGAAGTCCTCTAACTGATCAGGTGAAATAGTCATATCTGAGTCGTGAACGAACTTCCTTAGTTGGGAAACATGAAATACGTTGTGAACTCCCGCCATCTTCTCTGGTAAGTCAATTCTATATGCCAAATTCCCGACTAGTTCAAGAACAGGGAATGGGCCAACGAATCTTGGTGTCAACTTGCCTCTCCTACCGAATCGTATTACGCTCTTCAACGGAGAAGTCTTGACAAACACCAAGTCACCAACGGAGAATTTTAGGTCTCTTCTCCTCTTATCAGCATAACTCTTCTGCCTATCTTGGGCAGCCTTCATTCGTTGATGAATGATCTTGATCTTATCTGAAGTTTCCCTCACCACATCTGGTCCAAGCATAAACTTCTCGCCAGTCTCTATCCAACATGATGGCGAGTTGCACGGTCTTCCGTACAAAGCTTCAAACGGAGCCATACCGATACTGGATTGGTAGCTATTATTATATGCAAACTCTACTAGATGCAAATGGTCATCCCATGATCCACCAAAATCCAATATACATGCTCTCAAGAGATCTTCCAAAATACGATTCACCCTCTCCGTATGACCGTCGGTCTGAGGATGATATGCGGTACTGAGATGTAACTCTGACCCTAGAGCCTCTTGTAAGCTCTTCCAAAACCCACTAGTGAATAACGGGTCTCGGTCGCTCACAATGCTTTTAAGTACTCCATGAAATCTCACTACCCACTTCATATACAATTCTGCTAACTTAGCTGCCGTTCTGGTCGATTTGACTGGTATAAACCTTGCACTTTTAGTCAGTCGATCTACAATTACCCAAATGCTGTCATATCCCGATCTAGTCCTTGGTAAACCATCGATGAAATCCATCGAGACTTGCTCCCATTTCCATTCGGGAATTTCTAAGGGCTGTAACAACCCACAAGGCTTCTTTTGCTCGGCTTTAACTAGCTGGCAATTCATGCACTTGGATATAAACTTCCCAACGTCTCTTTTCATCCCTTCCCAGTAGTAAGTCTGCTTCATATCTCGATACATCTTGTTACCACCGGGGTGTATAGTCAGCTTTGAGTGATGACATTCTCTAAGCACTTCATCCCTCAATCCATTGACATTGGGTACAACAAGCTTTCCATTCTTTCTAAGCCATCTATCTCGATCAAGCCCATACTTGTTCATCTCCTCATCGATACCCATCTCTAACTTGGAGATGATTTCCAATAGGTTAGGATCGTCCCTCTGACTAGAGCCGATCCGTTCAATCAAAGTGGGTCTAATCGTCAAACTTGCTAACATTTCTGAATCCAATTCGCACTTTGGTCTGAAATCAAACCCCGCGATAAACTCCAGTTGCTTCCATTCAAGGAACATAGCCCCTAAGCTGGCATGTCTTCTACTTAATGCATCAGCCACCGCATTGCCCTTTCCCGGTGTGCATGCGATGTCAAAATCATAGGAAGCTAAGAACTCTAACCATCTCTGCTGACGGAGATTTAAATCCTTCTGGGAGAATAGATACTTCAACGACTTATGATCTGTAAACAGCTCAAATCTTTCTCCCAAGAGATAGTGTCTCCACATCTTTAACGCGAACACGATCGCTGCCAATTCTAAATCATGGGTAGGGTATCTTCTCTCGTGCGGTTTCAGTTGCCGACTTGCGTAAGCTACAACCCTACCGCCTTGCATCAATACAGCACCCAGTCCGGTACGACAAGCATCCGTGTATACCGTCATCTCTTCATCCCCCTTAGGAATGACTAACACTGGTGCGCTTGTCAACTTGTCCTTTAGACTTTTGAATGCATTCTCGCACCTTTCATCCCAGACAAAAGCTTGATTCTTCTTGGTCAACTGGGTCAATGGTGCTGCTAACTTGGAGAAACCTTGGATAAACTTACGATAATATCCAGCTAACCCCAAAAAACTTCTTACATCTGTTGCGTTCTTGGGCGTAGGCCAATCTTGTACCGTAGCCACCTTTGCCGGGTCCACGGCAATACCACTCTCTGATACAACATGGCCCAAGAACCTCACTTCCCTCTTTCAGAAGTGACACTTAGAAAACTTTGCTTTCAATTGGTGTTTTCTCAACACCTCCATCGCTACTCTTAAATGTTCCTTGTGTTCTTCCTCTGTCCTCGAATAGACCAAAATATCATCAACGAACACAAGGACAGACTTATTCAACTGATCTCTGAATACCCTATTCATAAGATCCACAAAATATGCCGGGGCATTAGTCAGCCCAAATGGCATAACCAACCACTCATAAAATCCAGACGGCGTTCGGAATGCCGTTTTAGCTATACTCTCAGCTTCCACTCTAAGCTGATGAAAACCTGTCGCGAGATCCAACTGAGAAAATATTCTCATGCCACTCAACTGATCGAACAAATCATCTATCCGCGGTAGAGGATACTTATTCTTCCTCGTCACTTTATTCAACTCGCGGTAGTCTACACACAAACGAAGGGAACCATCCGCCTTGGTAGCAAACACAACTGGTGCTCCCCATTCAGAAACACTCCTTTTGATAAATCCCTTCTTCAAAAGATCGTTGACTTGCACCTCGAGCTCTCGCTGCTCCCTTGGTGCCATACGACGAAGTGGCATCACTATAGGTCTGGCATCTTTTACCAAATCAATACGAAACTCAATCTCTTGGTGTGGTGGAAGTCCGGTCACTTCTTCGAAAACATCCGGATACTGGCCAACCACGGGCAAACCTGACAACTCACTATGCGGAATGTCAAGGGAGTTTAGAAAACTAGCCAATACCCCCTTACTGGGTAGACCACCAAACACTATCCTCCGCCCATCATCCGCTCTAGCTGACACCAAAAAGCCCTCACAGTCTACCACCACCCCATACCTTCGGAGCCAATCTACTCCCAAAATAATGCCAAACCCAGTAAAGCCCAAAACAAAGCAATCACAAACAAACAGGCATCCATGACTCGATAAGACCACATTACGACAAATCATGCTAAGGCTAGTCGAACCACCAATCGGGTTCGTCGCTACTAAAGGTCTATCGACAATCTCGGGCTCCAATCCCAACCTATCTACCAGGTCACTAGATATGAAAGAACTGGAAGCTCCAGTATCAAATAAAACTCTAACAGGAACATCATAAACAGAAAGCATACCTTGAATGACGACATTCTTTCCCTTCTCCGCCGCTGTTGGGGCATTCGACGAAGAAGGAATAGCATTAAGAGCGTAGGCTTTCACCATTTGCTTTTCCTTAGGGGGCTGTGGACACTTGTCCTTGTGATGTCCCATTTGGCCACAGTTGAAGCACTTCCTATCCGCTGGCTTGGCCCGACAATTACTAGCATAATGGCCCTTCTTACCACAGCTGAAGCACTCCACATCTTGCTTATTCTTTTTCTTCTGGCCATCCTTAGCTTGGTTCTGCTTTCTCTTATTCTGGGAACCACCCTTGCCTCCACCACTTGCTTGTGGTTTTGGCTCTTCTGCAGATGCAACCTCAGTCTTCGACTTAGGGTAGAGACTTTCTGATCTTAGCGCTTTCCCCACAATCGATTCAAACGTCTCATTGATGTGGTTAATAAGTTTTTCCCCCAAGTACTGATCCAAATCAGTTATGAATTTCTCATTCTTTTTCTCGGCAGTATCAATAAGAGATAACCCATATTTTGACAAAGTGTCAAATTCAGCAATATACTCCGAGACAGCTCTGCCATTCTGCTTGAGCTCCAAGAACTTCTTAAACAGCGCTGACTTCTGAGCAGCTGGAATGAACTTCTCGCTAAAGCGAGCCTTAAACTGCTCCCAAGTAATCTGATCTTCGGGAGTAGCTGCCTTTATAGCATTCCACCAATTCATCGCTCGCCCTTGCAGCTGACGAGACGCTAGCTTTCTCTTCATCGCATCCTCGATACCCAAATCCTCGAAGATGCGTTCGCAACTATCCAACCAATCTTGAACATCCGTAGCCGACTCCGTTCCGTGGAACGGCTTCCCACCAAGGCTAGTATAATCCTTATTCAGCTTGGCGAAGTCGACTCTTGGTGCCTGCACTATTGGACCACCACCTTTTCCACCATTGGGAGCTGCCCTCTGCACCTCTCTAAGCATCTCTCTCATGAGGTCAGTAAACATCGTCCTCATGTCAGCAGCATTCCCATTGTTGGCTCCCCTACCAGCACCTCTAACATATCGGCTCATCGTCAATCTGAAAAAGGAAACGATTAACGACTCCATAGTGGTACTAGTGCAGTACGACTTCATCTTTATACTACTAATAGTATATATATATATAGCTTTTGAAAACCAAAATAATCACAAATACGCTCTCTCGTATACGTATATTATCTCTCCCTGATAACTTCCCTAGGTTAACTACGCAACCTAGAGCTCTGATACCAAGTGTGACGGCCCGCCCTGCACTAGCCTGCATTTCCTCCGAAAGTGCGCTGTACACATGCCCAGCTAGCACAGAACGGTCGTCAGAAGAAAAGAAAGAAGGGAATGAACTAATCAAGGAACCTGTAGAATGTCTCACAGCGCATGGAATAAAATATATTAACAACATACTTGACATAAAACAGGTGAGACAGTGCATAAGCTGATAACTAAAATCAACATCAATCATCAGAGCAGAGGAAATCCATATATAGCTTATTACAATTTTCCAAATTTACTGTCTCTAAACAAAAGAAAGCTAAAGTAGAAGATGCACCACCAATGCCCAAGCAGTGATCTTCAACAACACAGGGAGAATATTATATATATATTACGTGGAAGCCTCCTGCTCGTCTCCGGATCATCTACCCATGCATCACCAGCTAACCTGTCTCTAGTCTGCTCGTGTGAGCACCCAGAGTAATAAGAGGAGACATAAAACTCTGGGTCAGACATAAAGCCTGGTATGAGCGATAAGCATCTAAACAGAACAATAACAGGTATACCAAACCATACCTGAACCTGGACCTGCAACCAAAGAGTTAGTACCACATACCGTACAATACTCCAAGGCGCCGTAATGAATAGTGTAAGAATACGGGGGTGGGGTGTGCATGTCATAATGATAGCAAACAACTCATCCATAGCAACCATCCTCACACCTCTCACTCAGTGCGTAAAGCGTACGGCATCTACCACTTTGGAACACTAGACAAACTGAGGTAACGACGAATCTCGACTTGTAGAAACCCTGCTATGACCAAGCTAAACATATGGAGTCATGACCAAACATTTCAATGACCCACTTCATTGGTTGTAGCCCTTGGTCCTACCTATGCCATAATGGCCCTGAAACCGCCTTCGTACCTCCTACCATAGTGGTCCAAAGCTATAGACGTCGATAACTCCTTGGCACGCGTCCCGCAGCAAAGCCCAATCAGGAAGCGAACTCGTTGATTCCCATCTGGATCTTGAGCTCTAGCTTCCTATTTGGACTACCTTTGCATCTCGGGTTTTGGTCATCATCTCCACCCGGATCGGTCTTCATTCAGTTCGCAACCTCCTGGTTCGGCTCGTGGCTCGCCCCCCCCACGCATCAGCTCGACTCGCGGATCGTGGTCATTGCCTTCGCTCGGATCGGGTCGTGCATGTTACGTCAGCTCGGGTCGGATCGCACCATTCGTCAGCTCATTCGGATCGCGCCTGCTGCATCGGGTCGGGTCGCGATGCACTCGTGGTCACCATCCCCCTTCGGTTCGGTTCACAGTCCTCCTTCGCGAATGGTCGGATCGCCATCATCGGATCGTGACACCCAAGCTGGAACGGATCATGGTCTTCAAGCATCGACGGATCGAGTCGTGCCATTGGTTCGGATCGTGGAAGATGGGGCGGATCGTGGTACATAGGGCGATCCGATCCGGTATACTTCCTGCACTTGTTTTCCAGCGAATATCTTACGCCATTCGACGGCGTTTTTGACCAGTCTAACTTCTCTAATCAGTCACAAAACACTCCATAAAGTCATAACAACATGTAATAGCAACCACAAACACCAAACAACAATTCTAATGAAGCAAAATGGATCAAAAGTGGCCAAAACTCCTTATTTCCCCTAAGCATGTTTAAGTAAAACTAATCATAAGGTTAACAAAACTTCATCAAATTAAACCAAATTTCTACCAGAAGCATAAAATATTATTTTCGAATTTCTAAATATTTTTCCAGAATTTATTAGTGTATAAATTCGCTAATCTTCACTAATTACCCTTAATTACCGTAATTAGTGCAAAAACTATGCAAATCACTCACCTTTGCCCCAATAAAACTTTCAGATCTGAAGTGAACCTCTGATTTGCACGAATTCCAATATATAACAGCAGCTCTACCTCGGTCCTTGTGCTAATCCTCCTTGATTTGATGCCTCTAAGCCTTAATCCTTGATTAGGGAGTGATTTTTGGGTGTTTTAGAGAGATTTAGAGAGTGGAGGCCATGGCTAGGTCAAGAGGGATGGAAAGTGACGGCTGAAAAATGAGAAAAAGGTATTCTCCAAACCCTAACAGCCCTTTTAAACTCCTAATCCCGAAATTCCCCTTTGGGCCTAGCTGCTAATCACCCGGTTAAGCCCAATAAGCTGTTTTTCACCATCTGAAACTTGTTTCAGCCATATCTCCCAAACGGTGAGTCCGTTTGGCTAATGTGACCACTCTACGGAAAGAGAAACCATCATTCGGAGCCAATGGAAGTGGTTTTAGGTCAAAATTCCTTTCCAGTCAAGAGTTATGGCCAAAACAGTGCCAACTAGGGGTAAACATTTAAAAATCGGGAAAAATCATGAACATGGGAAATGACCCCAATAGTCGTCCCCCAAAGTTACATGACCATACGACTTCGTATGTGAAAGAAATAAATATTCTACGATCCCATGATTCGTAGAATGCGGGTCGTTACATTTGCCCTTCTCCAAAGTGGTGATGAGTTCAATATTCTCCCTGTTCAGCCTTTGGAGCTCGCAACCAAAAGTGTTACAGGCTCCTAATTTGTGTGCATAGTATTGGCCAATTTCCTCAAGGCGTTTTTCCATCCAAGTCCAAATAGCATCGAGTTGCGTTAGCGAGTTATTTTTTTAGAATATCCAAATCTTCGGGGATTGTTCGCTTGACGAACGAATATATATCTAAGTCAAATTGATCGAAGTTCACTCCTTGAAGACACCAGCCTTTGAAGCGTTCATCAAGCTCAAAGGTGTGTGGCTTGGAAGCGTAACCAGATCTGCCTATGATAGCCTTTAGCTCGTCCAAAGTGGGGGCAACAGGGGTAGTTTCAATTTCCGACATCGGAAGTTTTTCCAACCTACGGTGCTTGCGAGTTGTGCCCTCGCTAGAGGTCCCTTTAGGTCTTTTAGACATCCTACATGAATAGCAGCGTTAAGAAGTGAATAAAAAACCCGAAAGCAGCATAGTAAAGATGCTTCAGATCGTTCCAACCAACCTTAAAATTTTGGGTCATTCTGCATGGTATCGGACTCTAGGTCGTTCTATGCAAACAAGAAGCTTTAGGTCGCTGTAACAATCCGATTCCTCATGAAGTCTTTCTACTTAAAGTTTTTTGAGTCGTAAACAACTTAAGACTTCAAGGGTTTAGCGACCCAAAGATGAGGGCAGAAATAACGACCTAAGGCCTTGAGTTATCATATTGACCTAGAGTAGGGTCGTAGTCTAAAACCTGAAAGTGGTTGCTATGACCTAACTGAAGACGAGCCATTGCAAAAAACCGACCTGAGATGTACATCCAACAAGGGAACTTCAACTTTGAAAAGGATGGCAGGGCATGATATTGCAAATTAAGGACGTTAATAAATAATGGAATTGAGCATGATTATTATCCTAGTGTATATAATGCTTAGCAGTTAAAGCCACGACCAAGTTGTGAGAATTTATACATGAAAGTTAAGACGAAACCATCGTAAACAGGCAAGCTCAAGATCGCTACATGCATCAACATTGTCATCAAACACATGATTGAAATCGTACCAAACAATGATCCCACAAAGTCCAAAAATATCAAATTCAACTTAAAACGTATATGTATACACCGTAAGTAAAAGCTTTGAATCGCACCTGATTCTTGGTGGTGAGAAGTTTCGAATTCGATTATAAGATGGAGGGATTATTTGTACTTCAATTGCTTTGATGATGATGTGGATCGGTGGATTTAGCTGATAATGGCTGCCATTAATGAGGTTTTCTTGCTTGAGTGAAGGTTTTGAGAGAGTGATGACTTAAAAAGAAGTTATAGGGGAGTTTGAACAAATAAGCCAAGTTTGCAGGGCCTCACAACGATCTAATCCCAAGGAGAATACTGGACTCTTGTCATTACACAACCCAGAAGTCGCAACGACTTAAGACCATGTCGCGACCTAAGAAGCAGGATGACCTAGGGATAAAATACTTCAGGGACTCATGCAGTCTAAAGGTCCGAACGACTTAAAATCTTGAATTACATGCTGATCTCACCTAGTTCGAAGCCCGTATTATTTTTAAATAAATACAAACTTCGAGGGGAAAATGTTAACCCATAAAATATGTTCTAGAAAATGGTAAGCATGTCTAGGATGATTTATGATTTTGGGTTGTTAGGCCCTTTGGGTCGATATGTCTTCTCTAACTCGATGAGCATTTTGGCTCACATAAGTGCTCTAGGCCGTTGTGATATCTTGGGTCGTTCAGATAATATGAGATGTTCCGGAAGCTCTGGCTCGTTTGAGTATCTTAAGTCATTGGGGGCATTTTGGTTCACTCGGATGCTAGCTCGCAGGGTTCTTAGATCGCAAGCCCGCTAAAGGTTTTATCTCGCTTCATCAAAGCCTAAACTGCATCATCCTGGTTTAGCTCGTTCTAAGCGCGCTTGGGCCGCTCCGCGTCCTTTAGCTCGCACCACATTCAGCCAGAGCGAGTTGGGTCACCCCGCACTCTCGTAGCCCATATCGCTTCGTATCAGGAAGTCTTGCGTCGCTCCGGCTTGTTTGGCATGCCCTGCCTTGCTTTGGATCGCATAATGTTCCTTCTAGCCCACCTACGATCTAAAACAAGAGCACAATATTTACGTAATTGCCACCTGGTCAGAACTCCACCTATAAATACCCCCTCATTCTTTCATTTGGAGGGGGGAGGGGATGGAGGGGCCATGAAGTGCTGTTGAAATTTCTCAACAAATATCTCAAGCAATTCTAAACGCTCATCATCACTATAAAGTGAAGATCCTCGGTGAATCTAAATAAGAACTATAAGTGTGAGAGTGACAGATTTGTTGTAAGAGTGAAATTAATTTTGTAATCAACATATTGAAAAATGGAATCACTTATGAGAGTGGACGTAGATACTCATTGGATTGAACCACTATAAAAACTCCACATTCTTATTTTCATGTTTTTAGTATGTTTGTGATTGTGGCCTCACTTTGTTCTTCCTTACCAATTTAGTGAAGTGTTTTGATACACCCTTGGTGTTGAGTCAAATTTTGAGTTCAACGAGACTAGACATCGGAATAGAACTGAATAACTCTAGAATACACGCTCGATATTCAAATCTAAAACCTTGAGAGTTACCATACACGAGTACTTACATTACTATGCCTTCATCACAAACTTTGAGAGTGTCATGCAATATCACATACGTGTGAGTGCGTACACGTCCCTTTAGGGATGTCAATGGATAATTTCGGATATGGATAGTGTTGACGTCAAAAGTTGGTTACTAGTGACAGTCAACCCCCAATCGTGCGATCAACACACGAATAAAGAATATAAAATGCAGTAAAAGCAAAAAGAATGAGGAGCACACACAGAATTTTTATAGTGGTTCGGCAAAGACGGTGCCTATGTCCACTTTATATATTATTTCTTTTTTTTATTACAAGTACAATGCTTTTTTTTGTTTGAAGAAGAAAGAGAAGACGACTATTTTCCTTTCTTCTTTTTGAGAGAGGTTAAGAGGAATGAACTCCAGAATCGAAATGCAAAAGAAGTTAGCGGAAGGGAAGAGTCTCCTTTTCTCTTTTAGATTGGGGGTATCTATAGGAGGAAAGTGCAGCTTGGGCTGTTGCAATATGATCCGGCCATTCCGGGAAAGCCTGGGCACGTGGAACCCATCAGATGGTTTGAATAGCGGATGGGGACTGATTCCGCTGTTCATTAATAGTATCCTCGAAAGTTGCAGTTGACGTGGCCTCCACAGAAAGGTATATCAAAAGTAAAGCTTTGTCCGGATGTAGTTTGACCGCTTTTATTACCTTGGAAGTCGGGATATACGGTGGAATGGCTCTGTAGAAGATTTCCACGCTAGCCCGAGATAATTGGTCGACACGCCTTTCACGGAAGCGAGGTACTCGGTCGATTGGGAGAGTGATTCTTCCGGAGTGAACTGTCGATTGACCAGGTTGGACTTGGGCCGATATGTGAGTGCTTAGGACCATGCATCTGCTAGGCTTCCTGAAGCGCGACTTATATCAATTTGCGCATTTGGGCTTTGGTCTGGCTCGTTGAGACTCTTGCCAAAAAGAGGGTTAACACTTTGCCCCTCAGAATGCATCTTCATCGGTAGAGGGAGGTGTGTTTTGAAATTTGAACCGAAGCACAAATGCTCGAGCAGCTACGGTCACGCCGGACCATATTAAGGCCAAACAACCGACGGCCATATCAGGTCATATTAAGGCCAGAAAACCGACAACGATTAGGAACCGTATTAAGGCCGAGGTGACGATCGCTATTTGTATGAGAGTTAGTTCCTGCAAATAGAAAATAAACCATTCTCGTTTTGGAGAAGGCTAATGGGTCGAGCATTTTATTTCACTTGGCTTTGAAGGGTGGCGAGCATTAATCATGCTCGTCTTAGTAGCGAACATTAACCATGTCCGACTTAATGACGAACGTTTAACCAGGTTCGGCTTAATGGCGAATGCTTAACCAGGTTCGGCTTAGTGGTGAGCATTAACCGTGCTCGGCTTAGAGAGGAGGCGAGTATTAATCATACTCGGCTTAGGGAAAGTGTGTTTTTAATGCTCAACTCTTGTTAAGTTAGTTTGTCCAGCGAGCTATGAATGCTTGTGGTGTAAAAAGAAAAGAGGGAGTATAATCTATACTTCGTATTTAGAAAACATGGCCTCACTCGGTTAGGGGAGTAGGCGTTTAGAAGAAAAGAAAGGGTGGTGGGCTTTCGCGCTGACCACATAAAACAAGGGGCGAGCGTTACTCATGCTCGGCTTAGAGGTTTCCAAACATGATCGATATTTGGAAAAATAAAATTCTTAACTGTTAAACAACTATTACAAAGAAAAGTAATTCTAAGGGGACATCAGTTGACTTCAGAGCATGCCTAGGAGATAAATCCTAACCCCATACATGTGTATATCAAGGTGTCCTTATTATTGAAAGAAATACATCAAAAGAAAAGAAATCTAATTAATGATAATGTCGCGAGTGCTAGTCTCGGGGTCCTTTCCGCTTCTAGGAGCTCGAGGACCGACCTGAGGAGCTTGGGCAGAAGGTCGCGGTGGCATGGCCGGGGCATGATTTTTGACATATTCATGGAGCTCTCCTTTTTTGACTCACCCTTTGATAAGATCGCGCAGATATCGGCATTCATTTGTATTATGTCCAGCTATGTTGTGAAATATGCAATGCTTACCAGAATCGAGTTCCATCTGGGTCGGCTCTCATCGAGGTGGTCTTGGAGTTGGTAAGGACTCGCGTATGTCGAGATAGATATCGAGCAAAGAGGAATTGAGCTCGATGTACTGATCGTATTTATTTTCATTTCGAGGTCGCACATTGCGCTCGGTTTTTTCCGGGGCCTTTCCTCTTCCTTTATTCTGGCTATTACCATTGAATGGACCTTGTTGTTTGGCTACTAAAACCTCGAGGCTCTCCATTTCAAGGCTGGCATCTTCGTGTTGGAAGAATCTTTCGGCCTTGGAGTAAAAGTCATCTATATCCTTAGGAGGATCTTTGGTTAATGAGATTGAGAATTCTGATCGATTTTGAACTCCTGCGATGGCGGCCATGAGTACCATCGATGATTAGGGCCGATCGACAGATGCTACGGCCGCATTGAATCTTTCAAGGAAGGACCTAAGTGTCTCTCCGGATCGCTGCTTGATCGTAGACAAGAACATAACACTTTTTGGTCAGGAGATATGCACTTGGAATTGTTCGATGAAACGGGTGACCAGGGTGTTCCAACTGCTGATCGACTCCGTTGTTAGCTGCCGAAACCACATGCTGGCTATATCTGTGAGAAAGAGGGAAAGCACTTAGCCATGACATTGGTCGATGCACCCAATACTTCCATATGTTGCATGTATCGCATGAGGTGAATGGTCGGGTCAGTGCGACCGTTGTATGGCTCGATAGCTGGGAACTTGAAGTCCGGAGGGTTTCGAGAATTTCTGATTTCCCTGGTGAAGGGGCTGCGATTGACATTGTCTATGTCTTTCTGCGAAGAGTTGCCTCAAATGAAGCGTCGAATAATGCTTGCAAGCTGGCTCCCATCTCCGAAGAGTCGTTGCCATGAATTTAACTCTACATTTGGAAGAGCTTCTGTGCGGGGATCTAGCAAAAGCATGCTCGGAAGGGCAGCCGTTGGTGGGGCTCGGCTTCCGAGAGTTGAGTGAAGGTGTGGGGGAAGATGAGTCACAGTAGGCGGTTCTAGGTAGAATGGCCCCTCTGGAACCTAATGAGTTGTTGGTCGAGCCATGCCTATAATAAAGGGTCTAGGCTGATCCAGCATAGCATGTGATGTTCGGGGCTCGGGGTTGCCCCCGTTTGGAGCGAGGTTAGGAGGGTCTACGGTAGCGTTTTCTTCCGCCATGGTGAGGACTGGTATAGTAGGGTGGCTTGGCTTCCCTCGTTCAAAGAGAAGGCTGCACCAGCTCTTCGTTGAAGGTGAAGAGTGGTTAGACTGGTATGTGGTAAGATTCCGGATTGTAATGGGAATAGCGTTGATTCTGAGGGACCCAGAGGTAGCTAGACTGGTACGATAGGTCGACTTGCTCCTAAGAGTGGGCCAAATTTGCCAGACGACCTTGATCTCGATCGCCTGCCACCTGAGCTTCTGCTACCGCACCTGCGCTGGTTGCTGGAAGTGATACTCCTAGTTGTGAAGGATTGGTTGGTGGGAACAAACCAAGATGAAATAAAGATGTAACCTGATCAATGGCCTGATTCTATGCAGACCGAAGATCAATTGTTGCCCCAGTGTCGCCCGGTGGAGGAATTGATGTTAAAGAGTTCAATCCTGTCTCCTGTCGACCGAGAAGGTGATCCATCAACTGCTGCTGTCATTCGAGGAGTTTACCCTAAGATGCCATTTGTTCTCTGAATTAGACCATTATCTTATCCATGTAATCCCGGGTAAGGAATCAAAATATGTCATCATGAGATGAAACTTCGTGACTTGCTTCCAAAGCATCTGTATCGGCTGCATCAGTGTTGACAGAACGAGAGGATGTTACATCTTTCTTTCGTTTGTTCTCCATAAGCAGAAGTGAGCAGAGGCTTTAACGGAATATCAGTACTTAGCCCCTTCCTAGCACACCAAAAGTGTTGACTTCAAAAGTTGGTTACTAGTGACAAACAACCCCCAATCGTGTGATCAACACACGAATAAAGACTATAAAATGCAGTAAAAGCAAAAAGAATGAGGAGCACATGCAGAATTTTTATAGTGGTTCAGCAAAGACGGTGTCTACGTCCACTTTATGTATTATTTCTTTTTTTATTACAAGTACAATGCTTTTTTTTGTTTGAAGAAGAAAGAGAAGATGGCTATTTTCCTTTCTTCTTTTTGAGAGAGGTTAAGAGGAATAAACTCCAGAATCGAAGTGCAAAAGAAGTTGGCGGAAGGGAAGAGTCTCCTTTTCTCTTTTAGCTTAGGGGTATTTATAAGAGGAAAGTGCAGCTTGGTCTGCTGCAATATGATCCGGCCATTCCGGGAAAGCCTAGACATGTGGAACCCATCAGTTGGTTTGAATAGCAGATGGGGACTGATTTCGCTATTCATAAATAGTATCCTTGGAAGTTGCGGCTGACGTGGCCTCCGCGGAAAGATATATCAAAAGTAGAGCTTTGTCCGGATGTGGTTTGCCCGCTTTTATTATCTTGGAAGTTGGGATATTGGGTGGAATGGCTCTGTAGATGATTTCCACGCTGGCCCGAGATAATCGATCGACGCGCCTTTCAGGAAGCGAGATACTCGGTCAACTGGGAGAGCGATTCTTCCGGAGTGAGCTGTCGATTGACTAGGCTGGACTTGGGCCGATATGTGACTGCTTCGGACCGTGCGTCTGCTGGGCTTCCTGAAGCGCGGCTTATATCCATTTGCGCGTTTGGGCTTTGGTCTGGCTCATTGAGACTCTTGCCAAAAAGAGGGTTAACAGATAGTGCTATATCTGTATCCATATCTGAAATCCTTTTCGGATATCGAATATACATATCCGTGGATATGGTCGGATATCAGATAATTATCCTATCCTCCATTGATCGATAAATCAAGAGATATAAATGAAAACTTTTAGTTTAACATAAATGTTTTTCAATTCCGTTGATCACAAAAACGTTAAAAATGGATACATATAATTTAATTAAATAGCTTTGAGTATCTAAAATGCATTTAGTGCATATAATATAAACCTTCGATTTCGTAAAGCAATAAATAAATCTCACTCATTGTATTAAATACCTATAGTTTTGAGCATAATTTTAGAATAAATTGAATGGATAATTTTTGGAAGCAGATATCTATTTTTCCACACCGTTTTTTCGAATATCGAATATTGATCCGCTTTTCAAGTGCAGATAAGGAAGGATTTCAGATTTTTCGATTATCCATTGATAGCCCAATGTCTCTTAACCGGAAATGACTGCTTACACTCAAGTGTAAGCAAGAGCCAAAGACTAACAATTAGTTTCTTGAATCAAAAAAAATAGTAGATTACCTGACAGATTCTGATGATGTAACAGCCCAAAAACTAAACTCTAAGTAGACACAAATAATTAAATTAAAAATAAACAATAATAAATTAATAAAATATAAATGTTCTAAAAATACAAATTTCGTATAGTTAAGAATTGGCCATGAAACTATTATCATTGTATAGTAGTGAGATTCTAACTAGTTTTCATATTTTAATTATCGAAAACGGAGTTCGTATGAAAATTTCATGAATAAAACAAGTTGCACAAAAATTACATACACGTAGCATTTGGAACTCAAACTGCATGAATATAAATCTTGAATTAAATAATATACCTTTGGTACAATGGAATACTCCATAGAAATTCAAATTTTTGTTTATGTGTGTATATATACACACACACATATATATATATAAGAAGGAGACAAGAATCAAAATAAATGGAAAGAATCAATCAAATTGATAACGTATTTAGTAAAATAAAAGCGACAAGGAAAATTGAAACGACCCAAACTCGCCCTTTCGGGAAAGCCCGGATTGAGTTGAGAACACGACAAATCAGAACACAAACAGAAGAACATTTCATTGCTTATTTCAACAATTTACATCAAAGTACAAGAATATACAAAGTATGAATAAATATTACACATTGGAAAATATCAGAGATTAAAATACATTACACAATGGAAAAATAAGATATAACTAACTGAAAGAAATACTCGGATACAGAGCTTTCTGAATATAGTTCCAGCCGTAAATCCAGGATCTTGTGAATATAATATCTACAAAACGAAAACTACTAGTTGCCCATGTGGAAAATAGGGGCACCCAGAGTGTAAAGACCCGCAACTTCCCCGTAAAGGAAAGCGTCGGATAGTTCGAGAACAAACCACAACAGAACGCATCCAGAAGAACATTTCATTGTATATAACAACAATGCATCAGATTACAAGAATATACAGAGTATAAATGAATATTACACAGAAATAACAGAGATTTAAATTACATTTAAATACATCGCAGCGGAAAATAATACAATACACAACTAGAATGAGATATACGGATACAAAGCTTTCCGGATATCGTTCCAGCTGTAAACCAGGATCCTGTGAATATAAATCTGCAAAACCAAAACTACTAGCTGCCCGTGTCAAAATAAGGGCACCCAGAGTTTAGGTTAAAACAATAAACTCCGAGTCAGTCATGTGACTGGTGTGAGAACTAAAACAGTTAATCTTTATTTTTAAAGCTAGGTAAATCAAGGGACCACGCCGTATAACACGGAACGGGTTTCCTCCCAAGAATACCAGTGCATAAATAAACAGCGCAATGCTAAATAAAGAAAAATGAAGCTGTTATAAGACCCAGATCCCATCACACAATGCAACGCAGTCGAGGATAGGGTTTTCCCTTATAACAGCCAAAGAATGCTTGATACGTTTAAAACAAATCATTTGATACTATTATAAGTGCATAGTGTATAAAACAACTTCAAATCATAAGTATCAATCATAGGCGGCATGGGTACCATATATCATGTCGCCATATATAGGTTTACAAATAAAACCGCAAATGTCACGTATTTGGAAATTGGATTTCCATCTATGAACCGAGGCAAAAGATAGTCCTCAACCGATTCGAGACGCTCTAGCCCGCCCCTCAGGATCAGAGCTCGAGTGACCCTTGGATCGTCAGGGCCGGTCCACACGGAGTGGATTAAAATGCCTGAACATGCGTTTCCCCGCCCTATGGGGCGTAAACGAGCCAACTAAATGACTCCATCGGTTCGAGAACGACCGATCAATCCGAGGCGCCTCGCAACAGCAACAACCACATAAGTCAAACTCGTCAGGGCGTGTAAAACCACTGACGCCACTTCTAGCTAGAAAGAAACGCAAGTCCTCCCTGATGTCCCTCCCGTTTTTGGTTCATACCGGGTGTGAAACTCGCGAAGTAAACGTTACACAAAGCTACGCCACAAAGGCCGTGTTTTGATCATCACCACAAGACTTTGCTTTTCAACAGAAGCCTTGATCATTTGCATCTTAGCATGCCACACAGGCAAACCATCCTATGCAACCGATATCAGTCACACAGAATGAAATCCGATGTCAGACACACAGTCCATTTACAAGTCCGTTCTGGGTCTGAACGAAACCGGAGGCACCTAGTACCCCGCATATCCATCGATCTCCAAGTACGTCTGGACGATCACTAACTGTTTCCATCTTCTTGGGTGTACAGCCCAATCAAGATCATCAGTTATCACCCAAACGACGTGAAGACCTCCGGTCTTCGACCATCGTCTTCATCTTCGACTTATCGTCGTATCAGTTATTCAGAATGGGATAAACCCGGTCTTTCCGAATAACTCGCGTATATTTTAAATAAGTGTTACACAAACACAACATACGCCTCATTCCAATTCATTAGTCACTAACCGTAAATTAATCAAGAGAATAATTCCCCAAATATTAACCCCGAAGGCCGAAACCAACATCAGATCAATATCCAGAAAACCATTCTGCTTGGCTAACCGACAGTTAGTTTCTAAATTTCACGTTCAAATCTAATTAAAGATTTAACTATCGCCTGGAGCAAAACTGGTGATACTCCATTCTCGATCTTTTCAATCTAATTAAAGATTCATTAAAACTCCACTTAGTTTTAATCCTTATCTGGGTTAAAGAATCAGTGTCATTTAAAACACGATTCACGATAAACCCAAAATCACATTCCATTAATTATCGGGTTAAAGAACAAGTGTTATTTAAAACACTGTTCACGATAAACCCAAAAATCAATACCAATTCAATTCCAATTAAATATCATTTAATTGGTACACTTCATTAAATCTAAATAAAAAGATTTAATCTTTTCTCAACTGGGTTCAAGAACAGTGTTAGTGAAGACACCATTCACGACAAACCCAAATCACATTCGATTAATTATCGGGTTAAAGAACAAGTGTTATTTAAAACACTGTTCACGATAAACCCAAAAATCAATACCAATTCAATTCCAATTAAATATCATTTAATTGGTACACTTCATTAAATCTAAATAAAAAGATTTAATCTTTTCTCAACTGGGTTCAAGAACAGTGTTAGTGAAGACACCATTCACGACAAACCCAAATCACATTCGATATTCAATACAAGGCTCTGAATAGAAAATATATCGGCTTATATTCAATATCGAATTCTACGACTAACAAATGTCGTATTGGAAATAACGATACAAATATATATCTTTCAAATTTCCATAACAACACCTGTAATGTCACGAATTCCAACATCGAAATATTCCGAAGACAATTTCGATTCAAATCCACTCCAATGCAATCATTGGAAATTTTGGTTATTTTCAAAACCATTTCAAATTCAATTTATTTATTTAAAAATAAATAGAATTATAATTCTAGTTCAAAACTAGTTCATTTCGATAAAAATCCATTTTTTTATCTTTTCAAATATGGAGATTTTCACCCCAAACTTTCACAAATCATTTCTTATGATTTTACACAAATTATTACTATTTTTAATAATTTTATCATGGCCCGTACAGTCGATTTCCAACAACGGCCATCGAACTGCACTTACAGCGACCTTTTTCGAATTTGATTTGGACGTATCTCCAAATCCAACCGTTAGATTTCAAATTTCTAACATTCATTAGAAAGCTCTTTTCGATACGAACCCAACGGTTCCGGTTTTAGGAGAATCCGACGGTCGGATCTCCCGTAATGTCCGTTTGAAATAAATGGTCGAAATTCACGAACTGCCGCGGCGCGGCGCGTTCTATTCAGGCCATTATATTATATATATAATATATATAATATATACTTCGCCGATTTTTATTTAAAACGAATTATATAAACAGTTTTAAATTCATTTCAAAATTTATTTCAACTTCCATTTCAATTCAAAGCAAAATTGAATTCTTCTTTATAAATTCGTTTCAAAATTCATTTCTGTTCAATTCAAATTTCAATTCAATTTGAATTCATATTCAATTCAATTCATTTCGAAATCGTTTTCAATTCAATTCATTTCGAATTCGTTTTCAATTCAATTTATTTCGAAATCGTTTTCAATTCAATTCATTTCGAATTCGTTTTCAATTCAATTCATTTCGAATTCGTTTTCAATTCAATTCATTTCGAAATCGTTTTCAATTCAATTCATTTCGAAATCGTTTTCAATTCAATTCATTTCGAAATCGTTTTCAATTCAATTCATTTCGAAATCGTTTTCAATTCAATTCATTTCGAAATCGTTTTCAATTCAATTCATTTCGAAATCGTTTTCAATTCAATTCATTTCGAAATCGTTTTCAATTCAGTTCATTTCGAATTCGTTTTCAATTCAATTCATTTCGAAATCGTTTTCAATTCAATTCATTTCGAATTCGTTTTCAATTCAATTCATTTCGAATTCGTTTTCAATTCAATTCGAAATCGATAAAATCGATATAAATATCGTTCACGTCAAAATGGCGTCAATCTAATCAACACGGCTTCATAAAGTTCTATTTTCAAATATTCTATTTCAAATATTTCTTTTTCAAATATTTCTATTTTAAAACTGGAATGAGGCCCAATCAATTACCATATAAAGTTAATTATATGGATTTTCATACAACACATGTATAATAGCCTTGAAAAATAATCAACCATCAACCAAAGTGCACTACACTGTATAAGCATCACATATAAATATCCAACGCTTAAAACAGCCTGTCAATCAAACGATCGACATATTCAATCAATCGGGATGAGTGAACTTTAAATTTCATCCCAACACCCGTGTGGGGTTTCAAACAATCAAACACATATTTTATTTGTGCCGTTGGGCGATGTGTAAAATTTATCAACCCAATCAATGTCCTTCAAATAGGTGTACATAAACAAACCGTCTGGTTTGTAAATGAATATTCTATTTTATTCACTTTCACGTTAAAAATGATATTTTTAACGATAAAACATTTTATTCCAACATATGAATTTCTATTCAGTTCATTCTTTAAATAAAATGATATTTTTATTTTTCTAACATATTTTAGAAAATTTCGGCGGCATAACGGCACGATACTAGAAACGGGACAAGGCCTAGCCTTATCCCCGGTCTAGTGAAGGCCCACGCCATTCACACATCAATCAAATCAATTCGTTATGCAAACCACAAACTTTGGAGTAAGGGTCTAACCTAGCCTTACTCCTTCGCCTTATAACGGCGCACGTCTAATCCTAACCAATTTATCGATTCGATTTTTTTTTCACACCACAAACCACATTCAAACCAATATCGCAATCAATCACCAAACAGTCAAACAAACAAGTCCATGGTCTGTGGACGGGTGTCGGGTGCTACTAAGCACCGTCTGCATCCTAGTATATATATATATAACTAGAAAAGTAGAATTTGAGTGAGAAGTTCTCACCTATAGCTATCCTAGCTCCACGGCACTTCACTGATAGAAAACTTCATCGCTATCGCACCTTCGTCATCTTCGTTGCCCGCTTTCACTACATATGTAAAAATCATATTTTTACTTCGCTATTCAATAAATAAAAATCATATTTTTATTTCGAAGTTCAATATATAAAAATCGAATTTTTATTTCAAAGTTCAATATATAAAAATCGAATTTTTATTTCAAAGTTCAATATATAAAAATCGAATTTTTATTTCAAAGTTCAATATATAAAAAATCGAATTTTTATTTCGCTATTCAATATATAAAAATCGAATTTTTATTTCGCTATTCAATATATAAAAATCGAATTTTTATTTCGCTATTCAATATATAAAAATCGAATTTTTATTTCGCTATTCAATATATAAAAATCGAATTTTTATTTCGCTACTCATATCAAAATATCGTCTTTTCATATTTAAAAATATCGCCTTCTCATATTTAAAAATATGATCTTTTCTATTCTAAAAATCTGATCTTTCTAACCCAGTTCAAATCTTTTCTTTTATTTTAAAATCAGTTTTAAAATCTTAAAATAAAATCAGTTTATAAATTCCTAAAAATCAGCTTATAAACTCATAAAAATCAGTTTATAAATTCATAATAAAATCAGTTTATATTTCATTTTCAAAAATCCAGTTTTTATTTTCTTTTAAAAATCCAGTTTTTATTTTCTTTTAAAAATCCAGTTTTTATTTTCTTTTAAAAATCCAGTTTTTATTTTCTTTTAAAAATCCAGTTTTTAAATTCGTATAAATCAGTTTTAAACAACTTTTAAAAATCAGAATTAAAATAAAAATAAAATAAATAAATAAATAAAAAAAAACTTACAGAAAAAGGAGGGGGCGTGGGTGCTGCGTCGACGCAAGATGGAGGGGATGGGCGGCTCGCTAGGGGTTCGAAGGGGGAAGGGAGGGCGAAGCTACGGGCGTTGGAGGGTGGTGCTGGCGTCGGGGCGTCGGTGGAGTTTTTGGGTGTGGTGGCTGATTTGGGGCTTCGAGCTCACGCTCGTGATGGAGGTTAGGCGGAGGAGGGGGTGTGCGGTCTAGGGAGGGGAGGCGCTCCACCTGGAGCGGCGGTGGTAGCGATCCGTCGAGGTCGTCATTTCTTTTTTTTTTTTTTTTTTTTCAGTGATGATCGAGAATGAAAGGAGGGGGGGGGCCAGAACGATTTTAAGGGGAGAGAAGTATATTATTTTTTTTTTTTTTTTTATTTAATTATTATATTTGGCTAAAAGGTTGAGTTTTACATATGACCTCTAAACGAGGCCCACCGCCTGTCGTCCATAGCGTTTTACCCCCATTCTGAACACAATGGGATATGTACCGCAAGCTGATTTGACTGTTACAATCAGTTTCCTTTGAATTTACATTTAAATCACTATATTGAATTTTAAACGTACATTTCAAATTACCGGGGTCACATACTAACTAGAAAAATTCCCGAAAAATATTTTCTAGCTTCGTATTGACGATACGGTCCTAACAAAACTAGTTTCGTCGAATTCTGAGACCGTTAGAAAAATGGCCAATTTCCAGTCGATTAAAATCAACTGAAATGGTCAAAACACGTTTTCCTTTGCCACGCTCACATATTGATTCGAAAAATTATGAAATTTGAAACCTAGCAATAGTTTGACATCCCGGACCCAACAAAAGTGGTTTCGTCGAAATCCGAGGTCATTTGCAAAATGTCCATTTTTAAGGGCCTGAATTCCATAGCGACTATTCAGAATTTTCAACTGGACATATCTCATCATTTATAAAGTGAAATCTCAGTTTCTCAACTTCGTTGGAAAGATATCATCAATTAGATCCTAATGTTTTTGGTTTCACAAAAATCCGGATTGTTTTGCACCCGGTACATTCAATTGAAGTTTGAAATCGAATTTTCGAACTACCGCGCCATTTTCAATTCCTTTTATAATTATATATAATTATTTATATTCTAACGGCGACGTATATAATATATACGTTCGAATTATATTCAAAATAAATTTCTCGTCAATATTATTTAAAATAATTCATTTTAAATAATCAAAATTCGCTAAAATTGCCAAAATAAAAATTTTAAACTGGCCCAGATTTTACGGGTTGTTACAATCTCCCCCACTTAAAACTTTTCGTCCCCGAAAAGGAACAAAGTCGAAAGTGGTTTGATTAATCAACTCTATGTTCGATCTGGCTTTCATTCTCCAACTCTTTAGTTTCTGAGAATTTTCAAAATTTCAAAAATTTGGCTAACACCCTAAATTTTTGAAAAATTTCGCCATAACCTCCCCTGCACCGGGAGCATCGGGGAATTTCAAATAGCTTCCCCGGTCCTTCAGATCTCAAAAAGAAAAAGAAAAAGCCAAGCGGCTAGCCAATAGGCTCACAAAATCATCATCACCCAAACAAAACAGGAAATTATGTAGTAAACATGTACCTATTTGTCGGGCAAACAAATTTTATTCTCTGGCTCTAGCCTCCTTGCTATGACCTGTTCAATGTAAGTATATGCATATGCAAGCAAATGCAACCAATTTTCAATACAATTCAATATTTGATTCAATTAGGCATAATGGTTCAAAATTAGCAAACAAATGAACAAACAACACAAACATCAATCAATTAGTGAATTTAAAGTTTCAAATTCATAATTTTGATACATAGACAAAAATCAGATTTTTGATGCTAAATCACAACAATAGGCCCTATCTAGTTTCGGTTCTCACACCAGTCTATATGGAAATATATAGATAACCCACTCTCGCCAGTCGAACACAACACAGATGACGATGCCTCATCATCAGAATCATCCCCGGGCAACTAGAATGTGATTCTATATCTACCCAATATATTAAAACTTCGAATACAAGCCGCTAAGCGTGTATGCAAAATCTTTATATACTCGATTGCCCAAATTCAATTTAAATAGACTATTCAAATACGAATACTTAAGATTTGAATTTCCAAAACAAAGTGGGTTTTCACTTTTATTTTCAAAAACAACACTCTTTCGACTCGTTCTAGGACACTACTGATCCCATCTCTAACGAGTCATCCTCATTGGATATTACTAATCCAATATCTGATGAATTCTTTCGTATGGTTCTAATGTGCCTTGTTCTCTAGCTTTGTAAACCAAAGCTCTGATACCACGTGTAAAGACCCGCAACTTCCCCGTAAAGGAAAGCGTCGGATAGTTCGAGAACAAACCACAACAGAACGCATCCAGAAGAACATTTCATTGTATATAACAACAATGCATCAGATTACAAGAATATACAGAGTATAAATGAATATTACACAGAAATAACAGAGATTTAAATTACATTTAAATACATCGCAGCGGAAAATAATACAATACACAACTAGAATGAGATATACGGATACAAAGCTTTCCGGATATCGTTCCAGCTGTAAACCAGGATCCTGTGAATATAAATCTGCAAAACCAAAACTACTAGCTGCCCGTGTCAAAATAAGGGCACCCAGAGTTTAGGTTAAAACAATAAACTCCGAGTCAGTCATGTGACTGGTGTGAGAACTAAAACAGTTAATCTTTATTTTTAAAGCTAGGTAAATCAAGGGACCACGCCGTATAACACGGAACGGGTTTCCTCCCAAGAATACCAGTGCATAAATAAACAGCGCAATGCTAAATAAAGAAAAATGAAGCTGTTATAAGACCCAGATCCCATCACACAATGCAACGCAGTCGAGGATAGGGTTTTCCCTTATAACAGCCAAAGAATGCTTGATACGTTTAAAACAAATCATTTGATACTATTATAAGTGCATAGTGTATAAAACAACTTCAAATCATAAGTATCAATCATAGGCGGCATGGGTACCATATATCATGTCGCCATATATAGGTTTACAAATAAAACCGCAAATGTCACGTATTTGGAAATTGGATTTCCATCTATGAACCGAGGCAAAAGATAGTCCTCAACCGATTCGAGACGCTCTAGCCCGCCCCTCAGGATCAGAGCTCGAGTGACCCTTGGATCGTCAGGGCCGGTCCACACGGAGTGGATTAAAATGCCTGAACATGCGTTTCCCCGCCCTATGGGGCGTAAACGAGCCAACTAAATGACTCCATCGGTTCGAGAACGACCGATCAATCCGAGGCGCCTCGCAACAGCAACAACCACATAAGTCAAACTCGTCAGGGCGTGTAAAACCACTGACGCCACTTCTAGCTAGAAAGAAACGCAAGTCCTCCCTGATGTCCCTCCCGTTTTTGGTTCATACCGGGTGTGAAACTCGCGAAGTAAACGTTACACAAAGCTACGCCACAAAGGCCGTGTTTTGATCATCACCACAAGACTTTGCTTTTCAACAGAAGCCTTGATCATTTGCATCTTAGCATGCCACACAGGCAAACCATCCTATGCAACCGATATCAGTCACACAGAATGAAATCCGATGTCAGACACACAGTCCATTTACAAGTCCGTTCTGGGTCTGAACGAAACCGGAGGCACCTAGTACCCCGCATATCCATCGATCTCCAAGTACGTCTGGACGATCACTAACTGTTTCCATCTTCTTGGGTGTACAGCCCAATCAAGATCATCAGTTATCACCCAAACGACGTGAAGACCTCCGGTCTTCGACCATCGTCTTCATCTTCGACTTATCGTCGTATCAGTTATTCAGAATGGGATAAACCCGGTCTTTCCGAATAACTCGCGTATATTTTAAATAAGTGTTACACAAACACAACATACGCCTCATTCCAATTCATTAGTCACTAACCGTAAATTAATCAAGAGAATAATTCCCCAAATATTAACCCCGAAGGCCGAAACCAACATCAGATCAATATCCAGAAAACCATTCTGCTTGGCTAACCGACAGTTAGTTTCTAAATTTCACGTTCAAATCTAATTAAAGATTTAACTATCGCCTGGAGCAAAACTGGTGATACTCCATTCTCGATCTTTTCAATCTAATTAAAGATTCATTAAAACTCCACTTAGTTTTAATCCTTATCTGGGTTAAAGAATCAGTGTCATTTAAAACACGATTCACGATAAACCCAAAATCACATTCCATTAATTATCGGGTTAAAGAACAAGTGTTATTTAAAACACTGTTCACGATAAACCCAAAAATCAATACCAATTCAATTCCAATTAAATATCATTTAATTGGTACACTTCATTAAATCTAAATAAAAAGATTTAATCTTTTCTCAACTGGGTTCAAGAACAGTGTTAGTGAAGACACCATTCACGACAAACCCAAATCACATTCGATTAATTATCGGGTTAAAGAACAAGTGTTATTTAAAACACTGTTCACGATAAACCCAAAAATCAATACCAATTCAATTCCAATTAAATATCATTTAATTGGTACACTTCATTAAATCTAAATAAAAAGATTTAATCTTTTCTCAACTGGGTTCAAGAACAGTGTTAGTGAAGACACCATTCACGACAAACCCAAATCACATTCGATATTCAATACAAGGCTCTGAATAGAAAATATATCGGCTTATATTCAATATCGAATTCTACGACTAACAAATGTCGTATTGGAAATAACGATACAAATATATATCTTTCAAATTTCCATAACAACACCTGTAATGTCACGAATTCCAACATCGAAATATTCCGAAGACAATTTCGATTCAAATCCACTCCAATGCAATCATTGGAAATTTTGGTTATTTTCAAAACCATTTCAAATTCAATTTATTTATTTAAAAATAAATAGAATTATAATTCTAGTTCAAAACTAGTTCATTTCGATAAAAATCCATTTTTTTATCTTTTCAAATATGGAGATTTTCACCCCAAACTTTCACAAATCATTTCTTATGATTTTACACAAATTATTACTATTTTTAATAATTTTATCATGGCCCGTACAGTCGATTTCCAACAACGGCCATCGAACTGCACTTACAGCGACCTTTTTCGAATTTGATTTGGACGTATCTCCAAATCCAACCGTTAGATTTCAAATTTCTAACATTCATTAGAAAGCTCTTTTCGATACGAACCCAACGGTTCCGGTTTTAGGAGAATCCGACGGTCGGATCTCCCGTAATGTCCGTTTGAAATAAATGGTCGAAATTCACGAACTGCCGCGGCGCGGCGCGTTCTATTCAGGCCATTATATTATATATATAATATATATAATATATACTTCGCCGATTTTTATTTAAAACGAATTATATAAACAGTTTTAAATTCATTTCAAAATTTATTTCAACTTCCATTTCAATTCAAAGCAAAATTGAATTCTTCTTTATAAATTCGTTTCAAAATTCATTTCTGTTCAATTCAAATTTCAATTCAATTTGAATTCATATTCAATTCAATTCATTTCGAAATCGTTTTCAATTCAATTCATTTCGAATTCGTTTTCAATTCAATTTATTTCGAAATCGTTTTCAATTCAATTCATTTCGAATTCGTTTTCAATTCAATTCATTTCGAATTCGTTTTCAATTCAATTCATTTCGAAATCGTTTTCAATTCAATTCATTTCGAAATCGTTTTCAATTCAATTCATTTCGAAATCGTTTTCAATTCAATTCATTTCGAAATCGTTTTCAATTCAATTCATTTCGAAATCGTTTTCAATTCAATTCATTTCGAAATCGTTTTCAATTCAATTCATTTCGAAATCGTTTTCAATTCAGTTCATTTCGAATTCGTTTTCAATTCAATTCATTTCGAAATCGTTTTCAATTCAATTCATTTCGAATTCGTTTTCAATTCAATTCATTTCGAATTCGTTTTCAATTCAATTCGAAATCGATAAAATCGATATAAATATCGTTCACGTCAAAATGGCGTCAATCTAATCAACACGGCTTCATAAAGTTCTATTTTCAAATATTCTATTTCAAATATTTCTTTTTCAAATATTTCTATTTTAAAACTGGAATGAGGCCCAATCAATTACCATATAAAGTTAATTATATGGATTTTCATACAACACATGTATAATAGCCTTGAAAAATAATCAACCATCAACCAAAGTGCACTACACTGTATAAGCATCACATATAAATATCCAACGCTTAAAACAGCCTGTCAATCAAACGATCGACATATTCAATCAATCGGGATGAGTGAACTTTAAATTTCATCCCAACACCCGTGTGGGGTTTCAAACAATCAAACACATATTTTATTTGTGCCGTTGGGCGATGTGTAAAATTTATCAACCCAATCAATGTCCTTCAAATAGGTGTACATAAACAAACCGTCTGGTTTGTAAATGAATATTCTATTTTATTCACTTTCACGTTAAAAATGATATTTTTAACGATAAAACATTTTATTCCAACATATGAATTTCTATTCAGTTCATTCTTTAAATAAAATGATATTTTTATTTTTCTAACATATTTTAGAAAATTTCGGCGGCATAACGGCACGATACTAGAAACGGGACAAGGCCTAGCCTTATCCCCGGTCTAGTGAAGGCCCACGCCATTCACACATCAATCAAATCAATTCGTTATGCAAACCACAAACTTTGGAGTAAGGGTCTAACCTAGCCTTACTCCTTCGCCTTATAACGGCGCACGTCTAATCCTAACCAATTTATCGATTCGATTTTTTTTTCACACCACAAACCACATTCAAACCAATATCGCAATCAATCACCAAACAGTCAAACAAACAAGTCCATGGTCTGTGGACGGGTGTCGGGTGCTACTAAGCACCGTCTGCATCCTAGTATATATATATATAACTAGAAAAGTAGAATTTGAGTGAGAAGTTCTCACCTATAGCTATCCTAGCTCCACGGCACTTCACTGATAGAAAACTTCATCGCTATCGCACCTTCGTCATCTTCGTTGCCCGCTTTCACTACATATGTAAAAATCATATTTTTACTTCGCTATTCAATAAATAAAAATCATATTTTTATTTCGAAGTTCAATATATAAAAATCGAATTTTTATTTCAAAGTTCAATATATAAAAATCGAATTTTTATTTCAAAGTTCAATATATAAAAATCGAATTTTTATTTCAAAGTTCAATATATAAAAAATCGAATTTTTATTTCGCTATTCAATATATAAAAATCGAATTTTTATTTCGCTATTCAATATATAAAAATCGAATTTTTATTTCGCTATTCAATATATAAAAATCGAATTTTTATTTCGCTATTCAATATATAAAAATCGAATTTTTATTTCGCTACTCATATCAAAATATCGTCTTTTCATATTTAAAAATATCGCCTTCTCATATTTAAAAATATGATCTTTTCTATTCTAAAAATCTGATCTTTCTAACCCAGTTCAAATCTTTTCTTTTATTTTAAAATCAGTTTTAAAATCTTAAAATAAAATCAGTTTATAAATTCCTAAAAATCAGCTTATAAACTCATAAAAATCAGTTTATAAATTCATAATAAAATCAGTTTATATTTCATTTTCAAAAATCCAGTTTTTATTTTCTTTTAAAAATCCAGTTTTTATTTTCTTTTAAAAATCCAGTTTTTATTTTCTTTTAAAAATCCAGTTTTTATTTTCTTTTAAAAATCCAGTTTTTAAATTCGTATAAATCAGTTTTAAACAACTTTTAAAAATCAGAATTAAAATAAAAATAAAATAAATAAATAAATAAAAAAAAACTTACAGAAAAAGGAGGGGGCGTGGGTGCTGCGTCGACGCAAGATGGAGGGGATGGGCGGCTCGCTAGGGGTTCGAAGGGGGAAGGGAGGGCGAAGCTACGGGCGTTGGAGGGTGGTGCTGGCGTCGGGGCGTCGGTGGAGTTTTTGGGTGTGGTGGCTGATTTGGGGCTTCGAGCTCACGCTCGTGATGGAGGTTAGGCGGAGGAGGGGGTGTGCGGTCTAGGGAGGGGAGGCGCTCCACCTGGAGCGGCGGTGGTAGCGATCCGTCGAGGTCGTCATTTCTTTTTTTTTTTTTTTTTTTTCAGTGATGATCGAGAATGAAAGGAGGGGGGGGGCCAGAACGATTTTAAGGGGAGAGAAGTATATTATTTTTTTTTTTTTTTTTATTTAATTATTATATTTGGCTAAAAGGTTGAGTTTTACATATGACCTCTAAACGAGGCCCACCGCCTGTCGTCCATAGCGTTTTACCCCCATTCTGAACACAATGGGATATGTACCGCAAGCTGATTTGACTGTTACAATCAGTTTCCTTTGAATTTACATTTAAATCACTATATTGAATTTTAAACGTACATTTCAAATTACCGGGGTCACATACTAACTAGAAAAATTCCCGAAAAATATTTTCTAGCTTCGTATTGACGATACGGTCCTAACAAAACTAGTTTCGTCGAATTCTGAGACCGTTAGAAAAATGGCCAATTTCCAGTCGATTAAAATCAACTGAAATGGTCAAAACACGTTTTCCTTTGCCACGCTCACATATTGATTCGAAAAATTATGAAATTTGAAACCTAGCAATAGTTTGACATCCCGGACCCAACAAAAGTGGTTTCGTCGAAATCCGAGGTCATTTGCAAAATGTCCATTTTTAAGGGCCTGAATTCCATAGCGACTATTCAGAATTTTCAACTGGACATATCTCATCATTTATAAAGTGAAATCTCAGTTTCTCAACTTCGTTGGAAAGATATCATCAATTAGATCCTAATGTTTTTGGTTTCACAAAAATCCGGATTGTTTTGCACCCGGTACATTCAATTGAAGTTTGAAATCGAATTTTCGAACTACCGCGCCATTTTCAATTCCTTTTATAATTATATATAATTATTTATATTCTAACGGCGACGTATATAATATATACGTTCGAATTATATTCAAAATAAATTTCTCGTCAATATTATTTAAAATAATTCATTTTAAATAATCAAAATTCGCTAAAATTGCCAAAATAAAAATTTTAAACTGGCCCAGATTTTACGGGTTGTTACACAGAGTTTAGGTTAAAACAATAAACTCTAGGTCAGTCATGTGACCGGTGTGAGAACTAAAACAATTATTTGAAACTTTACTTTAAAATAAAGTAAATCAAGGGCGTCGTATAACACGGAACGGGTTTCCACCCAAGAATTCCTGGGCATAAAACAGTTTATAAATAGTGCAATGCTTTCCGAAAAATGAAGCTATTATAAGACCCAGGTCCCATCACACAATGCAACGCAAGCCGGAGGATAGGGTTTTTCCATATAGTAGTCAAACATGCTTGGTATGTTTAAAACAAATCATTTGATACTATAATAAGTGTATAGTGTCAAAAACAGCTTCAAATATAATGTATCAATCATAGACGGCATAGTATCCCATGCTACTATGTCGCCATATAGGTTTACAACTAAAACCGAAATGTCACGTATTGGAAATTGGATTCCATCTATGAGTCGAGGCCAGGGATGGCTCCTCTCCGATTCAAGACACTCTAGCTAATGCCTCAGGATCCCCCGCAGTGAACCCTTGGATCGGTCGGGCCGGTCCTCCCTTACGTTAGAGGATTATTTACTCCTTAACACACGTTTCTCGGTCCTATCGGACCTATATCCATCGGCTCCGTAGTAACCGATATATCTGAGGCACCTCGCTATCCATCATCCACATAGGTAAAAATATAATAAATGCCCGGGCTCCATACCATGACACTACCCATAGCTAGAAAGAAACGTCATGTCCTCCCAATGGTCCGATCCCGTTTTTGACTCATACTGGTGTGAGGCTCGCGAATTAACGCTATACACAAAGCTATGCCTTTTAAGGCTGTGCTTTGATCATCAACCACAAGACTCTGCTTTTCAACAGAAGCCTTAATCATTTGCAACTAAGCATGCCACACTGACAATTCACGCCATGCAACTGATGTCTATCGATATATAACCTCTGAGCTCGTACGTCTCAGAGAAGGGTGTTAAGCAAGAGAATAAATTCTCCACCACCTAATAGATATATATTTAATAGAGATCAAACAACACAGAATAAAATCCAATGTCAGATATACATCCATTTACTAGTTCGTTCTGGGTCTGAACGAAATCGGAGGCACCTTATTCCTCATCCCATATGTCCAATACAGGAGAGAGGTCCTCGCATATCCGGTTGATCTCCAAGTATGTCTGGACGATCACCTCTTATTACCTTGTCTTGGGTGTACATCCCAATCAAGACATCAGTAATCATCCAAATGATGTAAAGGCCTCCGGTCTTCAACCACCGTCTTCATCGTCGACTTATCGTCAAATCAGTTATTCAAAATGGGTATAAACCGGCCTTTCCGAATAACTCGCGTATATAATAACCAAGTGCTACAAAAACACAACATACGCCTCATTCCAATTCATAATATTCTTTTATTTAAATATTCATATCCTTTGGGAAAGGTTCCCATTAATTTTTTTCAAAGTTAAATTCTTTAAATTTATTCTTTAATCTTCCTTTGGATATCAATTTAAACCAAATTAAGGTTTATCCAAACTAGTCGGGATTAGCGCACCTTACCGAAGTAATCATTTGTTTAATTTCCCAGTCCTTACCTATTCATCCCATGGAGCAAAACTGGTAATACTCCATATCTAACACCACAGTGTTATCGGTAAATTTAATTACCATTTCACGTTCAAATCTAATTAAAGAATTAACTATTGCTTGGAGTAAAACTGGTACTACTCCATTCTCGATCATTTCCCGAATTTGATAATTTAGATTATCACATTCTGTTTTCAATCTAATTAAAGATTCATTAAAACTCGACTTAGTTTCAATCTTCCCAAAAATCAGTATTAATGATTATTTAACTTTGGAAACACAAACATGCTGCATCGATAATCTACACCGTATTATTGATTTCTGCCGATATATAACCCCTAAGCTTGTACATCTTAGAGAAGGGTGTTAAGCAAGAGAATAAATTCTACGCCACCAAACAGATATATATTTAGCAGAGATCAACCATACAGTTCGAAATACAATGTTAGACATGTAATCCTGTCTTTAACTGGGTTAAAGAACTAATGTCATTTAAAACATAGTTCACGATAAACCCAAAATCACATTCCATTAATTATCGAATCTCCACGGAAAACAGATCAATATATAATCGATATCAATTTCTATATCCGGCTAATAATATAAATGGAATAACGACAAGGCCTTTTAAATTCCATATATATTAACAGTCTTTCTCCACAAAAGCTCACTTCGATTATTACCAAATCGAATTCCATTCAATTCCAATTTAATATATTAAATTGGAAAATTTTACTTTGGAAAATTCCCATTAAATCTTAATAAAAAGATTTATAATTTCCAAATCACATTTCACTGTTAATTGGGTTAAAGAACGAATGTTGTTAAAAACACGGTTCACAATAAACCCAATTCATATCCCATTTTATTCCAATTAAATGTTAATTAACTGGAAACTCTAATAATCTTAATTAAAAGATTTATTCCTTTCACATGGGGTTTAATAATAGTATTACGAAGACACCATTCACGACAAACCTAAAATCCAATTCTTTTATTCAATTCCAATTAAATATTAATTAATTGGAAAAACTTCACTATATATTAATTAAAGATTTATTCTTTTCTAAACTGGGTTTAAGAACAGTGTTATTTAAGACATCGTTCACAACAAACCTAAAATCCAATTTGATATCAAATACAAGGCTCTGAATGGAAATTATATCTGCTTATATTCAATATCAAATTATGAAACCAACGAATATTGTTTTGGAAATAACGATACATACATATATATATATATATATATATATCTTCCAAATTTCCACAACAATATCTGTATAATCACGGAACCCAATATCGAAATATTATGAAGAGTATTTCTATTCAAATCCATTCCAGTTCATATATTGGAAACTCTGGTTATTTCAAAACCATTCACAAATCCAATTTATTTTATTTAAAAATTATTGGATTTCAAATCTAGTTAATAACTAGTTCATTTTGATAAAAAAAATATTTTTATCTTTTCAAACGTTGAATTTTTCATCCAAATTCTTTCCAACTCATTTCTTATGATTTTACACAAATTATTACCATTTTTAATAATTTTATTAAGGCTCTTTCAGTCGATTTCCATAAACGGTCATCGAACTGCACTTACAGCGACCTTTCCCAAATTTGATTTGGACATAATTCCAAATCAAACCATTAGATTTCAAATCTTATATATTTTTTGGAAATCTCTTTTCGGTAGAACCCAACTGTTCCAGTTTTAGGAGAATCCGACGGTCGGATCATCCGTAATGTCAATTCGAAGTCAATGGTCGAAATTCGTGAACTACCGCAGCGTGTTCTATTCAGGCCATTAAATACATATAGTATATATTATATATATTTGTCTGTTTCCGTTTAAAACGTATTTTATAAACTTGTTTTAAAATGGTTCCCACTTTCATTTTAATTTTTAAATCAAATTGAATATTCCTTATCATTATAGTATATAAATGATAATATTTTCAAAAAATAAGTTTTTGAAATTATTTCCTTTTCGATATTCATTATAAAAATGAATAAAGTCAATATAAATATCGTTCACGTCAAAATGACGTTAATCAAATCAACACGGCTTTATATATTTAAATATTTTCGTGTCCATCCCAAATCGGACATCAAAAATCATATTTTGATCCATTACTGAATATTATTTTAAAATATTAGTTATTTTAAAATGTTCATTCTTCATCATTTTAAAATATTTGTTAATTTAAAATATTCGTTCTTTCCGAATTGGAATCAGACGCAGTCAATTACCATATAATTTTATTTATATGGATTTCATACACACATGTACACAACAATAATCAAACACAGTCAGCCATCATCCAGAGTGCATTACATAACTGCATAAGCATTAAATATAAAAAATTAACGCTTACAACAGCCAGTCAACCAATCGATTGACATACAACTAAACAATTGGGATTAGTGTATGTCAAATATCATCCTAATACCCGTGTGGGGTTTCAATCAACATACACCGATTTTATTTGTGCAGTTGGGCGATGTGTAAAATATATCATCCCAATCAATATCAGTCAAATGAGTGTACATAAAAAAATCATCCGATTTGTAAATGAATATTTATTTTCATTCATATACACATTAAAAATTATATTTTTAAAGATAAAATATTTATTTCAACACATGAATATTTTATACAGTTCATTTATACCATAAAAATGATATTTTAATTGTTCTAACATTTTTAGAAAATTTCGGTAGCATAACGGCGCGATACTAGAACCGGAATAAGGTCTAGCCTTATCCCTCGCCTAATACTGGCCCGCGCCGTACACATACCAATTCTAATCAATTCCATACACTTCCTAAACCAAATTCAAACAAATAAACCAATTAACCAAACAACCAAACAAACATGGTTTCAAACAAAGGTGTCGGGTGGTACTAAGCACCTTCTACATCCTAGTATATATTTTTTAACTAGAAAATAAAATTACAGTGAGATATTCTCACCTTTGGGATCCACTCCGCCAGTTTTATTTCATAATTTCTGAACCATTTGGATTTGCCCAAAATTCCAACGCAATCTGTTTCACGCAGTTCATAGTAAAAATTACATTTTTAATATGATGTTTATATATTTAAAAATCACATTTTTATATTGCTATATATATAATAAAAAACATTGCTTTATAAATAAACAAAAATCGTTGTTTATAAATAAATTAAAATCATATATTTTATATTCCATTCATATAAATAAAAATCCAATTTTAGATTAATAAAAGTCTAATCTTTTCTAAATAAAAAATCATAACTTTTCTATTTTAAAGATCATAACTTTTCTATTTTAAAAATCATAACTTTTCTATTTTAAAAATCATAACTTTTCTATTATAAAAATATAATTTTTTCTTGTTTAAAATTTTTATCTTTTCTTAATTAAAAATCTAATCTTTATATTTTTATTTATATAACAAAAGTTATATTTTTAAAACAATATTCATGTAATAAAAATCGGATTTTTATCATGCTACTTATAATAAAACTGAAAATCATATTAAATTACTTACATGGTTTCTAAGAGTGAGGAGGATCTAGGTTTGGAGCGGCGGCTGAAGCCTGCAGGCGAGGAGGAGGCGCAAAGGGGTAGGGCGTTCTGATCACCAGCGGCAGACTGTGGGACTAGCGGTGGTCGTGGGGCCTGCAGCAACGGGATTGGCTTGGGGTTTTTGGGCTTAGGGTTTTCAAATGAGGAGAGAGAAGGGAGGAGCAGAGAGGCGCGCAGGGCTTTTGAGTGGCGGCGCCGAAGGCCCGGCGGCCCTAGTGGCCGCGGCGATTCCCCCTCCCCGTCGTTTTTTTCTCTTTTTTATCAAATCCCGATCTATAAATAAAGGAGAGAGAGGAGGGAAAGAGGGTTGACTTAGTTATATATATATAATTATATTTAATTCCAAAAAGTAACTTTTTTATTCAAACTCCAAACAAGACCCAACGACTGATGTCCTTAACTAATTACCCCCATTCTGAACATAATGGGATATGTTCGATTAGCCAATACGACTGTTTCGATTAGTTTTTATCAAAGTTTAAATATAAATCTATATTTTCAATTTTAAACGTACATTTTAATTTCTCGAGGCCACATGCTAACTCCAAAGATTCCATAAAAATAAATCTAGCTATGTTTTGATGATACGGTCCTAACAAAAATAATTTCGTCGAATTTGGAGACCGTTTGAGAAACGGACATTTTCCCATTGATTAAATTCAAACTGAATTGACCAAACACGTTTAAATTCACTACACTCACATATTAATTCCAAAAATTTTGAAAATTGGAATCTAGTAATAATTTGATATTCTGGATCCAACAAAAGTGATCTCGTCGAAAACGGAGGTCGTTTGCAAAATTGTTATTTTTAAGGGTTATATAATATATAAAATTCCATAGATACTATTCTGAATTTTCAACTGGACATAACTTTTTGTTCCCATTATGAAATCGGGATTTTTCACATTCGTTGGAAAGATATTTTAAAACAGATTCAAATATTTCTGGTTTTACGAAAATCCGGTTTATTTTGAATCCTGTACATTGAAATGAAATTTGAAATCGAATCTTCAAACTGCCACGCCATTTCCAATTCCTTTTATAATTAAAATAATTTTTTATATTCTAATTTCGATTTAAATAAATTTATACATTCTAACTTCATTCAAAATAAATTTTGAGTCGTTATTATTTAAAATAAATCATTTTAAATATTCAGAAATCATTAAAATTGCCAAAATAAAAAAAATTAAATTGGTTTTGAAAATCCGGATTGTTACAAAAATAAATTTTCTAGCTTTCGACCCTTGATGGTGGTCGGGGTTCAATCCAGGGGTTAACAACTCTCATAGGGAGGGGATTAACCGCATTTAAGGCTGAGGGTGGGAGAGAGGCGTGTTTTGTTAGTGGTTTTTATTATATTTTGCTAGAACGGACTTTCCAAAATTTATAAATCTAATCCGAAGAACCACACACACTCTAGAAAGTATAAATAGCGCCACAACCTCTCCCCGAAACCCTGTATTCAATTCTCATGTATGCCTCCATTCTGCTTCTCCACTATTGTTCTAAATTCTAGAAAATAGGACATGTTAGATTTCTTCTTCTTCCCTAACCTATATCTCTATCTTTCGAATCTAAATTTCTTATTAGGATTTGGAATAGAAAATCGTATGTATATAAAACTCTAATCAGATTCTTATATAAATATATATTGGATCAGGAGAAAGTTTGTAACATGATATTTGTGAGTATACAATCAAGAAACTATTTCTACACATTCTCCTCATCCTTCTACTAGTAATTTTGTTATTGGAAATTATTTAAGTTTACTATTTTCTATATTTTGATAGTACAAAATTTGGATTGTTACGCCAAAAGGATTTGGATTTGGACGAAAATAAAATATAAGCAAAAATCTCAAGATCCCTTATAAATTGCGGAAATGGTCAATCATTTAGATGTATATTAGGTTTTGATTATGAATTTAAAAAAGTTGGATTTTTGGATGTTGTGTGATTTCGATAATTGTCCAACTTACTTCCTGATAAATTGTAAATATCATATATGTGCAAAAACATAAGATTTGGGTTTTGTAACTTAAATAGGTTTAGTCATCTATTTATCTAAAATAAATCGTTTGGATATATTAAACACATACTACCAAAGTCTTAAGTTTTTATATAAAATCATATGAAAAGTAAAATAGTACCAAAAAGAGTTAATGCATGTATTTGGAATATTACACCTTATCTTTCCTTTATTATCGAATTAATCTTTAAAACCTAGTATAAAGTTATTTTGTTTAAGTTTGTTATTTCCTTGATGTTGATTTGAATGTGAATAAACATTAAATGTTATGTTGATAAAGTTAGGGAAATAAAACTTGTAAACCTTAACTTTGATAAGGATTGACATTTCTACATTTTAGGATGCTTCTTATGCGTGCTTTATTTACTTTTTATTTGTTACTATTTATAGCATAATTAACGTACTATAAATGTGTATTAAATGCATACTAAAAAAATTAGTCATAAATTCGAATTTAAAATGTCCCCATAGTAAATTAGTATGTGTGAGTATTTAGTGACTCGTAAACACGAGGTTAATCCCTACTTGTAGTAGAAGCCTGCTTGGAAGTGACCGGCATATCCAGCATCTACAAGAAGTGGGGTTAATGTGAGAGGTATAAATGCCATGGGCCATTATAATAAATACACGAAGGAACGAGGTTAAACCCAACTTATAGTAGAAGCCTGCCTGGAAAACCCGGCTGATCCTGCAACTACAAGGGGTCAGTTTAATATGGTACATCTAGTGTAATTAATATATATGTGAAGTAGGCCTTCTTCGAGATAGTATTAAGTGGCTGACCTACCTTGTTTGGACATTAAAGGACTAGGTCCATTTCTAAGGTTCACTCCTTGGTTCTAGACAAAAGTCATAGGACCTACCCTTATTAGGTTTTAACTGGTTATTGGGTTCGCCTTTCTCTTATAAACATATGAGCTATTTAATGGTATTAAATAAAAGATAGACATATGAGTAAGGTAGTTCTACGGAATTTGTTTGCTTCTTATCTAAGGGCTATGTGAGGACTTACCTGGGGATGGGAAAACAAGAGTCACAAAGAACGTGAAAGAGGGACTGTAACACCCTACCTCCGCTTGGGTCACTCACAAAGGGAATGCACTAGCTTTGGTGGAGCGTTATATAGGTAAACATACACAGAAATATTACAAGACAGAACATATAAAACAGCGGAAGAAGAACCAAATTTCATTGCTTTAAAATCTAGAAAGGTCTAAAGCCTTTTACATCAAAATGCCATTAAATCCATTACATCGAAATCTGTCTTGCAATAGTAAAGAAGCATAAAACCATAGCCATAAATCATTCCCCAAGTAAAACAGTAAAGCAAGCCATAGCCAAGAGAAATCCAAGCCGTACATGAAAGAGCCTTGGAGCTTGGTAAGATCCGAACAAAGCTGTATTCCCACCCTGTGAACCTTGGGGGGGGGAACGAAAGAAAAAGAGGCGAAACAAACTGGGCCAGTCATAAAGACTGAGTAAGTCCTAGTGGCTTTCAGCATAAAAACAGATAAAGATAACATGGCATGAACAAACTGAAAGTAAACATAAGCATGACGACAAGATAAGCTACAGGCACGATAACTAAGAATAACATCGTGGGAATTCTGTCATGTATAACATTGCAAGGTTCCCATTTAAGATGAACTAAGTATAGTTTCGCAAGATTTCTATCAAGCATCGCAAGATTTCTCTGCTTCACCATTAAAATGATATCTATCTGCTCTGCACTGCCTAACTAGTGTCCCAACTAGTAATCTATATAAAATGATGAAATCATAACGTGACCCCAATCCCCGAAATTAAGGTTGCTTTCACGTGTACATATATTATTCATTACCTAGATCTAATCTAGGGTTTTCTATCGAGCGCTTCCTAGATTCAACCAGGATTTATGCCACCTAGGTCCAACCTAGGGATTATGCTACCTATTGAACACTTCTCGGTTTTAGGGTTCATGCCACCTAGGTCCAACCTAGGGATTATGCCACATATGTGTGTCATACGGCCCCCAATGATTGTAGATACCTATGCTGGTCCCACCATGGGGTGTATCAAGACCCATGGTGGCGGCCCGATGTAATTCTAGAATACATAGGTTATACTACTGGTGCCCCCAGTGCCCTGTTTGTCTGCTCCGAGTGTGTGCACGCCCGCACTGCATTAGAACCCACACTGTTGTACCCACCGCCGTCGCTTTGACCGCTTACAATCAGCCCTGTAATCGTGCCCCACCCTGCCTAGTTTCAGGGTACCATGATACCTAATTGGGTTAGTGCTGAAATGGGTCCCCGTTACTAGGGTTTCCTACTGGTTAAGTTTATGGGCCTATATATACAGATATTACCCACCTTCCCGTGATGTACTTGACCCACCGATTCAAGCATGCTTATTAATGGTTAAGTTTGTGGGCCTATATTTACTAATATTACCCACCAACCCGATATGTACTTAACCCTCTCCGTCCATCACGTTAAGTTGGTTAAGTGTTTTCTCTTGTTTTACTTAACCCTACCACACATCATTTTATATCGGTTAAGTGTTGTTCCTTGTGTTACTTAACCCTACCGCAAGCCTTGTTATACTGGCTAAGTGTTCTCCTTTGTGTTAACTTAACCCCATCCACCAGTCATATTATATGGTTAAGTATTACCCTCGTGTGTTTACTTAGCCCTACCACGCATCAGGTTATATCGATTGGGTGTTATCAACCTATTCAAGTTAGCCCAACCCATACGCTAGTCATGTTATAACGGTTAAGTGTCATTAGCCTAGCCACGTTTCTTAACCCACCCATTCATATCATATTGGTTAAGTGTCATTAGTCTAGTCATATTACTTAACCCACCCATTGGTCTGATTAACAATTATGTTGGTTGAGCCTACATTTACATGTTCTTAACTCATACCGGTTAGGTCCATATTTACATGTCAAATTTCCATGTCATCCCACCTAACCCTCTAACCATACCCACGTCTTATTATGGTTAGTATTCCTTAATTCATTCATTATGACGAACGAATCATGACCTCTCACATTAGACCGTGCACTTTGTGGCCACTGGATTTGCCGGGCAGTTCCGGGCAGATTTACACCACAAACTGAGTCTAACCTCGTGTCATAAATCATTACGCCTACAATTCGACCTTCGACCTCTCACATTAGACTGACACTTTGGGGCTACTGGATTTGCCGGGCGGTGCCGGGCAGATTTACACCACAAACTGAGTCTAACCTCGTGTCAAAGGTTCATTAACGGTCGTATTTCCCCAAAACCCCAATATCAGTTCACGTGTTCAACATATAAAATGTTCATGTCTGTGATCAAGTCAATTATCCAATACACAGTCATTTTCATGTTCCAAATTCCCAACTTAACATAATAATAAATATATTCCTGAGTTCTAAAATTACATGCCAATTTATATATATATACATATATATATATATATTTACACACCCAATTCTAGTCAGTTTACATATGTCCAATTCTTGCCTATTTACATGTATGCCAAGTTTATGCCATTTTACCCATATCAAGTTTTAGCCAAGATTACATGTATCAAGTTTCATGTCCAAATAAACCCGAATCGTGATTCATGATGTAGTTATCCCAAACTATAATCTTTTTATTACAACACACGCCAACATCCCAAGTTCATAATACATATTTATGCCAATTATCAAATTTACAATCGCTTTTATATTCAAATTCCCAATTCTACATATGCCCAATCATAACTTAATCTTTTGATTTAATTTACATTGGCCCGAATTCGTGATTTGATTTACATGCTAATTCATTATGCCCACTTCATGCCAATTCAATTATGCCAACGGCCAAACTTGCAATTTCAATTATATTGACAATACCCCAAATTTCCAATTTCATGTTATGCCATCAATTTTACCAAACATATATATCCAATATAGACAACATTCCCTTATTTCCCCGTATTCAATCGTATGCCAATCACGGTTTAGGCCTAGGTCCGAAATTGACCTAGGTTCATCAAAAGAAAATAAATAGGGGAAGATAGAATTTTGCATAAAAATTAGATCAGAGAGAAAAACATCATTACAGGCATAAAGATTACAACTGGATAATAAATTCAACATGAATCAAGAAAACTGATTTACAACAGGCTGGATAGATCATGAACTTGACATTAGAATAAAGATAGACAAGTCTCAAGAACCCAAGATTCAAGAAGCAACAGGAATGGGTCCGAATCAAATAAACATACTTAAATTCAATTCCACTTTATTCCATGGCCATATTATAATTAAATGTTTTAAATCTAAAAACAACTAGAACTTACAGAGCATGGCTAGTGAATTAGGAACTGAATTTGTTGTAAAAATGTTGCGCCGTTGTTGATTTATTGTCTTGAATCATTGTTGAAGCTTTGTTTTTTGAATTGATTTGAGTTTGAATGTTTGTACTTTAATTTGGGGGCGGCGGCCATGGTTCAAGAGGTATTTTAGCAGCATAATGGTGTAAGAATGATTTGATATGAATTAGGTTAGGTCTAAGGGTGTTTTTATAGGTGTAGCAACTAGTTTAGGCCCTTAGATTAACCCTAGAATCAATCTGGACCATCAAAACAAGTCTCAGGCTTCAAAAATGAGTTCTGGGTCAAAACAGGCCGGCTAGGTCGACCTGTAAGGGGGGGAGGTCAACCACATGGTCGACCTGGGGGTAGGTCGACCCTAGGGTCGACCACATGGTCGACCCCCAGGTCGACCTGCCGGGTCCTGTGTTGCCTAAAATCTGCTGAATCTTCTACAAGCCATAACTTCTTCATCCGGACTCCAATTTTCGAAAACTCGGACTCTATTTCATGTAAAATTTCGAGACGAATGCAATGGAGCAACCCGTTTTCCATGATTCTCATTTTAAAATTTAATTATACCCTGATTTCTAGTTTTAACATGTTATAAAAATTCGGGTTGTTACATTCTCCCCTCCTTAAAGGATTTCGTCCCCGAAATCTTCAAGTTAAGAAGAATGTGTGCTACCATCCAATCATCCATCTACTCAATAATCAATCGCAGGCATCCATTATCCTTAAGAGATTTCTAATGTTGTATGAACATATGCAGAAAGTGTGTGTATATGTTCCTTATCTAATGCAAATGATCAGGCCTGATTGATCTTTTTAATGCAAAATATGTTTAGTGCCATGAATCCGACATGTATGCAAATAGTCCTAGTAACATAAACACTATATGTGTGCACAAACATCCATCCATATGCATCATCCATATGATAACACATCCAATTTCATCCATAGACAAGTAGAATCACTCATGCATATGCAATATGGAAATGTGTCTGAGCTGATCTAGTTCCTAATGTGTATTATGCAATCACGAGCAACCACTAGCAGCCACTTGCAACCACTTGCAACCATCAATCATAACGTGTCTCAAACACATGTTTACACCCAATTGTTCCTACTTAAAGGTATAGTCGAACGATAGAAGCAAGTAAAAAAACTTTTGCCCATTAGGCAATGTCAAAACTGGAAATCTATCTCACATATATACTGATTTGGAGAAGAACTCCCTAAGAACCAGCCCCGAAGATCGAAATCAACATCAGGCTGACACTCGAAGAATTACTCAACCCAACGGACACCCTCAAGCCCCAACATGTATTACTAACAGATGATCCCTATGGGGTTTTGGAACAGAAATAGGATTGAGAATAGGACCGAGAGGTTATACTTAAAAGATAGCATACAAGTAAGCTCTACAGGAAAAGAGGGATCAAGAATATACTCTTATAAAGAGATATAATGTGCGTATCTAGCCTTCAATCTTCTAAGTCGCATTTCCTCGAGCTTAACTCCATTGTGCTTTGACCGTCTTTAGTTTCACAATTTCGTAGCTTCTTAATTCTTGTTTCCAAAATATGAGTTGGAACTCATTTCACTGTCGCCTCTCGTTCCACTTTCACTTATTCTTTTTCTAGTATACTCGGCTTAAACATAACTGCGTACTCATGGTTTCATGCAAGCTCTCCAAAATTCACTAGTGAATCTCGGATCTCGTTCACTTACTAGAAGGTATTCCACATAAATGAATTATCTCTTGAAAATAAACAAATGCCAACCATGTTGCCAAGTGTACTTACTAAGGTGATTTTCTATAATTCATGCATAAATGAACCATTCGCCATAGTGGCGAACACTACTCGAGCGGATTGATAAATGTATAAAGAGATTCTAGGTAACTAAGCATGGCAGAACCCTAAGGGCTATACTAGACTTCGAGGGTATTCCGAGGCAAGTCAAGAGTCTAACTACCCCTTTTTCATACTCGAGAATGGTATCATTTCTGGATAACCTCTCCATCCCTAGAAATAACCCATAGCCCAAAAACATAAGCATTACTTCTAAACTCAACACTTAGCATAGACATTCTCAAATCCAAACAAGTCATGAATAAATGAGCCGATTCCCCAATAGGATTTGAGACAAAACGGGATCCTCTACTACGCTAGTACTAAGGTGCAGAGACTTCAACTATCAAAGCAGAATTAAAAGGATGCGATGTACAAAAACAAAGTTCTAATGGGATGATAGAAAAGAAAAGCTAAACCTTTAACAGAAATGTTACCACCTCTCTTAGGTATGCTAGTAGTGAGAGCATACAATTGCCCTCTCGACGATCTTGTTCTTTGCCCTTGTCCTTATCCTATAATGTCCCTTTTTACCATACCAAAGATACTCTCTCTTGTCATGGGTTTTATTATTCTCTCACTTTGGCCTCTTTCCTTACACCTTTTCCCCCTTCGTGGATTGAGCCATATCAACAAGTTTTTCATCCTTAGGCTTGTGTTATTTATCCTTGTTCTTACTATCCTTATATAGTTTATTGACAAGTCTCTAGAAAGCTACCTCCGTCGCATGGGAGCTCTACAAAGCTTGAAATAAGATTAGACGCAGATGGAACTATTGCGGCTACAGATGGAAGTTGGGCATTTCTTTGCCATCCTACATGTGTCGTACACCTAGAAAACTATGTGAAAACGAAAGAGAGAAGAAAATCAAGGAGAGAATCAAAAGATAATGCATATGGCTTTGGGGAATATGCCTTTCGTAAAATAAAACTTTTCTTAGAAAAATGCCTCTTTGTAAACGTTTTGAAGATAATTTCAGAAGGTTTTTAAAAGCTTTTGCCCAGTCTGGTAACCTTCTGCTCTGATTCCAAATGTAACACCCCACCTCCGCTAGGGTCACTCACAAAGGGAATGCACTAGCTTTGGTGGAGCATTATATTGGTAAACATACACAGAAATATTACAAGACATAACATATAAAACAGCGAAAGAAGAACCAAATTTCATTGCTTTAAAATCTAGAAAGGTCTAAAGCCTTTTACATCAAAATGCCATTAAATCCAGTACATCGAAATCTGTCTTGCAATAGTAAAGAAGCATAAAACCATAGTCATAAATCATTCCCCAAGTAAAATAGTAAAGCAGGCCATAGCCAAGAGAAATCCAAGCCGTACATGAAAGAGCCTTAAAGCTTGGTAAGATCCGAACTAAGCTGTATTCCCACCCTGTGAACCTGGGTGGGGGGGAACGAATGAAAAAGAGGCGAAACAAACTGGGTCAGTCATAAAGACTGAGTAAGTCCTAGTGGCTTTCAGCATAAAAACAGGTAAAGATAACATGGCATGAATAAAGTAAATATAAGCATGACGACAAGATAAGCTACAGGCACGATAACTAAGAATAACATCATGGGATGTCTGTTATGTATAACATTGCAAGGTTCCCATTTAAGATGAACTAAGTATAGTTTCGCAAGATTTCTATCAAGCATCGCAAGATTTCTCTGCTTCACCATTAAAATGATATCTATTTGCTCTGCACCACCTAACTAGTTTCCCAACTAGTAATCTATATAAAATGATGAAATCATAACGTGACCCCAATCCCCGAAATTAAGGTTGCTTTCACGTGTACATCTATTATTTATTACCTAGATCTAATCTAGGGTTTTCTATCGAGAGCTTCCTAGATTCAACCAGGATTTATGCCACCTAGGTCCAACCTAGGGATTATGCTACCTATTGAACACTTCTCGGTTTTAGGGTTTATGCCACCTAGGTCCAACCTAGGGATTATGCTACCTATGTGTGTCATACAGCCCCTAATGATTGTAGATACCTATGCTGGTCCCACCATGGGGTGTATCAAGACCCATGGTGGCGGCCCGACGCAATTCTAGAATACATAGGTTATACTACTGGTACCCCCAGTGCCCTGTTTGTCTGCTTCGAGTGTGTGCACGCCCGCACTCCGTTAGAACCCACACTGTTGCACCCACCGCCGTCGCTTTGACCGCTTACAATCAGCCCATTAATCGTGCCCCACCCTGCCTAGTTTCAGGGTACCATGATACCTAATTGGGTTAGTGCTGAAATGGGTCCCCGTTACTAGGGTTTCCTACTGGTTAAGTTTGTCGGCCTATATATACAGATATTACCCACCTTCCCGTGATGTACTTAACCCACCGATTCAAGCTTACTTATTAATGGTTAAGTTTGTGGGCCTATATTTACTAATATTACCCACCAACCCGATATGTATTTAACCCTCTCCGTCCATCATGTTAAGTTGGTTAAGTGTTTTCTCTTGTTTTACTTAACCCTACCACACATCATTTTATATCGGTTAAGTGTTGTTCCTTGTGTTACTTAACCCTACCGCAAGCCTTGTTATACTGGCTAAGTGTTCTCCCTTGTGTTAACTTAACCCCATCCACCAGTCATATTATAACGGTTAAGTGTTACCCTCGTGTGTTTACGTAACCATACCACACATCAGGTTATATCGATTGGGTGTTATCAACCTATTCAAGTTAGCCCAACCCATACGCTAGTCATGTTATAACGGTTAAGTGTCATTAGCCTAGCGACGTTTCTTAACCCACCCATTCATATCATATTGGTTAAGTGTCATTAGTCTAGTCATATTACTAAACCCACCCATTGGTCTGATTAACAATTATGTTGGTTGAGCCTACATTTACATGTTCTTAACTCATACCGGTTAGGTCCATATTTACATGTCAAATTTCCATGTCATCCCACCTAACCCTCTAACTATACCCACGTCTTATTATGGTTAGTATTCCTTAATTCATTCATTATGACGAACGAATCATGACCTCTCACATTAGACCGTGCACTTTGTGGCCACTGGATTTGTCGGGCGGTTCCGGGAAGATTTACACCACAAACTGAGTCTAACCTCGTGTCATAAATCGTTACGCCTATAATTCGACCTTCGACCTCTCACATTAGACTGACACTTTGTGGCTACTGGATTTGTCGGGCGGTGCCGGGCAGATTTACACCACAAACCGAATCTAACCTCGTGTCAAAGGTTCATTAATGGTCGTATTTCCCCAAAACCCCAATACCAGTTCACGTGTTTAACATATAAAAATGTTCATGTTTGTGATCAAGTCAATTATCCAATACACAGTCATTTTCATGTTCCAAATTCCCAACTTTACATATTAATAAACATATGCCCGAGTTCCAAAATTACATGCCAATTTATGTATATATATATATATACACACACACACACACACCCAATTCTAGTCAGTTTACATATGTCCAATTCTTGCCTATTTACATGTATGCCAAGTTTATGCCATTTTGCCCATATCAAGTTCTAGCCAAGATTACATGTATCAAGTTTCATGTCCAAATAAACCCGAATCGTGATTCATGATGTTGTTATCCCAAACTATAATCTTTTTATTACAACACACGCCAACATCCTAAGTTCATAAAACATATTTATGCCAATTATCAAATTTACAATCGCTTTTATATTCAAATTCCCAATTCTACATATGCCCAATCATAAACTTAATCTTTTGATTTAATTTACATAGGCCCGAACTCGTGATTTGATTTACATGCTAATTCATTATGCCCACTTCATGCCAATTCAATTATGCTAATGGCCAAACTTGCAATTTTAATTATATTGGCAATACCCCAAATTTCCAATTTCATGTTATGCCATCAATTTTACTAAACATATATATCTAATATAGACAACATTCCCATATTTCCCCGTATTCAATCGTACGCCAATCGCGGTTTAGGCCTAGGTCCGAAATTGACCTAGGTTCATCAAAAGAAAATAAATAGGGGATGATAGAATTTTGCATAAAAATAAGATCAGAGAGAAAAACATCATTACAGGCATAAAGATTACAACTGGATAATAAATTCAACATGAATCAAGAAAACTGATTTACAACAGGCTGAATAGATCATGAACTTGACATGAGAATAAAGATAGACAAGTCTCAAGAACCCAAGATTCAAGAAGCTACAGGAATGGGTCTGAATCAAATAAACATACTTAAATTCAATTCCACTTTATTCCATGGCCATATTATAATTAAATGTTTTAAATCTAAAAACAACTAGAACTTACAGAGCGTGGCTAGTGAATTAGGAACTGAATTTGTTGTAAAAATGTTGCGCCGTTGTTGATTTGTTGTCTTGAATCATTGTTGAAGCTTTGTTCTTTGAATTGATTTGAGTTTGAATGTTTGTACTTTAATTTGGGGGTGGAGGCCATGGTTCAAGAGGTATTTTGCAGCATAATGATGTAAGTATGATTTGATATGAATTAGGTTAGGTCTAAGGGTGTTTTTATAGGTGTAGCAACTAGTTTAGGCCCTTAGATTAACCCTAGAATCAATCTGGACCATCAAAACATGTCTCAGGCTTCAAAAATGAGTTCTAGGTCAAAACAGGCCGACCAGGTCGACCTGTAAGGGGTGGAGGTCGACAACATAGTCGACCTGGGGGGTAGATCGACCCTAGGGTCGACCACATGGTCGACCTGGTCCCCAGGTCGACCTGCCTGGTCCTGTGCTGCCTAAAATCTGTTGAATCTTCTACAAGCCATAACTTCTTCATCCGGACTCCGATTTTCGAAAACTCAGACTCTATTTCGTGTAAAATTTCGAGACGAACGCAATGACGCAACCCGTTTCCAATGATTCTCATTTTAAAATTTAATTATACCCTGATTTCTAGTTTCAACATGTTATAAAAATTCGGGTTGTTACAGGGACCGCCTATCTAAGGGAAATATTAAGTGGCTAAGAGTTCACCTATAATGATGGCTAGATACTAACGCATATATCTGTCAAGAGGGTCATAAATGGTGATGAGTGTCTACCTAAACCTAGTATTAAGTAGCAGATTACTATCTCTCGATTTACATTAAGAAAATATTTAATAATGTCGGCAATTAGAAAACATGGTCTTCAGCGACTAGGATCACCCATAAGGTATTAAGTGATTAAGAGAATCAACCAATAGGGTACTAAGTGAACATAGGAATCCACTCTTAAATAAATAAATATATGAAATTGCCTTAAGTGACCAAATGGTAGTCTGCCTCGTAGATGTTTTATATATCGTTGTTGTATATAATAATTATATGATTTTTGTTTGATGATAACAACCAAAAATATATTATTATAAATGTGTTTGTTATTGTACTGTTTCATATATACATCACAGACATGAATATAATATTTATATTTAAACAAAATACTACTGTACACGAATTTAAATATTCAAATAGTATTTTACTTAAATATAATATTTTATTTAAATAGTACAAATTTACAACTCCACTATTTGTACAACACACTGTAATTCATTAATACATTTAATATCATTTTTGTATACACACAGTTCCTCACTATAATTCTCATTCACTCTGTTATATAGACATACACATTCACTGAATTACACACTGACATTGTCTCTTAGTCTTCTGTCTTCACTACTATAGTCAGTACAATCTCCTTACCTGTCATAAGCGGAGACACGCATAGTACACTGCAATAGAAATAAAACTGAAGTGCATACAAATATAAATTTACTTTCAAATTTTAATTGCCTCAAAATTTTGGTGTGTTTCTCATCATTTTTAATGACTTGATCTGATTTATATATCCATCCGTTTGTGTCTAAACAGCTTGTGATATTCACATTGATACACTGTAAATACCACAAGGTAGACAATATTTTTAGTGCTCACAAATCAGCCTCAACACAACTACATTGGTCTGCTGATCAGATGCAGCATCATAATCAGCTGATTTTGAATAGCTACAACGCAGTATAGCCGGTCTGCTGATAAAATATTCATTCGAATAGCCACACATATATACATATATATATACACGTACATGTATACATACATATATGTATACATGGATACATATACTTAAAAACATGGTCGAGCCAGTGTTTCAAATGCATTGACAAAGTGTCAAGACAGTGAATATATGGCACATACATGTATAAGCAGGTGAAACAAATGAGTCAATGCATATTCAAGGAAATGGCCAAATCAGCATGGAGCAAGACAACAACAAGTCTTAATGTGTGCATGATGCAAAATGATCAGGTGTGCAAACTCATGTATGACATGCAATAGTGAAATTAAGTCAAAGCCCAAAGTGACATCGTGCCAAAAAGATGGAACTAGGCTCACGAATGCACGTATCAAATGGTCGAGCCAGTTTGTTTTTTCAAAGTGCAAATGTACACACAACACCAACGTCAAGCAGTCAAACATCAACAGGTTCAAGAGTACACAAAGCTAAAAACAGTGCATAGCCAAGTTATATTGAACACAGTAATGCAAGTATACGATGGTCAAGTGACATATGCAGTAGCAAGGGGAAAAAGCAAAGTGAATAAACCAAGTGACATATATATTGTCAAGGCAGAATATACATGGCACTTTTATTCCAGCAGGGCAAATAAAATTGGTCACAACTACATATGGCCGAGCAAATATCAAATAAGCAAATGTGTGCAGGCATATATATATATATATATATATATATGTATACAATGAACAAAGAAGGGTTGCACAAAACTAGAGCAAATTCTTTTTGCAACATATATAAATATGTCATGGCTGGTTGTGACATTCACACAAGCATTCATGGTTCAAGAAAACGAAGTTAATGCAAGAAAGTTATTTCCTGAAATTCAGTATTTGGCAATAAAACTCCAAAATACAAGTGAGAATTAAATCGACATTCAGCTTTAAAATGTTTCCTGAAATCACAGTATGAGTACAAGCATGAGTGTTACATGTGAGTGCACAACTTCAGGAACACAAAGAAGAATATTCCCAGCAAGACAAAGCAAATGGAATAGTACAAATAAACAAGTCATGCCTGGTTAAATTTCAAGTACATCTTAAATAGTCAAGTAGGCATGAAAGCAAATGAAGTTCAGAAATCAACCAGGTTCAACATTCAATTCATGCTAGATTTTTTTAATCAACATATTTGCAGCATTCAAGTGTATGTATTCAGAAATAGGACAAAGTTTTTTCTCAACAAAATGCATGTGATAGATATGGAATCACAATGCAAATTTAGCAAGAATTTATTTAAATCTCTCTAGCAAATAACAGGGACTATTTATTTGTGGCAAAAATCATTTCAAGACTTTCCATTTTTTACAAAGGGCCATGATTTATGTATTGGCAATTGATAATTGCTGATCAGTTTTCCTGAAATCACTGTGTTAAAAGGGGCAAGAAAACATTGGTAAGCATTTTCCATAAATCAAGATTCATCTTTTTATCTAGAAGGAAATCACCAATGTTTTCTAGGATTAATTCTTTCTCGGCAATAATTCATGAGTTATTCCAAACTTTCAATCAAGTGAATTCACGTGGAAACAAATTCCAGTAATCACGCATGGGTAAGGGGCCACAAACAAATACATTCATTTCCAGAATTTCTTAAAAACTCTGAAAGCCGATTCAACAAAAAAGGGAAATAAATCAGGCACGCAATCAGTCGAAGCCAACATTCGAAATCAGAGAAGTTAAAGAATTTGAAAATCCTATATATTGACACCATTATCATCACTGGCAGGGGATCGAAAATCACAGCAAGCAATTCGAAAGCATAACGTAGAAATAATTTTAAACTCATAGTTTTTCGATTGCCATTTTCCCAAATCAATCGAAGAAGCAGCCCACTGGAGATTCGGAGCAAACAGAGAAAAAAATCAAAGAACAGCCGATCATGATTTGGGAATTAACATAAAACCCTAATTCCTTAGAAGCCGCCGCCATGTTCAAAGAGGAATTGGAATCAGGCTTAACAAATAAGAGAAAGGGGCGGCCTTTGTTTTGTCTTGGAATTGTAAAGGGAGATTATTTTTATTTTATTTTAAAATGTCTTTATATTGTTTTGTAAATCATTTAAATAGTCTTCTAGTTTGTTCATAAAACTAGTATTTTTGTTACAGGGTTTGTAACGGGGAAAAAAATCCGATTTTGGGGTTAAAATCGATACAGGGTTTTGAGCATAGAATAAGTGCAATTAGAGCGACATTGTGAGGCCTTTTGAGTAGCACTAAATAGAAACTTGGGGATAAGTTTTGAGCGTAGGGTTAGGACATTTAGTCTAGGAATTGTTGCGTGTTTACAAGTGTTGTTAGTGTTGTAATAGATGACTAATATCTAGTAGAAACCTTAGGGAATGCAGCAGCAGGTAAGATTTGCCGAAGCTGGGTAAAATCTCTGTGTCATTTATTTTGTGCATTTATTTTATTTGTTGCAATCTACTCTGTGATCTGTTTTAATCTCGAATTATTTTAATAAACTCTATTCACCCCCTCTAGGGCTAATCTAGATCCAACAGTAAAGTATTAACTGATAATAGGAATCCACCCTTATAGACATGTTGGCCTTAAGTGACTGTAGGGCAACCCGCCTAATTAATACACGTATATGACATATTTAATTGTGCATGGAACTCGCCTAGACATAATTTGATGAATTTATACTGCCAATCATAGGAAATAGACATTCCATAAACTTATATGGTTTTCATTCACCAAAACTTGTTATTTTGACCTCCCTCCTCTAGACAAAAACGGTTTAGTAGGTGGGAATGCTTGATTGATGAAGTTAAGAAGAGTGGAGCTCAACATAGAAGAATTTATAGCCTATTATTATTATTATTATTATTATTATTATCATGTTTGGCAGTTTATTGTACTTATGGGATATTATTATTGATGTACTTTGATATGACATTTGAGACTAGATGTAATCAACATTATTGTGGTTTATATTTTATGGTACATCTATTTTTCAGTTATTATATTTTATTCCATTGTGAGATTTCTTATTTTTTTTTAGTTTGGCTCTGTTTATTTATTCCTTATAGGATCTAATGACTCGTTTAGAATGGTTTTAAATTTCAATGAACCTTTTCTAAGTCGAGATTTAGGCCCATTCCTGGCGGATTGTTACATATGGTATCAGAACTTAGGTTTCCGGATTATGGGGAGATAAACATATGAGAGGCGTACTTGTTAATTTGAAAAATAAATTCAAAGTTCTTACTATATATAATATATATATGTATATGTGTCTATATATATATATATATATATATATAAAGTAGCCAACATAGTGTGGCGTAGTGGAAAGGCATGCTCCTGCCTGATTAGAAGTCAGGTGTTCGAGGCCTACCCTGACCACTATGTTGGCATATTAATCAATTTCCAATATATATATATATAATATACACACATTATACATATCTCTATAAAATAGTAACTATAGGTTATGAAACTTTCCCAAATTAGGAAGAAGTTGAACAATATGTTTTTTTAGAAATAATAATATTTTTAGAAGGCTTTGGAAAAAAATTAGCATCTTCAGATAGACAAATTAGAAATTTAAATTTTGAGATAACAGAAGGCGAATTCTTTAAAAGAACAAAAAGTTAATGATGAATGAAAATGCAACTTTGCATTCATGAGCAATATAAAAAATAAAAAATAAATGTAAGTTCTATAAAATATGACAAAAGTGAATTGATGGTAGATTCATAATTACCATGGCCTTGATGTAACACCTTTTGAAAATTTAAATGAATTAAGAGGTTTCAAATCTTGTTTTACCAATATTTTCTATGTCAAGTTCCACGTGAAATAAATAAATTTAAAAAAGATTATTTTCTTCAAGATTTTTTGCTAGTTGTGATAATAAACTTGATTCCTAATTGGAAAAGTATGTTATTTAAACGTCTGATAGGATAGACGAAAAAGATACACTCATTTAAAAGAGAAAGAATAGAAAATTTTGTTACTCAAATTAACTACTTCAAATCTATTGCCTGATTCTAAATATTCAACTTCTAAGCAACAACTGTCACATATAACTTGAAATTAAGTATTATTTGCATTCTAAATAAATTTCTATTTATTTAAATATTTAGAAATATATAGGGAATATTTGAGAAAGTAATAATAGGAGCAAAGCAGATGGAAATTGACTACTCCAATAAATTAATTTCATAATTTATGACTAAATCACGGCAATTAAATGAATTTTGTGAAGTACTTTATTGTGAGAAATAAATAGGGGATTGTTAAAGGGACTCCATCTTTAGTTAAGGGGAGGATAAATTTAAGGGGACTCCATCTTATATTTTATTTATTAAGGGGGAGTTTGGAATTTAAAAAACAAAACAAAATATAGACTAAAGTACCCGACCTCAACATCCCTTAAACCCTATTGATCAATATTCAATCTTAGTTCGACCCAAACATGCCGCAAGGTAATAAATAATTCAAACGTTGATAAATCCTCTTTTTGAAATTTTAATTTGCAGAAAGCGGATGAATTTCGTTCATTTGCACGAATGATGAAAACAATTCATCATGGAAAATTTGGATTTTGTTCGAGGGTGAATACAGTGTGTTACGGTTTAGATGTTACAGTTTGATAAGAAAAACAACCTCGTTGTGAAATGATTTTTCAAAAGTAATTACATTAAAACAGTGTACATATTCCAACATTAAACCAAATGATTTTTAAGTGAATTTATGCTTATATTCATGCTGTGTTAAGCGTATATGTATGTTGTTACTCTTTTTTTTTTCATTTGTGGCTAGTGTGTTTTATATGTGTTTATTTGTTGTTATTGTGTTCCATGCTTACTTTGATAGTGAAAACTAAAGTAAACAATGCTCTAATATGCATGTTATTTTCATGTGTGCAGAACGCTTATATTTCATGTATTATTATTTTTCTATGTGCAGAATTAAATTAGAGTTTATGTTTTAAGGTTGCATTAATGAAGAGTATAGGGTTTGTTTGGAAATTTTATTAATATGTTTAAGGGGAGGCTAATTTATTTTAACCCCCCTTAACCATTTTAAAATAAACTGAAAATGGTACTCCCCTTAACCAAAAGTGGAGTCCCTTTAACAATCTCCATAAAATATAATGAATGGTTATGTTTTTAATAGAAGCATCATTAAAGCTTTTCAAAATTCAGACATAGATTAATGTAAAATTTGAAATGAGTATGCATGCATGGCAATAGAATTTTAAAATATAATTGTAGAAAGAAGTTATTATACTTTATTGCTAAAAGGAATACAGACTTTGAAAAATATTTTAAATGGTAATTTTGAAAGTTGTAGCATCATTAAAGAATATAACAAGGAATCTGTCAAAGGACTTAACTATCACATCATTTGATTTGAGACACTTAATTATTAAGGTTTTGTTTTCAAGATAAAACAAGCATTTATTTTTCATACCTTAAAACATTCATTGTTTTTGAAAAATATTAAAGGTTGACATTCGAAATGTTAATGAAGATAAGCATTAGAATAAGAGACGTTATTTCATACTTAATTTGGAAATTATGATCATTTAATAAATGTTTCTAGAAAAGAGGTACTTATTATTAATCAATGAAAAGTTTTGGAAACAATAAATGAGTTCTTATTAAAGAATGTTTATTTAAAAGATGAGTGCAAACACATTAAGGAAATGAGAAACATTACACTCTTTATAAAAGAGTTACAGTTTAAGAGAAAATGAAATTTTAATACTTCAGCTATTAATGAGACATTTAGATGCAAATTTCTGAACTTAGTAAAAATTTGAATTTATGTATATGTAATAAAAAAATAGTAATGACAATAGCATATAAATGTATATATTTTGTGTCACTACTACGATTATACTTATATAAAAGAAATAAACTTGGAGTAAATAAGGTAGAAAATTAGATAAGTTAGAGTTAGATTCTAGGATACAATGAGAATAAGTTGTACAACCAATATGGAAAGTTTTGTATCAGTCCCAATGATCTATATTTGAAAATTGACATGGAGTAAATATTTCTAGTATCAAGGGTTGGTTGTAAACTAGGTTGCACTAGATAGTTTAGTTTAGAAATTAGTATGTTTATAACTGTATCCAGTGATTAGTAACATATAACTATAGCATAACTTATGTAATCAACGATTTTCGAATTCAGGATTCATGGATATTAATTGCAAATTTACTGGGCAATAAATTTGTAGTTAATAAGAAAAAAAAGAATTTATGGGGACTGATTGTAACAACCCGAAAATCTGGGCCAGTTTAAAATTTTTATTTTGGCAATTTTAGCGAATTTTGATTATTTAAAATGAATTATTTTAAATAATATCGACGAGAAATTTATTTTGAATATAATTCGAACGTATATATTATACGCGTCGTCGTTAGAATATAAATATTTATATATAATTATAAATAGAATTGAAAATGGCGCGGTAGTTCGATAATTCGATTTCAAACTTCAATTGAAAGTACCGGGTGCAAAACAATCCGGATTTTAGTGAAACCAAAAATGATAGGATCTAATTGATAATATCTTTCCAACGAATCCGAAAAATCAAAAGTTCGTAGCGGGAATCAATAGATATGTCCAGTTGAAAATTCTGAATAGTCGCTATGGAATGAGGCCCATAAAAATGGACATTTTGCAAATAGCCTCAGAATTCGACGAAACTAGTTTTGTTAGGACCGTATCGTCAATACGAAGCTAGAAAATATTTTTCTGGAATTTTTCTAGTTAGTATGTGACCCCGGGAATTTGAAATGTACGTTTAAAATTCAATATAGTGATTTAAATGTAAATCTAACGAAAACTGATTGTAACGTTCGAATCAGCTTACGATGCATATCCCATTGTGTTCGGAATGGGGGTAAAATGCTATGGGCGACAGGCGGTGGGCCTCGTTTCGAGGTCGAAAATAAAAGTTGCTTTTTAGAATTAGAATAGAAAATATATATATATATATAATAATTAAAATTCCCTCTCTCTATATCATCAGACCCCCCCCCCCCCCCCGTTTACCTAGGTAATCGATTTTAAATAAAAATAAAAAAAAGGGGGAAAGAAGACGGAGCAGCCGCCGAAGTTCATCGCGCCTCCACGGGGAGATCCGCCACCCACCTCCACCGTCGCCGCCTATGGCGAGGCCCACCCTCTCCCCCCCTGTTTCCCGTTCTGCTCGAGAAAACCCACCCCACCTGTCGACTTCTCAGCCTGGCGCGCACCACCTGCCCTCGACGAAGACCACCTCTGGCCTGCTGCGCCGCTTCCAAGACCGCCTGGCTCCACCACCCAGACCCCCCCCTCGCTGTGAGTCTGTTTTATTTATTTATTATTTATTTTATTTTATAAAAACAGAGTTTAAAACTGAAATTTTAAAAAAGTATAAAAATGAAATTTTAAAAAAGTTTAAAACTGTAAATTTTAAAAAAGTATAAAACTGAAATTTTAAAAAAGTATAAAACTGAAATTTTAAAAAAAGTTTAAAACTGAAATTTTAAAAAAGTATAAAACTGAAATTTTTAAAGTATATAAAACTGATTTTATCTTAAGGTTTAAAATAAGAAAAAGGTTTTAACTTGAAATAAGTAAAAGGTTTTAACTTTAATATAAGAAGAAGGTTTTAACTTTAATATAAGAAGAAGGTTTTAACTTTAATATAAGAAAAAGGTTTTAACTTGAAATAAGAAAAAGGTTTTAACTTTGAAATAAAAATTCGATTTTTATATATTGAACTTTGAACTAAAAATTCGATTTTTATATATTGAACTTTGAACTAAAAATTCGATTTTTATATATTGAACTTTGAACTAAAAATTCGATTTTTATATATTGAATAGCGTAGTAAAAATGTGATTTTTACGTGTGTAGTGAAAGCACCAACGAAGGTGACAAAAAGGCGAAACGACGAAGACTTCTGCAAAAGAAGAGCCGTGGAGCTTGGATAGCTATATGTGAGAATTTCTCACCTTTCAATTTCTTTTCTAGTTTTATATATATACTAGGATGCAGACGGTGCTTAGTAGCACCCGACACAATCGTCCACAGACCATGGACTTGTTTGTTTGGTTGCATAGATTAGTTGAGTTATTTGTTTGAATTGAATTGTTTGGTGAGATGAAATTGATTTGATTGATGTGTGAATGGCGTGGGCCTTCACTAGACCGGGGATAAGGCTAGGCCTCGTCCCGTTTCTAGTATCGTGCCGTTATGCCGCCGAAATTTTCTAAAATATGTTAGAAAAATAAAAATATCATTTTATTGAATAAATGAATTGAATAGAAATTCATAGGTTGAAATAAAATGTTTTATCGTTAAAAATATAATTTTTAACGTGAATATGAAAATAGTGAAGTGAATAAATAAATATTCATTTACAAACCAGATGGTTTGTTTATGTACACTTATTTGAATGACATTGATTGGGACGATAAATTTTACACATCGCCCAACTGCACAACTAAAATCTGTGTTTGATTGTTTGAAACCCCACACGGGTGTTGGGATGAAATATGAATTTCACTCATCCTGATTGATTAAATATGTCGATCGATTGATTGACAGACTGTTATAAGCGTTGAATATCGATATTTGATGCTTTTACAGTGTAGTGCACTTTGGTTGATGGTTGATTATTTTCAATGTTATTATATACATGTGTTGTATGAAAATCCATATAATTAACTTTATATGGTAATTGATTGGGCCTCATTCCAATCGTGAAAATAAAGAATATTTTGATAATAGGAAATATTTGAAATAGAATATTTGAAAATAGAAATTTATGAAGCCGTGTTGATTAGATTGACGCCATTTTGACGTGAACGATATTTATATCGATTTTATTCATCTTAAAAATGAATATTGAAAAGTGATTTCGAAATCGAATATTTTGAATTGAATTGAAAACGATTTCGAAATGAAATGAATTGAAAACGAATTCAAATTGAATTGAAAACGATTTCGAAATGAAATGAATTGAAAACGAATTCAAATTGAATTGAAAACGATTTCGAAATGAAATGAATTGAAAACGAATTCAAATTGAATTGAAAACGATTTCGAAATGAAATGAATTGAAAACGAATTCAAATTGAATTGAAAACGATTTCGAAATGAATTGAATTGAAAACGATTTCGAAATGAATTGAATTGAAAACGATTTCGAAATGAATTGAATTGAAAACGATTTCGAAATGAATTGAATTGAAAACGATTTCGAAATGAATTGAATTGAAAACGAATTCGAATTGAATTGAAAGTGAATTGAATTGAATTCAAATTGAATTGAAATTTGAATTGAATAGAAATGAATTTTAAAACGAATTTATAAAGAAGAATTCAATTTTGCTTTGAATTGAAAGGGAAGTTGAAATGGATTTTTTAAAACAAATTCAAAACTATTTATATAATTCGTTTTAAATAGGAATCGACGAAATATATATTATATATATTATATATATAATATAATGGCCTGAATAGAACGCGCTGCGCCGCGGCAGTTCGCGAATTTCGACCATTAATTTCGAACGGACATTACGGGAGATCCGACCGTCGGATTCTCCTAAAACCGGAACCGTTGGGTTCGTATCGAAAAGAGCTTTCTAACGAATATTAGAAATTCAAAATCTAACGGTTGGATTTGGAGATACGTCCAAATCAAATTCGGAAAAGGTCGCTGTAAGTGCAGTTCGATGGCCATTGATGGAAATCGACTGTACGGGCCTTGATAAAATTATTAAAAATAGTAATAATTTGTGTAAAATCATAAGAAATGATTTAGAAAGAATTGGGATGAAAAACTCCCTATTTGAAAAGATAAAAATAGATTTTTATCGAAATGAACTAGTTTTGAACTAGAATTATAATTCTATTTATTTTTAAATAAATAAATTGAATTTGAAAAGGGTTTTGAAAATAACCAAAATTTCCAATGATTGCATTGGAGTGGATTTGAATCGAAATTGTCTTCGGAATATTTCGATGTTGGAATTTGTGATTATACGGATGTTGTTACGGAAATTTGAAAGATATATATTTATATCGTTATTTCCAATACGACATTTGTTAATCGTAGAATTTGATATTGAATATAAGCCGATATATTTTCTATTCAGAGCCTTATATTGAATATCAAATGTGATTTGGGTTTGTCGTGAATGGTGTCTTCACTAACACTGTTCTTGAACCCAGTTGAGAAAAGATTAAATCTTTTTATTTAGATTTAATGAAGTGTACCAATTAAATAATATTTAATTGGAATTGAATTGATATTGATTTTTGGGTTTATCGTGAACAGTGTTTTAAATAACACTTGTTCTTTAACCCGATAATTAATGAATGTGATTTGGGTTTGTCGTGAATGGTGTCTTCACTAACACTGTTCTTGAACCCAGTTGAGAAAAGATTAAATCTTTTTATTTAGATTTAATGAAGTGTACCAATTAAATAATATTTAATTGGAATTGAATTGATATTGATTTTTGGGTTTATCGTGAACAGTGTTTTAAATAACACTTGTTCTTTAACCCGATAATTAATGAATGTGATTTTGGGTTTATCGTGAACCGTGTTTTAAATGACACTGATTCTTTAACCCAGTTAACGATTAAAACTGAGTGGAGTTTTAATGAATCTTTAATTAGATTGAAAAGATCGAAAATGGAGTATCACCAGTTTTGCTCCAGGCGATAGTTAAATCTTTAATTAGATTTGAACGTGAAATGGTAATTGAATTTACCGATAACACTGTGGTGTTAGATATGAAGTATTACCAGTTTTACTTCATGGGATGAATAGGTTGGGATTGGGAAATTAAAACCAATGATTACTTCGGTAAGGTTCGCTAATCCCGACTAGTTTGAATTGATATTCAAAAATGGATTAAAGAATAAATTCAAGGAATTTATCTTTGATAAAATTAATGGGAATCTTTCCCTATGAATGTGAAATTTAGAAACTAACTGTCGGTTAGCCAAGCAGAATGGTTTTCTGGATATTGATCTGATGTTGGTTTCGGCCTTCGGGGTTAATATTTGGGAAATTATTCTCTTGATTAATTTACGGTTAGTGACTAATGAATTGGAATGAGGCGTATGTTGTGTTTGTGTAACACTTTTATAATATATACGCGAGTTATTCGGAAAGGCCGGGTTTATCCCATTCTGAATAACTGATACGACGATAAGTCGAAGATGAAGACGATGGTCGAAGACCGGAGGTCTTCACGTCGTTTGGGTGATAACTGATGATCTTGATTGGGCTGTACACCCAAGAAGATGGAAACAGTTAGTGATCGTCCAGACGTACTTGGAGATCGAAGGATATGCGGGGTACTAGGTGCCTCCGGTTTCGTTCAGACCCAGAACGGACTTGTAAATGGACTGTGTGTCTGACATCGGATTTCATTCTGTGTGACTGATATCGGTTGCATAGGATGGTTTGCCTGTGTGGCATGCTAAGGGGCAATTGATCGAGGCTTCTGTTGAAAAGAAAAGTCTTGTGGTGATGATCAAAGCACGGCCTTTGTGGCGTAGCTTTGTGTAACGTTTACTTCGCGAGTTTCACACCCGGTATGAACCAAAAACGGGAGACGGACCTCAGGGGGGACATGCGTTTTCTTTCTAGCTAGAAGTGGCGTCAGTGGTTTTACACGCCCTGACGAGTTTGACTTATGTGGTTGTTGCTGTTGCGAGGCGCCTCGGATTGATCGGTCGTTCTCGAACCGATGGAGTCATTTAGTTGGCTCGCTTACGCCCCAAAGGGCGGAGAAACGTATTGTTCAGGCATTATAATCCACTTCGTGTGGACCGGCCCTGACGATCCAAGGTACGGTTGCGGCTGTGCCTGAGGGGCGGGCTAGAGCGTCTCGAATCGGTTGAGGACTATCTTTTGCCTCGGTTCATAGATGGAAATCCAATTTCCAAATACGTGACATTTGCGGTTTTATTTGTAAACCTATATATGGCGACATGATATATGGTACCCATGCCGCCTATGATTGATACTTATGATTTGAAGTTGTTTTTATACACTATGCACTTATTATAGTATCAAACAATCTGTTTTAAACGTATCAAGCATTCTTTGGCTGTTATAAGGGAAAACCCTATCCTCGGCTGCGTTGCATTGTGTGATGGGACCTGGGTCTTATAACAGCTTCATTTTTCTTTATTTAGCATCGCGCTGTTTGTTTTATGCACTGGTATTCTTGGGAGGAAACCCGTTCCGTGTTATACGGCGTGGTCCCTTGATTTACCGAACTTTGAAAATAAAGATAAATAACTGTTTTAGTTCTCACACCAGTCCCATGACTGACCTGGAGTTTATTGTTTTAACCTAAACTCTGGGTGCCCTTATTTTGACACGGGCAGCTAGTAGTTTTGGTTTTGCAGATTTATATTCACAGGATCCTGGTTTACAGCTGGAATGATATCCGGAAAGCTTTGTATCCGTATATCTCTTCTAGTTGTGTATTGTATTATTTTCCGCTGCTATGTATTTAAATGTAATTTAAATCTCTGATATTTCTGTGTAATATTCTTTTATACTCTGTATATTCTTGTAATCTGATGCATTGTTGTAATATACAATGAAACGTTCTTCTACATGTGTTCTGTTGTGGTTTGTTCTCGAACTATCCGACGCTTTCCTTTACGGGGAAGTTGAGGGTTTTCACAGTTGGTATCAGAGCTTTGGTTTACAAAGCTAGAGAACAAGACACATTAGAAACATACGAAAGAATTCATCAGATATTGGATTAGTAAAATCCAATGAGAATGACTCGTTAGAGATAGGATCAGTAGTATCCTAGAACGAGTGTGAATAGTATATTTTTCAAATGAAAATAATTTTTGTTCTGAAAATTTAAATCAATTATTCGTATTTGATTATCTATTTATATTGAGTTGGACAGTCCAGTATATATAGATTTTGCGTATACGTCTGATCCGCGTGTATTCGAAATTTTAATATACTGGATAGATATAGAGTCACATTCTAGACACCCGGGGATAATTCTGATGATGTGGCCACATCATCAGTATTTATATTCGTGTTTCGAAGGTGTGATATCTATATATTTCCATTAGACTGGTGTGAGAACCAAATCTTATATAGCTAGAACACTTTGTTGTGAATTGGCATCAAAAACATGATTTTTGTATATGTATCAAAATTATGAATTTGAAACGTTAAATTCACTAATTGATTGATGTTTGTGTTGTTTGTTTATTTGTTTGCTAATTTTGAACCATTATGCCTAATAGCATCAAATATTGAGTTATGTTGAAAATTGGTTGCATTTGCTTGCATATACATGTATATCATTGAACAGGTCATAGCAAGGAGGCTAGAGCCAGAGAATAAAATTTGTTTGCCCGACAAATAGGTACATGTTTATTACATAATTTCCTGTTTTGTTTGGGTGATGATGATTTTGTGAGCCTATTGGCTAGCCGCTTGGCTTTTTCTTTTTCTTTTTGAGATCTGAAGGACCGGGGAAGCTATTTGAAATTCCCCGATGCTCCCATTGCAGGGGAGGTTATGGCGAAATTTTTCAAAAATTTAGGGTGTTAGCCAAATTTTTGATGTTTTGAAAATTCTCAGAAACTAAAGAGTTGGAGAATGGAAGCCAGATCGAACGTAGAGCTGAATAATCAAACCACTTTCGACTTTGTTCCTTTTCGGGGACGAAAAGTTTTAAGTGGGGGAGATTGTAACAACCCGAAAATCTGGGCCAGTTTAAAATTTTTATTTTGGCAATTTTAGCGAATTTTGATTATTTAAAATGAATTATTTTAAATAATATCGACGAGAAATTTATTTTGAATATAATTCGAACGTATATATTATACGCGTCGTCGTTAGAATATAAATATTTATATATAATTATAAATAGAATTGAAAATGGCGCGGTAGTTCGATAATTCGATTTCAAACTTCAATTGAAAGTACCGGGTGCAAAACAATCCGGATTTTAGTGAAACCAAAAATGATAGGATCTAATTGATAATATCTTTCCAACGAATCCGAAAAATCAAAAGTTCGTAGCGGGAATCAATAGATATGTCCAGTTGAAAATTCTGAATAGTCGCTATGGAATGAGGCCCATAAAAATGGACATTTTGCAAATAGCCTCAGAATTCGACGAAACTAGTTTTGTTAGGACCGTATCGTCAATACGAAGCTAGAAAATATTTTTCTGGAATTTTTCTAGTTAGTATGTGACCCCGGGAATTTGAAATGTATGTTTAAAATTCAATATAGTGATTTAAATGTAAATCTAACGAAAACTGATTGTAACGTTCGAATCAGCTTACGATGCATATCCCATTGTGTTCGGAATGGGGGTAAAATGCTATGGGCGACAGGCGGTGGGCCTCGTTTCGAGGTCAAAAATAAAAGTTGCTTTTTAGAATTAGAATAGAAAAAAAAAATATATAATAATTAAAATTCCCTCTCTCTATATCATCAGACCCCCCCCCCCCCCCGTTTACCTAGGTAATCGATTTTAAATAAAAAAAAAAAAGGGGGAAAGAAGACGGAGCAGCCGCCGAAGTTCATCGCGCTTCCACGGGGAGATCCGCCACCCACCTCCACCGTCGCCGCCTATGGCGAGGCCCACCCTCTCCCCCCCTGTTTCCCGTTCTGCTCGAGAAAACCCACCCCACCTGTCGACTTCTCAGCCTGGCGCGCACCACCTGCCCTCGACGAAGACCACCTCTGGCCTGCTGCGCCGCTTCCAAGACCGCCTGGCTCCACCACCCAGACCCCCCCCCTCGCTGTGAGTCTGTTTTATTTATTTATTATTTATTTTATTTTATAAAAACAGAGTTTAAAACTGAAATTTTAAAAAAGTATAAAACTGAAATTTTAAAAAAGTTTAAAACTGTAAATTTTAAAAAAGTATAAAACTGAAATTTTAAAAAAGTATAAAACTGAAATTTTAAAAAAAGTTTAAAACTGAAATTTTAAAAAAGTATAAAACTGAAATTTTTAAAGTATATAAAACTGATTTTATCTTAAGGTTTAAAATAAGAAAAAGGTTTTAACTTGAAATAAGTAAAAGGTTTTAACTTTAATATAAGAAGAAGGTTTTAACTTTAATATAAGAAGAAGGTTTTAACTTTAATATAAGAAAAAGGTTTTAACTTGAAATAAGAAAAAGGTTTTAACTTTGAAATAAAAATTCGATTTTTATATATTGAACTTTGAACTAAAAATTCGATTTTTATATATTGAACTTTGAACTAAAAATTCGATTTTTATATATTGAACTTTGAACTAAAAATTCGATTTTTATATATTGAATAGCGTAGTAAAAATGTGATTTTTACGTGTGTAGTGAAAGCAGCAACGAAGGTGACAAAAAGGCGAAACGACGAAGACTTCTGCAAAAGAAGAGCCGTGGAGCTTGGATAGCTATATGTGAGAATTTCTCACCTTTCAATTTCTTTTCTAGTTTTATATATATACTAGGATGCAGACGGTGCTTAGTAGCACCCGACACAATCGTCCACAGACCATGGACTTGTTTGTTTGGTTGCATAGATTAGTTGAGTTATTTGTTTGAATTGAATTGTTTGGTGAGATGAAATTGATTTGATTGATGTGTGAATGGCGTGGGCCTTCACTAGACCGGGGATAAGGCTAGGCCTCGTCCCGTTTCTAGTATCGTGCCGTTATGCCGCCGAAATTTTCTAAAATATGTTAGAAAAATAAAAATATCATTTTATTGAATAAATGAATTGAATAGAAATTCATAGGTTGAAATAAAATGTTTTATCGTTAAAAATATAATTTTTAACGTGAATATGAAAATAGTGAAGTGAATAAATAAATATTCATTTACAAACCAGATGGTTTGTTTATGTACACTTATTTGAATGACATTGATTGGGACGATAAATTTTACACATCGCCCAACTGCACAACTAAAATCTGTGTTTGATTGTTTGAAACCCCACACGGGTGTTGGGATGAAATATGAATTTCACTCATCCTGATTGATTAAATATGTCGATCGATTGATTGACAGACTGTTATAAGCGTTGAATATCGATATTTGATGCTTTTACAGTGTAGTGCACTTTGGTTGATGGTTGATTATTTTCAATGTTATTATATACATGTGTTGTATGAAAATCCATATAATTAACTTTATATGGTAATTGATTGGGCCTCATTCCAATCGTGAAAATAAAGAATATTTTGATAATAGGAAATATTTGAAATAGAATATTTGAAAATAGAAATTTATGAAGCCGTGTTGATTAGATTGACGCCATTTTGACGTGAACGATATTTATATCGATTTTATTCATCTTAAAAATGAATATTGAAAAGTGATTTCGAAATCGAATATTTTGAATTGAATTGAAAACGATTTCGAAATGAAATGAATTGAAAACGAATTCAAATTGAATTGAAAACGATTTCGAAATGAAATGAATTGAAAACGAATTCAAATTGAATTGAAAACGATTTCGAAATGAAATGAATTGAAAACGAATTCAAATTGAATTGAAAACGATTTCGAAATGAAATGAATTGAAAACGAATTCAAATTGAATTGAAAACGATTTCGAAATGAATTGAATTGAAAATGATTTCGAAATGAATTGAATTGAAAACGATTTCGAAATGAATTGAATTGAAAACGATTTCGAAATGAATTGAATTGAAAACGATTTCGAAATGAATTGAATTGAAAACGAATTCGAATTGAATTGAAAGTGAATTGAATTGAATTCAAATTGAATTGAAATTTGAATTGAATAGAAATGAATTTTAAAACGAATTTATAAAGAAGAATTCAATTTTGCTTTGAATTGAAAGGGAAGTTGAAATGGATTTTTTAAAACAAATTCAAAACTATTTATATAATTCGTTTTAAATAGGAATCGACGAAATATATATTATATATATTATATATATAATATAATGGCCTGAATAGAACGCGCCGCGCCGCGGCAGTTCGCGAATTTCGACCATTAATTTCGAACGGACATTACGGGAGATCCGACCGTCGGATTCTCCTAAAACCGGAACCGTTGGGTTCGTATCGAAAAGAGCTTTCTAACGAATATTAGAAATTCAAAATCTAACGGTTGGATTTGGAGATACGTCCAAATCAAATTCGGAAAAGGTCGCTGTAAGTGCAGTTCGATGGCCATTGATGGAAATCGACTGTACGGGCCTTGATAAAATTATTAAAAATAGTAATAATTTGTGTAAAATCATAAGAAATGATTTAGAAAGAATTGGGATGAAAAACTCCCTATTTGAAAAGATAAAAATAGATTTTTATCGAAATGAACTAGTTTTGAACTAGAATTATAATTCTATTTATTTTTAAATAAATAAATTGAATTTGAAAAGGGTTTTGAAAATAACCAAAATTTCCAATGATTGCATTGGAGTGGATTTGAATCGAAATTGTCTTCGGAATATTTCGATGTTGGAATTTGTGATTATACGGATGTTGTTACGGAAATTTGAAAGATATATATTTATATCGTTATTTCCAATACGACATTTGTTAATCGTAGAATTTGATATTGAATATAAGCCGATATATTTTCTATTCAGAGCCTTATATTGAATATCAAATGTGATTTGGGTTTGTCGTGAATGGTGTCTTCACTAACACTGTTCTTGAACCCAGTTGAGAAAAGATTAAATCTTTTTATTTAGATTTAATGAAGTGTACCAATTAAATAATATTTAATTGGAATTGAATTGATATTGATTTTTGGGTTTATCGTGAACAGTGTTTTAAATAACACTTGTTCTTTAACCCGATAATTAATGAATGTGATTTGGGTTTGTCGTGAATGGTGTCTTCACTAACACTGTTCTTGAACCCAGTTGAGAAAAGATTAAATCTTTTTATTTAGATTTAATGAAGTGTACCAATTAAATAATATTTAATTGGAATTGAATTGATATTGATTTTTGGGTTTATCGTGAACAGTGTTTTAAATAACACTTGTTCTTTAACCCGATAATTAATGAATGTGATTTTGGGTTTATCGTGAACCGTGTTTTAAATGACACTGATTCTTTAACCCAGTTAACGATTAAAACTGAGTGGAGTTTTAATGAATCTTTAATTAGATTGAAAAGATCGAAAATGGAGTATCACCAGTTTTGCTCCAGGCGATAGTTAAATCTTTAATTAGATTTGAACGTGAAATGGTAATTGAATTTACCGATAACACTGTGGTGTTAGATATGAAGTATTACCAGTTTTACTTCATGGGATGAATAGGTTGGGATTGGGAAATTAAAACCAATGATTACTTCGGTAAGGTTCGCTAATCCCGACTAGTTTGAATTGATATTCAAAAATGGATTAAAGAATAAATTCAAGGAATTTATCTTTGATAAAATTAATGGGAATCTTTCCCTATGAATGTGAAATTTAGAAACTAACTGTCGGTTAGCCAAGCAGAATGGTTTTCTGGATATTGATCTGATGTTGGTTTCGGCCTTCGGGGTTAATATTTGGGAAATTATTCTCTTGATTAATTTACGGTTAGTGACTAATGAATTGGAATGAGGCGTATGTTGTGTTTGTGTAACACTTTTATAATATATACGCGAGTTATTCGGAAAGGCCGGGTTTATCCCATTCTGAATAACTGATACGACGATAAGTCGAAGATGAAGACGATGGTCGAAGACCGGAGGTCTTCACGTCGTTTGGGTGATAACTGATGATCTTGATTGGGCTGTACACCCAAGAAGATGGAAACAGTTAGTGATCGTCCAGACGTACTTGGAGATCGAAGGATATGCGGGGTACTAGGTGCCTCCGGTTTCGTTCAGACCCAGAACGGACTTGTAAATGGACTGTGTGTCTGACATCGGATTTCATTCTGTGTGACTGATATCGGTTGCATAGGATGGTTTGCCTGTGTGGCATGCTAAGGGGCAATTGATCGAGGCTTCTGTTGAAAAGAAAAGTCTTGTGGTGATGATCAAAGCACGGCCTTTGTGGCGTAGCTTTGTGTAACGTTTACTTCGCGAGTTTCACACCCGGTATGAACCAAAAACGGGAGACGGACCTCAGGGGGGACATGCGTTTTCTTTCTAGCTAGAAGTGGCGTCAGTGGTTTTACACGCCCTGACGAGTTTGACTTATGTGGTTGTTGCTGTTGCGAGGCGCCTCGGATTGATCGGTCGTTCTCGAACCGATGGAGTCATTTAGTTGGCTCGCTTACGCCCCAAAGGGCGGAGAAACGTATTGTTCAGGCATTATAATCCACTTCGTGTGGACCGGCCCTGACGATCCAAGGTACGGTTGCGGCTGTGCCTGAGGGGCGGGCTAGAGCGTCTCGAATCGGTTGAGGACTATCTTTTGCCTCGGTTCATAGATGGAAATCCAATTTCCAAATACGTGACATTTGCGGTTTTATTTGTAAACCTATATATGGCGACATGATATATGGTACCCATGCCGCCTATGATTGATACTTATGATTTGAAGTTGTTTTTATACACTATGCACTTATTATAGTATCAAACAATCTGTTTTAAACGTATCAAGCATTCTTTGGCTGTTATAAGGGAAAACCCTATCCTCGGCTGCGTTGCATTGTGTGATGGGACCTGGGTCTTATAACAGCTTCATTTTTCTTTATTTAGCATCGCGCTGTTTGTTTTATGCACTGGTATTCTTGGGAGGAAACCCGTTCCGTGTTATACGGCGTGGTCCCTTGATTTACCGAACTTTGAAAATAAAGATAAATAACTGTTTTAGTTCTCACACCAGTCCCATGACTGACCTGGAGTTTATTGTTTTAACCTAAACTCTGGGTGCCCTTATTTTGACACGGGCAGCTAGTAGTTTTGGTTTTGCAGATTTATATTCACAGGATCCTGGTTTACAGCTGGAATGATATCCGGAAAGCTTTGTATCCGTATATCTCTTCTAGTTGTGTATTGTATTATTTTCCGCTGCTATGTATTTAAATGTAATTTAAATCTCTGATATTTCTGTGTAATATTCTTTTATACTCTGTATATTCTTGTAATCTGATGCATTGTTGTAATATACAATGAAACGTTCTTCTACATGTGTTCTGTTGTGGTTTGTTCTCGAACTATCCGACGCTTTCCTTTACGGGGAAGTTGAGGGTTTTCACACTGATTAGAAGAGAATTTAATTTGGTAAAATCGATGTATTTCCAAACATGAAAGAGAATGGAAAAAGAATTTATTTCAGAGGAACTAATGTATTCTCATGGAGGTTAAAGGAAGTAAGCAAGGATTGGTTAAATGGTCCAAAATTCGACTATTATGGATATATTAATTTGCGTTATGGATGGACCTTAGTTATGAGAAAAGAGAAATGGAATTTGAGAAGAGACATAGGATTTATTAAATACTATTTATACCACTTGAGTGTAAGTGACAACTTCTAAAAGAATTTTCTTTTCTTAGGTTTTAAGATCGTTAGTGGTCCCCCGTAATGATTGGAAGATGATTTGTAGTTGTGAAAGTAGAGTATTCCGATTTGTGCTTATATTGATTCAGGATTTAATACCAATTAGTAAATTTAGGGTTCTATTATTCACAACCCGGTTTACACTTCCGGCCACCTATATGAATTTAATACAAATGATTATTTTTCATATTCTTCTAGCCACCATATCTTATTCCTTCACTCAGTCATTCGTGCTTCTCCTAAAAAACATGTACTTCTCTACAATTTCACATCATAAACCCTAACAAAAGCCAATATTCTTCTGTGCCTATTAGAGATGGAAGATAAAAATTAAAAAGAGGTTAGAATTGCTTGATTTTTATTGTTTTTTATTATGATATAGAACATGTTATGAATTTTTTTAAGGGTTTTCCATTGTGTTTTAGAAAAAGAATTCCACTACGCTAGAAATGTCATGCTTGGAATACATTAAATTTGATGACGTTGTAATAGAGAATGACAATGTAAGTTTTGATTTGTAGGATTTTTATCTGTATAACTTATGTAACGTCTTTTACGAATTAATACTTTTTTTGGTCGTTTGATAGATAGAGTATTTGGATGATGATAAATTGGATGATAAACATGATGGTTGTGATAATATGAAGCAAAATGTTCGATCAAATGACTCAAAAGACATAAATGTTGATTTGTGATGAATCATTTCACAACCGACAAAGTAAGTACTCGTTCATTAAAATTAAAATTGCTAATATGGTTATGAAAATGGATTATGTTAATTTTTTCTTGAACTATTTGACTTTAAGTATTTGATTTGCAGTGGAAGAGCTCTAAGTGAGGAAGGAAGTGTTCGTGTAGAGGTAGCTGTCGGTGGCCTCTCCATTTTTATGTCTTTAACTTACACGGTGGCCAGAAGAGGGTATTTGAAATATTTGGGGTGCTTTTAGTTTTGGTAACCAGAAGTATAAACCGGGTTGTGAATAGTAGCACCCTAAATATATTATGAGTAGAAAATTTTATGCTAGCGTTTAAGCACATTCAGAATTTGAAAGTTAATAAGGGAATCAAATTTACAGTCCACAATGAGGAAATATCCCAAATTCAAGGTTTTGAAATATCTAGTAACAATGAAATTTAGCTTCTAAAATTTCATCCTCTTGAATAAGAATTTTTATGCATGGGTTTAGGAAAGAGGCATAAATGTTGGATTTGTGTAAAATGTCCATTTTTAATTTCAATATATGTGTGTTTTGTTTGGTCTAAGTGCATTTGTTTAGTCTTGATAAATTAGCTCTTTTGTCATTTTTCATAAAAAGACTATCTTTGAAATTATGAGGAATGTATACAAAATATAAAGGAAGAGATGTGTAAATTTACGTGTTTGCATATAGTTTATGCTGTCTGTTCCAAATAAAAGAATACATATTCCTTGTAATTTTAATTAGGGGTGGATTCGGTTCAGTACCGAAACTTTGTATTCAAAATCATTACCGTACCGACTTATATGGTAATCAGAAAAATCATACCATTACCAGCCAAGGAAATCAGTTACCAACAGTTTGGTTTGCGGTTGGTAATGGTTGGTAGAGGTCGGTAATAATTTTTGTCGTTTACTACTATAAGATCTTTTTATTTACTATATTTCATGTTAAAATTTTAAATATTAAGATTGATTTTTTTTGTTATTATATTATTATTTATCTATATTATTTTGCATAGCTAAAAATGCAAAGAAACATTATTGATGAACTAAAATATCATATAAATTATACTGTTTCTAAGATATATGATAAAAATTGCATTCAATCTTGTATCGTAATAGTATTTTCCTAGGTATTTTATTAAATCATTACATATTGGAAGTTCGATGTTATATAATAAACATATATGGTGAAATATAAGAATATACATATGTATTGCTTAAGATATGTGGTAGGTATGATAATTACTGTTGTTAATGTTCGATTACCATTACTGTACCACATATTTTCATATGGTTTGACATACCGTATCAATCAAATTGGTTAGCAATTGTTCGATACCGCTTTCCTTGGTAGCAGTTGGTAATGGTTGGTAAGTGATAATATGGTAAAAATGTACAGCCCTAATTTTAATATGTCAATATTCTTTCTTTATTGTTGTTCGGGAAAATTTATGAAAATTATAGCAAAGGGACTTTAATAAGACATAAATTTTAACAGATTAGAACATAGAAAGATTTTTCTAGTTATTAGTATGGACTAGAATGTTGATTAGTTTAATTTAGAAAACTAGGTTTAAGCAATTTATTGAATCTTAGGACTTCCCATTAGTTGTAGATAGTAGGAATAATATTTATCTTTAAAGGATTAGCATAAATTACTTTCTTTGGTACTTGGTGGGCCATCTTGAAATATTTCAAGTAGGCTATCTGAATTACCAAAGTGTTGATGGGACAACCATTGACAAATTTCTACTCGAACCAATTTTTTGATTAAACTTTGGAAAAAGTTTAATTTGATTAGGTGGCTTGTGTTGACATGATATTTTGGGCTTTCCCATTATTATAGAGATGAAAGAGGTTGTTGATGATAGGAGCCCATTGCGTTTATATACTTTTATATTTGATGAAATACCTTCACACTATGACAAAGTTTGGTAGGGCCTAATCATAAAATGGGGACAAAGACGGAACCTTTGGCGTCTCTTGCACTATAGATATTGTGGAGATAGGATTTCAAGGCTCCGCAACATTTAGTTAGATAGGTTCGAGCACGTTAAGGAGAAAATTTAATGAAAGACATAAAAAATTTAATTTTGTAGTCTTCTCGAGAATTTGAGGATTATATGGTTGCATTGTGGTTGCTAGATTGGATGGTAAGAATTGTTTGCAACATAAGTGCACCAACCACTCATATAAAAATGATATTCATTTTAGGGTGATTTGCATACTTACAACATCACATGTTACGCTTTCAAGCTAGGACTGAGCAAACTTTAGCAAGTTTTCAGTACATAATCACATCGAGCAATGGTTGTTTATGGATGTTTGATAAATCACATGGGTGTACTACATGGTTGTTAGAGCGAGTTGTGCTTTTCACCCTTTTAGGAAGATTTTGGACGAAATCTCTTTTATGGGCGAAGAATGTAACAACCTGTAAAATAAACCCCAAATAAACATAAATAATTAAATTGAAAAACAAAAGTAAATTAATAAAATATTAATGGGCTGAAAATACGTATTGTAGATAATTAAGAATTTTACCATGAAAGTATTACCATTCTATTTGTGGCGAGATTCTAGTCCATTTTCATATTTTGTTTAGAAAACATAATTCGTATGAAAAGTTATGAATAAAACAAGTTGGACAAAAATTGGACTCGTGGCATTTGATATTCAAACAGTAAGAATATAAATCTAAAATAAGATAATAAACCTTTAGTGCAATTGAATATGTCTCGGAAATTCAGAATTATATATATAAGAAGGGGACAAGAATCAAAAGAAATGGAAAGAATCAATCAAATTAATAATGTATTTAATAAAACAAAAATGACAAGGGAAAAAAATCTCCCAGTGCTTGACCCTTAAGGGGGTCGACCGCTCCCTTTAAGAAGGGTCGACCTTGGGATTCACCGCCTTTCTAGGGATGTATTTGACCGCACTTAAGGCCAATAGGTGGGAGAGAGACTTGTTTTGTTAGGATTTTAATTATATTTTGCTAGGACGGGCTGTCCAAATTTTATAAAACTAATCTTATAGACCACATACACTCTAACAAATATAAATAGGGTCTTAGCCTCTCCTTTGAACCCTACATTCTATCTTCTTTTAACCTCCATTCTGCTTCTCCAACATTATTCTAAATTTCAGAAAGTAGGACAGTTTAGATTTCTTCTTCTTTCCTAACTTATTTCTCTATCTTTCTAATTTAAATTTCTTATTAGGATCTGGAATTGGAAATCATATATATATATATAAGACTCTAATCAAATTCTTATATATATATGATTAGAAGAAAGTTTGGAACACGATATTTGCGAAGATACAATCCAAAAACTATTTCTACGCATCCTCCTCATCCTTCTCCTAGTAATTCTATTAGTGGAAATTATTTAAGTTAACTGTTTTCTATATTTTGATAGTGCAGAATTTGGATTGTTATACCTAAAGGGTTTTGATTTGTACGAAAACAAAATATAAAAAAATTCCTAAATCCCTTATGAATTGCAGAAATGGTCAATCATTTGGATGCATATTGGGTTTTGGTTGTTAATATAATAAAAGTTGGATTTTTGGATCTTATATAATTTCGATAATTGTTTACTTTCTGATAAATTATAAATCTCATATATATGCAAAAACATAAGATTTGGGTATTGTAACTTAAACGGTCTCAAACATCTATTTATCTAAAATAGATCGTTTGAATGTATTAAAACACATGCTACCAAAGTCTTAAGCTTTTGTACAAATTCATGTGAAAAGTAAAGTAGTACCAAAAAGAGATTATACATGTATTTAGCATGTTACACCTTGTCTTTCTTTTATTATTGAAGTAATCTTTAAAACTTAGATTATAAGTTATTTTGTTTATGTTTGTTATTTCCCTGATATTGATTTGAATGTGAATAAACATTATATGCTATGTTGATGAAGTTAGGGAAATAAAGCTTGTAAACCTTAATTTTGGTTAGGATTGACATTTCTACGTTTTAGGATGTTCTTTACTCAGGCTTTATTTATGTTTTATTTATTACTATTTATTGTGTAACTAACATACTATAAATACATATTAAATGCGTGCTAAACACATTTAGTTAGGAATTCAAATTTAAAATGTCTCTATAGGAAATTTGTATGTGTGTGAGTATTACTGATACATAGACACGAGGTTAATCCTTACCTGTAATATTAGCCTTCCTGGAATCGACCGACATATCCAGCATCTACAAGAAGTCAGGTTAATGTGAGAGGTCTAAGTGTCATCTGCCATTATGATAAATACATGGAGGCGCGAGGTTAACCCCAACTTGTAGCAGAAGCCTACCCGGAACCGCCCGGAAAATCCACCATCTACAAAGGGTCGACTTAATATGGGACATCTAGTGTAATTAATGTATGTGTGAAGTAGGCCTCCCTCGAAATGTATTAAGTGACTAACCTAACTTGTTTAGGTATTAAGTGGTTAGGACTAGGTCTGTTCCTAAGGTTCACTCCTTAGTTCTAGAACAAAGTCATGGTACTCACCCTTATTAGGTTTTAAGTGGTTATTGGGTCATCATTTCTCTTATATGGTATTAAATGGTCTTAAATAAAAGATTGACATATGAGTGAGGTAGTTCCCCAGAAGTTGTCTGCTTATTATCTAGGGGCCATGTGAGGACATGCCTACGGACGGGCAAATAAGAGTTCCAAGGAACATGTAAGAAGGACCCCTTATCCAAGGGAAGTATTAAGTGATTAGGAATTCACCTGTAATGACTGATAGATAGTAATGCATGGGTCCGCCAAGAGGGTCATAAATGGAGATGAGTGTGTACCTAAACCCAGTATTAAGTGGTAGGTTACTATCTCTCAAATTACTTTGAGAGAATGCATAATACCGTTGACAATTAGAAAACGGAGTCTTAAGTGACTAGGATCTACCAAAGGGTATTAAGTGATTAATGTCGAGGATAGGCCAATCCTGTACCGTAGTGAATCGCTTATGATCCATTTGGTGTATTAAGTTTGATTCGTATATAAGTGACATGATATATATATATGGCGACATGATACCCTTATAATGGTACCCTTATTGTATATATATATATGGCGACATGATATATGGTACCCATGCCGTCTACGATTGATAGTTATGATTGAAATTGTTTTTGAAACTTATAAACACTAGTAATAATATCAAATGCTTTTGTTTTATTCGTATCAAGCATATTTTGGCCCTTATAAGGTAAAACTCTATCCTCCGGTTTGCGTTGCATTGTGTGATGGGAACTGAGTCTTATAATGGCTTCATTTTTATAAAAAGCATTGTGATGTTTAAAGAATGATTTGTTTTAAAGCACTGGCAATCCAATGGAGTAAACCCGTTCCACGAAAGTGGCGTGGTCCTGTGATTAGCCATATTTTAAATGAGTTGAGTAGATTTCTCATACCAGTCCCATGACTGACTCGTAGTTTGTTTCACTTTCAAACTCGGGTTCCCTTTTTCTGCACGGGCAGCCTTGTATTCAGGTTTTAGCTGGCTTTCTCTGGATAGCTGGAGCTGAAGATGGATTCTATCATTTATCTCTTTTTATGTTGTTTAGCTCCTATTGTACATATTATGTTTGTTTACGCTGTAGACATTTATGTACCGCTGAACTGTATTTGTACTAAGTATGATCCTGTATACTGTGTAACTCTGATGATTATGTTTATCCAGTGTAATATTTGTTCATTATCTGGGGTATTTATTCAATTCTGTTCTGCTGCTATCTGTTTATGTGTTATATTCCAAAGATTACCCTTACCACCGTCTGTACGGGGTTTGGGGTCGTCACACAACATCAAGAACCAACAATAAAACCAAGTACACTTAATATCCATCTTGACAAATTATTTTCTGAGTACATAAAGTAAAAAGCATAACCCCAACATAAGTGGCCATAAAAGAGATGAGTTGAACTTTACTTTCAGCAATCCAAGCACTTCCAAAAGAGAGAGAAAGAGATCCAAATCAAGCTCCACTATCACTAGTCCCACCCTGAGAAGCTTGGGGGGGGGAAGGAAGAAAAGAGGCGAAAAACAAAGGGGGTCAGACATTTTTGTATGGAAATCATACGGTTTATTAATACGGTTTATTAAGTCTTTACAAATATCTATTCAATGTGTTGTGATTATCCTTTTTGTATGGAAATCACATTAATGGGCATCCATAAGCGATAGCTGTATTTTGCATCTTTTTCTGAGAGAATTTTACTTTAGACAAAGTTTTTCACAAGAAATCACTACTTACAAAATATGTGATGGCCTGCCCTGGACTAGCCGACATTTCCTTTGAAATGCGTTGTGCTAATGTCCAACCAGCACGGGATAGTCGTCAAAAGAAAGGTATTTGAAACTATGAGTCATCAAGAACCTGTAGTATATCTCACAGTGCATGGAGTAAAATATAATAATAATATAAATTGACATAAAACATGCGAGATAGCGCATAAGCTGAAAACTAAACCATTATAAGAGGAATCCAAAATACAGCTTATGATCATAATCATTATTACAACTTCGAAATACTGTCCCTAAAGAAAAATAGAAAAGGGTACACTACTAATGCCCAAAGTAGTGACGAGCAACGACATAGGGAGAATATGTAAATAGTACGTGGAAACCTTCTGCTCGTCTCCGGACAGCTACTCATGCATAACCACCTAACCTGTCTTTAGTCCGATCGTTTAGGAGCACCCAGAGTAATAAGAAGAGACATAATACTCTCGGTCATATATATATATTAATTAAATTGACAAATTTCTACTCGAACCAATTTTTTGATTAAACTTTGGAAAAAGTTTAATTTGATTAGGTGGCTTGTGTTGACATGATATTTTGGGCTTTCCCGTTATTATAGAGATGAAAGAGGTTGTTGATGATAGGAGCCCATTGCGTTTATATACTTTTATATTTGATGAAATACCTTCACACTATGACAAAGTTTGGTAGGGCCTAATCATAAAATGGGGACAAAGACGGAACCTTTGGCGTCTCTTGCACTATAGATATTGTGGGCTTAGGATTTCAAGGCTCCACAACATTTAGTTAGATAGGTTCGAGCACGTTAAGGAGAAAATTTAATGAAAGACATAAAAAATTTAATTTTGTAGTCTTCTCGAGAATTTGAGGATTATATGGTTGCATTGTGGTTGCTAGATTGGATGGTAAGAATTGTTTGCAACATAAGTGCACCAACCACTCATATAAAAATGATATTCATTTTAGGGTGATTTGCATACTTACAACATCACATGTTACGCTTTCAAGCTAGGACTGAGCAAACTTTAGCAAGTTTTCAGTACATAATCACATCGAGCAATGGTTGTTTATGGATGTTTGATAAATCACATGGGTGTACTACATGGTTGTTAGAGCGAGTTGTGCTTTTCACTATTTTAGGAAGATTTTGGACGAAATCTCTTTTATGGGCGAAGAATGTAACAACCTGTAAAATAAACCCCAAATAAACATAAATAATTAAATTGAAAAACAAAAGTAAATTAATAAAATATTAATGGAAAGTTTATTAATTTCAAGTTATTATAATGTCCATAGTTATGGATATATTAATATGTGGGGTACAATCGATTAATTTAGCTTACATCCCATTGCTCAAGATGATAGATCGTAATATATCAGTCCATTTAATCTTGGGAATGTGAACAAAATATAAGTATTAATTAATTGTACAGAACTCGTAATTAAAGCGTAAAATTATCCTACTGGTATAGTTTGTTTATGAAAAAATAAATTTTATGAAAAAACAAAATATAAGTACTTTATGTTAAATTAAAATTTATCGTAACACAAAAGCAGATGGGATTTTGTTAGGAGAATATTTATCATGATCTTATAAGTACTTTACAACAAATATGTAATATGTTATAACAAACATATTATAACTTACAAACATGAAATATGTAATAACATAATATATGTGAATATGATATGTGGTATATCATATTACATATCATATTATAACATATTATAATATTACATATAAACAAATATTTGTTATAATATGGAGAAATATTTGTTATTACACATTATATATTTATGATTACATATATTAGTACTTATCATATAATCAAATATGTTATAATATAAACATAGTACTATCATATAATATTTGTTTATGATAAGTACTAACATATATGATAAGTACTAACATATATGATAGTACTAACATATATGATAGTACTATGTTTGTTTATCATATGTTATTTGATAGTACTAACATATGATAGTACTAACATATATGATATATGATAAACATATTTGATTATATGATAGTACTATCATATAAACATATTATATGATAGTACTATCATATTATATATCTAATAAATACTATTAAAATAACATATACTAAACATATGATAGTACTATCAAATATTATATGATAGTACTATCATATATGTTCTATGATAAACATAGTACTATGTTTATCAAATATTATATGATAGTACTTATCATATGTTATATGATAAGTACTTATCATATAATATTTGTTAGTACTATGAATATATAAACATAGTATTTGTTTATATGAATACTATGTTTATATGTTAGTACTTATCATATAATCAAAATATTTGTTACCACATATCATAATAAAATTTATATGATTACATAATATTTGTTATAATATTATTTGTTTATAAGTCACAATGGTTATATGTTATCATATTATTTATCATCATTAAAGTACTTATCATGATCTTATAAGTACTTTATAATATGCTATAATATGTTATAATATGTTATTTGTTCACATATTTTTTAAGGCAAAAATTTCGTAGTTTAGTTTCTGCTACATATTAAATACCATACCATATTCTTGACTGATTTATCATAACTTCACCAGTGCTTGCGACGAACGGTAGCACTGGTGTACTGCGATCGACTACTCTGTAGAGTCTATTCTAGGGTTTCAGACTTTTGCCTGCAAGCACATTTCCCATTGGTATGATAATTAAACTTTTAGGACTTGCTTCTATTCTGGTCATGTTTATGTCCATCTCCTAGCCATGGTTAATAATCGTTTGTTACAAAATGGTTAGAGATATTCCTAGGGTATTTCGGTGTTTGTCTTTTACTACATAGGGATGCTTCATAGTTTGATAACTATATGTTTGTGCTATTACCAAGATTTGTATTGGACTGATATGTTAGAGTTAATTTGTTTTTTCATAAACATATTTGTTCACATTCCCAAGATCGACTTTTTGTAACCCAATCTTCTTTTTCATTCCCATCTGTTTTTTAATAAAATTTATTTTTATTAAACATATAATGGTATTAAAAGTCCCTTTGCTATAATTTTCATAAATTTTATAAGTCATAATGGTATATTAAACATATTTCATATTTGAAATATGTAATATGATATGAAAAACAGACTATTATAATATGTAATCAAAATATGTTATCATAATATGTTAGTACTTATCATATAAATATTCTTTCTTTATTGTTATTACTTATCATATAATATTTGTTAGTACTATAAACAAATATTATATGATAGTACTATGTTTATGATATGATTATATGATAGTACTATGTTTATATTATAGTATTCATATGATAAACATAGTACTATCATATATGTTAGTACTATCATATATGTTAGTACTATCATATATGTTAGTACTTATCATATATGTTAGTACTTATCATATATGATAAGTACATGTCAAATTTATATGAATACTATCATATATGATAAGTACTAACATATATGATAAGTACTAACATATATGATAAGTACTAACATATATGATAGTACTAACATATATGATAGTACTAACATATATGATAGTACTAACATATAAACATAGTATATTCATATTTATATGATAGTACTATGTTTATCATAGTATTCATATGAAATTTGTCCATAAACATAGTACTATCATATAATATTTGTTTATATGTTTTATATAATAGCAAATCTTGTATCGTAATAGTATTTTCCTAGGTATTTTATTAAATCATTACATATTGGAAGTTCGATGTTATATAATAAACATATATGGTGAAATATAAGAATATACATATGTATTGCTTAATATATGTGGTAGGTATGATAATTATTGTTGTTAATGTTCGATTACCATTACTGTACCACATATTTTCATATGGTTTGACATACCGTATCAATCAAATTGGTTAGCAATTGTTCGATACCGCTTTCCTTGGTAGCAGTTGGTAATGGTTGGTAAGTGATAATATGGTAAAAATGTACAGCCCTAATTATAATATGTCAATATTCTTTCTTTATTGTTATTCGGGAAAATTTATGAAAATTATAGCAAAGGGACTTTTAATACCATTATATGATAGATTAATATTCTAGAATAACTGTCTAACATAAATATACCACATATCATATTACATATTTGAAACATGTTTGTAATATAATATGCTATAATATAAAACATATTTTAATACCATTAAAGTACTTATCATGATATGTACTATGATAAATAATATGTTATCATATTATCACATATAATAGTACATATAATGGAGAGGTATATCATATTAATATGTTAACTATTATAACAAATATTTAACATAAATATATGATAATAAAATATGTTATAATATGTGTTAAACATATCTAATAACATAATATTTGTTATAATATGTTAACTATAATAGTTAACATATCATATTTCATAGTACATATAATGGTATATTATATGTTTATAGTACATGTTTGTAATATGTTATTTGTTGAAATATTAATGATATGTAATATGTTATAACAAATTTTATAACATATTATAATACCGACTTATATGGTATATTCGTTAGATTCCTATTGTTTCTTCTTTCAATAGTCAGAAATTTGTCTATATGTTATTTGTACCATAAAATTTATCGTAATTTATCGTAATTTTAATTTATTTCAATATATCGACTCTTTGTGGATCCATGAGATGCAGTACCTATCATAACAAAATATAAGTATTTAAATTAATACCCCTCTTATAATTTTTTTGGAGTTTCTTTACGAATTTCCTAAATTTTGATGCTTTGTAAAAACTTTACGAAGAATTTCTCAAGGAAAATCTTTCCTAATTGAAACTTTGCTGCACAGATGCTTTTAGTTCTAGTACACATGCATATGCTATAGGTAATTAAATAGTATAAACTGATGTAATAAGAAACTAAATTCATTTGCATTTCTTAGTTTAAAATATTTTTATATGGAATAATATGCATTAGAATTCTACTACAATATACCATAGTTTTAAATATTATCAGTCTTGATAAAATAACAAATCTAATTAGTTATGCAGGGAAAGCTTTTAAAATCAAACGGTTGTTACAAATAATATCAATTACTTCTACAAAAGAAAAGGGAATCAAAAATATAATATGATGTGCTACTTGCTCGTTACTTGGGAACTTTAGATTAATGATTAACTATGTAATTGCACAGTTAAAATTCCTATTTTTCGATCTTGATGCATTAAATATAGGAGAAAAACATTACTTTACCTAAGAAGAAATGCATTAAAATTCCCAATTAATTCTTAATTTGTAGAAGGATCTTGATGGAAGATTCAACTATAAATGATTTTTTGAATATAAATGAAGTAGTTTTAGCAAAGAAGGAAATACAAACTGTAAAAGTAAAAAAAGTATTACATATCTCTCTTCATAGGCTTGTTGTCATCCGGTCGTTCTGTCGAGCCATGTGAATCACTATATTTCCTGCCAAACAACAACAATCAATAAGGTTTAGCATTATTAACACTGAGTTTAGCATAAGTAGAGGATAATACATTGTACTTTGTCCACCAACAATCAGTGCAGCCAATGCAATGTACAATCTAAAAAATAGTTATATGTAATATACACTGAATTGTCAGTTGCGTCTCTTGCCGCCATTACTATAGCTGCAGTCTCTTCTTTATAGGTGAGTTTATTTTTTATGGTGTCATGGATTTTTTTGTTCCTTCCAACTGTGTTGAAACAGCTGACAGCTGTGATTGGAATTCCAGTTCAACAGTTGTGCCTTCAGCTGCTTCTTCCTCTGCAGTGATAAAATTACAACTACAAACCTATTGCTTCTTGACCATGTATTATACATTACAATATTGAAGGGAACAAAATACAGTAGCAACCTTGAAAATAAGTAAATAAAGAATCACATTTAAAAAGCATTGATCCATTACCACCCCAGTGTGTCCACTACCTCACAAATTTGGAATTTTACTCTATGTTGATACGATGTAAATTGAAAATCGTATGCGATTAGGTGAACGCCTAAAGGAGAATGAAGTACAAACTCTCATAGGAAATGTAAAATATTTAGTTTCAGTTACATATGCTTTAATGGAAAGCAAGTGACAAATCAATATCTACCTCCAGGCATCGAGAACAGGTGTTGGCCGATGATTATAAACGTGGATATTTAAAGGTGATCATTGTACGCATTTTGTTTAATAAATGGCTAGGTGGCCACTAATCAGATAAACTTAAATATAGCACAGTAAATTACATTAATACAGGAAAAATCAGATATTTCCTATCATTAAATTGAAATAAGGCAGTATTAATACAGCATTAAATGGTTATAAAGACTGCCATCCAGAAAAGGGTAATTTTCTGTTATATTGGTAAAAAGAGGCATCTAAAAATGTATAATTATGAAGTAAAATCAGAAAATAGATGTACATTTCTTTTTGATGTAATATTAACTAATAATCTTTTTAATTACATAAAGCATTTTATTAGATAGGAAACATAGGTGCTGAATATCACCTATAAATACATTCACCGATATTGTAAAGTGGACTTGTGTGTGGCTGCACTGACTCTTCGCACAATCCTTATTTCCAAATTGTATACCTTTGTTGTTTCAAATCACTTTAAATGCTACATTATATTTTCTAATAAAGTCCTATAACCCCACGCATGAAGGCTAAATTTGGTAACATCCATTGAAAATTAATATGTAATCAGGTGATTTATTGTGTTTTTGGTCTATAATAAAAGTAGAAATCCCAGCACAATGTAATTACACCACCAAGACTAAATTCTTGCTGGAAAGATTCACTGTTGGACCTCATAATAGATAAACAATATTTGTTATTACATATTTTAAGAATTACTATATGTTGCATGTGAATGGTATATTCCAACATAGTTTACTATATACTGGGGTATATTTGCATATTGTAATTAATGTGAATATGTCATATTCACAATATGTCATATTCATAATGGGTTATTTTAGCATAAATTACAATAACTGTCTACAGGCAGCCACAACAATAATTTATGCTAACCTCTCACATTAGACAGTAGAATTAAGGCCTTGACCTCTCCATGATTAAGTCATATCCACCAAGTACCAAAGAAGTCAGGGCCTTCTGTTTATCATATTATAACATATTATAATATGTTATAATATGAGTTAATACCGACTTATCATTATATGTTTATGAATACCGACAATTATTCACATATATTATGTTAACATATTATTTATCATATTTCACATATAAACAAATATTATAACCACATAGTGATAATATTATTTATATGATAAGTACTTTAATATAAATATTTGTTACCACATATCATATAAACAAATTATAAGTCATATTCTAACAAATATATTTTATTATTTGAAATATGGAGAGGTATATCATAAACATAGTACTATCATATAATATTTGTTATATATTTTTAACATATAAACATAGTATTAGTTGACAATAGTTAACTATATATGGTTAACTAATATATTATCATATATATATATGATAGTACTATCATATATGTTATATGATAGTACTATCAAATATGTTTATCATATATGTTAGTACTTATCATATATGTTAGTATTTATCATATATGATAGTACTAACATATAATCAAATATGTTTATCATATGTTTGTTTATCATATAATATTTGATAAACATAGTACTTATCATATGTTTGTTTATCATATGTTTGTTTATATGAATATATGTTAGTACTATCATATATGTTAGTACTTATCATATATGAATATACTATGTTTATGATATGATTATATGATAGTACTTATCATATAATCAAATATGTTATAAACAAATATTTCAAATATTTTGATTATATGATAAGTACTAACATATACTGGGGTGCAACAGTAGTATACATGTGAATGGTATATTCCAACATAGTTTCTTATGAACTATAACAACCAAACTTGTTTCAATTACTTGCAAAATGATTTATGCACAAAAATATACATCATGATGACATAATAACAAAGCCCCAAACTTGCATGAATTTCAATCAACTACATACATGTAGCTTCAACATAGATTACATAATTTGCGCAATATTCCAAACGTATACTTGCGTAGAACTACCGCATGTAGTTCTTTATAATGAATAACATAATTTTGCACAAATATGAACTACTTTATTATCCCAATTCAAGCATACAAATCAATACAGTTGTTTATTCATACCAAAGTAATACTCTACTTACAATGGTTGCGGCGAATTCTCTAATTAAGAGATATGATTCATTTGTTGAATTGATTGGCTTTAGGTTGCTTGAATTGCTTTAGGCTTTAGAACTCTCTTCCTAATTCTCTCTCTAGTCGGCGGCTACTCTTAGTCGTTCCTCAGCAACATGGCGGCTATGTTCTTAATTTTGAATGAATAGATTAGGGTTTGTCTAGGGTTGTTTATATAGAGGTTAGGAATTGATTCGGACCATTGATGTTGCTAGGTTAGATCGTAGCCATTCATTAGATAGAGAGACCAATTAGAACCCGCCACCTAGCCCTAATGACAAAGCAGACCACAAAGAATCGGCCAAACACAGACCTGGCCAGCCAGGTTGACTGGGCTCGACCAGGTCGATACCCCTGTCGACAGGGCTGTTGACAGCCCTGTCGACATGGGTAGCCCAGGTCGACAGCCCAGTCGACCTGGGTGGCCCAGGCATGTCGACAGGACTGTTGTAAGATGTTCTTGTTGAACCCAGTGAATATGGGACCATGAGTACCCATAAAATGAGTGTGGGCCCGCATCATAATCAAGGAATTCATCGTACCCATATGGAGTGAATAAGAAGTCCAAGTCCGATAGGACTGGATCAATGCTGGTTTTACCTAAAATGAGAGGGCATCTTACGTTTACTTCATAAGCATTCGGGTCATCATCATTACCATCATCGCCCTTTGAATGTTCCTCAACAGCCCCTTTCTTTTCGCCAGGACTAGTAGTGGGCTTAGTGGAAGGCATAACAGAAGGCTTGTGGTCGGAAACATTGGCATCAGTGGAAGTAGTATCGACAGTGGTTGCAGCTTTGTCCGGGACATGCTCCCTAGAAGATTCGGCTCCAACCGCTAAAGCATGCCCTTTCCTAAGCTCTTCCTTTCCCTTCGCAAGGGCAGCATGGGATTCATTATCTAGGTTGCTCCAAGAGCTCCTCTTCCATGTAACCGCTACCCTCGAGTTGCGCAAGTATTGCCTCCCAAACCTCAGCCAAATTAATCAGATACTTATCGTCCAGGAAAGATAAACTTCCTCGCCCTATAACACTAAGAGTGTAAAAATTGAATAAAGTAGAGTTAAATACAACCTTGGTCTCAGCATGTGTTTGCTCAGCAGCCACCTTATCGGAAAGAGATTGATCCCTCTCTCGCTCAAGTTCTTCCACTCTAGCCTTCAGCAAAGAAATTTCTAACTCCTAAGAAGCAGTCTTTTCCTATAGACTGGCATTGTTTTTTCGATAAATTTCGATAGCTTGTTGTTCCACGACCAGTATATCTTCGGCATTCTTTTGGGCTGAGTAAGCATCCTTAACCTGAGTGGTTAGCATGGTTTCCCTCTGCTTATGGGAAGAAGCAGCAGCAGAAAGCTCTTTCTTAACCCTCTTATTTTCAGGGCTTACTTCGGAGAGTACCGCTGCTATTGTTTGAGTATAATCCTGGCATCTTTCTACAATCGTCTTTGTGATAACTGTTGCTGCAGAGCCTCTGTGATTATTTTTAATATTTTGATTATATGGTGTCTTTATTACATATTATTATTTGTTATTACATATTTTAATATATGTTAGTACTAACATATATGATAAGTACTAACATATATGATAGTACTAACATATATGATAGTACTATGTTTATCATATGAATACTATAATATAAACATAGTACTATCATATAATCATATCATAAACATAGTACTATCATATAATATTTGTTTATAGTACTAACAAATATTATATGATAAGTAATAACAATAAAGAAAGAATATTTATATGATAAGTACTAACATATTATGATAACATATTTTGATTACATATTATAATAGTCTGTTTTTCATATCATATTACATATTTCAAATATGAAATATGTTTAATATACCATTATGACTTATAAAATTTATGAAAATTATAGCAAAGGGACTTTTAATACCATTATATGTTTAATAAAAATAAATTTTATTAAAAAACAGATGGGAATGAAAAAGAAGATTGGGTTACAAAAAGTCGATCTTGGGAATGTGAACAAATATGTTTATGAAAAAACAAATTAACTCTAACATATCAGTCCAATACAAATCTTGGTAATAGCACAAACATATAGTTATCAAACTATGAAGCATCCCTATGTAGTAAAAGACAAACACCGAAATACCCTAGGAATATCTCTAACCATTTTGTAACAAACGATTATTAACCATGGCTAGGAGATGGACATAAACATGACCAGAATAGAAGCAAGTCCTAAAAGTTTAATTATCATACCAATGGGAAATGTGCTTGCAGGCAAAAGTCTGAAACCCTAGAATAGACTCTACAGAGTAGTCGATCGCAGTACACCAGTGCTACCGTTCGTCGCAAGCACTGGTGAAGTTATGATAAATCAGTCAAGAATATGGTATGGTATTTAATATGTAGCAGAAACTAAACTACGAAATTTTTGCCTTACCATTTACAGTGTGAAATGAGTTATATGAATCTCATAATTGCCTTCTTTATAACCTAAATTACCATAAAATAAATTAATACTACTTAAATAGATGGATCGAAGCAAAGTAGTATATTGAAATAAAGTTAGTCTGAACATTAAACCAACACACAAATATTATAGTATGATAGTACTATCATATAATATGATAGTACTATATGTTGCATTGTGTGATGGGAACTGAGTCTTATAATGGCTTCATTTTTATAAAAAGCATTGTGATGTTTAAAGAATGATTTGTTTTAAAGCACTGGCAATCCAATGGAGTAAACCCGTTCCACGAAAGTGGCGTGGTCCTGTGATTAGCCATAACACACTGTATTCACCCTCGAACAAAATACAAATTTTCCATGATGAATTGTTTTCATCATTCGTGCAAATGAACGAAATTCATCCGCTTTCTGCAAATTAAAATTTCAAAAAGAGGATTTATCAACGTTTGAATTATTTATTACCTTGCGGCATGTTTGGGTCGAACTAAGATTGAATATTGATCAATAGGGTTTAAGGGATGTTGAGGTCGGGTACTTTAGTCTATATTTTGTTTTGTTTTTTAAATTCCAAACTCCCCCTTAATAAATAAAATATAAGATGGAGTCCCCTTAAATTTATCCTCCCCTTAACTAAAGATGGAGTCCCTTTAACAATCCCCTATTTATTTCTCACAATAAAGTACTTCACAAAATTCATTTAATTGCCGTGATTTAGTCATAAATTATGAAATTAATTTATTGGAGTAGTCAATTTCCATCTGCTTTGCTCCTATTATTACTTTCTCAAATATTCCCTATATATTTCTAAATATTTAAATAAATAGAAATTTATTTAGAATGCAAATAATACTTAATTTCAAGTTATATGTGACAGTTGTTGCTTAGAAGTTGAATATTTAGAATCAGGCAATAGATTTGAAGTAGTTAATTTGAGTAACAAAATTTTCTATTCTTTCTCTTTTAAATGAGTGTATCTTTTTCGTCTATCCTATCAGACGTTTAAATAACATACTTTTCCAATTAGGAATCAAGTTTATTATCACAACTAGCAAAAAATCTTGAAGAAAATAATCTTTTTTAAATTTATTTATTTCACGTGGAACTTGATATAGAAAATATTGGTAAAACAAGATTTGAAACCTCTTAATTCATTTAAATTTTCAAAAGGTGTTACATCAAGGCCATGGTAATTATGAATCTACCATCAATTCACTTTTGTCATATTTTATAGAACTTACATTTATTTTTTATTTTTTATATTGCTCATGAATGCAAAGTTGCATTTTCATTCATCATTAACTTTTTGTTCTTTTAAAGAATTCGCCTTCTGTTATCTCAAAATTTAAATTTCTAATTTGTCTATCTGAAGATGCTAATTTTTTTCCAAAGCCTTCTAAAAATATTATTATTTCTAAAAAAACATATTGTTCAACTTCTTCCTAATTTGGGAAAGTTTCATAACCTATAGTTACTATTTTATAGAGATATGTATAATGTGTGTATATTATATATATATATATTGGAAATTGATTAATATGCCAACATAGTGGTCAGGGTAGGCCTCGAACACCTGACTTCTAATCAGGCAGGAGCATGCCTTTCCACTACGCCACACTATGTTGGCTACTTTATATATATATATATATATATATATATATATATAGACACATATACATATATATATATTATATATAGTAAGAACTTTGAATTTATTTTTCAAATTAACAAGTACGCCTCTCATATGTTTATCTCCCCATAATCCGGAAACCTAAGTTCTGATACCATATGTAACAACCCGCCAGGAATGGGCCTAAATATGATAAAATACATCCCAATAACACACATATTAATCTATCATATTTGGGAATGTGAACAAATATGTTTATGAAAAACAGAGGGGTTAGAATATAGACAAACAAACTATACCACTTAATTTTGATTACATATTTTAGGTTATTTTATAAACTATGGTTATCAAACTATATTAAAAAACAGATGGGAATGAAAACTCGTAAAATATGTGAACAAATAACATATTATAACATATTATAGCATATTATAAAGTACTTATAAGATCATGATAAGTACTTTAATGATGATAAATAATATGATAACATATAACCATTATGACTTATAAACAAATAATATTATAACAAATATTATGTAATCATATAAATTTTATTATGATATGTGGTAACAAATATTTTGATTATATGATAAGTACTAACATATAAACATAGTATTCATATAAACAAATACTATGTTTATATATTCATAGTACTAACAAATATTATATGATAAGTACTTATCATATAACATATGATAAGTACTATCATATAATATTTGATAAACATAGTACTATGTTTATCATAGAACATATATGATAGTACTATCATATAATATTTGATAGTACTATCATATGTTTAGTATATGTTATTTTAATAGTATTTATTAGATATATAATATGATAGTACTATCATATAATATGTTTATATGATAGTACTATCATATAATCAAATATGTTTATCATATATCATATATGTTAGTACTATCATATGTTAGTACTATCAAATAACATATGATAAACAAACATAGTACTATCATATATGTTAGTACTATCATATATGTTAGTACTTATCATATATGTTAGTACTTATCATAAACAAATATTATATGATAGTACTATGTTTATATTATAACATATTTGATTATATGATAAGTACTAATATATGTAATCATAAATATATAATGTGTAATAACAAATATTTCTCCATATTATAACAAATATTTGTTTATATGTAATATTATAATATGTTATAATATGATATGTAATATGATATACCACATATCATATTCACATATATTATGTTATTACATATTTCATGTTTGTAAGTTATAATATGTTTGTTATAACATATTACATATTTGTTGTAAAGTACTTATAAGATCATGATAAATATTCTCCTAACAAAATCCCATCTGCTTTTGTGTTACGATAAATTTTAATTTAACATAAAGTACTTATATTTTGTTTTTTCATAAAATTTATTTTTTCATAAACAAACTATACCAGTAGGATAATTTTACGCTTTAATTACGAGTTCTGTACAATTAATTAATACTTATATTTTGTTCACATTCCCAAGATTAAATGGACTGATATATTACGATCTATCATCTTGAGCAATGGGATGTAAGCTAAATTAATCGATTGTACCCCACATATTAATATATCCATAACTATGGACATTATAATAACTTGAAATTAATAAACTTTCCATTAATATTTTATTAATTTACTTTTGTTTTTCAATTTAATTATTTATGTTTATTTGGGGTTTATTTTACAGGTTGTTACATTCTTCGCCCATAAAAGAGATTTCGTCCAAAATCTTCCTAAAATAGTGAAAAGCACAACTCGCTCTAACAACCATGTAGTACACCCATGGTTATCAAACATCCATAAACAACCATTGCTCGATGTGATTATGTACTGAAAACTTGCTAAAGTTTGCTCAGTCCTAGCTTGAAAGCGTAACATGTGATGTTGTAAGTATGCAAATCACCCTAAAATGAATATCATTTTTATATGAGTGGTTGGTGCACTTATAATCAAAATAATAATATGGTTATGCATAAACATATTTGATTATATGATAGTACTATCATATAAACATATTATATGATAGTACTATCATATTATATATCTAATAAATACTATTAAAATAACATATACTAAACATATGATAGTACTATCAAATATTATATGATAGTACTATCATATATGTTCTATGATAAACATAGTACTATGTTTATCAAATATTATATGATAGTACTTATCATATGTTATATGATAAGTACTTATCATATAATATTTGTTAGTACTATGAATATATAAACATAGTATTTGTTTATATGAATACTATGTTTATATGTTAGTACTTATCATATAATCAAAATATTTGTTACCACATATCATAATAAAATTTATATGATTACATAATATTTGTTATAATATTATTTGTTTATAAGTCAAAATGGTTATATGTTATCATATTATTTATCATCATTAAAGTACTTATCATGATCTTATAAGTACTTTATAATATGCTATAATATGTTATAATATGTTATTTGTTCACATATTTTACGAGTTTTCATTCCCATCTGTTTTTTAATATAGTTTGATAACCATAGTTTATAAAATAACCTAAAATATGTAATCAAAATTAAGTGGTATAGTTTGTTTGTCTATATTCTAACCCCTCTGTTTTTCATAAACATATTTGTTCACATTCCCAAATATGATAGATTAATATGTGTGTTATTGGGATGTATTTTATCATATTTAGGCCCATTCCTGGCGGGTTGTTACATATGGTATCAGAACTTAGGTTTCCGGATTATGGGGAGATAAACATATGAGAGGCGTACTTGTTAATTTGAAAAATAAATTCAAAGTTCTTACTATATATAATATATATATGTATATGTGTCTATATATATATATATATATATATATATATATATATATATAAAGTAGCCAACATAGTGTGGCGTAGTGGAAAGGCATGCTCCTGCCTGATTAGAAGTCAGGTGTTCGAGGCCTACCCTGACCACTATGTTGGCATATTAATCAATTTCCAATATATATATATAATATACACACATTATACATATCTCTATAAAATAGTAACTATAGGTTATGAAACTTTCCCAAATTAGGAAGAAGTTGAACAATATGTTTTTTTAGAAATAATAATATTTTTAGAAGGCTTTGGAAAAAAATTAGCATCTTCAGATAGACAAATTAGAAATTTAAATTTTGAGATAACAGAAGGCGAATTCTTTAAAAGAACAAAAAGTTAATGATGAATGAAAATGCAACTTTGCATTCATGAGCAATATAAAAAATAAAAAATAAATGTAAGTTCTATAAAATATGACAAAAGTGAATTGATGGTAGATTCATAATTACCATGGCCTTGATGTAACACCTTTTGAAAATTTAAATGAATTAAGAGGTTTCAAATCTTGTTTTACCAATATTTTCTATGTCAAGTTCCACGTGAAATAAATAAATTTAAAAAAGATTATTTTCTTCAAGATTTTTTGCTAGTTGTGATAATAAACTTGATTCCTAATTGGAAAAGTATGTTATTTAAACGTCTGATAGGATAGACGAAAAAGATACACTCATTTAAAAGAGAAAGAATAGAAAATTTTGTTACTCAAATTAACTACTTCAAATCTATTGCCTGATTCTAAATATTCAACTTCTAAGCAACAACTGTCACATATAACTTGAAATTAAGTATTATTTGCATTCTAAATAAATTTCTATTTATTTAAATATTTAGAAATATATAGGGAATATTTGAGAAAGTAATAATAGGAGCAAAGCAGATGGAAATTGACTACTCCAATAAATTAATTTCATAATTTATGACTAAATCACGGCAATTAAATGAATTTTGTGAAGTACTTTATTGTGAGAAATAAATAGGGGATTGTTAAAGGGACTCCATCTTTAGTTAAGGGGAGGATAAATTTAAGGGGACTCCATCTTATATTTTATTTATTAAGGGGGAGTTTGGAATTTAAAAAACAAAACAAAATATAGACTAAAGTACCCGACCTCAACATCCCTTAAACCCTATTGATCAATATTCAATCTTAGTTCGACCCAAACATTCAAGGCAAATCAACGTCAAATTTGGGATATAGCTGCTGGAACACATAGGGATTGGATCCAAATCAGAGGACATTTCAGATCTATAGTTTAATTTGTGGCAAAGGTGAGTGATTTGCATTGTTTTTCACTAATTACGGCTAATTATGGTAATTAGCGAAGATTAGTGAAATTATGGCTCAGAAAAATCTAGAAAAATTCCTAAAATTCTAAAACATCATTTTATGCCTCTGATATGAATTTGGGTTGATTTCGACTAATTTTGTAAATCCCGGAATTTGGGGGATTAAGGAGTAATTAGTGATAATTAGCGAAATTATGCATGTTAAAAATCTGGAAAAATATGCAGAAATTCATAAATATTATTTTAAGCCTCTGTTAGAAAAATTGGCTAATTTGGTTAAGTTTTGCTAATCCTATTGTTAGATTTGCTTAAACATGCTTAAGGGGAAAATATGGATTTTTGGGTATGTTCGATCCATTTTAACCTATGATATTGATGTGAATGATGTTTGTGGTTGATTATGCATGTTGCTATGACTGTATGAAATGCTTTGTGATTGATTTCAATAGTTAGAATGGTCGAAAACGTCGTCGAATGGCGTAAACACTTGCTGGAACAGTTTCAGAAAACAGTGCAGAGTTCGGATCGGATCGGATAAGGGGGCTCGGATCGGATATGTAGAACTGAGCAAAGAACTTACATATTTATTCATATATGATATTATTACATTTTGATTATGTACTGAAAACTTACATATTTTAATATTTTGATTATATGGTGTCTTTATTATTTTTCATATAATTATCATATATTGTAATTATATAATGGTAATATTTTCCATTAGATATACTTGTATACTCAAGCATATTGTTATTCCATATACAAACTGTTCTCATTTCTCCTAACAAAATATGGAATTATTACCATTATATAATATGTAATTACATACATATTATTTCAAATATGTAATATGTTTTTATATTTTCCATATACTGTCTAATGTCATCGTTATCATATATATATATATAACTATTACAAATAACCATATACTGTCATATTAAAACCATATTTTGAAAATGATAGATTAATATCCCATATATTTAATAATATACTACTATTAATATATGTTAACTATTATATTAATGATAATATATGTCTAATAGTCTGTGGGGACTAATAACATATATGGTGTTATATCCCAAATATAATAGTTAAATATTTAAAATAACAAATAAATATCCCTTTCAATTCTATTTAAAATAACAAATAAATATCCCTTTCAATTCTATTTATTTAACAAATAAATATCCCTTTCAATTCTATTTATTTAACAAATAAATATCCCTTTCAATTCTATTTATTTAACAAATAAATATCCCTTTTTAATTCTATTTATTTAACACATATTTCCTTTTACATTTAGTTTACAAATATTTTCTTTTATATTTGTTTTCACAAATATCCCAATTTCTTTATATTTTCTGTGAAACAAGAAACGTTCGGAGCTGCTGAAGTATATTTTTCTAATGGAAGAGAAAAATTGGGATTTCATTGTGTAGATTTTAATTTATGTCCAAGTCAAATTTTCGAAAAGTCGCTATGGAATTCCTTTATAATATATAACGATATATAAAAGGAATTTCAATATAAATTGAATATCGATTCAACCGGGATTTGAATATCGAGTCAGGCATTCGCCATTCGACGGCGTTTTTGACCAAACTAACACTTCTAAACAATCACAAAGCATACCATATAGTCATAGCAACATATAGTATCGACCAAAAACACCAAAACATAAATCATAGCATGTAAAATGGATCAAACATAGCCAATACCCCATATTTTCCCATAAGCATACTTAAGAAAATCTAACAATAAGGTTAGCAAATCTTAACCAAATTAGCCAATTTTTCTAACAGAGACCTAAAATAATATTTATGAATTTCTGAATATTTTTCCAGATTTTAATCATGCACAAATTCGCTAATTATCACTAATTACCCCTTAATCCCCCAAAATCCGGGATTAACAAAATTAGTCGAAATTAACCCAAATTAATATCAGAGGCATAAAATGATGTTTTAGAATTTTAGGAATTTTTCTAGATTTTTCTGAGCCATAATTTCGCTAATTTTCGCTAATTACCATAACTAGCCATAATTAGTGAAGAACAATGCAAATCACTCACTTTTGCCACAAAGTAAACTATAGATCTGAAATGATTCTCTGTTTGGGATGAATTCCAATGCTTAGCAGCAGCTCCTACCTTGATTTGATGTAGATTAGCATCAAATCAAGATAGGAGCTGCTGCTAAGCATTGGAATTCATCCCAAATAGAGAATGTGATTCGGAGGCGAGCAGGAGGCTTCCACGTATGATATATAGATATTCTCCCTGTGTCGTTGGTGGTCGCTACTTGGGCATTAGTAGTGTACCTCCTTTATCTTGCTTTTGCTTTGAGACAGTTTGAAAAGTTGTAATAAGCTATATTTTGGATTTCCGCTGCTATGATGCTCAGTTCTGGTTTTTAGCTTATTCACTGTCTCTTCTGTTTTATGTCAAGTATGTTATTATTATATTTTGTTCTATGCGCTGTGAGACATATTACAGGTTCCTTGATTAGTCCATTCTCTTCTTTCTTTTTCTTCTGGCGACCGTCCCGTGCTAACTGGATATGTGTAGTTATTATATTATGCTCAGTTCTTTTTCTTAACACTTATCTTCTTCGCCCATAAAAGAGATTTCGTCCAAAATCTTCCTAAAATAGTGAAAAGCACAACTCGCTCTAACAACCATGTAGTACACCCATGGTTATCAAACATCCATAAACAACCATTGCTCGATGTGATTATGTACTGAAAACTTGCTAAAGTTTGCTCAGTCCTAGCTTGAAAGCGTAACATGTGATGTTGTTAGTATGCAAATCACCCTAAAATGAATATCATTTTTATATGAGTGGTTGGTGCACTTATAATCAAAATAATAATATGGTTATTTTATCAGTCTTGATAAAATAACAAATCTAATTAGTTATGCAGGGAAAGCTTTTAAAATCAAACGGTTGTTACAAATAATATCAATTACTTCTACAAAAGAAAAGGGAATCAAAAATATAATATGATGTGCTACTTGCTCGTTACTTGGGAACTTTAGATTAATGATTAACTATGTAATTGCACAGTTAAAATTCCTATTTTTCGATCTTGATGCATTAAATATAGGAGAAAAACATTACTTTACCTAAGAAGAAATGCATTAAAATTCCCAATTAATTCTTAATTTGTAGAAGGATCTTGATGGAAGATTCAACTATAAATGATTTTTTGAATATAAATGAAGTAGTTTTAGCAAAGAAGGAAATACAAACTGTAAAAGTAAAAAAAGTATTACATATCTCTCTTCATAGGCTTGTTGTCATCCGGTCGTTCTGTCGAGCCATGTGAATCACTATATTTCCTGCCAAACAACAACAATCAATAAGGTTTAGCATTATTAACACTGATTTTAGCATAAGTAGAGGATAATACATTGTACTTTGTCCACCAACAATCAGTGCAGCCAATGCAATGTACAATCTAAAAAATAGTTATATGTAATATACACTGAATTGTCAGTTGCGTCTCTTGCCGCCATTGCTATAGCTGCAGTCTCTTCTTTATAGGTGAGTTTATTTTTTATGGTGTCATGGATTTTTTTGTTCCTTCCAACTGTGTTGAAACAGCTGACAGCTGTGATTGGAATTCCAGTTCAACAGTTGTGCCTTCAGCTGCTTCTTCCTCTGCAGTGATAAAATTACAACTACAAACCTATTGCTTCTTGACCATGTATTATACATTACAATATTGAAGGGAACAAAATACAGTAGCAACCTTGAAAATAAGTAAATAAAGAATCACATTTAAAAAGCATTGATCCATTACCACCCAGTGTGTCCACTACCTCACAAATTTGGAATTTTACTCTATGTTGATACGATGTAAATTGAAAATCGTATGCGATTAGGTGAACGCCTAAAGGAGAATGAAGTACAAACTCTCATAGGAAATGTAAAATATTTAGTTTCAGTTACATATGCTTTAATGGAAAGCAAGTGACAAATCAATATCTACCTCCAGGCATCGAGAACAGGTGTTGGCCGATGATTATAAACGTGGATATTTAAAGGTGATCATTGTACGCATTTTGTTTAATAAATGGCTAGGTGGCCACTAATCAGATAAACTTAAATATAGCACAGTAAATTACATTAATACAGGAAAAATCAGATATTTCCTATCATTAAATTGAAATAAGGCAGTATTAATACAGCATTAAATGGTTATAAAGACTGCCATCCAGAAAAGGGTAATTTTCTGTTATATTGGTAAAAAGAGGCATCTAAAAATGTATAATTATGAAGTAAAATCAGAAAATAGATGTACATTTCTTTTTGATGTAATATTAACTAATAATCTTTTTAATTACATAAAGCATTTTATTAGATAGGAAACATAGGTGCTGAATATCACCTATAAATACATTCACCGATATTGTAAAGTGGACTTGTGTGTGGCTGCACTGACTCTTCGCACAATCCTTATTTCCAAATTGTATACCTTTGTTGTTTCAAATCACTTTAAATGCTACATTATATTTTCTAATAAAGTCCTATAACCCCACGCATGAAGGCTAAATTTGGTAACATCCATTGAAAATTAATATGTAATCAGGTGATTTATTGTGTTTTTGGTCTATAATAAAAGTAGAAATCCCAGCACAATGTAATTACACCACCAAGACTAAATTCTTGCTGGAAAGATTCACTGTTGGACCTCATAATAGATAAACAATATTTGTTATTACATATTTTAAGAATTACTATATGTTGCATGTGAATGGTATATTCCAACATAGTTTACTATATACTGGGGTTATATTTGCACATATTAATATGGTTGTTACATAACTATTATATTGTGTAATATATATGATTAACTATTACTTTGCATGCAACATATAATAGTTAACTAATATATACCATATTAAAAATTAGCAAACAAATTTACAAACAACACAAACATCAATCAATTAGTGAATTAGAGTTTCAAATTCATAATTTTGATACATATACAAAAATCACGTTTTTGATGCCAAATCACAACAATAAGCCCTATCTAATTTCGGTTCTCACACAGAGTTATATATGATAATTATCATATTACAATCATATATTACATTAATATTAATTGACAATAGTAATGGGCGAAAGTGATATGAATACATATTTTGTTAATAATACATATGTAATAGTCGGTATGTGGGGTTTGTCGTGAATGGTGTCTTTATTATTTTTCATATAATTATCATATATTGTAATTATATAATGGTAATATTTTCTGGGCTCGACCAGGTCGATACCCCTGTCGACAGGGCTGTCGACAGCCCTGTCGACATGGGTAGCCCAGTTCGACAGCCCAGTCGACCTGGGTGGCCCAGGCATGTCGACAGGACTGTTGTAAGATGTTCTTGTTGAACCCAGTGAATATGGGACCATGAGTACCCATAAAATGAGTGTGGGCCCGCATCATAATCAAGGAATTCATCGTACCCATATGGAGTGAATAAGAAGTCCAAGTCCGATAGGACTGGATCAATGCTGGTTTTACCTAAAATGAGAGGGCATCTTACGTTTACTTCATAAGCATTCGGGTCATCATCATTACCATCATCGCCCTTTGAATGTTCCTCAACAGCCCCTTTCTTTTCGCCAGGACTAGTAGTGGGCTTAGTGGAAGGCATAACAGAAGGCTTGTGGTCGGAAACATTGGCATCAGTGGAAGTAGTATCGACAGTGGTTGCAGCTTTGTCCGGGACATGCTCCCTAGAAGATTCGGCTCCAACCGCTAAAGCATGCCCTTTCCTAAGCTCTTCCTTTCCCTTCGCAAGGGCAGCATGGGATTCATTATCCAGGTTGCTCCAAGAGCTCCTCTTCCATGTAACCGCTACCCTCGAGTTGCGCAAGTATTGCCTCCCAAACCTCAGCCAAATTAATCAGATACTTATCGTCCAGGAAAGATAAACTTCCTCGCCCTATAACACTAAGAGTGTAAAAATTGAATAAAGTAGAGTTAAATACAACCTTGGTCTCAGCATGTGTTTGCTCAGCAGCCACCTTATCGGAAAGAGATTGATCCCTCTCTCGCTCAAGTTCTTCCACTCTAGCCTTCAGCAAAGAAATTTCTAACTCCTAAGAAGCAGTCTTTTCCTATAGACTGGCATTGTTTTTTCGATAAATTTCGATAGCTTGTTGTTCCACGACCAGTATATCTTCGGCATTCTTTTGGGCTGAGTAAGCATCCTTAACCTGAGTGGTTAGCATGGTTTCCCTCTGCTTATGGGAAGAAGCAGCAGCAGAAAGCTCTTTCTTAACCCTCTTATTTTCAGGGCTTACTTCGGAGAGTACCGCTGCTATTGTTTGAGTATAATCCTGGCATCTTTCTACAATCGTCTTTGTGGCTCCTGTTGCTGCAGAGCCTCTGTGCTGTTGGTTTTACCCTGCCCGGTAACGGGTCCTTGAATATTCTCAGGTGGAGATTGTCGACAAAAAAACCGGCTAAGTTCTTTTTTCCTTCCTCCAGCAATCTACCAATGGAACAATCTTTGAAGAAGAGAGGGCCAGAAAAAAAAAGGGTGAACTCATTAGGTAAGCCTCGGTTGTTCCTAGCTTTAGTGGGCTACGAGGACAGTAAGCATCATCGGCGGTTGAAGAACCCGAATCAGAGGGATCAGAGTCAGAGGCAAGCGAGGACTTAGCAGTAGGGGCTTTCGCAGTAGCAGTGCCATGAGTATGAAGCGCCCGCTAAGGAACAGTTACTTAAGTGGTAGGAGGGAGCTAGGAGTCTTCCCTTGAGTCTTCCATTCATGCCTTCATGGATGGCTACCTATGCGGTATGGCTTGAAAGCGGTTTTCTACAATAGGAAAATTACAATACAATAGAGATTTCTGGACAAACTAGCGAGGAGTTGACTCCTAGGAAGGGAACAAACAGCAACAGACTTCGCTTCGGTCCCTACTGCTTGAAGTTCAATCCCCTCAACAACGGGAAGTTTCACCTCCCGAACCGTTGGATTAGACCGTTATTGTTGCTCAACAGCACAGAGGCTCTGCAGCAACAGGAGCCACAAAGACGATTGTAGAAAGATGCCAGGATTATACTCAAACAATAGCAGCGGTACTCTCCGAAGTAAGCCCTGAAAATAAGAGGGTTAAGAAAGAGCTTTCTGCTGCTGCTTCTTCCCATAAGCAGAGGGAAACCATGCTAACCACTCAGGTTAAGGATGCTTACTCAGCCCAAAAGAATGCCGAAGATATACTGGTCGTGGAACAACAAGCTATCGAAATTTATCGAAAAAACAATGCCAGTCTATAGGAAAAGACTGCTTCTTAGGAGTTAGAAATTTCTTTGCTGAAGGCTAGAGTGGAAGAACTTGAGCGAGAGAGGGATCAATCTCTTTCCGATAAGGTGGCTGCTGAGCAAACACATGCTGAGACCAAGGTTGTATTTAACTCTACTTTATTCAATTTTTACACTCTTAGTGTTATAGGGCGAGGAAGTTTATCTTTCCTGGACGATAAGTATCTGATTAATTTGGCTGAGGTTTGGGAGGCAATACTTGCGCAACTCGAGGGTAGCGGTTACATGGAAGAGGAGCTCTTGGAGCAACCTGGATAATGAATCCCATGCTGCCCTTGCGAAGGGAAAGGAAGAGCTTAGGAAAGGGCATGCTTTAGCGGTTGGAGCCGAATCTTCTAGGGAGCATGTCCCGGACAAAGCTGCAACCACTGTCGATACTACTTCCACTGATGCCAATGTTTCCGACCACAAGCCTTCTGTTATGCCTTCCACTAAGCCCACTACTAGTCCTGGCGAAAAGAAAGGGGCTGTTGAGGAACATTCAAAGGGCGATGATGGTAATGATGATGACCCGAATGCTTATGAAGTAAACGTAAGATGCCCTCTCATTTTAGGTAAAACCAGCATTGATCCAGTCCTATCGGACTTGGACTTCTTATTCACTCCATATGGGTACGATGAATTCCTTGATTATGATGCGGGCCCACACTCATTTTATGGGTACTCATGGTCCCATATTCACTGGGTTCAACAAGAACATCTTACAACAGTCCTGTCGACATGCCTGGGCCACCCAGGTCGACTGGGCTGTCGACCTGGGCTACCCATGTCGACAGGGCTGTCGACAGCCCTGTCGACAGGGGTATCGACCTGGTCGAGCCCAGTCAACCTGGCTGGCCAGGTCTGTGTTTGGCCGATTCTTTGTGGTCTGCTTTGTCATTAGGGCTAGGTGGCGGGTTCTAATTGGTCTCTCTATCTAATGAATGGCTACGATCTAACCTAGCAACATCAATGGTCCGAATCAATTCCTAACCTCTATATAAACAACCCTAGACAAACTGTAATGTCCCGTATTTTTGGCAGTCAAATATTTAATTTAATTTATTATCTTAAATATTTATTTGGAATTTTAAAAGGATATAAAATATATATTCGTTTATGTAGTGAAATTTTAACGTTAATTTATTTATATTATAAATCGAGCTTGAAAATGGCGTGCAGTTCGTGAAATGAAGTTTTGAACTTCAACCGAATATATAGGATCCGATATAAGTCAGATTTTTGTGAAACAAGAAACGTTGGAACCATATCGATGATAATTTTCATATGAAAGAGAAAAATCAAGATTTCGTGTTAAAGTGTGATAGTTATGGCCGAATCAAATTTTAAAATAGTCGCTGTAGAATCGTACATCGACCGTAACGGGCTATTAGATATAATTGCATACCAGTTTCGAATTTGGACGAGGTTCTTTTGAGGCGTAGTGATAATTTAATTTTTAGAATTTTATGGTAATTTTTAATTAATTTAATCAGCAACTTTTCATGTGGAGTATTTTGCACCCTGTAATCAACATTTTGGGGTTTCACAATATGAGTCAAACTACCGGTATTATTACATTTTTGGGACCAGAGCACATCACTCATTTAAATGGTATTTTTGTTTCTGTCCATAACAGTCCCTACGTGAACAGAATATTTCGTAGTGGGGTACGCTATGTTTTTAACTTAAAACAAACTAAACTGAATGGTTAATTGGTCAAACGGACTCAGAATTCAACGAAACAAGTTTCATACGAAACCTTAGGAAGAGATCTAATGAAACGTCAAGGCCTCATATTTTTAGGATTTTTTCTGGAATTGTTAGGAATTATTGCTCGGTGTTTTTCATCGATATTTTCTAAGGGATTTTCGCAAACGATGTCGGAATTCGACGAAACCTGTCCCATTGGGTTCGGAATATTTTTTTATGCTAGGATTACCTATTTGTTTGTCAAAAATGGAGGGTTTTTGTTGGAAATTTGACATATTTCTCATTGCAAAGTTTGGGATAATAAAATATTATTAAAAACTATCCACCACTTTAACTTTTCTCTTTATTTGCTTTTCCCTTTTGCTACGTTACTTTTGGACTTACGTCCCAATCCCTTTGTTTCTTGCGTTGCTTTCACTTTCGTGCATCCCAAACAAGCACCGTACATGCACATCGCATACACAGTTACCCAATATTTTTATGAACCAATGGAATGCTACCGTGCCGACCACGTTGGGAAACATTCACTGTTGAATACAGCTACCTAAATAAATTATGTAAACCTATATGTCCTATTACGTGACAGCCACGCACAATGAAACCTTGAGTGCCAAGGAAATAAGCGTGCTTCCCAAACCATCACTCTCTATATAAACAGGCGCTCGCTTCAGTCTTTCCCATCGTCAAATGAAACCGACCCTGTCTCTCTTCACAAATGAAATGAAAAAAAAAAAAAAAAGAAAGAGGCGCAGGCATTTAAAAGGGGAGAGGAGTGTGAGCTGTTTTGAGGAGTGTACGTGGGAAGTTAGAAGAAAACATGGGAAGGTGGCATGCGGTGCAAAGGCTGATGATGGGAGGAATAGTGTAAAAGTGGGGAGGAAAACGTGAGTCTGTAGCATGGTTTGGGGTGCGGTATTGTATACGTGGGCCAATTTGAAGTGGGGAGGCATTTCGGCTACAAGTATTTACAAACGTGGAAGACAGAAAAAAAAAAAAAAAAAAAAAAAAAGAAAAAAAGAAAAAAAAAAGGGAAAAGAAGAACCGTAACATGAAGGAGAGGGAATAGGGGTAGGGTGCGTGCTTGGCAACAGTGGGATGGAGGATCAGCGGCGCATGGGGCTGAGGAAGATGGTTTTAAAACAAAAGCAGAAACGGACCAAATAAGGGGATATCCAGACCGTGTTAGCGAACGTGACATTTTGAAGGTAAATGGGACGAAGCGAACGCAGTTGGGAGCTTGTAGCACAAACTGTTTGACGACGGATGAAATTAGGTGAGTTAAACTCACTCAGTTACCCTTTTTATATTTCATATAAATTGGGTGTTTTTATTTTGTGTGCTCTGCTTGCCAATGGTTGACTATTTTGCTAGTTAGACAATTGTTTGTTGATTTAACCGATGAAATTAAACTGTGTTTAATTTCAGTGAAATTACCAAATCGTTATTTTAACGATTGATTCCAATAAAGGTAATTTACCTTGGTTGGTCACGTTTATTTTATAAACGTGTTTAAATGATTGAATTGTTTGCGTCGCTTGTGGTTGATGTTGAATGGTTGCTATTTAGTGTTATCAGTTAAACAAAACTGAACAGTCTGATTTGAGATAACCATTTGAATACAGGGAAGAACAGGTTGGAGGGATCCAACCGGATTCCTCAAAATGTATTATTTATTTTCATATGATCATATATGAACTGATATGTTTGTGTGATTGATTTGATGGTTGATTATTGACTGGATATTCAACATCTGTTTGGTTTAAACCAATGGGAGATATTGGTTAAGTGTTTGGCAGAGTATGGCCTTTAAAAATCAATCGGTTTATAGATATGGATTCACCGCTAGGTGAGTCGATAAAAGTGAAGTTATAAAGTTTATTTTATAACTGGAAACAAATAATTAGAATTTATCTAAATTAATTATATTTTTAATTAATTTAAAGCGAGGATTGTGAAATCGGTTAATGAGATAATCAAGTTTTTGAGTTAATTAAATCGACCGTTTGAATTAGAATTGTTTATCAAGTTAATGTGTTTTGACTAAAACAGTTAAACGAATATTGTTTGAATTTAAATAAGGATTTGAAAGGGGTTTAATATTTAATTTAGTTAATAGAGGGATTAACTACTAAAGTAGTTAATGTTTGAAATAAGTTATTATTTTAACTAATGATGAATTTAGGAATATATTTTTAAATGGGAATTCATTTAAAAAGGTGACCGAATGTGAGATGCAAGTCAATTGAATGGTGAAAGGAAATAAACATACTCAATTATATGAATTAAGTGAAAGGAGATTACGATAAAAGGATTTATTACAAACCAGGGGTTTAAGTGAGATCTAAAGTGTAAGACGTTAATTTTACATTAACGTTATTTGGAAATGAAATCAAGTAACAAGCGAGTTTGAAATGAGATTTCAAAAGTGGGAAAAGGTTAAATATATTTGAAAGGGGATTGGAAAATGTGAATTTGGGGTTAAATAAGGGGTCATAGGGTTGTATAACCAAACCAGAGTTAGATGGAATTTGTTTGGAGATTTGAATGGAATGTTGAGTTCCTGATTACAACTTATATTTATCTGAAGATTTGATCGTTGTTGATTAAGGTCTGAGAGGTAACTGAAATACCCCAACTTGAACAACATCGGGATTATCTGAAAATGGTATTAGTTGGTAATCGTAAGAGAGATTAGCGATAATCGATTAGTTCCATTTGTGAAATAATAAAGCAACATTGGTGGAATCTTGGAAAATATATATGTATATATAACAAGAGACCCAAAGTAAAGCAAACCAGTATGCAAGAATATAAATATTCGAGATAGAATTAGCCAAACATAGTTATTCGGCTAAGTTGCCATTTCGTACGACTGCTAGCGTAATTCGCAGGGCTGCAGATAGCCTACGGCGGTCGGATGTTTCCTGGGGGAATCAGGCGTAACCATTGTGATCGCTGTGATCTAGAGTCAAGCGAATGGAGATAAGACGAATGTTAATTAATCAATTAGAGTTATTCAAATATCGTATTCTTGAATATTTGAAGAGTTAGAAGTTTTAATTTAACAAAAGTAAATCAGTTTAATTAAAGGCCAAGTGATGCTGAGTACTGAACCAGTGAACTCATTGGAGTGTCATGTTTGAAACACTGTATATTTTGATAGTTAAAACACCGACTATCAAATCTGATCAATACGAGTGTTGGTACGGAAAGACCGGGATCGAATTTATATTCGAAAACCATTCCGACCAACAAATACGTGAAGATCTCAGAAGATGATCGAGATGGAGCATTGAAGACCGTGGATCTTCATAAACGGAAGGACCACTAATGTTCTCTGCCTGGCAAGTAGAGATAAACTGTGATTCTGTCGTAGTTGGAATCTACGGGGTCGCAAGGACTTCTCGCCACTGATCCATGGGGGTGATTCCTATATGGATGCGGTAGGAGAGTGCCTTCGGTTCATCCTGTTCCTGGATGACGTATATGGACGGATGTCTGACAGAGTATTTCCGAAGGATCACGTACGTTGATTTCTTCAAACGTACGATAGTTGATGGCGGGGAATCGCCGTTCTCTAGCTTCCAACTAGAGTATTTTTGTGGACGTCAATTAGTGATATCTGACGGATCTGACGATGTGGCATTCAAAGTGAATGATGACCAGATGTTCAAAAGCTAATCTAGACCTCAAGCCTCATCAACCGGAAGATGACAAAAATCGGGCAGGCAGCATGGCTATGTGGGTCGCTCCCATTAGGGTGTATAATCACCTATCTAGAGAAATTCCTTTTGTTTCTAAATCTATCGATTCTGCCCATTCAGGGACGGTGGTTTGAGTCCAACCGTCGGTGATATACATTCGATACACTCAAGCGAAATGAGTGGTCAGTCATGTGAGGGCCGGGTTGCAAGATGTTCTTGTTGAACCCTGTGTATTCGCCTCTAGAGATACACGTGCGGAAGGTGGTCCCATACCTTGTCAAGTTGGAAATCCAATATCCAATAAGCGCCCGCGGTTTTCAATTGTATACTATATACGGGGAGCGTGAGATGCAAGCGTTCCTCTAGATTTGTTAATTATTTGTATCTAGACATTATCATAATATCAGATCAAGATATTGATTTCGAAACTAGTTTGGGTTATCGTAAGGTAAAAACCGTCCGTATTTATGTGTGGATCGGTCTTACGATTATCTTTTTCTTTCAAAAAGGATTTTTACTCTAAAATCAAGTTGTGTGATACTCTAAATGCTGTGCGAGTTTATCTCACTCTGGTCCACCAGACTGACCCGGTGTTTTGTAAATGCTCGGGTTAGACCGAGGTGTACAGGTTCAGGTTATCAGATACTGAGAAGTCCGGAGACGAGCTGAAGATGTTCAGATGAATGATATTCCGCTGTGTGATTATATATATGAGGACAGATTATTATAACTGTCCAGAGATGTTGATGTACTCTGATATTGTAAGTATTTTGAAATTTTCAGTAAAGCATTATTTCTGTATTATATTTTGTTCCGCTGCGATGTGAGACTCTGTGTTGATTCTTCTTCTTCTTCTATTCTAATATTTCTTTCTTTCTTATCTCACCCTCTAACTTCTTTCTAGACGCTCCAGTGTTTCGGTGTTCGGAGGATCGGTATAGGATACGTTAAAGGTATTTATATCGATTTTCGAGGCCGAAAACTGCTGGGTCGTTACAGAGGTATCAGAGCTGGTTGCTTAATTGGTACGGATGATAGGGGGTTCTCGCTTCGCGTTTGGTGGCGAACGGGAGACTCTTACCCCTACATCTCCCGACAATGTGGGTTGGTCGAGTCGAAAGGCTGGCCGTAAAAGCAGTTCTGAGGTATCTCTGTAAGCCACGCTGGGAGGTTAGCCCAGTGCCGAGGGAGGAAAGGATGGTTGAAAAGCCTACTCGAATCCCGGGGTCGTTACAGTGGTATCAGAGCTATTGGTTGAGTAGTAACCTTGGCTCTGTGGCGTGACTCAGTAGAGATGGGGTTAGCAATACCCTAGATTGAGTTTGAGTGTATACGAGTGAACGTATTTGTAGATTTTACAAAAAAAAAATTGTTTTATATTGTGGAGATTTATTGTTTGAGTTGTTTATGAATTCTGGTCGATCGGTTTGATCCACTGTATCGATAGGAGTTTCCAAACACTCAAGTACGATAAACCGACGCAGTATGTTTTGAAAGAGGGTAAATGAAATAATTTTACCCAAATTATATTTTAATATAAAAGAATGATTAACATTTGAAGTATTATAATATATTGGATGTGTTGGTTGTGATTATAATCCAATAAAATTTTAAAATGAGGAATGGTTATATATAACCAATCAGAATTCATATAAGTGAAATATAGGAAAATCAGAGGAGTTAAATCTGAATTTAAATCAGAATTGAAATTAAAACTTTGGAAATTTGGACAAGTGGTTGAAAATGGAATTGGACTTAATATATGAGAGTTTTAAAATCCTGGGAGGTTTTTAAATTGTTTTACAAGCCTTGCAAAGGATATTTTAAACTGATTTCAAAATAGAAGTGATTAGAAATGGTTTTGAAAGTGATATAGTATTGAACTCACTTTGATAACTGGAAAATAGATTTCGATGATGTGCGCGCCATTATCGGTGTTCATTTTCGAGTTCTAAGTGACGGATTACTACCAAAGATTTTGTTTTGAATTGCTTTGAGAAAAACAAGTTGTTTTGAATCCTGGAAAGAAATGTTTGATTTTTGAAAGAACTGAACCGTTTAAAAACTCCCAGGGAAAGTGTTTGAACAAGAACAAGATTAAATAGAAATTGTGAAAGCGAATATGAATTGAATTGAAATCGATTAACTGGAAATTGAATCGAGATATAATATATCAAGTGGAATCAGATTTGGAATTGGGAGACAGGAATCTGAAATGGTGTTGGACTGATAAGATAAGAGTTGAAATTGATGATGGATGGAAATTGAGTCAAGAATGGAATTTGGCTTGGACACGTAAAGGATTTGGTCCAGAGGATAAAAGTGGAATTTTGTTTGGGATTGCATTTCTATATGCTGACAGAGTAGCAGATGGAAAGGATATAATGATATGCCCGACAAAAAGGTACATGTTTATTTTCATATGGGTTTGGTGATTTATGAGCCTATTGGGCAAGCCGCTTGGCTGTTTTATTTTCTTTTGAATTGGAGAAGGCCCAGAGAGGCGAGTTGGAGTTATACCGATTGAGCCATACAGAGGAGGTGCTGGCGAAATTTTTCGAAAATTTAAAGTGTTAGAAAATTTTCGATATTTTTGAAATATTTATTCACAGTATTGAATCGGTTTCAAATTTAATATAAAATTGGATTTGGAAATAAATGGGTTTATAACGTTCTTTCTTACCTTAGCAATTTCGAGGACGAAATTATTTTAAGGGGGGAAGAATGTAATGTCCCGTATTTTTGGCAGTCAAATATTTAATTTAATTTATTATCTTAAATATTTATTTGGAATTTTAAAAGGATATAAAATATATATTCGTTTATGTAGTGAAATTTTAACGTTAATTTATTTATATTATAAATCGAGCTTGAAAATGGCGTGCAGTTCGTGAAATGAAGTTTTGAACTTCAACCGAATATATAGGATCCGATATAAGTCAGATTTTTGTGAAACAAGAAACGTTGGAACCATATCGATGATAATTTTCATATGAAAGAGAAAAATCAAGATTTCGTGTTAAAGTGTGATAGTTATGGCCGAATCAAATTTTAAAATAGTCGCTGTAGAATCGTACATCGACCGTAACGGGCTATTAGATATAATTGCATACCAGTTTCGAATTTGGACGAGGTTCTTTTGAGGCGTAGTGATAATTTAATTTTTAGAATTTTATGGTAATTTTTAATTAATTTAATCAGCAACTTTTCATGTGGAGTATTTTGCACCCTGTAATCAACATTTTGGGGTTTCACAATATGAGTCAAACTACCGGTATTATTACATTTTTGGGACCAGAGCACATCACTCATTTAAATGGTATTTTTGTTTCTGTCCATAACAGTCCCTACGTGAACAGAATATTTCGTAGTGGGGTACGCTATGTTTTTAACTTAAAACAAACTAAACTGAATGGTTAATTGGTCAAACGGACTCAGAATTCAACGAAACAAGTTTCATACGAAACCTTAGGAAGAGATCTAATGAAACGTCAAGGCCTCATATTTTTAGGATTTTTTCTGGAATTGTTAGGAATTATTGCTCGGTGTTTTTCATCGATATTTTCTAAGGGATTTTCGCAAACGATGTCGGAATTCGACGAAACCTGTCCCATTGGGTTCGGAATATTTTTTTATGCTAGGATTACCTATTTGTTTGTCAAAAATGGAGGGTTTTTGTTGGAAATTTGACATATTTCTCATTGCAAAGTTTGGGATAATAAAATATTATTAAAAACTATCCACCACTTTAACTTTTCTCTTTATTTGCTTTTCCCTTTTGCTACGTTACTTTTGGACTTACGTCCCAATCCCTTTGTTTCTTGCGTTGCTTTCACTTTCGTGCATCCCAAACAAGCACCGTACATGCACATCGCATACACAGTTACCCAATATTTTTATGAACCAATGGAATGCTACCGTGCCGACCACGTTGGGAAACATTCACTGTTGAATACAGCTACCTAAATATATTATGTAAACCTATATGTCCTATTACGTGACAGCCACGCACAATGAAACCTTGAGTGCCAAGGAAATAAGCGTGCTTCCCAAACCATCACTCTCTATATAAACAGGCGCTCGCTTCAGTCTTTCCCATCGTCAAATGAAACCGACCCTGTCTCTCTTCACAAATGAAATGAAAAAAAAAAAAGAAAAAAGAAAGAGGCGCAGGCATTTAAAAGGGGAGAGGAGTGTGAGCTGTTTTGAGGAGTGTACGTGGGAAGTTAGAAGAAAACATGGGAAGGTGGCATGCGGTGCAAAGGCTGATGATGGGAGGAATAGTGTAAAAGTGGGGAGGAAAACGTGAGTCTGTAGCATGGTTTGGGGTGCGGTATTGTATACGTGGGCCAATTTGAAGTGGGGAGGCATTTCGGCTACAAGTATTTACAAACGTGGAAGACAGAAAAAAAAAAAAAAAAAAAAAAAAAAGAAAAAAAGAAAAAAAAAAAAAAAGGGAAAAGAAGAACCGTAACATGAAGGAGAGGGAATAGGGGTAGGGTGCGTGCTTGGCAACAGTGGGATGGAGGATCAGCGGCGCATGGGGCTGAGGAAGATGGTTTTAAAACAAAAGCAGAAACGGACCAAATAAGGGGATATCCAGACCGTGTTAGCGAACGTGACATTTTGAAGGTAAATGGGACGAAGCGAACGCAGTTGGGAGCTTGTAGCACAAACTGTTTGACGACGGATGAAATTAGGTGAGTTAAACTCACTCAGTTACCCTTTTTATATTTCATATAAATTGGGTGTTTTTATTTTGTGTGCTCTGCTTGCCAATGGTTGACTATTTTGCTAGTTAGACAATTGTTTGTTGATTTAACCGATGAAATTAAACTGTGTTTAATTTCAGTGAAATTACCAAATCGTTATTTTAACGATTGATTCCAATAAAGGTAATTTACCTTGGTTGGTCACGTTTATTTTATAAACGTGTTTAAATGATTGAATTGTTTGCGTCGCTTGTGGTTGATGTTGAATGGTTGCTATTTAGTGTTATCAGTTAAACAAAACTGAACAGTCTGATTTGAGATAACCATTTGAATACAGGGAAGAACAGGTTGGAGGGATCCAACCGGATTCCTCAAAATGTATTATTTATTTTCATATGATCATATATGAACTGATATGTTTGTGTGATTGATTTGATGGTTGATTATTGACTGGATATTCAACATCTGTTTGGTTTAAACCAATGGGAGATATTGGTTAAGTGTTTGGCAGAGTATGGCCTTTAAAAATCAATCGGTTTATAGATATGGATTCACCGCTAGGTGAGTCGATAAAAGTGAAGTTATAAAGTTTATTTTATAACTGGAAACAAATAATTAGAATTTATCTAAATTAATTATATTTTTAATTAATTTAAAGCGAGGATTGTGAAATCGGTTAATGAGATAATCAAGTTTTTGAGTTAATTAAATCGACCGTTTGAATTAGAATTGTTTATCAAGTTAATGTGTTTTGACTAAAACAGTTAAACGAATATTGTTTGAATTTAAATAAGGATTTGAAAGGGGTTTAATATTTAATTTAGTTAATAGAGGGATTAACTACTAAAGTAGTTAATGTTTGAAATAAGTTATTATTTTAACTAATGATGAATTTAGGAATATATTTTTAAATGGGAATTCATTTAAAAAGGTGACCGAATGTGAGATGCAAGTCAATTGAATGGTGAAAGGAAATAAACATACTCAATTATATGAATTAAGTGAAAGGAGATTACGATAAAAGGATTTATTACAAACCAGGGGTTTAAGTGAGATCTAAAGTGTAAGACGTTAATTTTACATTAACGTTATTTGGAAATGAAATCAAGTAACAAGCGAGTTTGAAATGAGATTTCAAAAGTGGGAAAAGGTTAAATATATTTGAAAGGGGATTGGAAAATGTGAATTTGGGGTTAAATAAGGGGTCATAGGGTTGTATAACCAAACCAGAGTTAGATGGAATTTGTTTGGAGATTTGAATGGAATGTTGAGTTCCTGATTACAACTTATATTTATCTGAAGATTTGATCGTTGTTGATTAAGGTCTGAGAGGTAACTGAAATACCCCAACTTGAACAACATCGGGATTATCTGAAAATGGTATTAGTTGGTAATCGTAAGAGAGATTAGCGATAATCGATTAGTTCCATTTGTGAAATAATAAAGCAACATTGGTGGAATCTTGGAAAATATATATGTATATATAACAAGAGACCCAAAGTAAAGCAAACCAGTATGCAAGAATATAAATATTCGAGATAGAATTAGCCAAACATAGTTATTCGGCTAAGTTGCCATTTCGTACGACTGCTAGCGTAATTCGCAGGGCTGCAGATAGCCTACGGCGGTCGGATGTTTCCTGGGGGAATCAGGCGTAACCATTGTGATCGCTGTGATCTAGAGTCAAGCGAATGGAGATAAGACGAATGTTAATTAATCAATTAGAGTTATTCAAATATCGTATTCTTGAATATTTGAAGAGTTAGAAGTTTTAATTTAACAAAAGTAAATCAGTTTAATTAAAGGCCAAGTGATGCTGAGTACTGAACCAGTGAACTCATTGGAGTGTCATGTTTGAAACACTGTATATTTTGATAGTTAAAACACCGACTATCAAATCTGATCAATACGAGTGTTGGTACGGAAAGACCGGGATCGAATTTATATTCGAAAACCATTCCGACCAACAAATACGTGAAGATCTCAGAAGATGATCGAGATGGAGCATTGAAGACCGTGGATCTTCATAAACGGAAGGACCACTAATGTTCTCTGCCTGGCAAGTAGAGATAAACTGTGATTCTGTCGTAGTTGGAATCTACGGGGTCGCAAGGACTTCTCGCCACTGATCCATGGGGGTGATTCCTATATGGATGCGGTAGGAGAGTGCCTTCGGTTCATCCTGTTCCTGGATGACGTATATGGACGGATGTCTGACAGAGTATTTCCGAAGGATCACGTACGTTGATTTCTTCAAACGTACGATAGTTGATGGCGGGGAATCGCCGTTCTCTAGCTTCCAACTAGAGTATTTTTGTGGACGTCAATTAGTGATATCTGACGGATCTGACGATGTGGCATTCAAAGTGAATGATGACCAGATGTTCAAAAGCTAATCTAGACCTCAAGCCTCATCAACCGGAAGATGACAAAAATCGGGCAGGCAGCATGGCTATGTGGGTCGCTCCCATTAGGGTGTATAATCACCTATCTAGAGAAATTCCTTTTGTTTCTAAATCTATCGATTCTGCCCATTCAGGGACGGTGGTTTGAGTCCAACCGTCGGTGATATACATTCGATACACTCAAGCGAAATGAGTGGTCAGTCATGTGAGGGCCGGGTTGCAAGATGTTCTTGTTGAACCCTGTGTATTCGCCTCTAGAGATACACGTGCGGAAGGTGGTCCCATACCTTGTCAAGTTGGAAATCCAATATCCAATAAGCGCCCGCGGTTTTCAATTGTATACTATATACGGGGAGCGTGAGATGCAAGCGTTCCTCTAGATTTGTTAATTATTTGTATCTAGACATTATCATAATATCAGATCAAGATATTGATTTCGAAACTAGTTTGGGTTATCGTAAGGTAAAAACCGTCCGTATTTATGTGTGGATCGGTCTTACGATTATCTTTTTCTTTCAAAAAGGATTTTTACTCTAAAATCAAGTTGTGTGATACTCTAAATGCTGTGCGAGTTTATCTCACTCTGGTCCACCAGACTGACCCGGTGTTTTGTAAATGCTCGGGTTAGACCGAGGTGTACAGGTTCAGGTTATCAGATACTGAGAAGTCCGGAGACGAGCTGAAGATGTTCAGATGAATGATATTCCGCTGTGTGATTATATATATGAGGACAGATTATTATAACTGTCCAGAGATGTTGATGTACTCTGATATTGTAAGTATTTTGAAATTTTCAGTAAAGCATTATTTCTGTATTATATTTTGTTCCGCTGCGATGTGAGACTCTGTGTTGATTCTTCTTCTTCTTCTATTCTAATATTTCTTTCTTTCTTATCTCACCCTCTAACTTCTTTCTAGACGCTCCAGTGTTTCGGTGTTCGGAGGATCGGTATAGGATACGTTAAAGGTATTTATATCGATTTTCGAGGCCGAAAACTGCTGGGTCGTTACACAAACCCTAATCTATTCATTCAAAATTAAGAACATAGCCGCCATGTTGCTGAGGAACGACTAAGAGTAGCCGCCGACTAGAGAGAGAATTAGGAAGAGAGTTCTAAAGCCTAAAGCAATTCAAGCAACCTAAAGCCAATCAATTCAACAAAGGAATCATATCTCTTAATTAGAGAATTCGCCGCAACCATTGTAAGTAGAGTATTACTTTGGTATGAATAAACAACTGTATTGATTTGTATGCTTGAATTGGGATAATAAAGTAGTTCATATTTGTGCAAAATTATGTTATTCATTATAAAGAACTACATGCGGTAGTTCTATGCAAGTATACGTTTGGAATATTGCGCAAATTATGTAATCTATGTTGAAGCTACATGTATGTAGTTGATTGAAATTCATGCAAGTTTGGGGCTTTGTTATTATGTCATCATGATGTATATTTTTGTGCATAAATCATTTTGCAAGTAATTGAAACAAGTTTGGTTGTTATAGTTCATAAGAAACTATGTTGGAATATACCATTCACATGTATACTACTGTTGCACCCCAGTATATGTAATTTTATAGTAGACTATGTTGGAATATACCATTGTATAAAATTACAATATGTCATATACTATGTGACACAAAGAATATGCAATTGCATGTTCTTTGGCAGGTCATATGATGTATGCGTTTTTCAATGACGAAAGCATATCTAAAATATGTAATTTTATACAATGATAATTCATTTTTCCACGCTCTTTATTGTATGTGTTACGAATATGAATCTTCAAAATATTTATATTTACATTTTTGTAGTTGTTTGATTCGTTCTGTACATGAGTTGGAAATGGTTTATTTTTGTTGGTAAAATTTTGATTATTATAAAATTGAAAAAATAAAGCAACTTTTTTATATTCATCATTCATAATTAAGATTTAGCATTTAGCCATCAAAAAATTAAAAAAGACGCAGCCTAGATCATGAATATAGTATACGATCATCATTAGAAACTAGCTTTATTTTTTGTTTATTTTTGTTTTATTGATGAAATAAGGAGCTTTAAATAACATATTGTTGTATCATTTTGAGGAAAATGAAAATCGTTTATCTTTTGCATTATTTTTCGTACACTTTTGATTAATGTGAATATGACATACGATTGAAGAGATCTTAAGTTTAATTATTAGGAACCACTAATTGAAAGTGAGTAAGAATGAAATTACCCAAACATATATGCAACAAAGACGGATTTGCTATGTTTTAATCATTGATGAAATGGTTTTAAAATGCTCACGATATTGAAATACCCAATGGACATTTCATATTTTATGTTCAACGGTCTGTGGCTATATGTGTGCGTGTGTATTTGGTAAAGCAATCATGGTTTTAATGTTCTTTGAAGTGTGAATGCAAACATATGGAGTGGTCGGGGAAATACGAAAAACATCCCTAAAAAGCATGGTTAAACTCAATAAATGAAAATTATAGTTAGACAATTGAATTTTTTTCCCATCATTATGAATGCATACAAATGAATAGAAGCATTAATCGTATTACTGTTCCTTAGTTGTCATAAATGTCATAATTTCAAAGATAGTCTTTTTCTGATTCTACAATGATTATGATGTCAAGTACAATATGGCTCTGTAGGTAGTAGGGTAGGATGGGTAGATTTAATGAGCTGAAAATACGTATTCCTCAGAAAGCTCGGTAATAATTTTTGTCGTTTACTACTATAAGATTTTTTTATTTACTATATTTCATGTTAAAATATTAAATATTAAGATTGATTTTTTTTTGTTATTATATTATTATTTATCTATATTATTTTGCATAGCTAAAAATGCAAAGAAACATTATTGATGAACTAAAATATCATATAAATTATACTGTTTCTAAGATATATAATAAAAATTGCATTCAATCTTGTATCGTAATAGTATTTTCCTAGGTATTTTATTAAATCATTACATATTGGAAGTTCGATGTTATATAATAAACATATATGGTGAAATATAAGAATATACATATGTATTGCTTAATATATGTGGTAGGTATGATAATTACTGTTGTTAATGTTCGATTACCATTACTGTACCACATATTTTCATATGGTTTGACATACCGTATCAATCAAATTGGTTAGCAATTGTTCGATACCGCTTTCCTTGGTAGCAGTTGGTAATGGTTGGTAAGTGATAATATGGTAAAAATGTACAGCCCTAATTTTAATATGTCAATATTCTTTCTTTATTGTTATTCGGGAAAATTTATGAAAATTATAGCAAAGGGACTTTTAATACCATTATATGATAGATTAATATTCTAGAATAACTGTCTAACATAAATATACCACATATCATATTACATATTTGAAACATGTTTGTAATATAATATGCTATAATATAAAACATATTTTAATACCATTAAAGTACTTATCATAATATGTACTATGATAAATAATATGTTATCATATTATCACATATAATAGTACATATAATGGAGAGGTATATCATATTAATATGTTAACTATTATAACAAATATTTAACATAAATATATGATAATAAAATATGTTATAATATGTGTTAAACATATCTAATAACATAATATTTGTTATAATATGTTAACTATAATAGTTAACATATCATATTTCATAGTACATATAATGGTATATTATATGTTTATAGTACATGTTTGTAATATGTTATTTGTTGAAATATTAATGATATGTAATATGTTATAACAAATTTTATAACATATTATAACATATTATAATACCGACTTATATGGTATATTCGTTAGATTCCTATTGTTTCTTCTTTCAATAGTCAGAAATTTGTCTATATGTTATTTGTACCATAAAATTTATCGTAATTTATCGTAATTTTAATTTATTTCAATATATCGACTCTTTGTGGATCCATGAGATGCAGTACCTATCATAACAAAATATAAGTATTTAAATTAATACCCCTCTTATAATTTTTTTGGCGTGTCTTTTCGAATTTCCTAAATTTTGATGCTTTGTAAAAACTTTACGAAGGATTTCTCAAGGAAAATCTTTCCTAATTGAAACTTTGCTGCACAGATGCTTTTAGTTCTAGTACACATGCATATGCTATAGGTAATTAAATAGTATAAACTGATGTAATAAGAAACTAAATTCATTTGCATTTCTTAGTTTAAAATATTTTTATATGGAATAATATGCATTAGAATTCTACTACAATATACCATAGTTTTAAATATTATCAGTCTTGATAAAATAACAAATCTAATTAGTTATGCAGGGAAAGCTTTTAAAATCAAACGGTTGTTACAAATAATATCAATTACTTCTACAAAAGAAAAGGGAATCAAAAATATAATATGATGTGCTACTTGCTCGTTACTTGGGAACTTTAGATTAATGATTAACTATGTAATTGCACAGTTAAAATTCCTATTTTTCGATCTTGATGCATTAAATATAGGAGAAAAACATTACTTTACCTAAGAAGAAATGCATTAAAATTCCCAATTAATTCTTAATTTGTAGAAGGATCTTGATGGAAGATTCAACTATAAATGATTTTTTGAATATAAATGAAGTAGTTTTAGCAAAGAAGGAAATACAAACGGTAAAAGTAAAAAAAGTATTACATATCTCTCTTCATAGGCTTGTTGTCATCCGGTCGTTCTGTCGAGCCATCTGAATCACTATATTTCCTGCCAAACAACAACAATCAATAAGGTTTAGCATTATTAACACTGAGTTTAGCATAAGTAGAGGATAATACATTGTACTTTGTCCACCAACAATCAGTGCAGCCAATGCAATGTACAATCTAAAAAATAGTTATATGTAATATACACTGAATTGTCAGTTGCGTCTCTTGCCGCCATTGCTATAGCTGCAGTCTCTTCTTTATAGGTGAGTTTATTTTTTATTTGTGTCATGGATTTTTTTGTTCCTTCCAACTGTGTTGAAACAGCTGACAGCTGTGATTGGAATTCCAGTTCAACAGTTGTGCCTTCAGCTGCTTCTTCCTCTGCAGTGATAAAATTACAACTACAAACCTATTGCTTCTTGACCATGTATTATACATTACAATATTGAAGGGAACAAAATACAGTAGCAACCTTGAAAATAAGTAAATAAAGAATCACATTTAAAAAGCATTGATCCATTACCACCCCAGTGTGTCCACTACCTCACAAATTTGGAATTTTACTCTATGTTGATACGATGTAAATTGAAAATCGTATGCGATTAGGTGAACGCCTAAAGGAGAATGAAGTACAAACTCTCATAGGAAATGTAAAATATTTAGTTTCAGTTACATATGCTTTAATGGAAAGCAAGTGACAAATCAATATCTACCTCCAGGCATCGAGAACAGGTGTTGGCCGATGATTATAAACGTGGATATTTAAAGGTGATCATTGTACGCATTTTGTTTAATAAATGGCTAGGTGGCCACTAATCAGATAAACTTAAATATAGCACAGTAAATTACATTAATACAGGAAAAATCAGATATTTCCTATCATTAAATTGAAATAAGGCAGTATTAATACAGCATTAAATGGTTATAAAGACTGCCATCCAGAAAAGGGTAATTTTCTGTTATATTGGTAAAAAGAGGCATCTAAAAATGTATAATTATGAAGTAAAATCAGAAAATAGATGTACATTTCTTTTTGATGTAATATTAACTAATAATCTTTTTAATTACATAAAGCATTTTATTAGATAGGAAACATAGGTGCTGAATATCACCTATAAATACATTCACCGATATTGTAAAGTGGACTTGTGTGTGGCTGCACTGACTCTTCGCACAATCCTTATTTCCAAATTGTATACCTTTGTTGTTTCAAATCACTTTAAATGCTACATTATATTTTCTAATAAAGTCCTATAACCCCACGCATGAAGGCTAAATTTGGTAACATCCATTGAAAATTAATATGTAATCAGGTGATTTATTGTGTTTTTGGTCTATAATAAAAGTAGAAATCCCAGCACAATGTAATTACACCACCAAGACTAAATTCTTGCTGGAAAGATTCACTGTTGGACCTCATAATAGATAAACAATATTGTTAACTGCCAAAACCTTTAGACGAATGTAATCAAAGTGATCCCATTAGAGAAAAGATAGTTTTTTGCATTTACTATTAACTTTATTTAATTAAATTAAGTTGTAACAACTTCATCTTAAAATCTTAACAGTGAAAATAATGCATCATCTTATATATTCTTACCAACAAAAGTCAAATGTATTTTACATATCTAACGATCAAAAGTCGGATCATAGTATTTGGCAATCGTCCCTAGTGAAGAAGCATCCCAGATGTACAGAAACTAAATGCATATCCAAATTCTATCAAAAATTGCATCTAGATTCAATAGAAAGAATTTGACATGTACTCCTTAGAACATATATGAAAGTACTATCATATATGTTAGTACTATCATATATGTTAGTACTTATCATATATGTTAGTACTTATCATATATGATAAGTACTAACATATATGATAGTACTAACATATATTCATATTATAGTATTCATATGATAAACATAGTACTATCATATAATATTTGTTATATATTTTTAACATATAATATTTGAAATATTTGTTTATATGGAGAGGTATATCATATGATAATAATGTTATTAGATATATAATATGATAACATATATTAATATATAATATATGTTATCATATTATCATGATATAGTGGTATATTTCATATTTGAAATATGTAATATCATATCATTAATATGATAAGTACTTTAATAACATATTAATATATGATAAATAAGTACCACATATCTAACATAAATATACCTCTCCATACTTTTAATACCATTATGTTAAATTAAAATTCATGGTAAATTAAAATTTATCGTAACATATAGTTTGTTTATGAAAATAACATATTTGAAATAACCTAAAATTTATCGAAACTATGGTTTCTTCTTTCTAGCCTAGAGTTCTCATCTAACGAGTTAACTTTACGAATTTGATTACATATTTGTATATGTGAACAAAATACAAATATAAGGTCATACATCTATTTACGTAGTATTAATTTATTTTATGGTAATTTATCCTACTGGTACCCCAACATTTATTAGAAAACAAATTTAAATAATATAGATGTAGAATTAATGCCCATTGCTCATTCTTGAATATTACATCATAATTTACATCCCAATAACACACACACACACATATACATATATATAATTAATAAACTAATTGTAATGAACTAATGATTGTAATGAACTAATTTATGTCAAGTACTGAGTATGATAAGGAGAAGTACATGTACATGTTATTTTAATAGTATTTATGGAATAATGATAATGATGAGATTCAGAAGGTTTCCACGTACTATTTACATATTCTCCCTATGTCGTTGCTCGTCACTACTTTGGGCATTAGTAGTGTACCCTTTTTTATTTTTCTTTAGGGACAGTATTTCGAAGTTGTAATAATGATTATGATCATAAGCTGTATTTTGGATTCCTCTTATAATGGTTTAGTTTTCAGCTTATGCGCTATCTCGCATGTTTTATGTCAATTTATATTATTATTATATTTTACTCCATGCACTGTGAGATATACTACAGGTTCTTGATGACTCATAGTTTCAAATACCTTTCTTTTGACGACTATCCCGTGCTGGTTGGACATTAGCACAACGCATTTCAAAGGAAATGTCGGCTAGTCCAGGGCAGGCCATCACATATTTTGTAAGTAGTGATTTCTTGTGAAAAACTTTGTCTAAAGTAAAATTCTCTCAGAAAAAGATGCAAAATACAGCTATCGCTTATGGATGCCCATTAATGTGATTTCCATACAAAAAGGATAATCACAACACATTGAATAGATATTTGTAAAGACTTAATAAACCGTATTAATAAACCGTATGATTTCCATACAAAAATGTCTGACCCCCTTTGTTTTTCGCCTCTTTTCTTCCTTCCCCCCCCCAAGCTTCTCAGGGTGGGACTAGTGATAGTGGAGCTTGATTTGGATCTCTTTCTCTCTCTTTTGGAAGTGCTTGGATTGCTGAAAGTAAAGTTCAACTCATCTCTTTTATGGCCACTTATGTTGGGGTTATGCTTTTTACTTTATGTACTCAGAAAATAATTTGTCAAGATGGATATTAAGTGTACTTGGTTTTATTGTTGGTTCTTGATGTTGTGTGACGACCCCAAACCCCGTACAGACGGTGGTAAGGGTAATCTTTGGAATATAACACATAAACAGATAGCAGCAGAACAGAATTGAATAAATACCCCAGATAATGAACAAATATTACACTGGATAAACATAATCATCAGAGTTACACAGTATACAGGATCATACTTAGTACAAATACAGTTCAGCTATACATAAATGTCTACAGCGTAAACAAACATAATATGTACAATAGGAGCTAAACAACATAAAAAGAGATAAATGATAGAATCCATCTTCAGCTCCAGCTATCCAGAGAAAGCCAGCTAAAACCTGAATACAAGGCTGCCCGTGCAGAAAAAGGGAACCCGAGTTTGAAAGTGAAACAAACTACGAGTCAGTCATGGGACTGGTATGAGAAATCTACTCAACTCATTTAAAATATGGCTAATCACAGGACCACGCCACTTTCGTGGAACGGGTTTACTCCATTGGATTGCCAGTGCTTTAAAACAAATCATTCTTTAAACATCACAATGCTTTTTATAAAAATGAAGCCATTATAAGACTCAGTTCCCATCACACAATGCAACGCAAACCGGAGGATAGAGTTTTACCTTATAAGGGCCAAAATATGCTTGATACGAATAAAACAAAAGCATTTGATATTATTACTAGTGTTTATAAGTTTCAAAAACAATTTCAATCATAACTATCAATCGTAGACAGCATGGGTACCATTATAAGGGTATTAAGTGATTGTATATAGATATCATTAATCCATAGTTAAGAGGGTCATAAAAGGATAATCGCTTATGGATGCAAATTCATACGGTTTATTAATGCCGAAATTTCCATACATATTGAATGGATCTACCAAAGGGTATTAAGTGATCATAGAAATCCACCCTTAAATAAATAAATATATGAAATGGCCTTAAGTGACCAAATGTTAGTTCACTTTATAGGGTTTTAAGTGATATAGAAATCCACCCTTATAAACATGTTGGCCTTAAGTGACTATAGTTTAATTCGCCTAGTCAATACATGTATATGACATATTTAACTGTGTGCGGAACTCGCGTAGACATAATTTGATGAATTCATACTACCAAGTATAGGAAACAGACATCCCTTAAACTTATGTGATTTTCATTCACCAAAACTTATTTTTCTGACCTTCCTCCTCTTAACAAAAATAGGTTAGTATATGGAAAACGCTTGATTGATGAAGTCATGAATAATGGACCTTGGAGAATGAGATTTTATAACTTATCATCATCATCATCATCATTATCATCATCATGTTTGACAAACTACTATACTCGTGGGATATTATTATTGATGTACCTTAATATGACATTTGAGACTAGATGTAACTAATACTATTATGGTTTTTATTTTATGATACATCTATTTTCCAGTTATTATATTTTTATCCCATCTGCTGTGAGATTCTGATTCCGTTTTTAGTTTAGCTCTATTTATTTATTCCTTATAGGAACCAACGACTCATTTAGAGTGGCTCTAATTAAGTTCCAACGGGCCTTTTCTAGTTTGGGATTTAGGCCCATTCTGGACGGCTTATTACAGACGATTTCTTGTCCAGATGGTCAGACTCAGTTAGAATAAACAGTCAAACAATAGTGAGAATCTCCCATTTATACCATTGGAGTTCGTCAGAACATCACAACTCTTCGAGTGACGTACACTTGGCATACACAACTCGAAGGAAAGGTCAGAGCCATTCGTTAATCATGGCACGGAGACCACTCCGGACGTTAAGACTTGTGTCGATTCAAAGCATGTGTTTACATAAGATGTACTTTGAGGGAAAGTGTTACCTGACCTTTAGGGACGACTATTAGAAACAATCTAGATCAGCACGACTTGACGACCGTATGGGTAAGCAGCTCAGAAATGTCCATCGAAGGCCTAAAGGTCGAGTCTGGATAGTGACACGCGACTACTATCAGCTCAGCTCATCAAAACAGTTCTAGGATAATCACAAAATGATGGGTTGTTAGACATCCCTAGCATGGATCTATTGGGATCCATCATTTCCAAGCAACCAAGCTCATAAGGAAACTAACTCTCGGATCAGTGTGAATCCCTGATGTGAATTGGTTGGAATCCACGCTATTTCCAAATAATTCAACTTCCAAGTCGTTCCCATGCGGATCAGTACTACTCCTCAAAGGCGGGTTGGTACAACTTCGCGAGCCTATGTAACTTTGCAAACTCTGCAATTTCTACAAATCACACTCCCGCATGGAATGGTAAGATCCCTCCAATCTTCAAGCAAAGGCGAAGGAGGAATATTAGGTGGAGTGTACATGGATCGGATCCACAAAAACAACAAGTGTGGGGATTAGTACATGTCCAAATAGCGATTGGTACCAATCCATATCACTTAAGCTTTTGGGTCATAGGCCATATATACTCCCTGTTATTTCGGGTCCAGAGTGTCCAACGTGAACCTTAACTATACTTAGTCATGTTATCGTCAGAATATGGATCTTTTCACATTCTAACTACGTTGTACTATGTTGTTGGGGATCTATACTGATTCGTCCCCTGTAGTTAGTGAACTTCAGTAATTTAAAGTGATTGAACTTGTAAAGTGAACGTATGGCGACGTACGACGAACCACTATAAATCAGTGTCTTCTTCTTTTATTGTGTTTATGTTATTTCTTACTTGTTTTCCATTTATTTTAGTTTATCCTTTGTTGAACTCTTTGGTTGTTGTGCCAAATTTTGATGTCAACACATCAGTGTTGGGAAATACTTATTTGAATCATTTTATTCAATATTTTATGGTACATAAAAATGTCATTATGTTAAGCAATTCTTTTATTTCAACACTTTATCTATTTGATAGGTTGAAAATAATTAAGAGTTAGATAATGATAATGATGAGATTCAGAAGTGCTACTTAAGCGACTGTTATCGTTGATCATCCCGATTGCAATTATCTTTCGAAAACTAAGAAGATACACATATTGAAAACGATCACACAGGTAAAGAAAATGCAACCAAACCATGTGTTATGATAAAAGCCCCACATACATATGTGTGGTATAAAACTAGTGTATAAGTTCATCAAAAGTATATATAAGAATAAATATGATAAAATGAATCCATTATAAATTTTAATAAATAATCTACGATTATATAGTCCTAAATTTAACCTTGACATTAGGAACATAATTAACGTTGATACATGATAACATTTTTGATAATTTATTCTTAAAAAATTGCAAAATAGTTAAGCTAGTAGACGCACATTTTGAACATAAATACATTAAGAATTGACAAGAGGGTCAAGGGGTGAGTATGATAAGGAGTGTTTTTCTTTAACTTTACACTTGCTCGTTTAATTTCAGTTTCAGTTTACTTCTCAAAGGAAGAAAAACTATACAAAATTATACTTTGAATGGTGATATCTACATAATATTCTTGTATTTGTCATTATAATAGTTATTATCAATTAAGATATAGGGTTTAATAATTAGAAATTACTTACCAATGATAACGGTAAGTGCGTCAACTTTTATTTCGTTTGTATACTATATACTTGTTAAATTTTCTTAATTACCATTTTACTATTTGAATGTTTTTCTCAGTTTAACATCTCGCATGTTTACTTTTGTGATCATTTAATTTTCATTGTAAAATACGAAACCTACCAGACTGAGAATAAAAATGCAAATGGTGTTTGGTAATGGTTTGTGTGGTCGTGCTAGTTTCAAAATGGTAGCTAATGTTAGAATTTGATTCAGAGAGATGAAGAGAGATTAAGCGTAAAACAACCGAAAGACTGCATTGTTATTACTGACTTGTAAAACCTAATTACATTGAATAAGCTTTTAAATAAAGAAAGAAAAGAAACTACTTCCTCAACTCTAGGTTCGTTCCTAAAGACTAGGTAAAAACACATCCTATTTTCTATAGAATAGTACAAACACGACTACTTTTTCCTAACATTTCCTCCCTTAAACTGAATGTGTCTCAAATTTTCCGTTTATAAAATACCAATGTTAACTTTCATGAACATGAACTGTAGATTTTGATCTGATTGGGCATGCTCAACTGTTCAACTCTCTTTCATGGTTTCTCTTTGGGAGTTACAGAGCCTCTCCACTCGGGCCATCCTATGATTGTCATCTCCTTCAATAAGTGAGAATCGCAACTCTTCTTCCATACTTGTTGGACAACATGAAAGCACATCTGCTTCGTTGTTACTGCACTAGTAGGGTATACCTATTTTCCTCATAGGTACTTAACATTTTCCACACTCTTCATACCGCTCAAATCCTCTTATCACACATCGTCGTCCTCCACTACAAGAAAAATACCCTATCGCAACTAGCTATTTGCAACAGGCCTCAAATGTCAGTTGCAGTAAATGATATTTAGCAACAGGCCTTTCGTACCTGTTGCAATAGATAAGATTTAACAACAGGTCTTTCCTTCCTGTTGCGAAAAGTATATTTTTCGCAACAACGCTTTCATGCCTGTTGCGAAAACATACTTTTAGCAACAGCTCTTTCATTCCTGTTGCAATAGACATATTGTTTGCAACTACACTTTCAAACCAGTTGCAAAAAATATATATTTAGCAACTGTTTTCACTAGTTGCGATAACTGTAATTTTTTTGCAACAGGTAAAGCCACTTGCAAAAAACACACTTTTAAAAATTATTTTTCCCCAAGTAATATTCGGTTATAATATAAGAAGTATAAGCATAATAGTTAATATATATATATACACACACACACACACATATACATATATATAATTTGTAACTGCGCTTCCAGACCTGTTGCAAAAAGTTATCTTTAGCAAGTGTTTTCACCACTTGCAATAATTAATTAATAAATAATAAATAAGCAATAAATAATAAATAATAATAATGACCAATTAATTAAAAAGTTAAGAAAACAGATAAATATAAATGATTGTAATGAACTAATGATAGTAAAATAATAATAAAAAAAATTAGCGGATAGTAATTACTAATCAGTTTGAAATGTGAAATATTTATGTTAATAATATACGGTAAATGGATGAATAATAATTAATTAGTTTTTACTAACAATTGTTGACATTATTAAACTAGTATTAAAATTTAAGTGAATAGTATCTTTGTTTTGTAAGAAGTAGAAAAAATACAATAACTTTTTTGGTTCAAACTTTTAAATTTTTTGCTCCAACCTTTATTTTTTTCATCCAAAAAACTAAAATATGTATTCTAGCTGGACACCGCGTCCTGTTCGAAGAATGAGAAATACCGTTTGTGCCTGAGTTTAAAATTTGAGATCAAATTAAGTAGTATTTTAATAATTTATAATCATTTTGGGTAGTTAATAAGTAATATTTTAATAATCTATAATTATTTTTAATAATTAATTAGATTGTGTTTAAAGTTTTTCCAAAACCTTTTGTCAAATATGATCCCTACGGAGGGGGGGTCCAGGGGGGGTGGCAACCCCCCTAGGTGGGAGTGCGGGGGCAACGCCCCCGCTAACGGGGTTCGACTTGCCCGGTCAGGTCACGGGGGTCTAGGGGGCAGCGCCCCCGGCGGGGTGCGGGGCAGCGCCCCGTCCGAAACGGTACATTTTGTGTACTGTTGAATTTGAATTCAACAGGCAACGGTAATAACTACAAATAATAATGTATAAATAATTATATTTACCTAATATATAGTAATATATTATAATTGATAACTCATAAACATTAATTTAACGATTTATTATATAGTGACTTATGATGAATAATTAAAAAACAATAATAATCAATAATTTAAAAACAATAATAAACAATGATTTGCGTTTATCCACTAACCTGTATTTGATAATGGAGTGGAGGGAAATAATTTTCGTGTGGAGGGAAATAATTTTCGTGTGGAGGGAAATGAATCTACAGGAGCGTAATTCTATGGGCTTCATTAGGACATAAACCAAATGGAGACGCATCAGAATACTTTATCCCAAAATTGAATTAAAAAACCCTAAGCAAAATAGATGGCGGCCATGGCATCTCTATCAGGACATCGACGCTTAAACCATTCCGATAATCTCCCTGTTCAAAGTCTACGCCTCCTACGACCGAACCCTAATTTTCCACCGCCTCCTACATCCTAGTTTTCCCAGGTAATCTTTTCGCTTCTCATTGCTCCCTCTTTCCCAAGTAGCAAAAATCGATTCAACTGTCGAATTCCTACTCGTTTTCAGGTATCGTCGATCAAGTTTTCCAGCTCGAATTCCATCTCTATCAGGTGCGAACTTACACAGTTTTCAGAAATGGAAATAGAATATCCAATTAATGTTTGATTGACTGGAATTCGTTTGGGTATTTTTTATATCAATTTATTTTTTAGTCCTCTAGAAATGGAACTAGAGTATGAATAACACCAATTTTTTATACCAATTTTGTAAAATTTCCAATCATCTCCTTAGTTGTCATGGAACCTGTGCGTTTGGAGAATTGGTAGCTGAATCTGCTGTAAAGCTAACATCTTGTTATATGTTTTCTAAATGACTCGAAAAAGATACATAGGCTCATGTTATTTATCAGTGCCTGAATTGGACAATTGGTAGCTGAATTTGCTTCGTTGAGACATGAATGTTTTATTTTCATTTCAGAACAGCTACATGAACGTCTTCACAATCCTTCTTTGGGGTGACATTTGGGTTTAATCCTGATTCACCCCTGTCCTAATTGTTACATTATTTTGTAGATTAAAGCTTAAAATATAAGTTGTTTGTAATTATAACCCAAGCACAGTCACGTATCGGTCTTGGAGTTTGTTCTGATGACTTTCAGTTACACATCTAGTTTATTAATTAATTCATTGTGTTCATCATTAGGCGAGGCCATTTTCTTTTGTGAATTTCTCTGTTTTCCATTTGAATTTTGCATCTTTTATCATCATTAACTGCAGTATTTATTTTATATATCAGTCCATGTATTGTTCTTGTTCTTAGTCCCGTGGGGATTGCAATGGTTCATCCATGTAAGAAGCTTCTATAGGCTTCAGATATAGGGTTATCTATTAGTATGCAGCACCACTCAAGTTTAGGGTCTCAAAACTGAATCAAAAGCAGTCATTATTTATATTGCAATACTGTCTTTACTTGTAACTCGCCTGGCTATTTATTATTTCTTAATTTGTATATTTGTTTTACTGTTCTGGTAGGAGTGTTTCAACTTAATTAGTCAGTTGAGCCGAGGTGTTGGTACAAAGTATATGGCAAAATGTGCATGGATAGTGGGCTTTTTCTGGGAAATTGCATGTGAAGTCATGGTATGTTTTATTATTGATTTGTGCATGCTTCCAGACTTATATTTGTACAAAGTATATGGCAAAATGTGCATGGATAGTGTTTCAACTCGGTCATTTTCCCTTTTTTTTTTCAACATTGGTTACTTGATGCCAAATCTATACATATGGACCAACGACATAAAGCCTTTGTAAACTCATTCTTGTTCTAACCGAACCTTTGTTTTTATGGTTTCATTCATTTTCCTCTGAGTATTTATGTATTTACATTTTCCAAAGGCATGGCAACTACGCGATGAAGGGAGACTGAAAGAGAGAGCGGATTCAAGTCTAGAAGGATACTCCAAAGAAGTATTAAGATACGCAAAAGTTGCACTCTTTTGCGCACAAGCAACAGCTCAAAGAAGTCCCTCAATGACCTAAGTTTATTCTCTTATTATAGTATATGTATATATGATTGGGTAGAAATATGAGTATAAAATACTCTGTTCGAAAAAAATGTGTTGTGTGAGCGAAGAAATTGTTACACATGAATGATGTATGAAAATTGTAGAAACTTTTATTGTAATTGTTTGTACTATTAAAACATTGTTAAAATAATATTTTTTTGTTTATTTTATTCTGTGATATACGCTATTACTAAAACAAATACATTTAATATGTACTATCTATAAGCTATAATTTTTTTTATAGATTTATGAATCTATTGCAACGGGCATATACTGTTGCAAAATGGTCTGTTGCAACAATAAAAGCCAGTTGCAAAAAAGTATACCGCAACGTTTATTGCAACAGGCAGAAAAAGTTGCAGACTTTTAGCAACTTCGGCTATACCAACAGGCGCAGGCCTGTTGCAATTGGTCTACTGCAACAGATATTGCCTGTTGCGAAAAGTGTTTTTTGTTGTAGTGCTCTCGTATCAGCATCACATTTTGGCGCACTGATCAAACACTCAATATACAACTCCATCCCCGCGCTCACTTCATTCTCACATTGCAAGCCCCTACAAACACTCTTTTATGTTTATGCACCACTTCCTTAAACTTGCTTCTCCAGTCAAGCACTGACACATACAAACTTTACTTAACCAAGCATTTTATATCGACTACTTCTCCTTACTTCCCATCACACTCACACAAAAATCAAATATACTTCATAACATACCTTTGTAAGTTCTCCTCCTCTACCTCTTCTCACCATAATTCTTACCGTACAAGTATTTCACGGAAACACACTAAACACCAATCATCTGCAAACCACTGACATTGCTACACTAAGCTACAACTCATTATTCCACCCTCTGCATCCTTCAACCCAGGATTGCAAATTCACCCTAGTTGCCATTAATCCTCTACACAAATGCACATCAGCACTCCTGGTACCTATGCAACTACACACTGCTAAAATCATCAGAAACACTCTTGTTGCCTACCCAACAAAATAGCCCTCATAACTTCCCAAGCATTTGCAATCATACCTCTATAAAATCACCTACTGCTAAGTGAACTGCTAAGTGAAAGCTTCACTCTTTTAGAAGTAAGGGACTCATCATTTAATCTACCACTAAACTCACCACTATCAGATTCAGGCAAGAACTTCCCTCTTTCAGAACCAACGGATTCAGCAACTGAACTGTCATTTGACTCACCACTACAAGATTCGGCTGAAGAATGTTTTTCATTATCTAGAGTAACCAGCCCTCTGATTCCCATTAACTTTAGAATTTAGACTATGTTTCCTTTTCAATCTATTCCCAGGATCATTATGGCACAAATCATCATCAAAATTGCCCTAACCTTCATCATTTGTTGCATCATTCACACTTCATAACCATAGACATGCATGCAATTCCAACAATATCACTTTAGACTTTTCTAATTTTCAAATGCCTGGAGCACCTGGCTATTCAACTCCTACATCCGCAATTCGATCTCCTATACAACCACGATCAGATTCAGTTCAACAAAGCATAGAAATCAACTTCTCAGATTGGATTAAGGATAATGCACCAGATTGGATGAAATCTGTTCAGTTGTGGAATGAGCAACCTAAGCCTATAGTGGAATCCGTAAATAACCAAGGAGGAGGAGGAGCTCTCGATCCTTTTAAAATAGAAACGGCGCTAAATATAGCACTAACAAACTAAAATAGTAATGAAATGTTCACAAAAGTAATCAAGGTGACGGGTCTCACAAGGAGTGAAATGAAGGGAACTCAAATAGAAATTAAAGGCCGAATTGATCACCAGAACTTCATCGAAGGTTCTTGACTGCTCTTCAAGATCTTGGAGGTCCTTATGTTGCAACACTAAAGATGATAAAAGAACTAAAGGAAGTAGATGATCTTACCAATGATGAAGTCAAGAGCCATTTGCAGAAGTATCGCCTGCACATTAGGAGGTTGAGAACCAAGGTGACGTAAATAGTATTGGTTCATCAGCATCAGCCATATGTGTTTTGCAGTAAATTCGCTGTCTCTCTCAGTTAGGGTGGAGGATAATATGGACATGAATGTTCTTCTACTGATACCATCATATTAGGTTTTGATCAAAAGCTAGTTTGAATATGTACATTAATTGTTTGTTGTTAGAGTTATTAGTTAAATGGTAGTAAAAAAAACCAAAGACCAACCGAACCAAATTAATTTGGTTTGGTTCAAGCTTGGTTCTAGTTAAAATTGGTTGGGTTTGGTTTGGTTAAAGTATTATTTGGTTTTAAATTTTTGGTCCTTTTATTTGATTTTTTACTAGTGACATTTGTGGATTACTAAATGAACACTATAATTATCGATACCCATTTTTGGACTTACGCATGACAATTTTGGATTATCAACTTCTCCAAGATATCTACTATGTATTTGTGCCAATACCAAGAATTTTTAGGTTTTTACTTTGTTTCAAGTCTCGGCATCTGCATAAATAGTAAGTGTCAACAATCGACATACCATATCATATAAGGATTAAGAAGGAAGCGGAACAATAAACTATGTATCTATACTATACTATTAAAGCTGAGTTGCTTTTAGATGGCTCTCAAGCCCCCTCAAATTTCTGCTAGGGTTGAATGTAAGCATGACACGTGTAATGTTTACTCAAGCGTCATAATATTTTTCCCGTATACAAATTTTTTTCGTTTTTCTCATTCGCATTCTCGAATCTCATCCATCTTTTTCCTCCTCTCCCTCTGCGTCGTTCCCCTTCCTCTTGGCTTGCACCTCCTTCAAGAACACAGAAGCATTCTCCTTTCTTAAAACTGAAAAAGCGCTCCCCTATTTCTTTCACAATCGTTTGCTCCCCGTTCCCCTTTCTATAAAAGATTATCTTCCTCTTTTTCTACCTCTTCCCCAATCCGACTTTTCCCATCCCTAGGTCATGTCGACCCCTTATTTTAAACATCAACCTGCCTTCCCTTTCTTGCTCCAGATCCCGAACCCTAAATTGATAGTCCGTCTAGTAATTCGACGGGTTCAATTGATGTCAGATCCCGAACCCTAAATCGATAGTTCCTCCAGTAATTCAATGGGTTCAATTGCTTTCAGATCCTTCCTCCACAACTTCGTTGCCTCAATTTCACAGCTCTTGGATACACGGTGGAGCTTAGTATCAACTTTTTCTCCACTGGTATGTTGTGCACATCTCATTGAAAGTTTTGAAATCACCCTAATTTGGGGATTGGTCATGCTATAATAATTTTATTATTTAGGTTCTCCCAGAATGATGAGCTTTATTTTGAGCTATATATTGCATATTCTGACTATAATATCAACTAATATCATGGGTTGCCGTGTGCGAATATCGAGATTATTTATTCTGATATTAACTTGCAGTCAGAAATGTATTCCTCGATGGATCTGCACTATCTGCTAGCTAGGTTTTGCATACATAATATATTTAATATAATAGCTATGAGTGTGACACAAAGAATATGCAATTGCATGTTCTTTGGCAGGTCATATGATGTATGCGTTTTTCAATGACGAAAGCATATCTAAAATATGTAATTTTATACAATGATAATTCATTTTTCCACGCTCTTTATTGTATGTGTTACGAATATGAATCTTCAAAATATTTATATTTACATTTTTGTAGTTGTTTGATTCGTTCTGTACATGAGTTGGGAATGGTTTATTTTTGTTGGTAAAATTTTGATTATTATAAAATTGAAAAAATAAAGCAACTTTTTTATATTCATCATTCATAATTAAGATTTAGCATTTAGCCATCAAAAAATTAAAAAAGACGCAGCCTAGATCATGAATATAGTATACGATCATCATTAGAAACTAGCTTTATTTTTTGTTTATTTTTGTTTTATTGATGAAATAAGGAGCTTTAAATAACATATTGTTGTATCATTTTGAGGAAAATGAAAATCGTTTATCTTTTGCATTATTTTTCGTACACTTTTGATTAATGTGAATATGACATACGATTGAAGAGATCTTAAGTTTAATTATTAGGAACCACTAATTGAAAGTGAGTAAGAATGAAATTACCCAAACATATATGCAACAAAGACGGATTTGCTATGTTTTAATCATTGATGAAATGGTTTTAAAATGCTCACGATATTGAAATACCCAATGGACATTTCATATTTTATGTTCAACGGTCTGTGGCTATATGTGTGCGTGTGTATTTGGTAAAGCAATCATGGTTTTAATGTTCTTTGAAGTGTGAATGCAAACATATGGAGTGGTCGGGGAAATACGAAAAACATCCCTAAAAAGCATGGTTAAACATCAATAAATGAAAATTATAGTTAGACAATTGAATTTTTTTTCCCATCATTATGAATGCATACAAATGAATAGAAGCATTAATCGTATTACTGTTGCCATCTTGGGGAGAGTTTAACCGACAGTTCTACATCTATCATATTTTGGTTAACAATGCACCTTTCATATGCTGCATTTGATCCCACAAGAGAAATAATTGTGGTGCTAATTGGCTAATTGAATAATTTTAGAATAAGGTGCTAATTTTTAAATAGGCAGAAGTCATATTTCTTTCTAATAAAAGTAATATTTCTTTTAAGAATTTATACTTTTCTTTTAAATATACATTTCATGTCAAGTAATTAGATGGAACAATTTCCTTAAGCATTTGAACGTAGTGTGATCATGTTTGTTTGTCAGTTTTAGTATGTTCCTTTTAATGTAATTATTTTTGGTATAAAAATATAGGTCATACCTTTTGGGACTTTCAACAATAATATAGGTAGTATAACCACTAATTTTTATGCTCAAACAATACAATTCTAAAAATTCATTTTAAATTTATTTGTATGCTTTATCGGTGATTAATAATTATAACAGAGAAATAATATATACCATTTATTAACCTACTGTTTTCCCATTCTTTTTTTTACAGTTTGGATTTTTAACTCACTCTTTTAAGTGGTTTTACATTGACTTGGAATTTATATAATCCACATCTATTTGCAATACCTTTAAATATTAATCACTTTTAGCGCCAATATATCGAAACTATGTTTTGTTTATAAATTTGTCTATATTCTAACCCCTCTGTTTTTTATTTATTTGAAATTTCTCTTTGATGCTGCGAAAAACAATATTGTATTGTGCGGTCTTTAAGATTTTCTTCCTATTCTGTTTATTACTAACCAGAGCATCGCGTCTACAAGATAAAAATGGAATATTTTGTGTGTTGGTTTAATGTTCAGACTAACTTTATTTCAATATACTACGTTGCTTCGATCCATCTATTTAAGTAGTATTAATTTATTTTATGGTAATTTAGGTTATAAAGAAGGCAATTATGAGATTCATATAACTCATTTCACACTGTAAATGGTAAGGCAAAAATTTCGTAGTTTAGTTTCTGCTACATATTAAATACCATACCATATTCTTGACTGATTTATCATAACTTCACCAGTGCTTGCGACGAATGGTAGCACTGGTGTACTGCGATCGACTACTCTGTAGAGTCTATTCTAGGGTTTCAGACTTTTGCCTGCAAGCACATTTCCCATTGGTATGATAATTAAACTTTTAGGACTTGCTTCTATTCTGGTCATGTTTATGTCCATCTCCTAGCCATGGTTAATAATCGTTTGTTACAAAATGGTTAGAGATATTCCTAGGGTATTTCGGTGTTTGTCTTTTACTACATAGGGATGCTTCATAGTTTGATAACTATATGTTTGTGCTATTACCAAGATTTGTATTGGACTGATATGTTAGAGTTAATTTGTTTTTTCATAAACATATTTGTTCACATTCCCAAGATCGACTTTTTGTGGTCTGTTTTGCTTTTTCAGCATGTTGTTTTTAATTATTCTACCAGCATGATGCTACATATAATAGAATGTGATGAATACTAATTCCTTGGGCAAGCTATGATTTAACACATTTGATTTGACGGTACCATTCTTTACTACTTTATATGCGGGAATCTACAATTATTCTAATATAAAACAATTTATTGCCCCTTTGTTTAACAAATAAGTAGATGAACCTGAAGGAAATGGATTACATGATTAGATTTTACATTTAAAATTGTTCGGTATAATATTTGTTTATGCTTTCAAATTACATGTATTCTAATATTGAACCTAAATTTGGGTTATTTGTTTCCTTATATATGCGAATATATTAACAACGAACACTCGATAACTATTACTAACCACAACTATAAGTAGTAACAAATTATTGTGATAAATTGGAAAAAAAATATGTGAAATATTTAACAACTAAGGAGTACATGTCAAATTCTTTCTATTGAATCTAGATGCAATTTTTGATAGAATTTGGATATGCATTTAGTTTCTGTACATCTGGGATGCTTCTTCACTAGGGACGATTGCCAAATACTATGATCCGACTTTTGATCGTTAGATATGTAAAATACATTTGACTTTTGTTGGTAAGAATATATAAGATGATGCATTATTTTCACTGTTAAGATTTTAAGATGAAGTTGTTACAACTTAATTTAATTAAATAAAGTTAATAGTAAATGCAAAAAACTATCTTTTCTCTAATGGGATCACTTTGATTACATTCGTCTAAAGGTTTTGGCAGTTAACAATATTGTTTATCTATTATGAGCTCCAACAGTGAATCTTTCCAGCAAGGATTTAGTCTTGGTGGTGTAATTACATTGTGCTGGGATTTCTACTTTTATTATAGACCAAAAACACAATAAATCACCTGATTACATATTAATTTTCAATGGATGTTACCAAATTTAGCCTTCATGCGTGGGGTTATAGGACTTTATTAGAAAATATAATGTAGCATTTAAAGTGATTTGAAACAACAAAGGTATACAATTTGGAAATAAGGATTGTGCGAAGAGTCAGTGCAGCCACACACAAGTCCACTTTACAATATCGGTGAATGTATTTATAGGTGATATTCAGCACCTATGTTTCCTATCTAATAAAATGCTTTATGTAATTAAAAAGATTATTAGTTAATATTACATCAAAAAGAAATGTACATCTATTTTCTGATTTTACTTCATAATTATACATTTTTAGATGCCTCTTTTTACCAATATAACAGAAAATTACCCTTTTCTGGATGGCAGTCTTTATAACCATTTAATGCTGTATTAATACTGCCTTATTTCAATTTAATGATAGGAAATATCTGATTTTTCCTGTATTAATGTAATTTACTGTGCTATATTTAAGTTTATCTGATTAGTGGCCACCTAGCCATTTATTAAACAAAATGCGTACAATGATCACCTTTAAATATCCACGTTTATAATCATCGGCCAACACCTGTTCTCGATGCCTGGAGGTAGATATTGATTTGTCACTTGCTTTCCATTAAAGCATATGTAACTGAAACTAAATATTTTACATTTCCTATGAGAGTTTGTACTTCATTCTCCTTTAGGCGTTCACCTAATCGCATACGATTTTCAATTTACATCGTATCAACATAGAGTAAAATTCCAAATTTGTGAGGTAGTGGACACACTGGGGTGGTAATGGATCAATGCTTTTTAAATGTGATTCTTTATTTACTTATTTTCAAGGTTGCTACTGTATTTTGTTCCCTTCAATATTGTAATGTATAATACATGGTCAAGAAGCAATAGGTTTGTAGTTGTAATTTTATCACTGCAGAGGAAGAAGCAGCTGAAGGCACAACTGTTGAACTGGAATTCCAATCACAGCTGTCAGCTGTTTCAACACAGTTGGAAGGAACAAAAAAATCCATGACACAAATAAAAAATAAACTCACCTATAAAGAAGAGACTGCAGCTATAGCAATGGCGGCAAGAGACACAACTGACAATTCAGTGTATATTACATATAACTATTTTTTAGATTGTACATTGCATTGGCTGCACTGATTGTTGGTGGACAAAGTACAATGTATTATCCTCTACTTATGCTAAACTCAGTGTTAATAATGCTAAACCTTATTGATTGTTGTTGTTTGGCAGGAAATATAGTGATTCAGATGGCTCGACAGAACGACCGGATGACAACAAGCCTATGAAGAGAGATATGTAATACTTTTTTTACTTTTACAGTTTGTATTTCCTTCTTTGCTAAAACTACTTCATTTATATTCAAAAAATCATTTATAGTTGAATCTTCCATCAAGATCCTTCTACAAATTAAGAATTAATTGGGAATTTTAATGCATTTCTTCTTAGGTAAAGTAATGTTTTTCTCCTATATTTAATGCATCAAGATCGAAAAATAGGAATTTTAACTGTGCAATTACATAGTTAATCATTAATCTAAAGTTCCCAAGTAACGAGCAAGTAGCACATCATATTATATTTTTGATTCCCTTTTCTTTTGTAGAAGTAATTGATATTATTTGTAACAACCGTTTGATTTTAAAAGCTTTCCCTGCATAACTAATTAGATTTGTTATTTTATCAAGACTGATAATATTTAAAACTATGGTATATTGTAGTAGAATTCTAATGCATATTATTCCATATAAAAATATTTTAAACTAAGAAATGCAAATGAATTTAGTTTCTTATTACATCAGTTTATACTATTTAATTACCTATAGCATATGCATGTGTACTAGAACTAAAAGCATCTGTGCAGCAAAGTTTCAATTAGGAAAGATTTTCCTTGAGAAATTCTTCGTAAAGTTTTTACAAAGCATCAAAATTTAGGAAATTCGTAAAGACACTCCAAAAAAATTATAAGAGGGGTATTAATTTAAATACTTATATTTTGTTATGATAGGTACTGCATCTCATGGATCCACAAAGAGTATACATTATTATTGATTTTATAAAAACCGTGCACTGAACTATACATTGGTGCAGGAGAAAATCCAAACAAAAATGATTAGAGCTGTACTTAAAATTATATAATATAAAAACTTCTATATAAATTCAGTTGTTGCTCAGTAAACTTAAAAGTGCTTTTAACAACTCACAAAACGTGTTATTTAACATTTAAATGTGTTGCTTATGTTGTAATTTAATACCTTTACATTTCAGTAATAGCGTTTAAACATTTTTGAATGGTTCCACTTTTGTCACATCTGATGCCAACGCTTTAAAATGGTGTTTGATACGTATGCTTTCTCACTCTCATACATTGGTTAAATAATTAAAGGTATTGATACATAACCATTAATATAGTCCTTAACATTTTATTGTTGTAATGATGGACGAAGAAGATTAAGTGGTTATTCTTCAAAATTACGTATTTCTTACACACTGCCACTGGATGCATAGGCAAAATGGTCACCATTAAATGTGTTGCTTATGTTGTAATTTAATAACTCTACATTTCAGTAATAGCGTTTAAACATTTTTGAATGGTTCCACTTTTGTCACATCTGATGCCAACGCTTTAAAATGGTGTTTGATTCATATGCTTTCTCACTCTCATACATTGGTTAAATAATTAAAGGTATTGATACATAACCATTAATATAGTCCTTAACATTTTATTTTTGAAATGATGGACGAAGAAGATTAAGTGGTTATTCTTCAAAATTACGTATTTCTTACACACTGCACTGGATGCATAGGCAAAATGGTCACCAAACTTAAATTATCAATTGATATTAGCAGCATCCTTCAAATAATTTATGCTCAGCTTTCTAAACTATATATGCGTAACTGAAGCATCCAATTATGACAAGTCTTAACAAATACTTTCTCATCGGTTTTAAATGAATTCCGATAGGTTAACAACGGTAGGCGCTGCAAGGTAATAAAGTTAGTTTTATTACTGTTTTCATTTGTATATTTAGATAGGTACTGTATATTTTTGTACACTAAATTTATAGAGTTATACAGTGGCAATATGTATTAGTTTAACCCAGTCTCTGTTCATTTAATATATTATGTACGCAATAAAAAGGAAAGGGCGAATGAGGCTGAACTATTCTTTCCTTTTACAAAGCTTATCTTTCAATATTCTAGAAGCCGTGGACAATGCGTTTTTTATGACTACCAGTTCATTATGTATAAGTGCATTTTCAACACTATAATAACAACGTCAGGAATATTGTAGCGTCAAATAAGCTGTTATTTTACGTATTTGTTTCATGGTATAGGACTATTGTTTAAAGACGGTCTCTATATCAAATGAATCTTGCTCTATGCTTATTGCAAGCTGCAGTATACACATCTCTGTTTTTATTTTTTTATTGTTGACAAATACAACTCAAGTCTGTTGAGAGCTTTTGGTCCAAGTATTATATTGCTACACAATATTAAGAGCTTTCTGTACAATTATTATATTGAATCAAACTATGGTTTCTTCTTTCTAGCCTAGAGTTCTCATCTAACGAGTTAAAATAATCTGCAAGCGGAAGCTAAAATATAACATACATTTTTTTATATTCAATTGTTATTTCGTACAGCATCAAACACAAACACAAAAATTTTATGCTCTTTTGTTTTGTCATATATTAAGTTGCCTTTTTCGTTACATCAAATCATTTTTGTACCAACTTTACTGGATTTGTTTGCACTTTCCCCTTTTGAAGATATTGTTTCCTGTTTTTGAAGTTTAACAATTTGTAGCTGACAAACTTAATGTACCACACGCATATGAAGCTGTTTTACTCTGATGTTATTTCCTATAGCTTCATCACCACTGAGAAGCAATGCTGCCATTAAATATTAGTTCCAATCAAATTCAACAATATTATTTGGATGAAAACTATGGCTGGGTAACTATATAAAGAAACTAATATTGTTCGAAGTGAAGTATAAGCAAATTAATTCGTATTTGTTTGTGTTCATATGTTGTTATCCAGACAACAACATAAGTTCAATTATGATTTTCAATCTGTATTATCATCTTGAATAAGTTAATAACAAATTTATGTTCAAATCGTATTCGTTCCCAAAATCTGTCCTTTGCCAAATGTTTGTCTTAGTTTTCATTATGGTTTCATAAATTATCAGCAGAAGAACTGTAGAATGAGAATTACAAAATATTATGAGTGAGACTGGAAGCAAATTATGGCTGAAGGCGGGTTGGGCGACAGCGATACGTAGATGGTGGCTAAGCAGGTGTTACGCCCACAAAATAGGATGCAGGATCTCGAATTCGTAAGCAATTAAGTGTGTGTGAGGTGGATTCTATGATCTGATGCTGAAGGGGATGCGATTTAGAGTGATGACTGGTGTGATAGTAAACTGATGCCTGGCGGAGGCTGGTAACATATCTTGGAGAAGATTGACAAGAAGAACATGTTGTTGAGGAGGCCCTGGTGTAAGTAATTTTCCCTTTTTTTCATGGCACTTCACTATGTTAATCTTTATGGATTCAAACTAGATAAAAAGTTCAAGTCTTTCATAAAGCATATTACAGTGAATTCTTTCTTCCAACGAGTTGTTGATTCTTCTTTCCCCGCTTTAGTTTTGCTTAACAAATTTTCTTACCATTTAGATCAAATTCCTTGGTACCTACGGAAAATAATAGTTGTCCAAGTAACCATTTTTTTAAATCTAATTAAGTTCTTTGGTTTTTCTTGCTTTTGTAAATATTTTATTTAAGGATATCTAAAATGAGCAATGCATAGCAATACTTTCAGCATCATACTACAATATTAAATTTGTCTCTAGCAGTGGCTATGGATGCGTCTGTCCCATTTTAAATCGACCTCTTATGCTCCAGCAATGTTGATTCGAGCATGAAGAGAGATTTGAAATGAGGCAGCGCCCCTTTTTTTATGAGCGGCGTTGTATAAGCAGGGTTTAGAAATCGATTTAGATTAAGAATGGGTTTCTAAACCCATTTATAGTTTAAATGGGGTTTCAAACCCCATTTAGACTACGAACGGGGTTCTAACCCCCGTTCAAACAGAAAGGGGGGTTTTCAACTCCATTTACTTCTTTCCTTTTAAATATGTTAGGTTTCTTAATTTTATCATTCAAATATGTTAGGCTTCTACTTTTTTTTCCATGAGCATTTTAGTTTTAGTTCTTTTGCATGTTAGTTGTAATTTTAGGTTTTTTAGCATTTTAGTTTTATGGTTTGAGCATGTTATTGTTTGCTCTCAA